>JAEAOA010001970.1:22500-700000 GCA_016746295.1 Potamilus streckersoni
GTGCATTAGAACGTTTCAGTTAACAAGGTGGAAATTAAACTAGCATTAGAATGAAAATGATATTATTTTAGTTATATTATATCTTAAGTTTAGATAAAATTATACGTTACTCATATTTTCTTTGATAATTTTTTCCGTACTTGCTAACCCTCATTGGTAGAATATCTGTTAACATATTGTCAATAATACGAAATTCACGTAATAAATCATCCATATTATATTTAACTCCTCGTAGGTAAGACCGGATCTGATCAAGTAGTTTCTTGTAAGTTTTAATAGATGTTAAACATCCGTGCTTTTTTATCAAAAGTCTTGGTTCTACTTTTTTACACGCCGCTGTAAGTGAAACACCAATACCAGATATAATTAACAAAAATGGATTTAATGATACCCCACTTGAAATTATACCAGAACTGGTCATTAACAAGGGTAGATATGATATTACTCGAAGGATCTTGTTGTAGTATTTGTAACATTTTTTAACACACCAAAGTTTTTTATGATAATATTTATAGTATTGTATTAGTGCGTCCACATCCTCTTCTGGAATATCTTTTGAAATGTGATTAAAATCAACTATACTTCTTTTCATTATAATATTTGTTTACATAGTTATGATAAATCAGCTATAAATTCCAAACACCACGCATAAGGACCTATAAAATTTTTATCAGTTGGTTCAAGTGTAAATTTCTCCTCAGAATTTTTGTTTAATATTACATATAATATTCCAAATAAGTTATTATCTAAATAACGCCATGGAAGTGTGGTAAATATTATTTTAAACTTTGCACTGCTAAACACTGACAATCTATACACACCGGTAACTTCTGCAGTGTATTTTAAAGAATCATTTTCCTTCGTCCATGTGCCAGACCCAATTGCAACAGTATAAACAATATTTTTAATCTGTTTGTGAGGCATTTTAATCATATTCGTTTTCTCAACAATATTAGGAATTCCACTAATAATATCATTGAGTTTTGTGTTAATATCATTGAGTTTTGTGTTAATATTAGCGAGTGTAATGTTAACATTTGATGGATTTCCAAAAAATTCATCTCTAATTTTGTTTATGTTTCTGCGAAAACTTAAAAATGTATTCACGTGACTGGTAAAATCAGTTTTGAGCGCTGTGATTTCATTATTAATTGAAGCGTCCCAATCATTGACGTATTTTTTAGTGACAGCATCCCCATCCTCAGTTGGGTTTCCAAGATCTGTAATCTTGTTTTGTGTCATAACAATATTCCCACTTGGATTTCGTACAACTACATCTGACAGTTTTACGTTACTCGTCTTTAATCGTCCTTCTTTGTCCTGGAAAATGACGACTTCATCTGGATCTACGCTGGTAAGATTTAGTAAATTATTGATTTCATTTTTGAGCTGATCAAGAGTTGCATATTTGGATAAGTCACCTTGGTAACCTTTTGTGGATAAATCTGATAGTGTTCCAAATTTTGTATAGTAGCTCATTATTTACTGTCCTAGATAAAATTATCAACACTAGTTTAATATTATATAAAATGGCAAAATCGTTGATATTAAACTTTGATACAGAGAGACTAGTGAAGCATAAACATAACAATGAACTTCCTGATTGTCATTATCTTATTGTTGGGCGAACTGGATCGGGGAAAACAAATTTGCTTATGAATTTGCTTCTTGGTGATAATTTTAACTACGACAGAGTTTATATTTACACAATCAATCCACAGCAAGATAAGTATGAGTTATTAAGCGAATATAATAACAAGCTTCGTGATGATCTTAAAGCTGGTGAAGATTTTTTTATAATTAGGCAGCCAGAAGATCTTATTCCAGTTAATCAACTTGATGCAGATGAACATAAGATAGTAGTTTTTGACGATATTCCTCTAAATAACATGGAGATGAATAAAATAAGATCATATTTCTCACTGTCACGTAACAAACAGTGTAATTCTGTTTATCTCGCTCAAGGATTTTATAATGTTGATAGATTTATTAGGCGAAATACAGGTTGTTTTATTTTATTTCCAGGACTGGATAATGTTGACGTTAGAAATATTGCAAGCGAGCAATGCGGTGGCGTGACAAAAGATAAGTTTATTGAACTTTACCGTAATGCTACAAAAGATAAATTTAACTTTTTCTTGTTTGATAAACTTACAAATGATCCAACTAAAATGTTTCGCTGTTGTATTAACAGTTACTTACAGTAAAGCGTTTCAATTTTATAAAATTTATAATTATAATAATGGACAAACGAGCAAGATACAGACAACACATAGAAGATCTAAAAAAAACTTGCTCAATCTCAGGCATCACTTAAGCAAAAAGTACAAGAAGCACGACGTGGGCAAGTAACTGCTACAGAAGCAACAGCTACAATTTTCAAGCCGGTTACTGAAGCACTATTAGGTAAACAACCTGAAACTAAACCACTATCAGAAGAAGAACTTAAACAACTGCAGGAAAAAGGCTTGGTTGGAATTGTTAAAGAACAACAGGAAGCAGCTGCTGCAAAACTTGTTACTAGATCTGATGAAGAAAAAAGAAAACTGATTGAGGCACTTACAGCAAATATAGCTGATCCTGCGGCTAGACAAGCTGAAACAGATCGATTGATAAACAATCCGCTGGAACTTGAGCGAAGATTAGCAGAGTTAACAACGCAAGGAATAACAAATATTATAACAAATTTATCAGGAGACATAAAAGATATCAGAGAGGAGCAACAAAGAGTCGGTGATCTTACTGTAAAGTTTATGGAAGTTGGAGATCAAAGATTTTATTTTACAAAAAGAGCAAATGATGAGATAAAAGGTAGTGAATATGATGATTTTTTAAACAAAGAAAATATAAGTGATATTGAAAATATAAGCAGGTGGACTGATGCAGAATATCAAGCATTAATCGATAAATTAGATGTAATATTAAGAGACGGAGCTGCTGCTAAAGATGAAATAAACACGGTTACAGAAATTGATGATATGCTTCCACTTTATGATAGAATGAGAAACGGTGTCATTGCTCTCACGTTTAAAAAAACAGCAGAAAATAGTAGAGCAAAACCTTTTGGTAGTGGGTGGAGTTTTAGAAGGAAATTTTTTACTTTTGATAAATCTCGTATACAAAAAAGTAGAGTAAGAACAGGAACTGGTGTAAAGGTATTTACATCAACTACTGAAATGATAGGTAGATTAATGTTATTAATATCATCAAAGGAAGCTGGGAATGATAGTGTTGAACTTGATAATGAAATCATTGACATACTTGATCATCTAAGATCGAGTGAATTATTAACATCTGACGAATATGAAACTTTACACCGCGACTTAATTTTGTAAAATGATATAATATTAAAGGAATGCAAACAACATTATTACTAAACTCTAGTGAGTCTGCGATAGATAGCGCAAATTTTTCAGTAAATTATATTCCACCTATCCAACTAGATCCTACAAAACAATATGAAATTGGATTAATTTCTTGTACTTGCTGGAATGCTATACCTAACGTGAAAAATGATGTTAACGATGAAATGTATTTTACTATGATTACAACATCTCCAATATCTACAACAAAAAAAATAAAAATTCCGCAAGGAGCTTATAATATTACTGATCTAAACAAGGCAATCAAAGAGCTCATCACAAAAGCTGACGGTGTGGCTGATAATTTTGAATTGGCAGCAAATTATAACACATTGCGAACTAGGATAACTTTGAAAAATATAGTAATCAGTCTTGAACCAAGAGAAAGAAGTATTGCACAACTGTTAGGATTTACTGAAAAAACTTACACTGCACTTGATCAGCCTATTACATATGACAGTGAACTGCCAGCAAATATAACAGAAGTAAATACAATATTAGTAAATTGTTCTATTGCTTCTGGTTCTTATACATCAAAAGGTAGCAAAGGTCAAACGATTTACAGTTTCTCACCAGAAGTCCCGCCAGGTTCTCTCATGCAAATAACTCCACGACATATTATATATTATCCTTTAAACGTTGAAGATCAAATATCAAGTATAATAATGCAGTTGACAGATCAATCAGGAAAACAGTTACATGTTAATAATGAAGTTGTAACTTATTATTTACATCTACGCGAGCAAAAGTAAAAATTATGCAACATCAAATATAATGAAACAAAGAAAAAAGTTTATCGAAGAAAAATAGTAGGAGGATTTTTTGGAAATATATTCACTAAAGTTTTTGAAAATATTCCGGGTATAGCACGTAAAGTTGCACCAATTGCTATTGACGCTGGTAAAGCTTTTGCAACTGGGGCTGCATCTGCCGCTGGGACTGCGGTGGGACAAAAAATAGCTGATAAAATAAAAGGTGATCCACCAACTGCATCTGAAATAAAACAAGCTATCTCAGAAATCGCTCCAACAAAAGAAACTCAAAAAGCTATGATAACAACAACAAAAAAGTTATTATCACCAAAGGGCGAGCAGATCATACAAAAATTAATATCTAAAGTAACAGTGCCGCAATAAAATTTTATATAATCTAATAAAATAAAATGTCTGTTAAAAATTATCTCGAGTTAACAGAAACTTATGACATCGACAACGATGTGACAGAATTCGAGTTTGTTGAGTATCTTGATGAGAATTCTAACGAACCAAATAAAGCTGGTATTAGAACCTTTAACACCAGAGACGAAGATGTATTTCTACTGCCACATAAGGCTATGTTAGAAGTTCGTGGTCAGATTATGACAGTAGCCAATCCACCTGCTGCAATTGCAGTTGGAGCAGAAGTAGCTCTTATAAATAACGGCTGGTGTTTATTCAAAAGTGCTAGATATCAACTGGCCAATCAAACTATAGAAGATATTTCAAGTCATCTACAAGTTGCAAGTACAATTTTGAATATTATTTCGTTTTCCGACGATTACTCAAGATCAACTGCAACTAATATGATGTGGTTTAAAGATACTGGACGGGGTATAGCTGAATCAACAGAATTTTTAAAGAGAG
This sequence comes from Potamilus streckersoni, assembly GCA_016746295.1. Lineage (NCBI taxonomy): Eukaryota > Metazoa > Mollusca > Bivalvia > Unionida > Unionidae > Potamilus > Potamilus streckersoni. The sequence goes on from JAEAOA010001970.1 coordinate 27,485, forward strand.
GCGCTATAGTACATGGAGCTGATACTGATGAAAATACTGTAATTGTGAGAAATTTTCTCATTGCTAATGCAGACGCGCTAGCTATTGTCGCACCAGGTGCAGCTGCTAATGCAGACGCTACAAGAGTTTCTCTTACAGCAGCTTTTAATAATCTAAATATAACACCACCAGCTGCAGATGCAAACGGTACTGCGATGTTAAATTTACTTCTTAACACACTTGACGTGAGAAATCCACGCTATAACGATGGTTTTGCTAGGCGAAGAAAACTTGCAGCAGGATCACGTCAAATTACAATGATGCTTCCACTAAGCACAATTTTCGGCTTTTGTCGCGATCATGATAAAGTATTCCGTGGAGTAAAACATACTCTTATTTTAGATCGAGCAGACCAAAACGATTGCTTGTTTAGATCTGGAGGGGTTGATGTACAGTTTATTATAAACAAACTTGCTTTGTGGATGCCACGTATAACACCATCAATCACTAAAATGTCAGAACTAAATAGCACACTTGATAAACATACAAACAGAATTTATTTTAAGCAGCATAAGATATATCAGACAGCGGTTCCAAATACTACTGACTACACATGGAGGGTCACAACAACATCAAGCGAACAACTGCCGAGAAATATCTTTGTCGTATTTCAACAGCAAGCCCGACGAGGTAACCAACAACAAAATAATGCAATATTTGATCACTAATGTCAGACGAATATACGCTAGATTAAATTCAAAGCAATATCCAGAACGAGCTATCGAGTGCAATTTTGCTGATGACGTTAATAAAAATATTTCTCGACCGTACATGTACCTGCTTGACGCAATACAAAAATATCAAGATGTTGAAGATGGAACTCAAATATCAGCAGAGGAATATCGTACGCTTTATCCTATATTTCATTTTGATGTTAGTAAACATAACGAGCGAATTGTAGACAGCACAGCGGATATTGAAATTGCCTGGACACTTGGGGCGGTTCCAGTGGCGCCGTTGTACGTATACGCATTAGTGATTAGTGATAGATTTATCACAGTAGATTCTATTGGAGGTAAAATGACAGTTCAAGTTTAATCTACAGTTGTTATATAAAATGGCAAAATATATTGTAAAAGAAGTGTATTTGACTGATGGCCAAGTTAAAAAATTAGTAGCTGCTATTGCAAAGCGAGAACAGGTATCATTAAAAATCAATCCTAATATTTCTGATGGTGTTTTAACAAAATTAATGCTAACAAAAAATCAAGTAAAGAAGTATGATCGTAAAAAAACTTTTGTTTTAAATTTGAGTGCTGCACAAATGACAGCGATGGCAAACGACATTGTCGTTAAAGGTGGTTTTCTTGGTCCAGCATTATCAGTATTAACTAGTACAATAATACCTAAAATTTTACCAGTCTTAGGCACATTAGGACTAGCAGCAGCGTCTGGAGCAATATCTGGCGCAACGAAGAAAGCAGTCGCAGGTAATGGTATCATTCGTGGAAGTGGAATAAAAAAATTGTAAATTTTATGTAAATAATATATTATAATGCCACAAAAGAAAAAGAAATCGCCAACAACAAAAAAAAAGAAAATAATAAAAACAAAATCGCCAACACCAAAATGCAAATGCATATGCAATCAAACAAAACAAGGAGGATTTATTCCGATCGCTCCACTTTTGGCGGGACTAGCGGGAAGTCTGCTGCCAAATCTTTTAGGAATCGGACGTGGTCTAACATTACCGGGAACTCGACCACCCCGTTGAGTAATTTTGATATCATTGATAAGTTAAAAGCGGTTCCTGGATTTCACGGAGTTTATTCTAAAGATGAACTCGCAGCAATAAAATCACCATCAGCTGTAAGTTCGTGTGTTATTAATATACAAGATTTTAATGACGGATCCGGCACGCATTGGGTAGCAGTTTATAATAATAATTATTTTGACTCGTTTGGACTTCCTCCAAGCGATGTAATAAAAAAGTATATGAATAAAAAATTTAACAAGATATATTATTCATCAAATCAACTCCAACCTGTTGGAACGTCTGCTTGCGGATATTATTGTATTATGTTTATCCAACAGATGAGCAGAAATCTCAATTTTTTAAAATTTATTTTACAGTTTGACAAGCATCCTTCTCACGCTAATGATGAGATCGCAATAAATTTTATCTAAACTTAAAAATAGAATAATGTCAACATACTGTCTCAAGTGTAGAACTAAAACAGAAAATATTAATGAAACAACAGAAAAAACAAAAAACAACAGGATAATATTAAAAAGTTTTTGTGCAGTCTGCGGAAAAAGAAAAAATATGTTTTTAAAGAAAGTGTCCCCAGCGACAGTATCCTCAGAGATGTCGCTAGGAACTGGTTATCCTGATATTATTTTAGTCGACGACTAAAAATATAGAATGATATGCAACTGTGATTCTGACAGAGATTTGTGTCTTGAGCAAAATAAAATTGTCGCATACTGTCAATGTTGTAACAACAGAGAAATAATAGGGTCAGGTATAGATATACATAAAATTATTGGAAAATTACCAAAACCAAAAGGCGGTTGTACATTGCCAGGCCATAAATATACTGGTCCGTGGAATCCGCTAGATCAACAACTAGATGAAAACGACAATCCATTGCCAGGTCAAGAGCCTTATAATCAAGTGGATGCAATAGCGATGCGTCATGATATCTGTTATCGTGATCATGAAAACTCGAAAGCAGATTGTGATAAAGTAATGTTAGACGAATTAGGTGATATGGAGCCAACAAATCTACGAGAACGTTTTGATAGAAGATTTGTTCAGGGAATGATAGGAGCAAAATATAAACTCGGACTCGGCAAAAAAGTATACGATGATCTTGCAGTCGAGCTGCACAGACCTAAAAAAAAGTTCCCACGACGTAAAGTTGTCGCTAATGGTGTAGATGATATCTGGGCAATAGATTTGGTGGATGTATCCAATCTAGCTCAGTTTAACGTTGGCGCTGATGGTGCTCCAAAAAGGTATTTGTTTAATGTTATAGATGTTTTTAGCAAATACGCTTTCAGTGTACCTGTTTCGGATAAGACAGGGACTTCAATGACTGATGCGCTAAGACAAATAATAACGAGTACAGAAAGAAAACCGAATAAAATCTGGACTGATCACGGATCCGAATTTTTTAACAAAAAGTTTGAACAGTTTCTAGAACAAAATAATATAAAAAGGTATGTTACAGGAAACGAAGGTAAAAGCGTTGTTGTTGAGAGATTTAATCGCACGCTAAACGAGAAATTACACAAACATATGACAGCTAAAAACACCAACAGGTACATCGATGACCTTTCTCAAATCGTAGGTGAATATAATAACACGAAACATCGAACCATCAAAATGACACCTAAAAAAGCTATTAAAAATCCAATATTAGCAAATGAAAACATGTACCGCAGACATAAATTTAAGGTTGGTGATAAAGTTAGAATTTCTTTGACGAAAAAGGTATTTGCAAAAGGATTTACTCCAAACTGGAGTGAAGAAGTTTTTGTAGTTGATAAGGTACTTTTCACAATACCTGTAACGTACGTTTTAAAAGATCTGGCAGGGGAACCGATCGTAGGTAGTTTTTATGAACAAGAACTACAGAAAACTGAGCAGGATGTTTTTGTTATCGAGAAAGTGATTAGAAAAAAAGGAAATAAAAGTTTAGTCAAATGGCGTGGGTATAGCGATAAATTTAACAGTTGGATCCCAACTAAGCAGATTATGATATAATGTTATTATAAATTAACTCATACTTTTGTTTGACAGATTTACATTTTACTGGTTTACATAACGATATTAGATACTGCTTACGATCGTCAGAGATCGTCATTAGATTAAAAATCTTGACAAATATGAAATCGAATTTGATATTTTTCTGTCGGCCTGGAATTCTGATGTTTAAGAAAGGTTTGATTAGCTGCCAAAACAGTTGTTGTTCGGCAACGGTAAAATTAAATTTCATTATTTTTTTTGCAATGTGATACTTGACATTATATCGTTTAGTTGTTGGTCTGCTGTAATTTGATCTGTCAGCAACAGTGACTATTTCACCATCATCATCAGATTCGCTGTTATATAAAATATCATCTTCATTATAACCAATAGATTTGTCTATGAAATCTTTGGAAAATGTGACCTCATCACTGACGACCTTATCGCTGGCGACTTTGTCGCTAGTATCTTCTTCGTAGAGTTCAGCGAGTCGTTTCATCAAGTCCATTATTATAATACATTTTTATCTAATTTATTATTATAAGATGACTGATGAGATAAAATATCACCAAAAAGTCAATATAGTAAATTACAACGAACTAGCCGAAGCGGTAAGAAAATGTTTGTTAGGTTATAGTGTTGATATTATTGTAATGCAAGGTGATTCTCATAAAATATTGCTAACAGAAGCAGAAAAGAATAAATTAATGAAAGTGCAGTAACGACGCTAAAATTTAATCACGATGATATCATAGCATTTGCTCATCATTGCTTGACTAAAACTGAATTACAAAATATTATTGATCATCATATCTAAAACGAATCCTAGCATCGTATTCGCTTGAAAAAGTTGATTTTATTACTCCATCAGCTACAAATTTTACGACTGCAGGATTTATCTTATAATATTTCGCCGCAGCTGAAATCGATTTGAATTCGATCTCCTCATCCGTTTCAAGGTTTTTTGAAATAACAGGTTTTGCTGGACATCTAAAATTAATACCACCACCTCGTCCTTTTCTCACATTTTCCTGTTGCGTCACTAGCTCCAGATTTCTCAATCGATTATCAGTTTTTACGTTATTAATATGATTAATAACCAGATCATTGGGTATAGATCCGTTGAACACCTCGTAAACAAACCTATGACCAGTATAACAAACTTGATCTGTCGATGTTCCTCTAACAGTTACCCTGATATATCCCATATTACTCATAGTACCAAGAACTTTTTTAGTTTTTCTGTTTCTAATAATACCGCAATCGTTAGCCTCGTATAAATCAAAGACCGGATGCGGCTGAAACTCATCTTGTAAGGATAAGTTTTCAATGTTGTCATCAGTGACTTTATCGTTCACGTGATATACACGCTGTCCCTCTGGAATATCATCGCAAAACAACGTGTAAATAAAATCTTTTCTAAACATTGCAATCCTCTCGGCATTATCTCCCTTTACACTAATCGTATAACCCGCTGACGTTAATTTGCCAACAGGTATTCTGGTTTTGATGTTAATAACTGAACCTAATGTATTTCCAGCGTATAAGTTGTATTTTGGGTGAACATGATAAATCTCTTGCTCACGTGCGCTTGTCAGATTTACTGTCATTATACTATAGGCGATTTTTTTTATCTCTAATTGATTTTTAGCGCATGCGCAGTGTGAGATAAAGTTATACTTTGGGTGAATTTGATATGCTTCTTGCTCACATGTGTTTGTTAGATTTGCTGTCATTATACTATAGGTGATATTTTTATCTCTAATTAATTTTTAGCGCATGCGCAGTGTGAGGAAATTATCAATTAGATATTACATTATAGTATAATAATGTTAAAATATCGTGATATAGCTAAGAGAAGCCTTATGGGAGAAGCTAATAAAATAGCGACTGCTTTTGCAGGTTTTGATAATAGTTATCAGTTTGATAATCAAATTGTTCAAGTAAATTTTAATGCAGCAAATCTTTACCACCTACTACAGACAACTGTAAAACGTGAGCTCGAAAAACACAAAAGTATCAGATTATTTGTGCAATATCATGTTATATTTTCAAAGTTAGTTATAACGGAAGAATTAACTAACAAGGAAATTGCAGAACCTTATATGAACGCAAAATCAAGACGTGTTTTGCTTGGGACTGATCTGTTATCACTATCTGATGAAATACACCAAGAAATCTGGAAAAAATAGAGGAATTCACTCAATTAGGTTCGGGTTGGAAGTTTGAAATGATCAAAGAAATATTGTTTCACACGATGAAATATAACGCATTACGAGGTAGTTCATACCATACATCAATCTGCCACCAAAAATAAAAAGTAAAAGATGTTGTATAAACATCAAAAACGTAGATAACAAGTGTTTCCAATGGGCTGTTCTTTCCGCACTATTCCCAGCAGAAAAACACGCTGATCGCGTTGAGAAGTATATCAGTCACGTGTCCAGATTAAATTTTAAAGATATTAACTTTCCAGTGGCAGAAAATCAAATGCCAAAATTTGAAAAGCAAAATAATGTTTCAATTAACGTTTTCGGACTAGATGAAAAAGAGAATGTATACCCGAGATATATTTCAGAAAAAGCTTCACAATCGACTATAAATTTACTGTTTTACAAAAATCATTACGTTTGGATTAAAAACTTTAACGGACTCGTTGGTAAACAGTACAATAAAAATAGGAACAAAAAGTTCTTTTGTTACCGCTGCTTGCATGGTTGTACTAACAATGAAACATTACAAAAGCATTTGCAGTACTGTAATGATGTGCAAAGAATAACAATGCCATCTAAAAAAGATAGTGTGTTACAGTTTGTCCATCATAATCACAAACTAAAAATTCCTTTCGTTATATACGCTGATTTTGAGTGTTTACTTCAACCTGTACTTGGCGTAGAAAATAATCCTAATCAATCGAGTACAAGAAAAGTTCAAAATCATGTTCCGTGTGGAGTAGCGTATAAGGTAGTTTGTTGTACTGATTCTAGATTATCTAAACCAATTAAATTATATCGTGGTAAAAATCCAGCTGTTTGGCTTCTCAAGCAGTTGATTAACGAAGTTGATAATATATTTACTCGTTTGAAAAAAGTAACGCCAATGTTAAAATTAACACCTCAACAAGAATCCGATCACGAGTAAGCAGAAATATGTCATATTTGTGAAAAAGCTTTTGATACTGACAACAAAAAAGTACATGACCATTGTCATTTGACTGGACAGTATCATGGAGCGGCTCATAATCAGTGTAATTTAAAGTTTCATGCTCCAGATTTTATTCCGGTTATTCTTCACAATTTTCGAGGATATGATAGCCATATTATAGTAGAAGCTTTTGGTGATCCTGATATAAAATCTCGTCTAAAACTCGATAACGTCATCAAATGCATCCCAAATAATTTTGAAAAGTACATGTCAGTTACGCTAGGTAAATTGCGTTTTATTGACAGCCTGCAGTTTATGGCAGCCTCGTTAGATGAGTTAGTAAATGGTTGTAGTAAATTTGATAACCTAAGAGACTGTTTTGGAGATAAATTTAATCTACTAGCTAAAAATGGAGTTTTTCCATACGAATACCTCGACGACTGGAGTAAATATGATGAAACATCTTTACCTGGCAAAGATAAATTTTACTCACAACTTAAAAATGAAAATATAACTGATGATGAGTACAGGTATGCACAAGATATCTGGAAAGAGTTTGATTGTGATACTTTTGGTGATTATCATGATTTGTATTTGAAAACTGACGTGTTATTATTAGCAGATGTTTTTGAAAGTTTTCGAGAAGTGAGTTATAATAATTATGGACTAGATCCTTGCTGGTATTATTCTGCCCCTGGACTGTCATGGGATGCTCTGCTAAAGTTTAGTAAGGTAAGGTTGGAATTACTGACTGATGTTGATATGTTCAATTTTATTGAAAAAGGTATCCGAGGCGGTATTAGCGTGATAACAAAAAAGTATGCTGAAGCAAACAACAAATATTTGAAACAGTATAACCCTGGCCTTCCTTCGAAGTATATAGTTTATCTAGATTGTAATAACTTGTACGGGTATTCGATGGCAGAACCAATGCCTCTTGGTGGATTTCATTGGATCACAGCTGATCGATTTCTATCAGAGACAGAAAAAAGATACCCGAAGATGTTTCCTATTTCGTTGAAGTTGATCTTGATTATCCAAATTCGCTACACAAATTACATAACGATTACCCTTTCTATGCGGAATCGATGGTCATAAATTATAGTTTGTTATCAAAAGAACAACAAGCGTTAGCATCACCAAGGCAACATTCCATGGTCAAGAAACTAGTACCAAATTTACTTGATAAGAAAAATTACGTTTTGCATTACAAAGTTTTAAAACAAGCAGTCGATGCTGGTCTTGTGTTGAGAAAAGTTCATCGTGTACTAAAATTTAATCAGTCGCCGTGGATGAGAGGTTATATTAACTCAAACACTTCAAGAAGGGCTGCAGCGAAAACAGAGTTTGAGAAAAACTTCTTTAAACTGATGAACAATTCCGTTTTTGGTAAGACGATGGAGAATATTAGGAAACGCGTAAATATTGAAATAGTAATGATGTCAATCGCAGAAAAAAACTTGTGTCAGACGATGATTTTGTGAGCATGAAAATATTTAATGAAAATCTTGTTGCGATACAAAGAAGAAAAACAAATCTAAAACTAAACAAGCCGATCTATGTTGGAGCTGCAGTGTTAGATTTATCAAAGTGGCTGATGTACGATTTTCATTACACTTTTGTTAAAAATCAGTGGCTGGCTAGTAGATTATTGTTTACTGATACTGATTCGCTCGTATATGAAATCGAATGTGAGGATATCTATCAGGACATGTACAATAATCGACATCTGTTTGATCTTTCCGATTATCCACGTGACAGTAAATTTCATGACGACACAAATAAAAAGATTATTGGTAAGTTCAAAGATGAAATGAACTCGAGCGCTATCAAATACTTTATCGGATTACGTAGTAAAATGTATGCCGTATTATTGGACAATAATAAAATAACGAAAAAAGCAAAAGGTCTTCCTCGTGATTTTGTTAAAAAGTTTATGAAATTTGATGACCACAGGTATGCGCTTGATGGCGGTGTTAGTTTTATGAGAGCTATGGCAATTCGAACTAATCATCATAAACTCGAAACAGATGTCATTATCAAACGTGGATTGTATAATTTTGATGACAAACGCTATTGTAAAAATGGGGTAGATACATTTGCCCTTGGGTATTGTCATGATGATAGATCTATACTCGACATTATCTTTTCCAACTGAAATTTTATCTAAACTTATAAAATAATGTTTGAAAATTTGACAATGACAAATAGCTACAATAGTAACATCAAATATCTAATGATGGACGGTAAACAATTGACAGTTGAATTTAATAATGAAACATCAGGTATATATTTTAATGGAACACGTGACAAGTTAAAACTTTCGCTCATCAGATCTGATAACAGCGTGTATTTCAATTATTTTGAACAATTGTATCAAAAGTTGCTAGCGGAATTTAAAAACTTTCACAGCCCCATTAGCCAACAAAACTATACTAAACTCACAATTGATCTCGATCGGTGAAAGGTGTATTTTATCGACAAAAAATATCCTCTGAACAAACCAGAAATGAAAGATTTGTTTGAGTCCCATCGCTGTGTGAGCGGTAAAGTAAAATTTAGTATCTATAGTCGTGATAGTGAAGTATTTTTAATATCAACAGTTGAAACATTAATCATTGGTAATGAGATATAAAATAATATCATTTTCATTCTAATGCTAGTTTAATTTTCACCTTGTTAACTGAAACGTTCTAATGCACAGTTTAATTTTCATCCTGTTATCTGATAAAAATTTGTGGTAAAACCTATTTGCCGTCTTTAGAATAATCATATTCCACGCATGCGCTGTTCTAACAAATTCGTCACTTCTGTTGACAGAGCTTATCACATTCCAACACCTGTTGTTTTGTCTGGTTACAAAATATCTGTCTACATAGTAGTAGTATAGGGAAAGGAGGGGTTTGGCGGGGGTGGGGGAGGAGGTGTGGGAGGGGTGGGCCAAAACCCTCATTTCCCTATACTACTTATATGTATAGGTGTGTGTATAGCACATTCTATTTATATTAGATAAATAAAATTTTTATATGCAACAGTCTTTATCCGTGTTTAGTAAATCACTTCAATATTAAACCCTATTTATGTTCAAAACATGTTGTGTAAGTTCAATAATTTTATTTATACCGAATATTTCTTTTTATATTTAATAATCTGTATTTTCAATTCAGTTGATTTTTGTATTTAGTATGTTACACTTTTCAAAATATTCAATATTTCCGTTATCAGTAGTATGATTTGACTGTGCCTCCTTCCTTAGGTGATGTGGCTCTACGCTCGCTAACTGCTATGCAAATGGAATAAAGCTAGAGTTAGTCTATTTCATAAAGTGGTTTCAGAATACATGCAACTTATATCTGACTCTCAAAAACAGGTACTTTTATTTTTAGCAGTTTACAACATTTCTTCCATCCTTTCAAAAGTAAGCAAAGTTTCAGATATGGCAAATATTGTCATTCATATGACTGATTCAAAAACGGCTTCTTCATGTTTAGAGTCATTATGCTTTAAATCTCACGCTGTTTCCAGTGCATACTAACCCTGTTTCCCTTTCATTATATCTCTGTTTCCCATACCTTGCGCCGGTACGTGAAAGGCAGTTTTCATGTGCATGGCGTAGGTAACAAATTGCTTGTAGTGTTCTACTTTTATAATTGAACAATCTTTCATATTTAAGTCATAAAGTGTGTATTATATTCATTTAATCAATATGAAGAAGAATAGAAACAAAAGAAAGAAAACATTCAATTTATCAGTATGCAAATGTGATTGGGACTGGCCACAAAAGCCATAGAACTACATTTTGTAGCGGACATACTCGGGGATGTGAGGAGTTTATTCATACAGTTGTCTGTTGTAAATCTTAACTTCGTTCAAAGGGCAAATATATGTATTTGTATGTGATATAAATAAAATATATGTACAATATGTTCGCTTTATCAATGCTACGCCACTCGTTGTATAAATTTTTAATTAAAAGAAAACTCAGAAAGCTTTGTTTATATATATATATATATATATATATATATATATATATATATATATATATGTGTGTGTGTGTGTGTGTGTGTGTGTGTGTGTGTGTGTACTGATGCATCTTATCTGGATTGCATCATCAATGAATGCATGCTGTAAATCTTCGTCTATCCTGGAACACTGAAAGACATATTATTATGCTTGAAGTCTACAAATCAACATTCATTCTTTTGATTTGTTTTGTCACACAACTATACAAATTATTAAAAGAAATGCATATTCTATCTCACAAGTAAGATTGTTGCTTTTATCTTAAACTCCAGAAATATCACCCTCTCTGAAAACTTGTTGAATATATCACATAAGAGTTTTGCGCCTATTTATGTTTGCACACCAAAAGCCACCATTTTTTATACTCTCTTTAGTGCAGACTAGATCATAATGCGGTAGGGATATACTAGCGTATTTTCTGTTTTAATAAAATATGAGTTTTCTGACAGTCTAGTCCAATCTGGAAGTGCTCTCCTTACATTGAAGGTGAAAGTGTTATAATGAATCAAGAACAGCGAAACAATCTTCGATCCCAACGCATCCCGTATTCCAGAAACTTCATTTTCTAAGGACTCTGTCATCGAACATTTTCGTAAAATTAATGAAGTGAGCATACAGTCTCATTTGCTATCCAAGAAACATGTAAAATATAATTTGCTTGCGATGAAGTCGGTAACCCATGTCACAGTTGCGATACGTACGGATAACCGAATGTCAAGAATCAACACAAAGAAGTCATTGTTGGTGAGCGTGTTTTTTTTTTTGTGTGTCCGCATTCCTAACAATGTTGAATAGTTTACACAATCGGCAACATGCAATGAAAAACAATGCAAATTATTTTCGTTGTCGAGGTCGCCATATTGTATTTTGTTTCTTTAATTTTTTTAGTTGTTGATCTTATTGACATTTCGACTCAAAAAGTCCTAATTACACTGATCGATTGAACGCATTACGCCATATATCATGCTTTAGTGACATAACTTAAAAAATCCCGCTTTAAATTAAATTTTTATATTGCCTTATTTTTCTGAAAAATATTTTTTCCTTTAATATAATTTAGCTCCTATTAGTAATGTCTACAATATTGAAGACTTGCTTGTGTTCGTCTTACAATTTCAACATTAAGAACCAAATATCGATGTTATCTGAAGAACGATGCCAAAATTAATTCAGATTTCAATACAAGACACCTATTAAGTGTTAATGGAAAAGTACAGTCCTGTTGAACTATTTCGTAATGACATGAAATCTTAAAGTAAAAAAAATATATAATTTGTTAGAAGCATGATAAATTCTGCACAAACAAAAAGTTCTAATTCACCTCATTGTAATGCAAATTACTTCAGAAATTTACAATCAATGCTGACTGTGTCAAAGCGACATGCCAACATTGTCATTAGTAATTTACCTTGTACAGAGCATACATATCTTAAGAGTTCCAAATGTCTGGGAATATCACACTGCCTTCATCAACGACTAAAGACATAAAATGGTCATGTGATAAAGACAATGTGATATTGTCGAAAATTTCGAACTCTTAAGATAGTAATGCTCTGAGCATGGGAAATTATTGATGATCATGAATTATCCAGAGCAAGCAATCAACCTTTTCTGTTGTATGAAAACAATGCTTTAATGACAATTTGGTCTCTCTGTCTACTGGACAATGTGCACGGACTCTGCAAACACCGATGTCTTCATCTAGAAGTAAAAAGTCGGATCTGTTTAATGACTTTATTCGTATTTTAAAGAGAAATAAATTATTTAAGCATGGTACGCAAATATTATTTGCCATTCGTTTGCAATGCCAATTGATTTCATTTAAATGTCAGTAAAATGTCAGTAAAACTTTTAACAGGTAAATGGGTTGAAACCAATCAGAGAGTTAGGTGGAGTGATTTTGGAAGCATAGTCGATATCTTTGAGGAATTTCGCTGCTAAAAATGACTCATGCTTAAATTCCATAATGCCGTCATTTAATACTTTTTTATTCTATTTCATTCGACATCGGTAGCTCAGAGTTTTATATGACCATCCATCATCAGGTTTAATTGTCATCAAGCCGTGAAATGTTAATACCAATATATTTATCAGGCCGCTGTCAATTCTGACAATAGGACTTAACTTAGAATACCATATATAGTCATTAGATACAACGTATATATATATATATATATATATATATATATATATATATATATATATATATATATATATATATATATATATTCACGTGACCGTGTGCAGTTGATTTTAGATCAGTGATGAATTTGCACACATTAATGACGTATGAAAATATCAATAAAACGTAATAATAATCCGCGTTTTCTAAAGTAATTCAAAGCAATCTTTTCTGCATTTAGTCCCAACCTCCATGCAAAGAGGACAAACTAAAATGTGGAGTGAGAGAGAAAAGGAATTTGGGCTGGGTTACAACCTTGAAATAGAAATTACACCAAGTAACCTACAAGAATATGGTTCGTCGTAACGATATGTGTGCACTTTCATTGGGATCAATCTGCAGTGTTTATCATTGATGCAAAGTTTCAAACCATGTTGACATTATACAGTAAACTTCTCGGTTAGGTGGTTAATATAATGTGATGTATTAATGTTTTATTAGTGTTGCTGTTCCTTAAACATAATATAATGTTATAAAAATCGATTAGTATTAATTTAATATGAAAGCGTCCAAAGGCCCTCCCCCTCTCTCTCTCTCTCTCTCTCTCTCTCTCTCTCTCTCTCTCTCTCTCTCTCTCTCTCTCTCTCTCTCTCTCTCTCTCTCTCTGGACCATCGGGCTAAAATCTATGAAAGGAGGAACGTAGAGGATTTCCGTTTGTGTCATCCCACTAAGTCTTTGGACTTTTGAATGATGGTGGTAAAAGTTAAGTCACCGACCAAAGAATGAGAGAGATAGAAGGAAAGAGAGTTTCAAAGCCAAACGGACCAGAGAGAGAGAGAGAGAGAGAGAGAGAGAGAGAGAGAGAGAGAGAGAGAGAGAGAGAGAGAGAGAGAGAGAGAGAGAGAGAGAGAGAGAGAGATCGTAGCTTACCATTTGTTTGTAATTCTCTACTTTTATGATTAAAACTATCTTTTATGTTTAAATCGTAAGTATGTATTATATTGATTTAATCAACGTGAAGTTAAATAGAAACTAAAAGAAGTTAACAATCAACTTATCAGTATGCAAAGGTGATTGTGAATAGCCACAAAAGGCATAGAACTACATTTTGTAGCGGACACACTCAAGGATGTGAGGAGTTGATTCTCTCTGTCAATACACAACTGCCTATAGTAAATCTTAACTTATTTCAAAGGGCAAATATATGTATTTCTATGTGATATAAATAAAATATATGTACAGCATGTACGCTGTATAAATGATATACCCCTAGTTGTATAAATGTTTCATTAAAAGGTAACTCGGCAAGCCTAATTTTCTTTACAAAATCTGACCTGAAACTAATTTGGTTTTCTCTATTTTGACTCCTATAATCTTTAAAACATAGATAATGCACAACTCCGAACATAAAGTGCATGTTTTGTCCCTATATTCAAGTTGATTAGACATAAAAATGATAATATATCATGTAGACGAAACGTCGCTGAATAATCTTGACATTTGTATATTGTAGCATACATATACGACATTTTTTTATATTAACGGCCAGGTAATTTATTGCACTATCTTGTCATTTCTTCTATTTTAAATAGAACTCTACATTCAATAAACATAGGAATGTATTTTCAGAGTCCATAATACAGCTGATATTGAATCATTTTGAGAACAGTGCGTCCCGATATCGAATATGTTGTTCAAGTCTGATGGGAAATATTAATTTGATTTATATTGTTACAAAATATGAAATTTATGAAAATAACATGAAGTAATTTACTTAGATTTGAAAAGTACATATTTTCGTTCAAGTTACATCATGCATATTTCTGGATACGAATTTTGACGTGGATGATATAACTGATATACCTTGTGCTACCATATCTGGCATACATCTGTGTGTGTGTTCGTAATTAGTAATCGAAGTTATTATCCATTGTTCAATGGGCAGTGACACAGAGTTATAAATTTATATGCGTGTGTCTTAATGCGACGAAGACCTTCTTGTGCACGCAAAATTTCCTCGCTTATGTTCTTAGTCTGGGCATAACTCGAATAATTTGTATTTTTACTTATTACAAAACCTTTTTTATTTTGTCAGCAAATTATCTATTCAATCTTTTCGCCCCTGCCTCCATGCACATTTTACCTGCTTCCGTATTATGACGTGAATCCATCTTAATATTTGATTTGACAACAACAACAAAAATGTTACTCATGAGACGAAAATTAATTCAAAATAAACAAATTGTTTGAATCGGCATCTGTTCTTCACATTTTATTTATCTTTATTGATACAAGCCTCTTCACACTGACAATACATAGACGGTTCTCTTTGAGGTAAAATACGGTCGCCTCTTCCTTTTTTCCACATTGTAAAGATTTAAGTTTGACAATTCCACCAAGACTGTCATCGGTGTTCAATTAGTATAGCTTTGTTACGCCCCAAACCTTCGGCACATGCGCAGTCCAATTGAAATCGATACACTTAGAATCTTCCTTCAATACTAACAACGACAAACTCGGTAAACAATGATGAATGACAGCACGTTTAACATAAATGATCTATCTGACAGCAAGAGAACCACATACATGTGTTTTATATTTAGCAGTAGCAGACACGAATAAAGAGGTGAGGTTTTTTTTCTTCCCAAAGTCAATTATCAGTCCTATGTAGGCAAGAAACGTATCGACATAAATGTGAATGACTTGAGGACGGATACAGAGGCTTATATAGAACTAGACGTCATTCTTACTATTGCATACCAGATGACAATATGCTGAATCGAACCTCACCTTGCCTAATTGATGATGTGATTGACGCATGATGGATTTAAAAGCGGACATGGAAGTCCTTGGAACCATGAGTTAATGAAGTGCTTCATAGGAATTATGTGTGTGGCGAGTGAAATTGTTGTTTCTTGGGGGAAGCTGATCAAAGACTTGTTACTCATGAACATCACAAACAGGTGAATAAAATGAAAAAAATATCAAGGTAAATTGAATGATTTGTTTATAAATGTTACACCCCAACGAGATGTAATAACTGATGTGTAAATATAAGTTGCAAGAAAAATAATTTAACAGCTGGAAATACTTATACATTGCACAAAAGGAATAAATCTGGTGAATCCCTTTGGATAAGGTAACCTATGCAAATTATTTTTGTAGATGTATTTGTTAGTCTATCTTGATTGACCTGCGTGTTAATTGCAGACGTGAGCTAGTTTTTTTTAGTTTCTAATTTATTTTGTATGCTGGTAATAAATTTACGTCTCTTTCATTCAGCAGATTCTGGAATCTCACTCACCCGGATATATATTCACCGATATCTTTTTTTGAATCTTCTCTTGGACAGAGGTGTACAGTTGGAATATGATGAAGTTATTAGCTGTTTTACTGATTATGGGGTTAAAGTTTGCTTTGGGGGTGCTCCTCAACCTTTTGGTACATTTGCCTGTATCTTCCTTGCCTGCTATATCAGATAGAAACTCAGCCGGAATCCCGCGGTTTCAAAGAAGTCCGCAGACCATAGAAATTGGTTGGCAAGAATCTGTACAAAGAGAATCACGGAATAAGGACTTAATTTTTATTCAGGATCACGCTTCTTTACCGTTACCTGATCTAAATAAGGAAGATGCTACGGCTCAAGTGAGTATTAGACGAAAATCGGACGATCTTGCTCGCATGCATCGGATTTTCATCAAACAATCAGAGTCGCTAGTGTTTGTTGATTCCGTACAAAATAAACTGGTATACAATGACACAAACAGAGAGCATAAACACGATAACAATTTACTCAGAAATCAAGGAGATACTGAAAATTTAAACAAAATTGCACACAATGCACAAAACAATTCGGCTATTGAGAATGTTTTGTTGCAAAGAAAATACGATCCAAGTTTTCAAGCCTTCATTAATAATGAATATGCCCAGGGACTTTCAGTAGAAGATATCATCCTTGACAGTATATTTTGGGCACCAACTGTAGAAAATTCATGCCCCGGTGGCTTCTCAGTAAAAGATCATGAAATATGGAAAAAGAGGGCAAGATTTGAAAAAATAGTTAAAGTAGAGGAGGGATGCGGGCGCATGCAGAATCGTTTGTTGACATTCCATGATGCTAGTAAAACATGTGCCAGGTACAGACTTAACATAGATCAGATTCAAGGTGAAATGTATTCATACTATCTAAGTAAATTGTTGGGTATGTCCAATGTGCCTCCTTCAACACTACAACTTGTTAACCAGAATATAGAGCGATGGGCGATAGTTCACCCACAAGTGATGCATTCCAAGTGGGTTGAAGAAAAACCAGTTATCTTCGCTCAGTGGATTGATGGACTTATCCCAGCATATATTCCACACGAGTTCAGGAACTATAATGACAAAGGTTTGCAACCGGACCTAAACTATCTCAAGCAAAAAACCAAATCAGAGCTTTGTGAACTTTTGCAGTGGTCTGATTTGATAATTTTTGATTATCTAACAGCCAATTTAGACAGAGTGGTCAACAACATGTTCAACAAACAATGGAATGACCAGATGATGAACAGACCCACACATAATCTGGAAAAACGTTCTGATGGTCACCTAGTCTTTCTCGATAATGAATCCGGACTATTTCATGGATACAGGTTGTTAGACAAATACGCACCATTTCATCAAGTGTTATTGGATTCACTATGTGTCTTCAGGAAAAGTACGGCAGATAATATAGAAAGACTGGTGCATTCAGGCTCTGTGGGATATGAATTACAGACACTGTTCGAAGAAAATGAGCCCTTGAATAAATACATTCCCAAAATTCCGAACAAAAATATCAAAATATTAAATCAAAGGTTACTAGATGTCTATCAACAAATTCAAAAATGCAGATTGTTTTCTTTTAATTGATTTATCATTTATAATATTGTGACATTATCAAATTTGTTTTACTTCCAATGGAATTCAATTTTTATATGTTAACTGCACTTGAAAATTTATCATAGTTGTAAAGATTTGATTTCTTAAGTCTCTTTAATTGAGATAAGACGAGACCCTCTGACATGTACTTGGAATCAATTTAAAAATAAACAACGCACTTCAAACATTACTTTTCAGGGCACTGAGTTAAGCTGTTGAATTAAATGTTTCATGTATGTCTGTATTGAATTACAGGGACCAAGTTCCTACCCATCTAATTTAATCTTAGTTTATTAGTTTTATCTGTGAAACGCCGAGTTGGGTCTTTATACATAACAATAAAATGGAATTTAGGTTTTGAAAGATATCTCAGATCTTCTCCTTTGGCTGTACGGTCACTGAGTCGCCGTTCCATGCACGCAGCAAGCGGCACAGGTAACGCTGTTTAGAAGGATGTGATGCCTTTAATCAAATGTGATATAAACACAAAAGGTTTGACGTTGTAAGTAACCCAAATATCGCTATACAAAGACGAGGGCAGTATAGATGCTTTCTTCTATCAAGCACTCAAGTGTTTGGCAAACGTAACAACGTAACAATCATACAACTCTCTCTCTCTCTCTCTCTCTCTCTCTCTCTCTCTCTCTCTCTCTCTCTCTCTCTCTCTCTCTCTCTCTCTCTCTCTCTGATATATAAATACATATGTGAATATAGACAGAGCCTAAATATAAAGACATAAATAAAGACAATATTTTTCGCTTACATTTATTTTTGTTCTGTGCAACCTTTTTACAGGATTACATTTTTCTTTTTTTCTCTTGTTACTACAATTTTTTTTATTTATCATCGTTTATTTATTTATTTATTTACCATAGGAATGAACTTATGTTTCCGTTATATAAAATTTGCAAGAACTGCAGTTTATTCTTGAAACAAATATTATGCTTTCTTCTCTTGCATTTTACTGATGATAATGTTATTACGTAACCATTTTAAGATTTTGTTTCTGAATGATTGAACTGTTTTAATTATATGCGAATTTGACACTAATTTTGTTATGCTTATAGACTAAGTTAAACACATTTTCTGATGTATTTTGCGAAAGTACGATCACTGTCGATATATCAAGTCAGAAACAAAGTACTTAATGCATGAATATTTGACACAATACATGTGCTTAGATCAAGGAAACAAACACGTATATATATATATATATATATATATATATATATATATATATATATATATATATATATATATATATATATATATATATATATATATATATATATAATGAGTATTTTTTCCCACTACTTCATTATAATTATTAGATAGTAATAATACTAATTTTGTGAATTCCAATGAAATGCATATCCAAATTCATAAAATTCTTTCTTCGTTCCTACTATTGATGAATGGTAATGTCCTCGGTAATTAGATTTTATTAAAATATACACTATCAAATAAATGTAGCATAAATGATTACACTAACCTGATAGCACTATATCCCACGCAATAAAAGAGCACAATGATGTTTTAACTATTGAAGATGGTGACTTCATACGAGATGTCGTCAGTTACCGTCGTGACGTGATTGATCAGTGGGTGGGTGGGTGCGTGCGCATTGTGATGTACAACACATTATATGACCGAATGTCTTACATATGTATCCCTTGCAATGGGTGATAAAATTTATGTCAATTTAGACATCGAAATCTGGAATTAATATCAGTAATATTACCTATTGCAAAGGAATTGCTTATTACCACAAAGGAATTGCTGATTACCACATGCATATAGCTAGTGTGTTCCGCGTGTACCAAAGACTATTTCGTATTAGACGATTTTCATTGAAATGAAGAATTTCATCGTGTCCTTACTAATATGGTATTATAATTTTCCAAGACTATTTGTACGAATGTTGTGTCTCTTCTTTTCTACCTTCTCTTTTACTTTCATACTTTTAATTGACTTCTTCATATCCTCATCCCCACCCCATCCGCGCCTCTACTCACAAAAACCACCGCCATCACAACAACTGTTATTATAACTAATGCATTTGTCATTGCTAAATTATTGTTTACCAAGAACAAAATTAGTGAGATAACTGGTCAGCATCTTAACCAAACCGGAAGTGAAATAGAAGCAGGTGTCTTACCATGAGAAATCTTGCAAATCAATGCGCACTAACATTTCTTGACAGTCTTTGTTGTCTACTTAAATGCATCCATATAGCAGGTACCACTGCGATCATGACACTGATGTCGAAGGAGCCTTCTTTCAGACAGAAACCACACATTTCGTGGAGAAATGTGTTTTATTTTTCTCTGAAACGAAAACTAACATAAAAATGTATTCGTATCAGCGCCAACCGTCTCCCAAATACTCGAGTGTAATCATATAGACGCCAACTGACTCCCAACAACTGTATTACCAAACCTTTAATATTTCCTATCGGTATTCACAACATAATTCCTACAACGAACAGACATCTTAGTCCTGTCTGCCAATGAATTTCTCAAACTATTTATTTTAAGAATTTTTCATTTTAACAATATTTTCAATTTTCTTTTACCTTGGAAGAGTACATACTTTACTTTTCTTTGGTAATATTTTAGCAAATTTTACTTTGTATGTTTTTAGAAAACAGTAATCGGTACTTATATAGCCAGGGTTGTACTGGCGTACTGTTAAACCATATCCGCACATGTTTCGTTAATGATATTATTGTACGACAATAATGAAAAAATATTAGGGATATCAGATTAGGTTGGTCGAAAATGGACAAAATTCTGATATATATATATATATATATATATATATATATATATATATATATATATATATATATATATATATATATACACACACACACACAATATCAGTTAATTAGTTCCGTGAAATGTCGAAAAAAGACGCATTATTGCAATAGGCTTGCATATCCCATTTTAATAATTGTGCGTGTCAATTATAATTGGTTTTTACAATTAGTTATTTCTTCACAATTAAATTCACTTCTTGGGATAAAAATCCTTTTAAGATTTTGTCAAGAACACATGTATCGTCTTTCTATCCTAATATTTATTTTGCTTACTCTCCAGCACATATGTTAAGAATGAAGGTATATTTTACATGTATTCAAGTAAGGTCATTAACCACCTCGTCCCCTTTCTGAACAATGATCCAAAATTCTGTCCAAACACTTTCTGCACATTTTCTGCCAGTAACTAATACAGATTTAACATATGTCTTTTTTCATAGTAAATCGCTTTAATGTGCAATATACTACAAAAATCTTTCTTATTAATAAATTCTAAACTTTATTTGCAAAGTCTTTACATTACGATCAACAGAAAAACTATTTGTGCTATTATAAGTTCTCTATTAGGACAGCTTGCATAACAGATCATTTACGGACACAAAACAGCATGTAGTCTACCTATCTGTGAATACTCGTCTCGTTATACGTTATGAAAATATTTCAACATGCAATAATATCATTAGTATTGCATTTCAGTAACAAATGGTATGTTATGTCCATATATTCCACATGACGTATATAATCAAGCGTGAAATATAGATTGAGTTATATGCGAAAATATTAAAACTAGGATCTGACTTAAGATGTGACATTTACGAAAACTTGGTGGAAATGTCTGGAATAAACTTGTCATTGGCACGTTTCTATCCGATTACAAATTGAAACAAATAAAATTAAATAAAACAACAAAACATCATTGCTGAAAACTAAGTATAGGGACACAATTTAATTTACTGTGTTCACGTTTTAGGAAAGGTTTCATTACAATAAATTGTACAACGTCTCAGGTAATTTAATTGATCTCAATTGTTGTCTCCGCCGTGCATGGACTCACCTAGTTTAATAAGTCCATCTTTTAATTCCGCAACCTTACAAGCTGAATGCCTATCAATATAAACTTTTGTTTTATGCTACTCATTAGTTACCTGTTGCTTATATCCAACACTCTGGAGGTTTGTTAAGTTATTTATTGTCTTCAGGTGCTATAACACAATATCGCAGGCCTGTACACAGGTTGTTGTTCAATCCTGTTTTGATGATTTCAGCGTGATTCATCTTTGACTGTCTCGCCTATCGTCACTTGCGTGACCGATAAGTCCATTGTTTAATCTGTATTATTTTCGAATTTCTTCGTTTCCCGTTTGGTAGCCGGTTTTCTTGGCGGTTGAGGGTTCGAAGCCTACATTCGGAAAAGCCTGGGTCAGCAACTGTGGTATGTCATTGGGCAAGGTATTTCAACTCAAACTACCTCGGCACTAAACAATCTACTTCTGTTACTGTGTCATAAAACACCAAACCAATCCAAACCATTCGTTTCCCTTTGCTTTCATTCGGTCTATTTTATTAAATTGATTGATGTCTTGATTGTTTCATTTTGTTCTTATATATTTTGCACACACACACACACACACACACACACACACACACACATTAATAATATGGCCTTTAAAGGGTTGGTATAAATCAATTTGATATACCAGTTCTAATGGTAAATTAAATTGTGATCCGCCCATGAAGCATTAATATATATATATATATATATATATATATATATATATATATATATATATATATATATATATATATATATATATATATATATATTGTTTCAACAGTAGGCCATCGCTTCTATATCATCCAAATCCGTGATGAATTTTTATTACCTTTATCATCTTATCGTTTTGCCTTCATCACTTTGGTTTTGTATTTCACTGGTCGATACGAAACCTTTTACTACTTTTAAATGATCCAGATATAACCTCTTGTATGGCGCTAAATAGCCTAACAGTGCTGGTGTGCAGTAAAATTACAACCATCAATCACCGTGATGAATTTACACTGATTAATCATTAAGAAAATAACGAAAATATAAATATTTATAATCCTCACTTCTACATAAATTAAACCTGGCACACTATGTCATCGAAATCATCTGTCATCTGTTCTCTCTCTCTCTCTCTCTCTCTCTCTCTCTCTCTCTCTCTCTCTCTCTCTCTCTCTCTCTCTCTCTCATGCATATGAGAGAGATGTGGAGACAGAGACAGTCTGTGGAATGAGATAGAAAAAGAAACCTGAACTTGCACCAAGTAACCTAAAAGAGTCCTGGGCTTTGTAACGGCTAGGTGTACACGTTCAATGGGATTTTAATACAGTGTTCGCAATACTTTAGATATAAAGTTTTATCAGCTTATCATTTTATACTGCATATTTTTATGAGTGGACGACACATAATGTGATCTATTCACTGCATATTTTTTTTATCTTTCTCGCTATTTTATAAAACCTATTAATAAGGGTCGGTAAAAAAATTATTAATAGTAAAATTTCAGAAGGCCGCTATACCTCTTCCCAACGACTTTCTCTCTTAGTTGGTAAGGCAGCAGACTAATTAACCAGTAACACCCTACCGGAATGGGCTATAAATAAATGCCTTATTGTAAGTCTACCCATCCCCACCACCACATTTCTGTCTGTCTGTCTCACTTTGTAGAAAGATACTAGCGAATATTGGAAAGAAACGCGCGTGGCGGAGTTTTGCCTCTTTCATGCGATGATATATATGGGCCTATGAGGTATGGAAAAACGTCGTTAACACAAACCAACCGAAAAGGGAAAAATATATATGGAGGATAGAAACAAGTACATATTTCGTAGTAATGTTAATTAAATCATAATTATGACGTACGTCAACTGTAACAATTGAATTGTTTGAATTACCTTGTGCTGGTTCCTCATTTCGCTTAGTTTGTTTAATACTCGTTTCAATTTGCTACGAGTTCAGTGTTCCAGTACTTATCTTTGCTGTGTTTGTAGGGCTCCACTTTCTTTATTTAAAACTTCTTTCACGTTTAAATTATAAGTGTAACTTTTATTTATTTAATCAATATGAACTAAAATAGAAGCAATAGAAGAAACAAAATATTATCTGCAAAGGAGACTGCGATTACTCTTAAACGGTAAAGAGCTACATTTTGTAGAACGCTGGAAAGGATTATGTAGAGTTCGCTCATTCCATTCGTTCCGTCAAGACATAGTTGCTTGCAGTCAAACTTAACTGCTTTGGAAAATGCAAATATGTGTATTTGTATCTGATATAAATAAATCATAATATAGTATGCATGCTGTATCTTTAATACACCACTCGTAGCATAAATTATTCATTCAAAAGAAACTCAAGCGTCGATTTCTTGTATTGAAAAATGTATACATCTCCAGGCATATCATTGATAAAGCGTGCATACTATACATATATGCTATATTTATACCATATACATTAAAACACTTTTTTATTGGTTTGTCACTACGTTATTTAGTGCTAATATTAGTACCTTATGGACACTGTACTAACACGAGTCTATGTGTGTTACTGGAGCAGCCAGTAACACACAATGCTCTTTTTTAGCCTAATATAAAACATTTGGACATGTTCTTTGATATATTATGAAATAAATTGAGTAGTCCTCTTATTTAATACTAAATATAGCGTGCATACTATACATATATGCTATATTTATACCATATACATTAAAACACTTTTTTAATGGTTTGTCACTACGTTATTTAGTGCTAATATTAGTACCTTATGGACACTGTACTAACAAGAGTCTATGTGTGTTACTGGAGCAGCCAGTAACACACAATGCTCTTTTTTTAGCCTAATATAAAACATTTGAACATGTTCTTTGATATATTATGAAATAAATTGAGTAGTCCTCTTATTTAATACTGGAATTATTGCAAATCATTGTAGAAATAGTGGTAAAATACCATTTACCTTTCTTATCCGATATTTTCGTTTTGATCGTCCGCCATATTAATTCAAATAATGCCTACTTCCGTCCTTAGCCTCGTTTGTTCGTGTGCCATATAAAGATACAAATATGGCGCGGTTTGAGTTGGAAATTCTGCGCATTAAAACTAAACACGGTTTACCGGTGACTTTGAAATTCCACCAAGAAGCAATTATTTTCTCAACAAAAAGCTTTCAAATCGTAGGCATAGAGTCAGTTGATATACCAACAGCTTTAGTATATTAAATTGTGATCCGCCTATGGCGTATTAATCAATATCAACATTTTTCTTAGCTGTATGCCAGCGATTCATTTGATCAATGACAAATTTCCACTGATTAATCATTAGTGACGTAATAAAATATTAAAAATCCCAGTTTCGTAAATTAGTTTAACATGATACACAACTTCTTAGCAATCATTTCTGCTTTCCCTTCCTACCCTCACCCCTCTGCCATGCATAAAATAAACAATACGCAGCAATCAGGAGTGAGAGAGAAACAAATCTGGGCTTGATAAAATCATTGAAACTGAACTTGCACTAAGTAACCTATAAGGAGCTCGTTGGTTGTAACTGTATGTGCACATTCATAGGGATTTATCTAAAGTGTTCATAATAATAATGATACAAAGTTTTAATAGCCTGTCAACACTATATGTTAAATTTCTTCATTGCGAGGCACACATATTGTGATTTATTATATACTCCACAGACAGATCCATTAATTAAACATTGTTGCTACTGGTCAATACCCGGCGATATTGACCAGAGTTAACTAAAAATATTCATCATTCATCGCTTCCTTATATGGTTATAACGTGCCCGCGTTCGAAGAACTATTTTTGTCGAAATAAAAATGGCAACTAACGATGACAGAATCCAAAATTTTGTCGTTTTCAACGATTTACTCTAGATGAATCCAGAACAGTTACATCTAAATATTCAACTGTTTGAAAAAGAGATAAGCGGTTAGGCAAGAAATCTAAAAATAAATCCAGATGACGTGAAAAATGTCATATATAAAGAGAAAAATCACAATACCATGACCAGATCTGTGACTGATATATATATATATATATATATATATATATATATATATATATATATATATATATATATATATATATATATCCAATATTTTAATCACCAGGTGCATAAGCATGCTTTGTTTCATGAAAACGCTGCACGTTTTTTCACTCTGAACAACGTCGTTTTTTTTACCGTATTTGGAATCTCGTGAAAAACAGCGGTTTTAAAATGAATATCAAACATTTGTTCAAGGTATTATTCAAGTCCAATAGGATACAATACCCTTGGACGTTGATGAAGGTTGCTGTTGAAAATGTGGTACTTTAGAGTGGAATGGTGAATCACTCTTAGATAAACGTTACAGACGTTACCACACTCTCAAAAACCAGAGAGCCACCGAAATTTTTTTTATGAATTGTTTTTATTATCAATATTTCGTTGTTTTTTTGGCTACTTAACATTGCATTCTTTTTAGCAAGCTATGTTTTGTTTCTTGCTGTAGCGCACGTTCATAGTAGTAAAATAGTGAATATTAATGCGTGGTACTCAGGTTTCATTCATAACTTGAAGAACATGCAAAAGACAAAATAAAACCAAATAATTTTATTATTTCATTTGTATTGAACGATTAATTTGAATTTGATTGTTCTTTAGTATGTAACGAAAAGGTTATTGACAGAGTATTGAAAATTATTGGACCCTAGTATGATTCCCTTGCAAGCTAGATATCCTTTGCCACATTCAGTCTGGAATCAATAGTTTTCAGTGCTGATGCTTATAACATGCGAAGATGTCTTTGGACCTGTGAATGATGTTGAGCATTACAGTCAGACATAGTAACGGGAAGGGTCAAGATAGAAATGTATCATAAATGAAAACAATTTTATTATCGTTAATAATGCAATTAAACTAGAATAATGTGTTATAACCAATGTAGATGCATTAAAATGTTTGAATTACTTCTTGATGATTAGTCCTTTCGCTTAGTTTTTATTCCACACTCATTACCATACCTTCGCCTTCAAGTAGTTAACCATATGTTTAAATCACAAGCATGTCTTATTTAATCTATATGAATAAATCAGCTTGCTTAGGAAAGTGTGAATAGCTACAAAAGATACAGAACTACATTGTGTAGCGGACACACTGGCTAGAATGTGAAGGGTTCACTCACTCCTTCAATACACAATAGCTTGTAGTCAAAGTAAACACCGTTAAAAGGCAAGTATGTGTATTTGTATGTGCTATAAATATTACATATGTACAGTATGTGCGCTGTACGTTTATATATCACTCGTTGTACAAATTTTTCATTGGAAGGAAACTCAAGAAGTATCTTGTCCTTTTATTAAATTTTTATGCATCTCGTGGTAGATACATAATTAGAGTTCAGAAGCACTAAATTTGTAGCAGGACATGCTTATCGTTCACGCGCAAAGAATACAATGACGTAGTGACGAACTCTTAAATTCAATTGCTTAACCCTAATTATGTATCTACACTTGAGCACCAACAATTGTGCAACTGAAACTTTCCTACTGGAACATAAATTTCAACAACTGCGTATCAACAAAAAACACACAATATTCATAGACCTTACTTCTGTAACACATAACAACAACAAAAACAATAAACACTACTTGCTACTGGAACACTTGACATATTCCCGAAATACAAGAATACTATTGAAAGGTGACTACTCCTTTAAATGGTTTTGATGGAATGCTATACTTGTGCAATCGGAGAATCAGCAAAAGAAATGGAATAAGCAGTTTCACTTGTTGGAGACTGAAAGCCTAATTTTTTTAACATTTCAAAGTTTGATGATTACACAGTTATGTGTATGTTACATTAGCCCCTAATTATGCTGCAGAAGACGCTGCGGTAATATCGTTGAATAGTTACAAGCAAAAAGTAAATACCCTACCAGTCTTTTGCAAATCCATCACCTTTGATTTGGATGAGTTTAATGACATCGAGGTATTATTTGCAAACATAAGTTGTAATTGGATTAACCACACTGGGATATATCAAGCTAATTTTGTTGAAACAAGTTTTAGTGTGAGCCCACATTTGCACCAGATTAGCCAATGGAAATTGTTTTCAAAACTCTGAAAATGAATCAAATCGTTCGGTACACATTTATGCTCTTCCTCCACACTGCTCAGTTTCCAAAGGCGAAGATATAAGACATCATCTGGTTGGTTGATAAAATAAGCGATTATGGTAATAATATAGTTTATCAGTGGTCGCTGTCAGATCTTCACGTATAACAGTGGATATCTGACATTGATTCAGATTGAACGTCAGTCTGACCCGGAAGAACCTGAAGCTCATCTCAGTAAATAATATCTTGCGGATTTTATTGGTTCTTGAAACAAGTGTTTTATGAAGAAAAAAAAACTAAGCGTTCTCTGTTGCAGAATCAGAGAAGCCACATTAAGTGTTTACCGTTACACTGTTGTTCTCTGTGTTGTTAAAGAACCCCGCAACAGACCCTTAAATACATGGGAAATAATGTGGCATATTTTAAGCCGGGTATGATTTGCAAAATTTATACCTCCACATAAGTCGGGAAAAGTGCATTCTATAAAGAGTCCCGTCGGGGTAGACACTTAAGCTAAAGGATCTCTAAATGTCATTTAAAGGCAATTGTATACATTTATGTCGGACTAAATCTACAAAATGTCTGTTTCAACCCGCGATTTTAGATCACATGATGGGTCCCATGGTCACTTAGTGGGAATAACGCAGTAAAATAAAGTCATTTAGCACGTAATCAATGGAAGAACTTAACTCTACTGAACAAATCTTTACCATACGATTCGATAATAAAAGGTTGTTTACAAAAACGAATTATCACGCAAGCGAAGTATGACCTTGATTAGGACCAATGGGTTTCACTGTGTTTACAAATTGTTTGCCAATCTGTGAACCAAGGTCAGGAACTAGGTTAGCTAAAAATAAAATATAGCAATCGAATTGCGTGCTTATCAGGTCAAAACAGAACTAAATTTTCCGAAGAAAGTCAAATCAAGTGAATAACATCATAATTGCAGTTACATGTAATAAAATATAAATAAAAAAATAAAACTACCACAAAAGTATTGAAATTACATATACGTAACAATATGCCTTTTGTTTGCTATAACGAAGGAGCCATAACTCTTTAAGGTTTATTGGATGCTATATGCGACCTCGTTGTTACCCGTCTGGATATTTTCACATGTAATAATTTGTTGTTGCTTTTTACATATATAATATTATGGTGCTTTAAGAGTTATTTATGTTTCATTTGAAATCGCCCAATAAAAAGAAGACTATTATACACACATATATGTGAAAGCGTCTTGTTCGTTTTGTGCTGTTCTTTCATATGGAAATAATCATTATTCTAATAGTTACTGTTGTATTTCAAACATTGGTCACACACATGCGGTTTCTGTCAAACCTCTCTGATAAAAAATGTCATCCTGTTGCGATTTTACCTATCACAACGTCATTTTATATGAATGGGATTCACTATGGTCAATGGTGCGGGAAAAAGTTGCCCGGAAAGACGGCAAGCCAACCTACCGTGTAATGATACTAAATACATTCTTGACTTGGGACAATACTCAATATCTTTGTCTGTGGTGCGGCAGAATAGACACATTTTCCGCACAGTGTTCTTGTAGTTTTGTCGGAAATTGCCCTGTAAGAGCACTGATCGTGTAAGAATAACATTCATACACTGTGTACTCCGTGCAAACGTATGCAAGAGTTCTCGGGATAGACTTTATCCTCTCGGGTACGAAGTCTTCTGTTTCAGCAAGCGTTCGAACACAGGAACAGTGCATTATCTCCGTATTCACAAACATGGGGACTTGTAGTTTGTTCAGAAAAACAAACAGGACTAGTCCTTCTTAATTCTGAACACAGCACAGACACTTTTCGCAGAAAAATTCTTTCTGTTGCAGATGCACCATAATGCATTTTCACCTATCTTAAAGAATAGGATAGACTACTTCAATTTTGAAATGTTTGACATTTGTCCTTCGAAGAACCTTTTTTCAATAATCAAGTAAATTGCCTTGTCTTCACCGCTTGTTGCTGATATCTCTACTAATTGTACTTATTTGAGAGTTAATAAGTAAAGATAAACATGCATATATTTATTGATGCTGCTATTGATGCTGGGACGTAGACAGAAAAGTCTGTGAACATCGATTTTATGTCGTTAAGCTTTTGTCAGAAAAATGTGACTGGAAGCGACATGATGCTACAGTGTCTGTGGTATGATGCTCCAGTGATAGACAAAAGCCCGACCAGTCCTAACACTGACCTGTTAATGCTGATCTGTTAGTACCATTTTTATAAAGTCTTTAGTATGACTCGGCCGGGGTTCGAATCCGCGACCTCCCGCATCGAAGGCCTAACTACTAGGTCACTGGTCCGATAAAGTGACAATGTCTTTGGTAGGTGCTAGGTTAGATACTAAGTGTAAAGTTTGAGTCGGTAACGATGTCACTTGATTCCAGGAACTTTAATAGTCGTGTCTTGTACAATGGAAAGCTTTGTCTTGTGTTCTCACCTGCTTTACAACGAGGACCTACTGTAAGCCTGGAACTCACGAGCTTATGTTGGTCATGGGAAGACATAGTACTAAGTACAATCTAAACGCGGAGTGATTCATATGGGAGCAAAAAGTTACCCCATGTTAATTACCCCACTACCAATTCCCTCCCATCATTTACCCCCTCAGCATATTACCTAGAGGTTTATTGCCTCCTGCCGTGACCATAATTTACAAATACAGACACATATACAAATAACGCGACGTCGAAGAGCTACCTCAAAATGATTTTATCCTGTACTCAGTCAATCAAACTAAAGTAAATACGAAGCGCGATGACGAATTTAATTTTTAATTAATATTGTGTTTTACCGCAAAAAGATTATATCCAGTCAGTTTAAGTGCACTGTTACAAATCTCAGTTCGTTCAAAGTAACAAAGAAAGAGTGAAGTCAACATGCTTTATAATTTTTAACAAAAATAATTTATTTTTTATAAGAAACAATGTAAAAGTAAAAAATAGGACTCATATTTTGTGAATATAGTCCAAAATTAATCCTACAATTGAAAAAATGGAAGTCATATCGCTAAACAGTTATAATTTTATCTCGGTTCGAATCTCAATGAAGTTCCAAAGATGGCGGACGATGACGTCAGATGAATACAGTATTGATGTATCAAAAGTTCCACGATGAATTTATGAATCAGGAATAATATTCATGGCATAGAATTCCAAATAATGTTTACTAAATGTCCAGGAACTTTAATAGTCGTGTCTTGTACAATGGATGAACAAATAATGTTTACTAAATGTCTTCGTCCAAAATTATTCTTAAATAAGGAATAACTTAAAATATGGTAACAACACAAAATACCCCTGTGCTTTAGAAGGTATTTTACGACTCGGACAAAATCACTTAAAACGTTAGTCTTAAACACAATTGTAGAACAGGCAATAGGTCACGTGGCCACTTACTACAAAACATTTATCATGTAAGCCAATGCAGACCCAACGAAAAACCAAAAATAAAGAAACCTTGCTTACACATGGGTAACACTTTTGCCGAACATGACCTTTGAAATAACCAATCATTATCAATCGATTTTTACAAATTCCATGAACCAGACTAAGCTAAAAGTATTTCTTTTGTAATAGGTTTTACCTTCTAAATAAAGAGAATTTATTTGAAAAAATATCGAATCCTATGAAAATAATCATTAAAAAAATGTAATGAAACAAAAATAAAATAAATAAAGAATTTTAAAACTAACACACAAGCAATTTGATTACATATACGTAACAGTATACAAACACAGACTATTAGGATTATTGGCTTCACGTCAATAAAAATGATTTTAGCAGTTTAATCTGTGCTCAGTCTATACTATTGTGTTGGCTTCACCTCACTGAATCTAATTTGATAATTTGAGCAGAAATGGTTTCTACGCGTATGCCCCAGACAAACTATATAAATATAAACCATATTATTGAAATTTATTTCAATTTAATATTTATTTTGCCCGGGGTATAACAATTATATGTTATATAGTAATAGAACAAACGCAATAAATCGCGAGGTAATGTACTGAGGGGGTAAATTACGAAGGGGGAGGGGTTCTGACAAGGGGGATGGAATGTCCTAGACTCGTTCATATTACACGTTTGTCGAAGTTACATGACATTATCCACATAATGGATTTTTATGAAGACCACACCACAGCGAAATAGCTGAAATTAAAGGATTGAATTAAGATCGACATTTGAAATGCAAACTTGAAATATAGTAACTGTATTGAACGTGACGTGTGAAATATTGGGCAATCAATTTTTACTTCAAGGCTTGCACTTAATCTTGGATCGAATTACATTTTACTGATATAGTTTGACAGTAGTAATTGATAACACGTTAATCTCACAGGCAAACTTGGATTCTCAAAATGGATCATTTTATCGCTTGGACGATGGGGTTGCGGGTGGGTTACAAGCTTGCTTTAGAATTTGTTGATATTTAATAATGCAGTAAAAAGTAAACAAAACGTAACCAAAAATCAGCGGCTCTATGTAACTGTTAATTAAAGTTCTCTCTGCTTAATAATAAAACTATCGAATAATACAATGTTATTTTCATATATTTTCATGAATAATTCTAGAGATGATATTCTATTTGCAAAGGCGTAAAAACTTCAGAAGGTTTTATTGATTAATGACCGCCTCACACATTCTGGCAAATGTCCTTGTTTTCCATTAATGGGAACTGTTCTGTTGCCCTGCACCAAAGCTAAATAAGTAGCTTTGTACTTTTTGCACCTTTTGTAAATTTATTATTGTCACTGTCAAATATATATGCTTCTCACAATCTAAAATATTTCCGATTCGAACTCTCAAAGCTCATTCTAGATGGAAACTGTATATGTAACTTCTGATTCGTTTTAAAATAGCTGATATTTCAAATATTTTACATGCGAGATTTGTTCGTTTCGGTTCGTTAAGCTGTATTGTAAGCCATGTTTTGTATCAAAATACATTTCCTCTATAGTAAATATATATATATATATATATATATATATATATATATATATATATATATATATATATATATATATATATATATATATATATATATATATATATATATATATATATATATATTACACATATGACCTACTGTATGGCGCTAAATAGCCTAAAAGTGCTGGTGAGCCGTTTAAATTAAATCAATCAATCAATCAATCAAAGGAAAAAAAAGAGCAAACATTCGAATTGCTCTCAAACTTATTAGCACTGCACAATTTTGCAGGTTTCTATACAATATCTCTTAAAATATTTACTATTTTACCATTCACATCCTTGCGTATTATTTGTCAAAAGTCTAGGCTCTTACAAATAGTGACAAAAAAGATTGAAGACAACAAGCTTTGCAAAATTAAACAGAAAATTTATTTTCTAAGAATACCAAGTGAAAAGAGAGAAAAAAGAACTTACGGTTTACGAATCAAATTTTAAAATAATCCAAGAATTACAAACTTGTAGTCATATTATTAAAAGTCCTGAATGAATCTGAGTTCGATTTTCGATGAAATACAAAATGGAAGTCAATTACTTGTTGTAGTCTGCAAAGTGCTGTTGTGTCAGCAGTTTCTTGTTGAATCATATAAAATATTATTCCAGTTTTGAATTCCGTATAAATTTCAGTGACTGTCTTTGCCCAAGAAGTAATAAAATAATCACTTTAATTCCATAAAATTAAAATTCAACTCAAACTGGTCACAACAAATTAACGTGTCACTTGTTTGGAGCTTGACTGAATTAAGCGCTATCAAGACCACAGTTATACACTAGTTTAAGACAAATTAAAACAAATTCCCTGATGAGGATCAACCTTCTAGAAAAATTAGAATTTTGTAACAATAAACACATTTCATATCACGTGCTCCAGGTATGGCCCGACTTAATGGGTCTTACTTGGAGAAAGAATACAAAAAAATATATAAAAAGTTGTTTACCAAGACTGTCACTGATTCTAAATCAAGGTCAGAAACTAGATTCAGAGTTTTTATTATTAGGTATTTATCCGTGAAAATATTCAGTCAGGTCAAACAGAGTAAAACTCAAGTCTGGACAATATCAAATCCAGTAAACAAAGTTACATTACAATAGCATGTAAATGAATAAAAAATTTAAAACTAACAAACAAATAATTAAATTAAATATACATAGCATAATGAAGACGATAATTTATCATGCTGTAATTTATCAGTAACTTTTCGAAAATCAATGCATTGTACTAATTCAGTAACATATTTGTAACTCCTATTGTATTCTCCAATTTATCAATTCGGTTCTTTGCAAATTAGATTATACAGGATTTTGCTAGGATATCAAATGAGACAATGGTCCAAATTGGCATTGACGATGTACACTGATTGGCGCATCTTATCCACTTTAGTACATTCATATTAACCCTTGACAGGTTCAAAACTGCAAAAATATATTTCATATTAGGCTCAGGAAATTTATAATGCGGTACCTGACTCACGTGATTGGCCAAATAGTGATGCTTCATTTAATCATTTTGTGTTCGCTTTTCTTTTTCTGTATATCTTAATCTGTATGCAGAATCTAGAAAATATTCTATATCCCTGTAATGTGTTTTAAATTTTGAATGAAAAGCGTATTATCTGGTCTTATGATTCGAGTGCATTTATGTTTGACAAAATAAATGATCAGTCCATAATGTTGTCGCGATGGAAGGAGGTGTAAATACATACAAATGACTACTTGGTTAAATTAATCGACTTGTTCAGTACATCCCTGTGCAAACTAGGACTGATAAATACCACGAGCTGGAGATTCCATGAGATTTTTTAAAATATATATGAGTGGTCCATAAATAATCTTGTGTAGAGATTCCAAATGGTAATACACGTACATAATTGATTCAGTCTGGTGGATTGGTTTGGTTTTTCAGTGTGTGTGTGTGTGTGTGTGTGTGTGTGTGTGTGTGTGTGTTGGATTTTAACGTAGGTTTTTTAAAAAATTCAGTCATATCGCTACGATGTCTGCAGTGTGGCAGTTTATCCTCATGTGTAGCACTGAGGCATGATGCCGTAAACACGTAGCATGATGTTCCCACTTAGTTAAATTATTCTGACACCAGGCCGACCAGTCCTAACACTTACCACTTAATGCTGATCGACAAGTGAGCGAGTAAAAAGCTTTAATATATATTGCTGTCCAGAGACTGGAGTTTTTTTTTTATAAAAGAAATATGTTCCAAAAATGTGTTTTCGCGAAATCTTCTAGTAATACATGTTTAATTTAGATTCTTGTAAAGTGTTCCAGCTTTGTTGATCCCATGTCAAGACTTGTGTGAGAAATGAATATTTTATTGAGAAAAGAAAGTTGGAAAGAATGGAAAATACACGACCTTTGTTGTTAATGTTACTGATTGATTTTAGTTGTAGTTATTGTTATTATCATTATCATTATTATTATTATCATTATTATTATTATTATTATTATTATTATTATTATTATTATTATTATTATTATTATTATTATAATATTGGTTCTTGTCCCTCTATTGCTCAATTCAATGTCAGTGATCGGAACCTTCATGAATATTCGTTTAGTCTTTGTATTTTCTTCCAAATGCTGCTCTCGGGAATTTGTTAAGGCGTCAGAGATACTTCTAGCGTCCTCAAAAAATCTCAGACTTTATCTTCGTATTATAATTCCAGGAAACATTATTTTCGGTTCAATATTTTTTTCTTCAGATCTTCTCTGTTTTTTCTTCCCATCTTCCTTTTGTTTTCATGGGAAGTCGATATAACTTCATTGTTTTCTACATGCTACTATATGAATGAAATGCATCAAGGTCTCTCTTCGTTGGCCAAGTATTATGGTTGGTTTCCTGAAATCATCTTCTTGGTTTATTTGGACATTGAAGATCAAAAAGATTGTTCGCCTTGCTGCTTTTATTTCGTTGGTGTTAATTGTGTTACTACATATTTATTATACATCCAGTATGGGGCAAGAACGGTCATTCTGGATTATATATACGCACTAATCTGCTTGCTGCAAATTGACTAGTCAATAGATGACCGTCTTTTCTTTACATCTGCACGTACGTTGCACGGAATTGACATAAAACTTCACAATTCTCATTTTACATTTGTCTCCTCTTGTTTGGAATGCATTTTGTTGTTGTTCTCAGGCCATGTAGTTCCCGATTTGGAGTGTCCTTTAGAGTGGAATTAATATCCTTTGAGTGAAGAATATCTATAGTCTGAATTATAGATGTATCTGTCACTGAAATATACTCAACACCATTCTTCGCCACCACGAATGTGTCATAGGCATTTCATTCTCTGTGTGTTGAATACGATCAAATACTAGGATTGAACCAGATTTGTAAAACAATATTGTACTGTTCTCTATAACTGAACACAATGTAACTCGAAAAAGGGTGCAAATAAATATACAACGAAGGAGAAAAAATATTACTATTATTTCTTCCTGTCAAGCCGACATTAATGAGAACGCTAAGTGCAGCAGTCTGTTTTCCTACGTAAATGTTAGTGGCCGCGGGGTCAACAATTTGTCAAGGTTTGAGTTTTTCATTCGCATATATTTACCAATCCCTCTAACTGATTTTCTTTTTATTTGAGATGAATCGTTGCGGGGTAAGTCATGCTGCCACACAATCACTTGCCCTTTCGACCTTGGTTTATCTTGCAGTTGAAGAAGATACGTATTAAAGCTTTCGATGAAGCGTTTTATTTGCTTATATCTGCCAAGGATCATGAAGGATTTTGTTCAGACTTGAATGTTAACGAAGTTTGTTTAATATTTGATAACAAAAATTACGATTTGGTTAAATGAAGTACAGCCAGATCTAACTATCAGACATATGAAGAGACCAATCTGGCTGTGTGAGCAAGCTACGTATACATATTTGGTAAGCGAACCAAGTATAACTATATTTAAAAGGATCAAAATGGATATGTCAGCAAACGTTCGATCGGCAATTTGCATATTAAACGGTGACAGAAAATAAGCAAAATACAAGATGGATGTTTAACAAGATCGAATATATCATGATAAGTGCTTGTGTGTGTGTGTGTGTGTGTGTGTGTGTGTGTGTGTGTGTGTGTGTGTGTGTGTTGTTTGACAAACATGTAATAGCGACCAAGTGCTGTGTATCAATTTAAAAGTAACCGATGTTATCAATACTTCTCTCTCATCCACTGTAAAGCCTTTGTTGATGTAACGTACTCCTGACCATAACGTTTTAAAGAACTACCGCCCTGTCTCTAACATGTCCAAATATTATAAAATTTGTTTTTATCCCAACTTGCATCTCATATGAATTCAAATAGTCTTTTAGCAATGTTCAGTCCACATATCGCCATCGCCATTGTACGGAAACTATCCTTCTGACCCTGGTTACGACCATTTCGGTTTTTTAATTATGTGGTAATTTCTTTGTAATTTTGTTAATGTATATGTTTTATTTGTTATTTATTATTATTATTATTATTATTATTATTATTATTATTATTATTATTTTTATTATTATTATTATTATTATTATATTATTATAGTCTTTATTATTATTGTTGTTGTTACTATTATTATTATTATTATTATTATTATTATTATTATTATTATTATTATTATTATTATTATTATTATTATTATTATTATTATTATTATTATTATTATTATTATTATAGTCTTTATTATTATTGTTGTTGTTACTATTATTATTATTTTATTATTATTATTATTATCATTATTATTATTATTATTATTATTATTATTATTATTATTATTATTATTATTATTATTATTATTATTATTATTATTATCGTCTTGAATCATAAACTAGGTGATTCCACCTTGGAATATATCTGCCAGAAACCATAACAATTATCGAATTATCTTCGGGACCTATTAACTTTTCGTTTTTTAATAATCAATGTTTCTTATAAGTATTGTTCAACAGAAAAGTTGGAGAAATACTATTAATGTGAACCAAACAGTATTTGTATTCAGTTTGTATGAGATTTAGCGCAAAGAATAGCCTTCTTTTTTATTAGTCATTTTTTAGATTAACAAGTTATAAAGTTTATGTGCATAAAATTGAATTCACAAAATGTAACATTGCATTATCTTGAAAATTTGTAATTGGCAAAATATAATTTGGTTTCTACCAAATACAGGTTAGATAATTTTGTACTCTACGGAAATTTTAGCCCAGGTCCTCAGGTAAACGGCACCCATAGCCTGCACAATTCAGCCCATATTCCATCACGACTAAGCATGCATCACCGAAAAATGATGCGAATGAATCGGTGTTATATGCACTCGTACGTAGCGGACAAACTCTTATGACGTCCCAATAATTAATTATCATCTATATACACAGTCATTCCGGATTCCTATGAAAGAAATCAAGATATTTTGGATTAGCTATATATTATAAATTCAGTATTCTTAGCTACATATAGCTTTCTTATTCTTTGTCGTTTTTTTACATGCCATTACATAGGACACTATGTAATAGTTCCATCTGTAAATGTAAAATCCCCTAACTTTTCTTTTTTTCCCCATTCATTACAGCATCTATCTCAGTGTCTGTCCTCTGCCTTATTAGTTGTCTAAATTGCCGAACTCTGGGTAAACCATATCTCTGTTATTGTCATCTGAAGGCTTGCAAAATGAGCTGAATCGTTGTTTCAACAAATTGTGGCCATCTGAAATATTGTTCATGTTCTCTTCAATAAGTTTTTGTATCTCTGATAGTCTCTCATCTTTTTTTTCCAGTAACTGTAATATAACCATTAACGGTTACCAATTTATCACCTCCTTGTTTTTCTATGCAATTATTATCATCCAAAGCCCTGCGTTTTCTTTTTCGTTTTGATTCCTTTTGAGGGCACAAAATGTATATTAATTGTATCATTTCATTTTTAGCATTCTGCATACTGTGGTCAGTATTGAAATTTTAATCAGTGCTAATCGTTTGATCTAACGTCACATCTTTATAATCTTTTTTCTTTTCAACATTTAAATGCAATAGCTCCATCTTTTGTCTAGAGAAAAATCTTTACCTCAGGTTGATGCCATTTATCTAAAGACTACACCCGCACCACTGATGTACACCATTATGCTCATTGTAGATGTTGTCTCTTTTTAAGTTGTCTACAACAAGACTATGCCATGAAAATCTATTGCAGTCAATCTTAATATTTTATGTTGATAGTCAATGTGTTAAGCACTTGTATACAGCTGTTGTAACATTCATTAATATGTTACGAAAGAAAGTTACTATGTGAGATATTTAATTGGCAAAGATTAACAAAGTTGAACGGGTATCTTCGAACGCTTGAATTGTTTTTAATTATTATGTCGAGAGAGCTGCAGAAGCTTTTAGAGTTTAATAAACCACATTAAATATCAGTATGGAATACAGCAGAACAACGGCTAGATATCTCGTTATTAAAGCAAAACATTTTATTGTATATGGTGCCGTATACTGTGTGATTAACGATAAAAGTGACTTTTCGGAGTAGTTCGTTTTAGATATTTAACATCTATACTTGCTTCGTTCGGATAGTTTGGAGTCGTACACTCGTTGATTTCATTTGAGGACATCGTAGGCTGTAATAGCTACCATGAATCCCAAATCAGTTTTTGTTTCATTCTTTTTGTCGTCTATGCAATAGAAGATGTTCATGTGTTCGTCAATAATGTTCTGGTAACAATAGAAAAGTCAAATGTTTGTAATGATGTGGTTCTCTTATCATTCCTGTTGACATTTTGATAGCTTAAATAGATTTTTATCACAATAAGTCAATAGCAGAGTTTAATGCCGCATCGTAAACTGCGCAGATGATTTTCGTTTCAGGCCGAAATCATGTTATTTCAAAAGTAAAGCATTGCTTGTATTTGCTTGCAAAATACTGACACGGTAAGATACTATGCACTAACTTTTAAATTTTTGATGTGGTTTAATTGATTGCTTACAGTTATAGGCAACATTCAGAACTGAACACATAAAACAAACTAAACAAAAAAACATAGACATGTTGCCTTTTTTGCCAAATGAACCTGCTGCCAAAATGAAAAAGACAAGTCAATTATATATACTTAGAATATGTGTTCATCACTTTATTTAAGATGAATGGACTTCAGATTGATTGTCAAAAGAAGGTAAATCCTAAATCCACAACTGACAAGTGTTGCCCCTTACCCATCTTCTACTGATATTGGTAATGCACAAGCTGACGTGGGTATCGTGCATTTTTTCACAAGAGAAAATTTGACAACACCGAAAAATATATTTGTTGCACGTACAAAGCAATAAACTTAAAGCTTCTACAATCAATTCATTCGGTATAACTATTATCTGCTTTTAGCAGCTTTAGCTGTTAAAGATTATTTAAAAATGTCATTGGTCTTCTACCGATGAGAACATTATATAAAACAAAAATATTATGTGATAGGAAAGCCCATCTAGCAGATGAACCAACAGGTAGATGAAATTGTTCTACATAGTCTAAAAAAAAGTTATGGTGAGTAAAATTAAAGTCTAAAGTCTTGTGCAACCTGTTTTTTATGTAAAGAGGTAATAGTATAACCTCCATATACTGGTAGAACGCTAATGCAACAATAAATGTTAGGACAGCAAGGTTTTAACTCAAATAAAACATTGCAGTTAGATTTCAGTCGTAGATAGTTCTGAAAGAGGAATTCGACTATGTTGTTTGTAGTGATAACATCTTTCTTATATTGAATGTCATTATTATTTATATAACTACTATTGAAGGATCTAACAGCACCTTATAGGAAACAAAAGAATAATTTAAAAACAGATTAATCCTTACCGTTAATAAGAGGTCACAAAGAATGATATTCCAAATGCTAAAAGTAACTTGGCGAGAGTACAAGACAGTGTAGAGGAAAAAAATTATTCTTACAGTCATAAATACCAATGCTATCCAATACTAGATTGTTAAAGAACACATGAAAATCACGAAGCGTGAAGACAGATTGTGCCTTCAGCACACGCACATTGCACGATTCACCCTCCATTGAAGTTCTTTTGAAATAATACCTCAGTACGTTGACGGGTTTTGTTAATTTGATCTCTGCTTTGATACTGTGACATACATTTTGATCAGCAATGCAAATAACAAACCGACAAAGGTAAAAAAATTAATATCCCCCGATGAGCTCGAAAGAAAAACATTGATCAGCATTCAGGCATAGTCGTCCCTTCATGCTTCGAATAATATCAGGTATTGCTAATGCTCATTTCCTCGCAAATAATAATTTGCTAATTTTCTCCAGACTTTGCGATTATGTGAAAACATGATTCATGTGGAGTAGAAAGAGGCTATGGAGTAGAAGGAGTAGTTTGAGTTGGGAATAGTGTAGTAGGAGGCTGATGTGATAGAGTAGAAGAAAAAATATGGTTATTTGCCTTTTTTCTGTCGACAGAGCATTTGTTGATAAAATATATTGCTACCGCTGATCGTATAATGGCAAACGTTACACACGTTTCTGTAAATAGCCGCTCAGAAATCATTCACCTATTGCCTGTTTTCTATTACTTACTCATTAATATTTCGATACCTTCTGGGATCCACTTTGGATGACTAGCGGATTTTTTATTCTTTCCCTGAGGGGACCCCGAGTGTTCGAGTTGTCTAAAACGCTCTCCGTTATGGATCACCACCATCTCACCTCTGTCTGCGTGGGTTCGGGAGTCTCGTGGGTCGGTAGTTCT
This sequence comes from Potamilus streckersoni, assembly GCA_016746295.1. Lineage (NCBI taxonomy): Eukaryota > Metazoa > Mollusca > Bivalvia > Unionida > Unionidae > Potamilus > Potamilus streckersoni. The sequence goes on from JAEAOA010001970.1 coordinate 69,123, forward strand.
TTCTGGGGTTTTCCCGGATTCTTCTCCACTTTTAATACTGGCCGCCATGTATAGCCTATCATGTTCTAAAAAATGTTGTTAAACCCAACAACAACAACAACAACAACAACAACAAGGCTTCGCTGATGGCAATCGCTACATGCACTGTTCAATCTTCTGCCTGTACATCAGTTTTGATGGTCGTAGTTCAACACAAGAGTGCACTCATCCTCTGGCAAGGAGGCATCTAAGGCAGGTTGCGAGACCAGGTCTGCGATATAGTTCAGCTTGTCTCAGTTATGACCTTTATTTGATTGTGTTTTGGGGCCTTCACTCGAAAATGGCAGACTCTAAATTGCTTAAGCAGCGAGAACAGCCCACACATAAGTGACGTGCATGTCTAAAGAATAGGCTTAAGTATAGCTTCTGATGGTAGCAAGCACGCCCACAGCAGCGACCCGACTCATAAAGTTACGGTTATTGACGCCGCTGCCATAGCGTCGATAACGTTAACCGATCGTCCATACATTTTGTAGACAGCACCGCTGGTCAATCTCTGCTTTGAACTGAGTTTTGATCTCGTCAATTATTTTTCAGACGGTAGTTGTGAGAGTTTCCTTCTGGGGTCACATTGAGAAGAGTGGGATATGTTTTGATCGTCCAGATGATCTATTCGATAAGCAGACTCACATCATTTTTGTCAAGGTGTAAACCAGTCTGATAAATATCTGTGATTAGTTGAGGAGGGAGTGTGCATTAAAACATAAATTTTGATTTATCCTCTGTTGTGTAAAGGCCAACATCATTGCAAAGCACCTTTCATCAGGAGTATTATTATTATTTGGTTTCAAAAAAGATATTATCCACAGATATTTCCTATCAATATGTCCAACATTTTTTTCCACACGTCAAGTCCAATTAAGTCGAGCAATTATGGAGCGCGGGGGATGACATTATGGTATCACGGTACCAATTGCTTTTCCATAGACCGCAATGCTAATGTTTTGCGAAATAAATATACTTTCTATCCTACCTCAGCATGCTTGTCACACACTGTCACAGAAAACAATGTTAGATTATTAATTTGATAACATCGAAAATAGGTACTCCATTGCATTTAAGAGAAATAACTCTGCTGGAACTAGACAGGGGTAAGAGTTATCTAGTTACACCGGACACATTTTCAGTCATGTGTACCACATTTTAAAAAAATCTTAAAAAATACAAAATGTGATCTAGATGTGAATTAACATAATTTCACATGTTGCCAAGAGGCTCAACTTTTTTTTAAAGCCTAACAGAAAGTACAACTCTTACATAATGCACCAATCACAGCTAGTTTTGTTGTTTATTTCTGAATGCAATGTTCCCTACACCTTAAACTCCGCCCACCTGGGGTTGTACAATTGGTACCGTTATACCTTATATGGCTCTGGTAAAACCAAGTTAACTGTACCCTCACATAATGCGGAATCAGCAGTATTCACGACCATCTGTTGTTGTTCAGCCTGCCCGCAATGGCGCGTAGCATCTACCAGTTCCATCTCCTACACCGGGAGGAAAAGACCATCCTACCTATAAGAGTGGAAGCCATCCGACGCTGATATTAGCATGAAGGCGTACGTTCGTCTGTGCAAATAATGTAACATGGCGGAACAAAACGATACACTATGGAAGGCAAAGTATGAACTACCTCTATTTGACACCTCATGGCAGATGCTATTGGGAAAGGTCAGTGGGGATGCCAATGGCACCGTTTTGAGATGACTATGGATGAATACTAAGCAAGAGTGGTGCGTCTAAACCACAGCATACGAACGTACTTATGGGCTATTGTGGGTGCGCGGACATAAAAATTATCTAAGATAAAAAAAAAACTTTTATGAACGAAAGTACATTTTAGCAAATGTCGAAGCCAAGTCTGCTCACGAAGATGTGCCAGAGATTATCTGATATAATCAGGAAGTGCTGGCATACGCCAAAATCAAGCTAGAATAAGCTGTTGGCGAAGGCCTTCACATTGTACTCTCGGATAAAGACCTTAAACTAAGTACATACGAGAGATATAACAACGCAATTATGAATGAATGAGGGCTTGGCGGTTTGCACAAACACAAAACGTCAGTTCGGTCATCACCCTTCCACAGCCGCCAACCATCTACGCCATACTCAATTAATGAGACATACCAGGAAATACAGTACTCATCTGGCAGCCCAAATCCTCTTCACTTTTCGCGCATTTACATAAGTTAGAATCCATAGACTGTATAATTCTATATTATTCGGATTCATTCTAATAGAAAGATGCAAATCAAACAAGACACGTCACTTTAGTTTCTAAGTTTCTAACCTCTTTCCACATCCCAATACAAGAAATGTGTCTGTATCAACAATAAAATCGTCTTTTCTAAATATAATGCTCTTCCCGAGAACCATGACGTTCCAAGCGATTGCAGATGAAATGGAATTCGGATTGTAATTCGAAATAGTTTTCGGATGTAATTTCACCATTCGAGCTAACCACCAAATTGTCATGATTAGCTGAAAGGTAATAAGTCAATAATAAACAGCAAAAGCAGGAAATGAAATTATTCCCTTATATATATATATATATATATATATATATATATATATATATATATATATATATGTATATATATATATATATATATATATATATATATATATATATGGGGGTGTATGTGTGTGTGTGTCTTTAAAGTCAGTTTCCACATACACAAATATTACTGGCACACTTTGCAATTCAGTTTTGCATGAAGTTACATCAACGTATATTTTTACACTTACAGAGAGTCAAGGTTCCGCCCAGATATAATATAATATAAATATGTTAACAAAATATAATCGAATCTCCTGGAAAAAAAGGACAGACAGCTCTTCTATAAGTGTATGTAACGTAATGTTTATTCATATTCAGCATGTATTTCAGACAGAATCGAGCAAGTAATTCAACATATTTCACATTTCCATTGACATTAAAGATAGTAAATCCAGTGTTGTATCTGACACACCTACTAATGATGATACATAAGTATAGCATGTGGCATCCATTGCTCTCATACAGATATTTGGTTATAGAGTTAAACAAAAAGTGTGATGATAAACTAAAATAATCAGTCTTGACCTTGACTGTATCAACCACAACCAACTCACGTGACGAAGTATGAGAATAAAGAGTGATAAACCTTTATCGTACAAAGCTTTCAAATTCTAATGTGAAATAAAAAGAAAGACGAAAAAATTAAAATTTGAACCTTATTTAAAACGACGAAAAAATTAAAATTGGAACCTTATTTAAATGATGATGTATAAGTATACCAAAATGCACGCCTTTAAAGCAAAATGTGTCTAAAGCTACATCCGGAATGTGTGTTGAGATTCAAATATTGAGTCAAGGCCTTATTCTTGAAGGAACAAGCCTCAGTGTGGCACGTGGTAACCTTGTCGTGATGATGTGCAAAGTTTTATTTAATAATTTCAAACCACTCAAAAGTCGTATACTAGAGAGTGCGATGGATAGCAGTATATATTGCACAGTGACCTTGACCATTACGATAAGAACACAATAACTTCACAGCAAAGCTTCTAATGATTACATATATATTATTCAAAGGATCATCCTTAATTTCATAAGGATCTAAAGTAATAGCTTGGAAAAGAAAATGATATGGAAAGTGGTAGACTATTGACATCTGACCTTGATCTTGCCGTGAAGATTGAACCCCAATGTGGTTCGCAGAAGTTTTTTTCTTATATTAAAATATTAGGCAGTGACATTGTCCTTACAAATATGATACCCAGTATGGTAGTATTGCAAAAGGCAAAGCGTAAAGGAAGGCTTCAAACACCGAACCTAGCCTTTGACTTTGAACATAATACTTCCAGTGGTATTCGATACACGCCATGTATGCTTCGAGTTACCGAAAGCTATAGAGAGCAAAACGCAACAGTGATTAACATATGTAGGGACGGATGTACAGAGCAGGAAAAGTAAATAATTTGTTCTATGTTTTTCAAGACGTTGTGTGTTAGCTTTGGGGCAGCAACATTAAGTTTTCTTTATATATCACAATATGAACTTAAATTAAGCAATCGATTCTGCAGGTGTTCTTGAGTGCTTGAATAAATGTATTATCAGCACGTAACATAAAAAATTTGAATAAATTAAAATCAATGGTTTCAACGCCCTTAAGTATAACTTCATTTTCAATATCGCCCTCAAACACAGAAACATGAAATGGGAATAAATATTCCACCTGACGGAAAGAAATAAAAATCAGAAACATCATCACTATATTTACCTTACATTAACATTCACGTAATATCAACCGTAAAGTTAAACATTTTCAAAGCGTTCATATATGTATTAATTTAAATCAACGCAAGTCTCTGACATCATACAAACTCTTGTGAACTCGAGACGAAGAAAAGCAACGTGTTTCCCTTGTCAATCGATTGTTAAATAAAACCAGAGTCTAGATGCCAGGATTTGATATATTTTACCCAAATTCACAATCCAGAATGATCTATATATTTGATATGATTCACTCTGGTGAATAAGCTCACTACTATATATTCTAGCATTCTAATGAAACATTTTCCAGCAAAATATACTTTTTCAAACTTTGTTTATATATATATATATATATATATATATATATATATATATATATATATATATATATATATATATATATATATATATATATATGTGTGTGTGTGTGTGTTTGTAGTCGGCATATACATTTTTGTGATGGATTCCTTATGTATTTTTTATTACTAATACATGTAATCTTGCATTTTTGATATGGTGCTCGATATTGCTATTTAGTCTGTATTTTCGTATCACACTACAACATTCAAATTACTTGGGTCACTTCTCTAACGTCCTCGTGTAAGATATCTTTAGATGCTGTGAATCGAACTTTTTATAAATCCTAGTTTGTTTTGAATTTCATTCATACAGGAGAGTTAAAAGCATTTACAAAAGGTAAAATTTGGGGTATGTAATAAATACAAATCAGCCTTCGTGTTTGTACTCATTCGGAGGAAAGAACTAATTTAATGTCTTATTAATACGTCGCGTCCTCATGACCCCGACAATATCTCTACGTCATATCAAACTAGTTCTTCGGCCAGCTAAACAAAAAACAACAACATTTCTGCAGTTTTGTGTATGTATGACACCAAAAAACAATGCCACATAAATAAGACAAAAGACAAAGCTTGTAGTGTAGAATTAAGTTGTATTTACCCCACAAGTTGATGTGAAAAATAATATTATTGATTTCAGTTCTTGCATATTATATCTTGTTAGGCATGAAAAGGTACCATCCAAAAGTAAAACTCTTTTACAGGTAGGATAGTATCGTAACTAATTCATAAAATCAAATAAAGTAGCTTAGCCAAACAAATCCGTGTGTTTGCAGAGGTAAGCACTCAAATATTATCTGTTCGAATTCTTTTTCTGATGACACCCGGCGGATTACAATCAAAAGAAACAATTTAAATTCTTAGCGGTTGTATTATTATTGAGATCTTTTTGGGTTGGAATTTATTTATTCTAATTATTTAATTCATGTGTTCTTCTCTGGAGATACAAAGTGTTTAAAAACAGTATTCGTGGATATATAGACGTGGGTTTTATAGTGAAATTCAAATAAATAAATATGATTGATCAAAAGACTAAGACACAAGCCATCACAGGCACATCAACATTTCCAGAGTTGAATTTGTCTTGAAATACTAATAAAATTTATTTAGAACATTAATCATTAGGAATTGTGCTAGAAATTCTAGAATTAGTTGTGATAATGCCGTAAGTCCTTTTTATATTTTTCACTTTGTATTTTAGGGAAATAAATTATTTGTTGAATTTCACAAAGCTTGTTGCTTCTTTTCTAATACTTATTTTAAGATCACAGAATCGTAATAATGACAAATGCTATATCCAAAATCGAACAACCAATTAAAGTCGAACACATATTTCGGTCTCAACATCGAAATTACACCCATTCCCATTCGAACTTAATATTCTTATTTATATTAAAAAGTCAATTTAAAAAATTGGTTATCATGTGCATACATTATTATTATTACGAACTATTTCGTCAGCATCTGGCATGCAAGATGCAGTTGAGTTACTTTAAAACGGACCAATGAGGGGTGGTTCAGTCGATCATGAAATAGAATTCACAGAAACAAGCCTCCATCCATGGGAGACAACTCCTACGACTATACATTTCATTTGTTACGATGGGAGTTAGAGGCACACTTCTACAGGTAAGGGTTAGAGATATATCGTTCAGATCGTTTGAACTTGTGGTTAGTCTGGTCGATCGATCGATCGATCGATCGATCGATCGATCGATCGATCGAGAGAGAGAGAGAGAGAGAGAGAGAGAGAGAGAGAGAGAGAGAGAGAGAGAGAGAGAGAGAGAGAGAGATGTACTTAATTTCAGTTAGGGCTTGTGAGTTTATTTAAGTCAGCCGCCCGAGGGCCTGTGCCTAAAAAGTTATTTTTTTAGCATTATATTTATTAGATTTGTCAATACGCTAAGTGTAGCCTGCATGTAAAATACACAGTAATTTAAGTATGAGAAGGAAGATTCTTGATGTTTAATTACTTATGATTTCTGCTTTGAAGATTTATTTGTGGGAGTTTGGGGGGAGGAATAATGTTTACGTTACGACCTATGAAAACCGTTCTCAATGCCTTTTACCCTTCCCCGGTAATGGGTACTGTTTCACAGGCAAGTCGGTCCCCGTTCTAGTCACTTCGCCCAGGATTCAGTATTATCTCTCAGTGTGTCAGTGTTGAATGTATATTTTCAAGATAGTAGTACTTTGGTGGTGGTGGTGGTGATGGTGGTGGCGGTGGTGTGTGTCTTAAATAGGAAATGAATATGTCATTACATATAATAATAATACATATAATACAATTGAACCTCATCCTTCTTAAATGAATTTATTGCACTGTGGTAAATTTTTTAATATTTACGTTGGGTACTATCACTTAATCCTTATTACATTTTGCTCAGCACCCAATTCATAAGTATTTATTTAAAATTACATTGATTTTCAAAATTACAAAATATGAAATATAAGCACCTATTTACTGTTGTATATTTCTGCTTTCAGGTCTTAAACACATTAACACACAATTCAACAGATATATCCATGAGCATATCTCGGAAGCAGATTCAACTTTTGAATGTGGAACCCAAATCAGTCCCATCCTGTCTGTATCGCTCGCCATGTTTCTATTTGTATTCGAGGGTTGGCTAGTATTGAGTCACAGGACCACGTGATCTGTCGTCTCGTTAAAACTAAGAAAAACTCAACAATTTACCAAATAGTGGTATCTTCCGCGCAATATAATCACTATCTGCTCATGATACTTAATTTATAAATATTACAGTCGAATTAAAATTTGTAGTGAATTACATACATCAAAGGAAAAATGTTATTTTTGGTCTTCTTTAAGCGGTGGAGGCTGGTGGTGGGGAAGACATACTTGAAAGGTTACATACGCAAGTCACTGTCATATCTGCTGAGAATAGTATTTCTTAGAATGTTGAATTTCATTGATATCATGTACAACTTCAACAATTTTAAGTTCGAGGTAGGTGGAACATTTGCAAGCTAAGTAGAAAATTATAAAATTATTGTCCTGCGATGAGCACATTAAGCACATATTGCAATGTTACAGGAAATTTTAGTATTCATTCCAAGCAATTAATGATATGTGTTTCAACAATATAAAAAACCTGATTTGTAAAGAACTTCTTTGGGGTTTTGAATCAGCAGATTTATCCATCGTACAACTATATATGTCTTTTTAAAGTACATGATTTCTATTCCTATTCAGTGAAGTATTCCACTCGTATTCAATCAAGTGTTTCACTAGTATTCAATCACGTATTCCACTCGTATTCAATCAATTATTTCACTTATATACAGTCAAGTATTCTATTCGAATTCAATCAAGTATTTCACTCGTATCCAATAAAGTATTTCATTCATATTCAATCAAGTGTTTTTAATAGAGCGTTATAATATAGGGTGCAATTTGTAAATCCTATGCAATTCCATTTTTGTTTTTCAATTTAGTAAGGATGACATGTTTTAAAAGCTTCCCATATACCTTTAAAATGTATCCAGTATCGAGAATTAATCAAGTTCAGATGGATATCTTATGTGTGAGAAAAATGTCTGGTTCGTTTCTAAGTAGTCTTTTTATTTTACTGTGTTTGAAAATATTTATAATGCTTTAGAAGCCTCATTTTATGCAGACATTGATATGACATTAAAGTTGCAGACTGAAACAATGACATAATGCTTTAGAAGCCCCATTTTATGCAGAAGTTGATATGACATCAATGTTGCAGACCAAAACAGTGACACAACGCTTTAGAAGCTTAATTTTATGTAGAAGTTGATATGACATGAATGTTGCAGTCCAAAACAGTGACACAATGCTTTAGAAGCCTAATTTTATGCAGAAGTTGATATGACATGAATGTTGCAGACCAAAACAGTGACACAATGCTTTGGACGCCCCATTTTATGCAGAAGTTGATATGACATGAATGTTGCAGTCCAAAACAGTGACACAATGCTTTGGAAGCCTAATTGTATGCAGAAGTTGATATGACATGAATGTTGCAGACCAAAACAGTGACACAATGCTTTAAAAGCCTAATTTTATGCAGAATTTGATATCACATGAATGTTGCAGACCAAAACAGTGACACGATACTTTAGAAGCCTAATTTTATGCAGAAGTTGATATGACATGAATGTTGCAGACCAAAGCAGTGACACAATGCTTTAGAAGCCTAATTTTATGCAGAAGTTGATATGACATGAATGTTGCAGACCAAAACAGTGACACAATGCTTTAGAAGCCTCATTTTAGGTAGCAGGTGATATTATATCTATGCAGTATGGTTTATTAGCTTAGAGTAGGAACGTTTCATAATGCCATCGAAACCTCCATTGATACATCAGGTCATCCTATATACATCATGTATATTAAGTAGCTCAGATGATGAACTTTGCGTCACCAAAATTGGCATAAAAGGAGAAGCAACAAATGTGTGATGATTTAGATACATAACATATATGGTTTAGAATTATACGTGCGAGTAATCTGCCAAAAGAGCTTATTACGTATAAACAATGTAAAAACGTGTTTAAAACCATTGTTAGGTTGCAATAAGATAATTATTTTCAAAATCATCAACCAATGCTTGTCAAGTCACGAAGCAATCATAATCAACAAAACGTAAAATCGATTATTTGATTATTTTAGAAATTTAAATTCACTTGAAGAAACTGTCAAGGATACTGCATCAGTCTAACTGATACTGCTTAATAAAATGTTTGACTTGTATATATTTCCAAGGGAATAGATGACAAGCATAATTTGTGCAATTGTACTTTTTATTTCTTCCTTTCTAATGCATTTGACATTAAATGTTAAGGCAGACGCTGGGTCTCATAAGTTGCAAAAGCATTGTTTAGATACAGGTCTTTGCCAAAGGTGTGACTGGTCAGTCATATTTCAGTCTTTTTAAAGATTGCAATAGAGATAGTAGTTTTGTTTTGTCCATATCGTGACAAGAATGGTTTAGTAACTGCAGAAGACAATACATCTTTTTCCTTGATTAGGCAACGTTAACGAGGATCTCAGAGAAATTTATTTATATCCAAGATGACTTGATAATGAATGAGTCCTAAATGTGGGAATGATAGTACGTCCAATGTTAATCCTGGTACCTTGACCCGTCTGCTATTATGTAGCATGCCTCCACAAGAAGACAAAATTCATGATATTTTACAGTGACCATTGTGGACCATAATAAAAATGCGTCTAAGACTAAGTTTCTAATTTTTCGAAATGGTAATGGATAATAAAGAAAGATTTTATTAAGATTGAATTAAAATCGAGTTGTTTCTAAATTTGTATATTTGGGAATTAATTTATGATGAGCGGCCCATCAGTGGAAGAAGACAAAACTTTATGAGAAGAACCAAATGCAATTTTTGTTTCGATTAATGAACACATGCATATTTTTTTCTGATATGCACACTGTGTGTATGCGTTGCTGACGTTGGGAGGAGAACTCCTCGTTTACAATGTAGGCATACGTGCAAACTGTGTGTACGCGTTGCCGATGATGTGAGGAGAACCCCACGTTTGCACTGTAGACACACGTGCACACTGTGTATAGGCGTTGCCGACGTTGAGATGAGAACCCCTCGTTTACAATGTAGGCAAACGTGCACACTGTGTGTACGCGTTGACGACGTTGGGAGGAGAGCCAACGTTTACAATGTAGGCAGACGTGCACACTGTACGCGTTGTCGACGTTGGGAGGAGAATCCTACGTTTATAATCTAGGCAGAGGAGGACACTGTGTACGCGTTGCCGACGTTCGATGAAGATCCCTATGTTTACAATGTAGGTAGACGTGCACACTGTGATTGCGCGTTGCCGATGTTGGGAGGAGAACCCCAAGTTTTCAATGTAGGCAGACGTGAACACTATGTGTGTGCGTTGTCGACGTTGAGAGGAGAACACCACCTTTACAGTGTACGGAAACGTGTACAGTATTTGTACGCCTTGCATACGTTTGGAGGAAAACCCAATATTTAAAGTGTAGGCAAACGTGTACACTGTGTACGCGTTGCCTACGCTGGGAGGAATACCCCACGTTTACAGTGGATGCAAAAGTGTACAATATGTGAACGCATTGCCGACGTTGGGATGTAGTTAAACGGTGTACAATGTATACGCGTTGCCGACGTTGGGATGAAAACCCCACGTTTGCAAAGTAGGAAAACATATACACTGTGTGTACGCCTTGCCGAGTTAGGATAGAAAACCCCCACGTTTACAAAGTAGGCAAACTTGTACACTGTGTGTATGCGTTGCCGAAGTTGATAGAAGAACCCCACGGTGTACAATGTATACGCGTTTCCGACGTTGGGATGAAAACCCCACATTTACAAAGTAGGAAAACGTATACACTGTGTGTACGCCTTGCCGAGTTAGGATAGAAAACCCCCACGTTTACAAAGTAGGCAAACTTGTACACTGTGTGTATGCGTTGCCGAAGTTAATAGGAGAATCCCACGTTTACAATGTAGGCAAACGTGTACACTATGAACGCGTTGCTGACTTTGGTAGGAGAACACCACTTTCACAATGTAGGCAAACGTGTTCACTGTGTGAAAGCGTTGCCGACGTTGGGAGGAAAATCCCACGTTTACAATGTAGGCAGACGTGCAGACTGTGTGTACGCATTGCCGACGTTGGGAGGAGAACCCCACGTTTGCAATGTTGGCAGACGGGCACCCTGTGTGTACGCGCTGCTGACGTTGTGAGGAGAACCCCACGTTTAGAATGTAGGCAGACGTGCACACTGTGTGTACGCGCGCGTTGCCGAAGTTGGGAGGAGAATCCCAGGTTCATAATGTAGGCAGATGTGCACACTGTGTGAAAGCGTTGCTGATGTTGGGAGGAGAACCCCACATTTACAATGTAGGCAGACGTGCACAGTGTGCTTACGCGTTGCTGACGTTGCGAGGAGAATCCCACGTTTATAAAGTATGCAGATGTACACACTGTGTGTACGCGTTGCCATCGTTGGGAGGAGAAGCCCACGTCTATAATGTAGGTAGACGTGCATACAGTGTTTACACTGTGTTGACGTTGGAAGGAGAAACCAACGTTTACAACGTAAGCAGATGTACACACTGTGTGTACGCATTGCCGACTTTGTGAGGAGAACCCACGATTACAATAAAGGCACACGTGCACACTGTATGTAAGCATTGTCCACGTTGGGAGGAGAACCCACGTCTATAATGTAGGTAGACGTACACACAGTATTTACGCGTTGCTGACGTTGGGATGAGAACCCTTCGTTTACTGTGTGTACACGTTGCCGAATTTGGGAGGAGAATCCCACGTTTACAATGTAGGCAGACGTACACACTGTATGTAGGCATTGCCGACGTAGGGAGGAGAACACCACGTTTACATGTATGCATTTCTGTCATTTACAAAGACATCATAATGGACCTAAACTCACGCTGGTAGAAACACCTATTGCAATTTTAAGGTATTATCTTTGATAGAAAACTGACTTGTATTCCACAGCTGAACAAATTAAAAGCTAAATGTTTGAAGTCTCTTGATTTGCTTAAAGTAATAGCGCACACTGACAGGGGTACTGATAGGAGAGTCGTACTCAGTTTATACAGAACGTTTATCCGCTCGAAATTAGACTATGGTTGCGTTATCTATGGTTCAGCTATTGTCCTATTTGAAGTTGTTTGACGTAATCCATCATCAGGAAATAAGACTTTCCCTGGGAGCATTTAAATACATCCCCGTGTAAAAGCCTACTCGTTGAAGCTAACGAACCGTCTTTAACGTAGAGAAATGCTTTCCGCACAGTATGCTCTCAAATTAAGATTCAACCCTCTGAACATAGCTTTTTCGGCTCTTTTTGAACCAAGATATAAAACCCTATATGACAATAAACCAAACGTCACACCAACCTTTGGCATTAAATTATCACCATTGATTGAAAGTATAAAAATTGATCTTTCAAAAAGTATGAAAACGATCTTCTCCGAAACACCTCCCTGGCTACTTCAGCAACAAAGGTCACTTTTCACCTTACATGATAGAAAAAAATCGGTGACAAACTTTTTAATTTTCCACAACTCTTACCATGAACTCCGCGCCCAATTTGAAAATTATACAATAATATATACGGATGGATCAAAAGATGAGGAAAAGGCTACAGCAGCCTTCGTATGTGGAAAACAAATAGTAAAAGTTCGCTTGCCAAATGTACTTCAATTTGTTCAGACGAAATCAGAGCAATTGACCTTGATTTGCATTACATTGAAAGCACGCGTATTTTAAAGAGCATCATCTTCTCCGATTCACTATCAGTGCTTCAGTCACTATATAATAAAAAACTGGAGAAACCATTATTAGCTAATATTCTCTTTAAACATACCTCGCACAATATAGTATACTGTTGGTTACCCAGCCATGTTGGAATTAAAGGTAATGATAAAGCAGACCGCGCAGCTAAAATGGCCCTATCACTAGAACCATCTGATTTTAAAATACCATATTCTGATTTTAAACCTACTATCAATTACTTTTACGTAAGAAATGGCAGGCATCATGTAATGATGCAGTGAATAACAAATTTCATGCCATCAAGCCGATCATAGAAGAATGGACTCCTTTCTACAGAGCCGTCCGTAGGGAGGAGGTAGTCATTGCAAGAATTCGAATCAGTCATACTTATTTAACCCACTCCTACATACTAAAAGGAGAAGACACACCAAAGTGCATATCCTAGAATGAGCCATTCACTGTTAAGCACTTTATGCTGGAGTGTTTCGACTTCCAACCCACGCGTAATCAATATTACAATGTGCAAGACATGAGGGAGCTCTTTGATACAGTTAGCATTTCTTATGTTATAGACTTTCTTAAGGAAGTAAACATATATCATAAGTTATAACTTTTATGTTATCATCTTAAACATTTGTATGTGCTATATATGTACTGTCGCTAGATTTTAATTACCATTCATCTGTTTTCGTTGTCATACATTATTTGCATTACCCGTTGATCGGGAATTTTGTTTTCTTTATCAACATTACCAATTGTTTTATTGTTTTACCTTATCTATTTGGTTTCGTATCGCTGGTTCATAATGAAAGATATAACCTTTTGTATGGCGCTAAATATCCTCATTGTGCTGGTGTGCCGTAAAAAAATTCAACCAACCAACCAACCAGCTTCTGTCTACTGAACTTTATTTTTGCACAGTTGCCATTGGTGTTGTTTGTCATAGGTTTAGTTTTTTTGGCGCTAATCTCCATACCTTATACGGTGGAGGTTGTGTTGAGGCGCTCAACCAAGTTATCCAGTTCTTTTTATTTTCTGCTAAACCATCAATATCATCTGCGAAGTGAAGGTTTGTGATTATCCTTCCTCCAATGCTGACAGTGCCCTTGTGGTCATGCAATTATCCCCCATAATCCTTTCCAGGAAAACGTTGAAGAGTGTAGGTGACATTATACATCCCTGTCTGACTCCAACGGTTGTAGTAAAACAAAATCCTCTGTTACCATTCATGAGAACACCATTGATGGCTTTGTCATAGAGGTGCTCATCAACCTGCACCAGGTTTGAGCTGATGTACTTCTCATAGTTTCCTATACGGCTGAATGCCATACCGTATCAAAGGTCGTTTAAAAATCTATTACAACGCGGTGTACATTCTGCTGTTGCTGAAGGTATTCCTCGCAAAGGAGTCTCAGATTGAAGATTAATTATGTGGTGCTCGTTCCTGCTCGGAAGCCTGCCTCCTCTTCAGCAATAATTTTCTCTGCTTGAGGCTTTAGTCTGTTGAGAAATATCTTCAGCTCGGGTGACTGATCAAGCTGATGATTCTGTAATTTTGGCATTGTTCTAGGTTTCTTTTCTTGGGTAGTACAATGACCAAGGAATGAATCCACGTTGTCGGAAATTCTCCTGATTTCCATATCTTTTTGCAGATTGTTAGGACTGTGACTATCTCTTTTCATCCTGCTTGAATGGGTTCTTCCTATATATTGTCAATGACTTTTTCTGTAGTGACATAACTGCAGTTTCTACTTCTTCACAAAGAATTAGGTTGTCATCAATTTTTTCTGCCCGAGGGCAATTTAGTACTATTGGATCTCTTTTGGTCTTATGATTGTGCAATTCTGTTCTGAGGATCTTGTAACCTTCTGTGGTGCATTTTCCTGATTTGCCTTGGATGGTGGTAGTTTTCCCTTCTTTATGGCTCGTGAGATATCTTTCGACAGCTGATAAGCCATTTTGCTATTACTTCTATTCAGACTGTCTTCGATTTTGAAGCATTGTCTTTCTATCCTGGATTCCTTTGTCTTTTTCATGCATTTCTTAATCTTGTTGTTTATCCCTCTGCATGTTCTAGTTCCTTCATGATATCTTTTCCACAATTTAGTTCTCTTTCTTTTGTCGCAAAGTTCAAGAACATCTGTTGTGACCCAATGTTTCTTTGTGCAACGATATTTGCCAATGATCTCGTAAGTTGTCCTCATAACAGCTGTGTTGAATGAAGCTGTTAAGAACTCTAGGTCGGTGTCTTGGATGTCCATGGTTATCAAAAGTGCACATTTACCACCTATCATTGCTTGGAAGGTTTCTGCGACTTTTGGATCTTTCAAATTTTCAAGATCAATCTGAATCTTGGTTGGTTAGGATTTTTGATCATTTTTAGATGAAAAAACACAATCATGGCGTTGGATTTCTTGTCCACAAATACATTGCGAACAGCATTGTGGGTTGCTGCCCAGTCTCAAGTAGTCTCATTACCATCCGTCTGAGGGCGAGTCCGTTCAGCATCACAATCATACAGGCCTATGCACCCACAGTTAAATATAATGACAAGGAACTGAAATATAGAACTTTCTGAGGTTAAGCTGGGAATTTGTTTAAGTTGTTTCCAAGTCAGCAAATCTGCCTCTGACCGCACTGAATACTATTTTAAACAAATCAATGCAATTAAAAAGTAATTCATTGAAAAGTAAAAATTAAATGACCCCATTACTTCTCAAGGGTAGTATCATCGTCATACAGTGACCTTGACATTTGAGTCAAGGTCACCGAAACCGTCTAGTAAATCTGCAAAAGAACCTGTCTTTGAAATCAGATTCAGCTTATTTCAACGATATTAGATTTATAGTGCATACAAGGTGTTGTCCTTTTCCAAGCGCAACAAGATTATCACGAACAGTACATTTTATGCCTACCGATTTATTCATTAGTCTTTTTTGATAACACTAGTACGGCTTCGGTGACTTTTCCTAATTCTGAGCAAGAGGTCTAATTACCCCGACCTTTTAAATCACGACGTCTTGAATTAAACATACTGTGCAAAACCATTATTTTTGTATTAGACTATCCATGACCTTGACATTCAACATTTAATTTACATATTTATAACTTACTCCAACTACAATCCATCAAAAGTCTTTTCGATGAATTTACTTTAAAAACAAAAATGGTTGTGAAAACTGATTGTGCTTAGAGCCACAATGGTCTTTTACATTAGACATTTTAACCTAAAAATCAAGATCAAAAGTTTTTTTTCCTTCAATACTAGTGACACACAAATTTTCGTCTAAGCCCAATTTAGTATGCATGCAAAATGTAATTCTTTCTCGTTCTGTGATAAAGACCATTGAATAATTGAACCCGATATAAATTAACTTCTTTCATTCCTTAATTACAAAACCTCCAGAAACTTTGGTGGAAGTACTTGATCAAGAACTGAATGTGCAATGAGCATTTTTGAAAAGTTACCTCAAAGTGCGGACCATCTTCGAGTTTAGGTATTTAATATAGTTGTAGAAATAAAGTCATTGTATATTAAGTTCCTCTTTTCAATCACTGTTATCTATGCCAAAGACTCTTAGGTCCTCCAATTAGTGCACTTCTTCCTGCCCCAAAGTCAAGCTTTTAAAAGTTTGGTAGATGATGCACAACTATTGATTTGTTCGAAAAAGACAGTTACAAAAATGCCATATGTCATGACGGGTTCCATCTTATGCTGATGTGATGGAAACTCATGTATTTTTCAAGCAAAGTCTAAGCCAGCAAAACCTAAGGTATTCGGGCAATCTCAAGGCATATACACACAGAATCACACACATAGCTGTTATTTTCATGATGCTAATATCTAATGTTTACAAGCAAAATAGCTCCATCTGTTTTCTTCTTTCAGCCATCTTAAAACATTATTGAAGTCCTTTTCATAGATTATATGGGTCTGACATGCAATTTATCATTAGGCGGACGGAGAAAGATAAAGAAAACAAAAGTATTGGAAAATTTGTGGGAAGGTTTATTTGGGTTCATAACAACTCCCAAAACAAGATAATTTATTCAGAGTCATAAACTAAAACAGTAAAATATAATTTTAGAATGGAGAGTCTCTTTCACAATCAGACATACACACATTATGAATTTTTATACCAATGCAGGAGAGTCACTCTATTACAGATCCTACATATACAGGATGTTTCTATATTATAGAACGACTTCACACAAACAGTACAATTTTATGAAATCGCCATACTGCGACAAGGTACAAAATAATGCCATATTTCTAATCAGGGCCAGCGTATATTATCTTTTCAGGTCTTGAAATATTTATAAAGAGGAAACTTGTCGATGGGCAAATAAATTTAGAGAATGTGCTTCCATGTATAAGTATCTCAAGTAAAAGCAAAGTAAATCCACCGCTGATTATGATATTCATTTTCATATCAAGTACAAATATAATTACACAAAAGTTGCACGTTTTGTGCAAATCATTTTGTTTGAGATGTGAAACTGTATGAATTGTGGTTTCAGATTTCATCATTACCGATGGATACGCTATTCCAAGATATTTTCTTGCTAGTGTAAAAAGGTCACTTGTTCTAGCAAGTGAAAGTAGGCAATTTATTTTGCATTACTGGAAAGATATGAAAGAATCACTTAGCACCTTTTAACATTAATTCTTTGTTTCTAAAATTGCGAGTCTAAGATGAGCACAACAAAGAACTATATATTATAGACATATTAAGGAGATGTATTCTATACAAAAGGAAACTGAATGTACCCAATGAGATGAAACATTTTAATTTAGATATTTCATGTCATATTACCTTTCATATTGTCTGTAAAATCACGAAAGAGAACATTTGCCTTATATATTCAACTTTATGCATACAATGATATAATAGTTTTTTAATTAAAATGGAAAATGTTTGACAAATGTTAGCAAAGTACTGTACGAAATAATTCTTTGTTATGTGGAACTTGATTGAAAGCAGTGTCATTATATTATATGAATGAAAAAAGCCAAGAAAAATGTTAAATAGTAAATCAGAAAAGGGTAAAGTTATTTTTAAATATTTTTTTAAAAAAGATTCAATAATAAGCACTCAACATTTTATAAAGAAGTTCGTCTTAATCGAAAGATCTATTATCTGCTAATCTTAATTGCATGCTCTATTATTTTTGTTATGGATGTTATCACAACACTGGATTTTTATTACAATAATTCTTATTTTAACATTGTGAGTCTTGAAGATGGAATGGCTCATTTTGGTTAGAAGACATTGATATGATAATTATTTTGCAGGATAATCGTTTAGCATTTTCATTTTTCATAAGAACTTCAAAGTTGTTTCGTAAAAATAACACATCGAACAGATACAAGGTGTAAATTTCAAAGGAGCGGTTGGATTGATTTTGGAAAAAATTTTGTTAAGAAGCTTCTACTTTGTTTTCGCAGAATCTCTTGGAATGAAGCTAGAATTTAAATCTTCAACTGATTTACATGACACTGTTCTCACCTGAAAATATAACAAAATAGATGTCTAAATAAAATTTATTCGGTACTTCTTAATGGAAAAGTTCATGAGAATGTTTACTCGGATATTGTTTACAAATACTGAAAATGCAAATTACATTCGATAAACTGGTACCATTGGGAGTTTTTGGTTCTAGCTGTTACATATCTAGCTTATTAAACATTTGTTTGCTACAAACAAATTGCCATAGTACCACATATGAAAAATATGAAAACATCGGAATAGCTCGGACTGGTTTGTTGCATTACGAGGTCAGTTTGTGTAACAAAATGTAACCACACTAAACCGTTTGGTTTATTTATAATACGACAGTGCCTTTAAAGGCTATCAGAAATTTATTTTTCAATACTTACAACCGAAGTGAAAGAAAAAGATGATGTGAACGCTGGAACTATCACTTCAAAACATATCAATCATGCCAAAATGTAAAAGCTTGAACTCTTATTTAGCTTCAACTTTAGGAATGTCAATTATTATGTAAGATGTTTCTTATGTTAGGCCTAGAAGTAATGCAATCCCAAGCTTTATCACTTTAAAAATTACGTATTCAGCAATGTAAGTTGCAGTCTTAAAAGTAAATTGAAAGTAAAAGTGATAATTTTGTACTTTCAAGCAATTGGTTTATAGAAATAAACTATTACCCAATCTCACGTGCAGAATATATATATTATATTAGACAAACATTAGACAAACACACACACACATTTTCCGTGTACAATCAAAAAGAATCAATTGTAAATTTAGGCATACCTTATGCAATAGCTTACCTTAGGGCCGTTAAGGATGCACAGTAGAAGTTAGCTAATATGACACATTTGTCCTGCTGATAATTCGGAATATCTAATAGGTTAGTGTTAAATGCGAAAGGGACATGAATCATTTGCACAAGTGATTAAAAACAATTTGTTGATGACAGACTTGACTAAAATAGACTTTACACACACATACACTATATATATATATATATATATATATATATATATATATATATATATATATATATATATATATATATATATATATATATATTTATATATATATATATATATGGGAATGTTAACATTATTTGTTTATCAGAATGTTTCACATGGGTCTAATATGCAATTGCTATATTCAAATTTAACTTATTCAGAGATGTGTTTAATGAATAGAAACTGTACATCTCCTATACGCATCAAGCTTACCTCTTATCTTTTGAATATATTTAATGGATAGCTGGCAAGTGTTGCTATACCACACATATTTCCTTTATTCCTGACCATCTTAATGTAGCCATTGTCGCCCCATCTTTCACCCCAGCTCTAAAGAAAATAAAACAGCATTTTATAAATAGTTGTCCCATGCCTAAGATGGCGAGTTCATAACACTTTACAGCAATAAAATAGATGACCTTACAAAAAGACTATAACGTTACTGGACAGATATTAACATGAACTAATAGTTTTACTTGCCATATCTTATATATATATATATATATATATATATATATATATATATATATATATATATATATATATATATATATATATATATATATATATATATATATATATATAAATTAAAGAAACGTTTCAGCTTTTAATTATAAAAGCTGATTATTGATCTTGACCTTGAGGATAAAAACTTGATTGCATTGCACGAGATGACATGAAAATGATAAACATATTTAATTGTATAATGCAGAGATAGAAGAAATCTTTCTATACTGGAACATTAGCTTTGCCTTTAAGATGAGACCTTAAAGAAACAATGCAACACATAAACATGTGACAATATGGAAGTATAGCATGATTTGCCAATTTATCTGAAACAACTGCTACGTTAGACGTGCAAATAGGATTCGAAACTAAACTAATGACACGTGATCTTGACCTTGAATATAGGATGATCAATATATATCTTAATATTTAGCTATTAAATTTGACCTTGATAGGACCTTCTATATATTACACGAATCACGTTCCAGCAACGACGCATAAGTTTTCATCGCCTAATGTCAAACAGTTATAATGTTATAGAGCATGCTATAGCATGATATAGTGTAACAGAGATAATGACAGAAAGTGTGAATATTGTGCCCATCATTTTTCTTTGAGAAGACATGGAATAAAAAGAGAAATGTACAATGACAGGACCATTTATATTTCTGTTTCTTGAACTATTATTTCAATGACGCTAGAGTAATGAATAATTTCTGACCTGACTACAATTTTATGGGACATCATTACTAAACCTTGCAATACGTAACATCAGATCACACGGTTACAATATTTTTCGTAGCGACAGTTACGATTTCACCGTGTTGAATATCGTGACAAAAACTATCCGGTAAGAAGCGCGATAAAATTGCAATTGACGTATACGTCAATTTTTTATATCAAAACCAGATCGGTAGAGGCTTCTAAGCTCGTCCGTATACTGATGTTTCCGGGATTATTATGGGTCTTCATTTGCCATCAGGTTTCTGCAAAATTATTTGAATCCCCTCTACCTACAGAACAACCGTAATCACTGTTTTTTTTTCTCATGGTGATTATGAAAATGATTTCCAGGCTTATCCTGAATCTTAGGATTAATATTTCAGTTGCATGGTAGCCGGTCTAGAACCGACAACACGCTAACAGTAATATAGGACATATAATGAATATAAAGTTGGAAGTAATAAATGTGCAGTATACAATGAGCCTAGATCTTTCAGTTAAGGAAACATATACAGAAAACTCGTTCCCTGCAAGATATGAATCGACAATTTTCCTAAAATGCGGAAATAGCTCCAAGCGTAGTAATCTGAAAATCTGAAACACTCCTGGCTTGACACATGTATTCCAGGTTTATGAAGACATTTTAAATGGTTTTGATATATTAGCTGTTCAAGTGTTTGACACAGGAACAGCCCAATTCACAAAGCAAATGAAGATGACACGGACAGATTCTATTTTTTACATTTTGGTCAGTCATGATATAAGTCACGAGGACATCTCTAGTGTACATGAAATATTAAGTAACTTAAAGTATGACATACAAATTAAAATGCCCAGGTGATTTCAGCATCCTTCCCACCCCATTATAACTTTGCTGATGGTGTTATTGAGGGCCATTCAGAAGAGCCTATACATTTCTAAAATTTCAAAACCCTGAAGTCATCAGCATGACCAGGACAATAAATATAACTTCATATATTACATTCAACTTCATTTTCCTTTCGAATTTTCACTATTTGTCACCTACTGACAGTTTAATCAATTGTTTCGTACTTTGTGAATTTGACGTAAGGAACTGCATTTTGTACCAGTCTAACATACCGGTGTTGAAGTACTATTCGCCTTATTTATGCCCAAATGGAACTTTGTAAGAAGTCTGTAAAATTTTAAATTGTTAGCTGCGCTGCATTTCAGATAATATAGAGTTATTTTGTATATGCCGTGAACATTCTTAAAGTTTTCTCCGCGGGTTGGATGTATTGTTTCCCATGTGTGCTTTTAAACGATTTCATAACTAGTGCATACAAATATCATGCCAACCCTCTTTCCATCCACCTTCCTTTCAATTACACCACACCATTCTGACCTGCACTTGTGTCAATGTATGTATGTATGTATGTATGTATGTATGTATGTATGTATGTATGTATGTATGTATGTATGTATGTATGTATGTATGTATGTATGTATGTATGTATATATATATATATATATATATATATATATATATATATATATATATATACATTCTTCATATAGACCAAATAGGACTTGCACAAATTAGTTCTGATTTACAATGACGCTGACCTCATAAAATACCTGGTAAGTACTCAATATTAAATATGTAATTAATGCAAACTGCATTTTTCTTTTCTTCCATGACTTATGAAGGAATTAGTCTGATATTGCGCATAAAGACAGTCCTAAATCACAAATTGTGGTCTTTAGGTAACTGCCAATATGTCTGTTTCCGTGACGGATTCAGTGTATTGTAAATGCTTGCGGGATTTGGCTTGGATGCACCAAACATCTGAATAACATATTGCACATTACGTTATATTCGTACCTATTTTTCGCAAACCAGTAATCTTTTTCATCCTCTGTACCATATCCCACTATTAGGACACTATGATCCAACATTGTACTGCTGCATTCGTCCTCCTCACGGGGCAGGTGCCTAGGTATCCTTTATTATGGAAAGCTGGAAACAACTGATTTTACCGCTGTTTTTATATAGCCAGGTTATAACAATGGTGAAAAAAATGAACTGTGTTGTGTTTAGATCGTGAATATGACTGGGATGAACTCTGACTGGCATAAATAGCTACATAAACTGGACCGATGGTAGCAAATGCTTGATACATGGCTGATTCAGGGCTGATTCACTTCCACTCTCGATGACCACACAACACGTTACCTTTGTCACTACCTTGAAGGCATCATACTTACAGGTGTCATTCTGTTTTCAATAATGAAAATAAAACTGTTGGTAAAAGTGTCCAGTCACTGCAAATCTTCATTGGTATGGAGAAGCAAGTTTCATCAGTGACTGCATTACTGGATATTCAATACAAGAATTCATCTGAAGACCTGACACACTACTGACCAAAACTAATTTACAGGACTCAAAGACATGCTGATTCGTCGCTTTTACTGTTGAGAGCTGAAACCATCTCTGACGCGCTTGGGCAATAGCAAACATTCTAAATTTGATACAAGACTAGCTCAGTTTTCAATGAGACCCGTCAGACATCACTAGAAGAATACGGATGAAACATCATGCCAATTAGGATCATCCATTCATGAATAGCAAGATCTGAAAAATGGCCAGTATGGTTGCCATGTTGGATGTCAGACCAGCATCACTTTTACTTAAGACTAATTATGCATCAAAAAGTCTTCCTAACAGATAGGCTTCTTGCGTGTTTTGACATTATTTGCAATCAACGGATACAATGTAGCTCTGTTATTCATTTTGTAAGAATTGTTATCATTCTTAGAAGTCACGACAGTAGAAAATCAACGAAATGCCATGACTTAGTGATGTGTTTTAACCAATCATGTTATTTAGTCGATATAGTGTCATATCATGTATATATCAACGCATGAATCTCTAATCAAAATGTAATATTAAATATGCAATCCCTCTGTATATCTGCACATGCAATATAATGTAATATGGATTGAACTACACTGGTAACTGCATCAATGGAACACAAAGTTCTGAGATAAGCCCCAACTCTTTTGTATAACTTGCGTGATACAAAGCAAAGTTTTCTTCTGTTAACTGACGGACCTTGATATTGCGTGAATTGCTTCATACGGTGGTACACTGAAATCCCAGTCCCATAATTTATAGTTTCATTCTTTGCATGTACATACTATGCGCAATGTCTAGCAAATTTCAAGTCAGCAGCCCCTGGTATTGTAAAAGAGATGCCATTTACAGATAGACAAGGGTATCACAATATTCCTCGCTAAAGTATACGGTGAAGTTCCAGACATTTCTTGATATAAATTTATCTCACTGTAATTTGCCTTGAAGAGTTCACAAGAGGGCCCAATTTCGAACCACTGTACATAACTCAGATCTTCCGGTCCTGATGCAACCAAAGATGCTGTCACAACCATAGTCAGAAATCTTGCATACATTGTGATGGTTTTCAAGTCCCTGAAATTTTTAAATGCGATATTTAAAGTTTCGTCTATGTCAATGACAAACAAGCTATGCTTTATTCTTCGTAAACGTTACCTTTTCAAGCTTGGTCACGTGCCTCAGTGGCCGTGTTGTCTAAGGAGCTTACATTTACTGACACATTTCACCTCTGAGTCATAGTCTAGGTTCAGTCAACGTTTTCGTGTGGGACAGCTTACCAACAGTTTTCCTAGGGTTGGTAGTTCTTCCCGGAATCTTCTCGGGTTTTTCTCCATCAAACTGGTCACTATAAACGGCTATCATGTGCTGAAAATGGCGTTAAATTCCCCAAAACAAAATCAAAATCAAAATCCTTTTGGTCAACAATTAGGTTGGATCTTTCATATACTGCATGGAAACAAAGTTTCAGATTAATAATTAGAAACGTCATTTTTTGAAGCACTTGACTCAACATAGATGTCAATAAAATGTCTTTCCTTTCACAACATTTGTTATGTTAGAAAAATACACTTTTATACTTTGGTGAGCATCAAATCTACCTGCAGCAATTAAATATTTGTAACAAAAGTTGCATATTATATAACGCTTAAACCATACTGCAAAATTCACAGGTGAATGATTATGCATGTAAACTAAGTTAATTATTTCTAGCAACTGTCTTAATGACGTGTATACACCTATATGTCGCTAAAACAATTTTGCATTACTTCGGAGTGCAGAAAACAGCTACAAAATAAGTTTCAGTAATATCCCAGGAAATTGTTGATAGCAAAGAGTTAAGAGAGCGGCAGTGTGGTATAATAATTTCAGAAACGCTCTGTATCATCAAAAAGTGAACAAAACTAATTGCAATGAAATGTAAAAGTACCTATATTAAAAATAATATCTCCATTTCTCAAAGTCATAATAATCAACAAATGATTGTCAATAAACCATGAAACCCCAAATGCCAAAAATACTATTGTTTAAAGACTCATATTTGGCAATGGTGAACATTGTGAAATAGATTAAAAACGGAGTTCTGTATGTTTGAACATGCCATTTTAACAAAAGGTTAGTTGCATAAATTTAAGTGATCTAAGATTATTTGTATGTGCATCCTTTTGAAACGGCTACAATTAAAAAAAACTGTTCGTTTTCTTACTTGGATAGATAGAAAAATACGTTCATAGGGCAGCATTCGTTTAAGTTAGATCTATTGATCAAGCAGTTGTTTTTTTTTGATTTTTTCTGCAGAGGTTATAATATGTAAGCATAAAAGCACCTCATGGGTAAAACTGAATTTTCATTCACAAAGTTGGCTATTTACATGGTCTAGAAACCAAACAGAATGAAAATACTCACAACTGCAACAACAACACCTGCAGCTACTATTTCCTTAAAAAAACTGAAAGAATGTGATACTGGACTAAGAATTGTACATCATCTATCTTTCCTTGTCCCACCTTTTGATTGCTTCATTTTTTTATTAAGGTGAGCTGAACCAAAATGTATCAATATGGAGAATTTGCCATCTGATCCACCAGTTTCCACCAAGATTATGTTATTGTCTAATCACGTTTGGAACATTACTTTTCATAGTTATGATTTTTCTTTGGAAAAATCTCCATTATTTGAATCGGGCGCTGAATAATTTTATGGGGTCTATTTTGTCAGAATGATCTTTAAGAATGGGCTAGATTTTAAAACGAAAATGAGTTCCATTCTTTGAGCTGGTAGTGAAAATGACTGAAATAGTAACAAAATACACTGACATCAGAATTATCGTTCAAGTGACTATGTGAGTGCAAGAACAACACCGTCATTTTAATTACAAATCAAATAAGAGGCAAAACCAGACGTCATTTGTCTGATCGAGGCTTGAATTAAGAGACAAAATGTTTCTTAACAGATTGATTTTACAGTTATTGTAGAAATATTGAAACATGTACGTGGTAGTGCATATCATATCCACAAGTTCTTAAGCGTATTGGGCTGGAAAGAAAGCATACCTGGACCGTAAAAGTAACACAGTTGAACACATAGCTGTGTGTCATATATAACGCGAACTAAGTTACTATCAGCTAAATATTTCATCGCAAATGTTTACCTTTCGTGCTTATTTTAAGATGTCCGTGTTATTTAATAGTGAAACACCTGATAAGGCGCAATCACGAGCTTACATGTACTTGATGGAAGCCATACAAAAATATCAAGATGCTGATAGTGGATCTCAAATATAAATCGAGGAGTTTAGAAATCTCTATTCGATCTTTTAGTTTGATGTGTCGAAGCACTTGGAACGAGTCATTATGTCACACCCCTATATCGATTTTATATTTATATTAGGATAAGTTACAGGCGCTGTTGCTTATTACCCTTCAGCGCTAATCGAATCTGATAAATTTGTAACAACAGATGCTACAAAAGATGGAATAACAGTCCAAGTGCAGAATACTTTATACTTCATAATTTTATCAAACGGTTAACGATTTTACCAAGCGATGTATCAAACAATTTTATCAACAAAAAAAAATAACTGATGAAATATATTTGTTTTTAAGCAATTTGTCACCTGGACAAATTAAAGAATCATAAACTGCAATTACAAAATCAGCGACTCAATTGGATATACCAACAAGACTAATGAGCTATACCAAAAACGCGCTTCAGAAAAATCGTTTGTGTTGAATTTGTCGGTAGCTCAAGTTATAGCTGCTGCTAGAAGTGGAGGATTTATTAGACCTACACTAGCCACGCTAGCAACAACTGTACTTTCCACTCAGTTGTCAGTACTCTGAACATTAGGCATAGCTGCAACGTCAGATGCGATATGCGTAGCAACTACAAAGGCAGTTGCCGGTGATGGTATCAAACAGTTGGTGTGATTTAGTCTAACAACTGTAATACAAAATGCTTCCGACAAAAATAGAAGCATTTATTGTAATTTCTTGTGTGTCAAAATTTGAATTCTTTTTATTGCATTAAAAATAATTATTATGGTGATGACGATTATGTTCAATGTGTCTGACGATTTGAAAGAAATGTCGTGTTTAGTTAGAAAGTTAAATATGACTCTTAGAATTTCGTAAGCAATTCGTTTAGATTGTTGGCTTGAAAAACAAGCTAGGCAAATGATTGGTTGTGGCCAAGTCAGTTAGAGTCCGAGTAACAACCAGAACACAGAGCAGCATCGTAGCCTATTGTAACATCTTAGTTACACAACCTATATTACTTTAAAAAGGTATTTTGTGCTAGAAGTTGTTCATATGTGCACGTAGAACATGTGTTTTATTAGTGCAGCTAATTGTACTTCATTTTTCTGAAACATTATTTTCCTGGAGAACAACTATATTGGTTTGGACAAAGAAATTTTCCGAAGATATTTTAAATTGGAATGCAACAATGTAAACTGTGCTTTACTGTGTAAAGTCTGGATTTTTCTGGTCGCCATCGTCTGACATCATCATTCGCCTTTCTTGACCGGACCTGAACTTCAGACTGTATTTATTTAGATCTTTTCACAGGACTTATATTTTATATCTATAGAACAAACAACTTGGATTGTTTCCGTACATAGTAAGTCTTGTTTAACATATGTACAGTTTTTCATGTTTTCTAGGAAAATATATTATTTTTGTTAAAATTTACAAAGCTTGTTTTCTTCACTCTTTCTTTATGCTACTTTGAAAGAGCCGATACCTAAGATAAAAAAATGTATAATTATAAATCGTGTAATGCGATGGTTAGATTTTGAGATCACCATGCGTCCTTCGTGTGTGTGCATGAAATGGCATTGTCGTTCAGTTTAAATTCTCATGTATCTGTGAAATAGTCAGTCTGAGTCATATTTTAACGCCTTGTAGAGTCGTTAATATATTTTGAGAAGAAGGTATTCTTTTCCTGGTGCTGGAAAGATTTGTTCATTTGTAAGTCTGTAGAGCTAGATCTATATTGTCATAGATGACATCTATAATTCATCTACCTTTTAAACAATAATTACATTCCCTGAAGAACTATAAACAACTGGCTTTGGACAAAGACATTTAGTGAAATTGATTCTAAATTGGAACAGAACAGTACAAACTGTGATTCAAAGAGAACATTATGGACATTTGTGTAAAGACTTCATATGACGTCATCTTCCACCATCTTTAAACGGAACTGAGATTCAAACCAGATTGGGCTAGAATTGTTGTTGATAGTACTTAAATGTTTTCATAATTCAATTCTAGGAAAAATGTTTGGATTTTCTTTGCAAAAGGTGAGATCTTTTCATATTTTCACCTTTTCACTGTGTCTTCTAGGGAAATAATTTTTTGAAAAGTTACAAAGTTTTGCTCTTTCCTTTATGTTACTTTGAACGAACCGATGCATAACAGTTGTAATCAATGAGCTGTAATCGGATCCGGATAAGGTAGGTACAAAATTATTGGAAAATTACCGAAATCGAAAACTGATAGGACAGGCTTTGAAACCTGCTCGATTAGGAGCTTGATGAATATGTCAAGAACCTTCTAATTAGGTTGACGCAATTACAATACATCATGATATATGTCACAGGGACAACATAAACAAGCGGGTTGTGATCGGGCTATGCTTCACGAACTGATTGCGAGAGCGAATTAATCGTAAACTGGTGCAGGGCATTATTGGAGTAAAATATAAACATGAGCTTAAACAGACCCGGATCAGCTAAAGCGTACGTTATGACACTTTTGCATATGAACGGCATATACTTAAAAGAGTTTCTTTGACGAAAGGTTGTCACCAACGCATTTGATGATATTCGGGCGATATATTTTACTGATATGTCAAATATTGCACAATACAACGCGTACAAAGTATATCTTATAAATGTTTTTTATATTTTCAGCAAATAATCGTTTATTGTACCAGTCGTAGATAAAACTGGAACAACTCTAACAAATGCACTAAGAGATAGTATTGCAGACAGCTCGCGTCCTAGGCAAACGCCTAGAAAACCTAATTAAATGTGCACCGACCTCGGAATTTAATTGGTTAAATAAACAATTCTAGAGGTTTCTAGCGCAGAATAATGTCAGTAAATACGTGGCCCCGAACGAAGGTAAACGTTTTGTTTTCGAATGAGTCAATCGTACTATAAAAGAAAAAATCTACAAGCACTTCACAACTAAAATACTTACAGATACGTTGATAATCTGTCGGAAATTGTATAGAATTGCAATACAAACATGCACCATTAAGAATGTCGACGAAGGAAGCACGTAAAATCCAGTATTAGCGAATGAAAATATGTACCGTAGACACACGTTTAGGATAGGCGATTGAGCCAGAATCTTGTCAGTAAAAAGTGCATTTGAATAAGGTTTTACCTCAAATATTTACTGTCGATAAAGTTTTGACAACAATGCCTGTTACGTGTAAGCTGAACGATCTAGCAGGAGAAGAAATTACTTGTGGTTTTTACGAACAGGATCTACAAAAAAGAGATCTGGATATATTTGTTATAGAGTAAATATTAGCTAGTAAACGTAACAGACGTTTAGTTAAGTGATGCGGCTACAGAGACAGTTTCAATAGGTGGGTACCAACAAGTAGAATCATTTTATAAGATCAGCATAAATTTGTTCGTATTTTAAGAGAACAGACTTGCACGTGATAGGTTTGCATAAGGACAATAGATGTTGTTTTTCAATATCTGTAAAATCCATCAAATTCAATATTTTAGCAAATATAAAGTCGAAATTTATAATTTATATTTTTGTTCTTCTGGTATGTTGACGTTGATAAAAGGTCGAATCATACTCAAGAAAACTTGGTGTTAACTAACGAAAAATCAAACTTCTTGATTTTTTTTCTCCCTAGGTAATATTAAACGTCTTATCTCCTTGATGTTGAGCTACACTTTCTATCTGATCCAACTACTTCACCATCTTCCTGAACTTGTTCCAAGGTTCTGCTAAAGACTTGGAAGAAGAGAACTTTGAAGATTGAAGATCTTTGGATTCAATTCTATTGCATAATGATCTGGTGCTGAGATCCTTTGCGTCCTGACAGCGGAATCAACTTTCTTGGTAAAACTCAACCAATCTTATCACGAACAACGGAATAGTTTGGGACGTTATATACAATTACTTTTGTGTAAAATAAGTAACAAAGTATCCAACATAAGATATAACGCAAATGCGAATATTTTAAACTTATACAAACTCCAAGAGGCTGTTTGATTGTGTCTTGGAACAGAAGTTGCTGATTCAGAATGATTTGATGTCATTCTTCAACAAAGCCAGAAGTGATAAGGTCGTGCGATCAGCGGACGAAAAGAAAGTACTGAAAGAACACTATGTATCATTTGTCCTGTACGGTAGGGACACTATCATGAAATGGGCCCATTATCGTATTATTCCAAAAGAACTTTGTAGAATATTCAGAAATCAATAAATTTAGTTTTCATATCGAGAAGTTATCCGGCGCGTTTTAATTATTTTGAATCAATATTAAACTACTTTGATGCTGCGTAAAGAGATGGAAATGTTATTTTTGTCACCCGTTTCAGTATTCAAAGATACTACAGGACTAGCAGGATGACTAAAAAGACTACCATCTACTGCTTTACTACGTCTACTATGTTCAATCGATGTAGCAATTCAAGTTTCTCAATCCGATTATCCGTCCGCATACCATTCACATGATCAATTACCAAATCATCTGAAATCGAACCGTGAAATATCTCGAACATAAATCTATGTGATAGATAATTAACCCGATCCATTTGAACTCTCCTAATCATATGTGCAAATAACCATGTTTAATAATATTTCCAATAACCTTTGTTTTAATATGTCTGATAACACCTCTATTAAAAGATTCGTACAAATCGTAGATATTAGATGTCGAAACTCATCTTGTAACGACAAATTTGCGATATTGTTATACACTCATGGCCACTAACATTGTGATCTCGCATTCCTTATGGAATTTCCTCGCAGAACAAAAATATAAATAAAGTCCTTGATAAACAACACAGTATATTCACTTTTATCTAGTACACCGCTAGTCTCCTAATTCTAAACGAAGCACCTTATTTAGGTTAATTATGACATCAGCATATTACCAGCTTTATGTTGTATTTCTAGTGCGGCCAAAATATATATTGTTCGTTTCCTGATGGTACAGGTTCGCTAAGATGCAATTTGTGTTGCATTATATGAGGTAATGTCTAATCTCTAATTGATTTTATATTATACTGAATTAGAAAAATAATCGTTAGTAATATATAAGATATTGAAATTACGAGATATCGCAAAACGAGGTCTGACAGGAGGAGTAAAACAAATTGCAGCAGCATTGCGGGGTTTGATACTAGTTGGAAGTTTGACAATCAACTTGCTCTAGAAAATTCTCCGGTATGAATATATATGATCTACTAAAGCCGGTTCTTCAAAGTTAATTTGACAAACACAATAGACTAAGATTGCCTCCAATATCACGTTCTATTAACAAAGTTGCACATAACAGAGAAGTGTGCGATACACAACTTGTTTATCATTATTATGTTAACAAAAAAGTGTATATTATATTAACAAAACAATCAAAATGGGTCTTAGTAGGAACAAATCTAAGATCGCTAGCTGATGTGGCACTTCAGGAAATAAATACGAAAATTGAAGAGTATATTCCATCAGGTTCGGACTCGAAACAGGAGTCAATATCTGAATTAATGTTTCACACAAAGCAATACATAATCTGCTGTAAGGAAGCTCTTATGTTAATCTACATAGTAAAATAAAAAGCACACAATGATATGTACTGGTCAAACATAACGATGACAAATGTTTACAATATGCCATTTAATCTGCATTATTTCCTGCTGCTGATAATTCTGATCGAGTAACACAGTATTATGTGTACGTTAGGAAACCCAAATTTAGCAGAATAGATTTTCCAGTTGCTAAACTTCAGATTCCAAACTTTCAAAAGCAGGATGTTTTGGTTAATATAGTTGGAGTTGATGACAACAGTTGTGCTTACTCGAGATATATTAGCGATAAGGCAATGCAAAATACGGTACATTTTCTCTTTATAAATATCACTGTGTTTGGATCAAGAATTTCCTTGGACTAATTGGCTAACAATATAGCAACAGAAAAGGAAGAGGTTACTTCAGCTACAAGTGTTTGCATGGTGGTGGATCACAAAAAAAGTTGGATAAGCATCTAGAGTCTTGTTCCAGCTTGTAGCGGATAACTATTCCTGGAGAAAATGAAAAAAGACCCTATTTTACATGACAATGATGATTTTCACAATAACGTTTCATTATCCCAAGGATTGACTTCCAACTCATATTCGTTCCAACATATTTTTCTGATTTAAAGGGCTTGGATATGGAAAAATTGAAAATTTGTATTCGTTCTTAGAATAATATTGTCTTTAGGCCAAACACCCCATTTAACTTACAAGTCACGTGTTTGTAATTCTTGGATTATTTGAGATTTTATTCGCAATACTGTAAGATCTCTTACTGTTTTGTATTTTTAGGAAATAACTTATTTGTTGAATATTACAAAGTTTAATAATTTTCACTCCTTGTGTTATAAGCATGAATTCTTAACACATAGTAGTCGAATTTAATGATTTTGAGTTTAATTATAATGATTTTGTACAAAATTGGGTACACAATATTTCGTGTTTCCCATCTCTATCTGAATATTAAGTTCACCTGTAAAGGAACTGTATTTTAGAATAGTCCATTTTGTATCCTACTTTATGAACTGGTGTTCATGATTCTGAATCGGTTGTTTTTCAAATAGTTCATCGATCAATTCCAAATTGTGTATTTCTGCGAGCTTTTCATCCTGGAAATTTCGTCACGTTTGTCATCAATCCTGCCTCTAAAATATGTTACACAAATAATTGACAGTAATTCTGCATTTTACCTCTGCCT
Organism: Potamilus streckersoni; assembly: GCA_016746295.1. NCBI lineage: Eukaryota > Metazoa > Mollusca > Bivalvia > Unionida > Unionidae > Potamilus > Potamilus streckersoni. The sequence continues at coordinate 102,151 of JAEAOA010001970.1, forward strand.
ACTGGTACAAACCTTGAATATTTTCATTGCTAACATTTTTGTTTCCAAATGGAGTGGATTACCATCTTAAAGGTTTGATTGCCGCTGACCAATGTCACTACTAACACAGATATGCACTTCAGATATATGATATGAAGGTTTATAAATTATTTTTCCTCGGTGAAAAGGTACGACCAGACACAAGACCAAAGATTGTGAGAAACTCACTCTCCTGCACTCAGATTGCAACACTACTAGAATAGGTTCCCCTATTTGAATAAATATTAAAAGTGTTTTATTTGGACACGACTTGCTACTGGAAAAAATAGGTAAATTTCCTAACTGTTAAATGATATTGTGTTGCACTATGTTGATCCTGGTATATACGATCTTAAATACCATTTCTTTATTCGACAAGTATTGAGTAAGTTTGGATTATCTCAAATATATACACATATATATGCACACTTTAAGACAATGACATTATATACATTCTGATTCAAATTATTATTCTTTCAATGTCAATGTGTGTTCTCGATGATCACATTAGAGATAAGTCCGATATGATCTGAATAATCTTGTATTAAAAAAGGCAACGAATAAAGTGTTTTGTTACCTATAAAATATTATCGGTTAACATATAAGGGATAGGGGATTTCCAAACCTGTAAAGTTTGTCCCCAATCCTCGATCCATTAACAATACTAAAAAAGCATTTCTTAAGTCATGGTGTGTAATATTATACCAGCTTTAGCTACAATAAATTGAGAATTTAATTAATGAATATATTTACATGGAATAAAAGATTAAATGTATGATTTTGTGAGTTTCGTTTACAAAAAATCCATCATAAAACTGTCATGTGGATAAGCCTTTCGAACACCCTTTGCATATCGGGCACACGCAACCGAACAAATAGTTTTACGAAAATCATGTATACAAAGGCCGTGCTAATAGTCTTTACCAGTTAATGTATACAAGAGCCATGTGAATAGACTCGATCGTGTTTGAGAGCCTGAAAATTGTTATCATGCACTTACTTTATATCTTCATGCATGGAGGTATCTGGTTGCAATAGTTCTCAAGAACAATGTTTAGATAAGCATAACTGTGCAAAGTGGCCATTACAATACCTGACTATATGCCGATAACATAGCTATTATATTTTCAAACCAAAATATGAGTTACATTTCAAGATCGTTTGGGAAACATCTTTAATCCTGCAAATCTTTGGTTCATTCACAGGATAATATCCGTTTATTTAGGCAAGACATATGCATTTTATTTGACTTGAATCTAAAACTAAACAAATTCAGAATATTAAAACACATATGTAATGGTCACAACAACACTTCTCAAAAGATTGTTAAATATATATTGTAGAATATACTCTCCAATAAATACTTCGTCAATGGTAAACTGCACAAGAAATGCTAGGTTAAAGATTCTCTAAATAGACGCTGTCAATGTTTATCATTTAAAATTGCACAGTCATTATAATACAATATAATTTTCTATTATTCATTTTCCTCGTGTTATGCAGGAATAGGTAAAATAAATCTGAAAATAAAATCCATGTGGCAAGGTATGATATTAAGATTTGTAAATAAACGTCAACCCTTGTCAAGCACCAGACAGTACAAAACTTCAAAGCTTGGGAATGCTAAAAGTAGAGGATAGAGTGAAACCGTTAGGACTAAATCATGCTCATACGTTTCAAGGAGAAATGTTTTATGTAAGCCAAACACATTGCTTTAACTTGTGATCTTCACTATTTTGTCAGTAGGAGTAGTAAATTTTATTTTGCTACAGGTTGTGTTAGTTCTCTTGCTTCGACAAATTCCGTTTAAAACACCATAACAGAATTGGAACCAATTATGCAGTTTTATCTCTAACCTTTCAACCATAGGTCAATTGTCTATTAACTATTACCTGTTAAATCAAATATTATTATAAGAATATAGCTCAATGGTATTTTGCTGCATTGTGTTAGTGATACTTTGAATTCTGAAGTGAGCTTGATATAATTTAATACTTTGAAGAAGTTTCTTAATTTAGATATAGAAGTTTAATTTTCAACATATACCCTGTCACAAACCATTGAACCCTCAGCAACCCAGGTGAATTAAGCTTTTGAAACTTATACCAGTCATCCTTGAGGTTCAACATAGTTTCCTTTTTAATTTTGTAACATCAAAGGTCTGGAAATTACTAAGGATTATTAGCTTTTTTTATCAGACCCCAAAGCTACAAGGCTTCGTCTGACAACAACAAAAATAGATTAAAAACTGAAGCCAGATATATTCATCAATTTCTCATTTGTGCAAAAGAACCTACAACCTTTAACCAATTTACGGATTCAATTTGTACGTGCAGAAATATACCAGTAGATAGAATCATAGTGAATATATCTCGATATATATCTCGATTACCTAAACAAATTAATAATTTACTACACACTAAGTCTGATTCTTCAAAATCTAATGTGGGTAAATAATTAAAAATTATTTTGTTTAAATAAGACATTTTGAATATCGGAATCCAAATTTGAGTTCTGAAATTCGTGTGCAGAACGTTTGTCTGCTTATGAAAACCTGTAGTTTAAGTCTAAGTTCCAAATTATTCTTCCAAATTTCATACATGCAATTTTCCATGTCCAATACTTACCTCTTTCATTTTATCCCTATTTTAATCAAACTTTTTCTCTCAAATCTAGGCTCAGTCTGGATTAGTCCCTTTTCCATCTACCCCTTATCTTTCTACCACTATCTTCTTTTAGCAACGACGCTCTTTATGTACAAGTCTGGCACGTGTAAGCATTCTGGTAAACAAAGCATGAATTTGTGGGTATTGCAATCGATCGGTCAATCCAAATCGACCATGCTGAGAGAACATGACCTCACGATAGTAATGTACACACAATTACGTGCTAGAATTCTTCTTATTTAACGTAATATTATATAGTGTGGTCAGTCATGATAAATCAATCCGAATATACGATTTTCATCTTCAATTGTATGTGCAGGTAATTTAATTTTAAAATCTCGTATTTTTGTCCAAAATACGCGAATGGATAACTAGCATTTCAGTGAAAGAGTGGATATCTAAAAATGTCTAAGCTCGACTGCAACAACGTGTTGTTTCTACAATCAGCTGATTGGAGGATACACGAAGTAGCTGGATAGCAATAAATGTGAATACTTTGAACCTAATAAGGTGGAATTTATATTTACATTGATCTTTTATACACATAGACATCTTGCTTTGTTGTCGTATTGGCAATACATGTGTTTTTGTGTTTTTGCTTAATGTAGAATTTTATAATTATTTAATATGCCAACTGGTACATGTTATATAACTTATTTACATTTGTTATATATTGTTTGTTCAGAACACCAGCAGCCAGGTTTGAGCCGTCAGCAATTGTTGATCACAAAACACCTCATACTGGACAGACTATCAATGACAATATCATTAAAACAAGAAAACATAATAGTGATCAAAATGTATATCGTTGAGGCACACCAGTCTTATAACCGACCAGAGCTCTATAATGATTCATATCAGCTTAAATGGATTACATAACAGTATTGTATTTAGAATCATGTTTTGAGAATTGTGTTTATCTTGGTTCGAGTTTACCAACGAGGATAGTGCTGTCAAGAATTTATTTGCGTCATATAGAGAGTGCAACTTTACTTGAATGTTCTCAATTACACTTCACGATATTCCTTTAATATTTATTTATAAATATATAAAAAGTATTATTACCGGTGGTAGATTCTTGCTGATTGTCTACGACGCTATTAACAATCGAGCGTTTACAGCTGGGTAATGACCCATGAACAACAAAATAGTAGCAGGTCTTTAATGAAATCGTCCTTGCAATAATACTGACTGATGTAATAACCCTCGTACAGCTAAACTAGCTCCACAGTGGTATGAGGCTATTGAGAAATATCTGCCCCTCCGTGATTCTGATAAACAGCAACTGCAACAGCGTGAGGAGGACTGAGAGGAAATTGCAGAAAGTACAGTAGAGTTGTAAAAACTACTAAAGGTCTTCTTCCAACACTGGTAAAACTCACAGAAAGAACCAAGTCTACTAAGAAGATTCTGCGCAAACTTCCAGCTGAAATAACAATTGCAAGAAGAAATTCAACAAGTCCTTGAGGGTATTGGCAAAGTTCTTGAGGAGATCAGCGATGTGAATGGTACTGTTGCATTTAAACCAAAGCAAAACCACCAACCCCATTTAACGAAGAAGGTTGCAAACTACTTCGATAGAGAACTATATCGGTTGCATCATTCGGATATTCAAATCGCGAAAAATTATTAAAACCAAACACCGCCAGTGTTTTAGAAAAATTTGGGTTCCTTTAGTATTTCGAATGTCCCGTGGTATAACTAAAATCACTGATGATCAAAAAATGAATTTGAAAACTTTGAGAATTAAGTCTAAGAAGTTAAAAGAGCACCATCACCTGGAGATAAGCTATTATGGTCCGACAAATCACTTTAAACCACCTCGTAATGAGGAAGAAACAACGGGAAGTGGTCTTGGTAATTTTGGGTATCTCAACTTCATAAAACAAACCCCTCCAGAGATTTACGACAAACTCTGACCTTATAACATCCTTGCCGAGGCTGATTGACTAGAAATTTTTTTGGTTGGTGACAAGGCGGGAATAATTCCCCAGAAATCAACAATGATGCATGCCCAATCAGTCAGCGGTTATTCATAGGTGGCATCATGGATATTAGTGTTTATCGAGCACTTGACAATGAAATTACAGATGATTACCGCAGCGACTAATCGACACAGCCAACAAGTATGCAATCATATCCGTAACACGAATATAACATGATCATACACAATACTCAACGTGTGCCTGCGACTCACATGGTAATAAATTCACGAGAACCAGTATATAAAGTTATCTAGGAAGATGTTGTTCAACGTTTGTTCAAATCTGTGGCCACAAAAGCGATTCCGCTTGCAAAGCAATAAGGAGTAAGAGCCATTGACGTTGTTTGTGACAAAGTGCTTGGCACGGTCGGTGATGCTACTTGTAATGTATTCGAAGTAATCCGACGATTCGCACTATTAATACGAAGACAGACAGCAAGTGTCAGTAAAATAATAAATCAAGCTTAAAATAAGCGGTTTGAAAGAATTAGCTGACGTGCCACTAACAAAACAAGACGCCGCTAAAAGAGAGAGAGAGAGAGAGAGAGAGAGAGAGAGAGAGAGAGAGAGAGAGAGAGAGAGAGAGAGAGAGAGAGAGAGAGAGAGAGAGAGAGAGAATGAAACAGCATGTCTGATAACAGGAAGTGGCCTTGATCGCGTAAATAGTTGACGTCGTTTTAAATAAACGCGGATATAAATAAGCTGCCCAAGCCTGTTCAAGCGTGTATATGATTCAGCATTTGACATGAACGCGCCAGTCGTCAAGGATGAATCGGTGCGTGATTATTGTATTTTGTATGATGCACGTGTAATTGAAATCGAGCTACAAGTACAGGACACAAGCAGATATTTATTCACCATTGACTCATTCATTGAAAGCAAATAAAACTTCTGAATGATGACATTAATAACACCCCATATGAAACTAGAGACCGGGAAAGTTTGTTATTAATAGTTTTACGATTGACGGAAATAGCATTGCATAATATATCGAAATTTTCGACGTTGCCACGACAATTATTGGGCTAGCCCGATACAACGATGATTATTCACGGTCTGCTGGTCCGTTGGTGGTGTTTGCGAAGGATACCAACGATCACTCCGAGAGCAATCCCATCACAATTAAAACCGCTGAAACTGAAGTTCCATCGATCAATGAAACTTTGAACCACGTCAATGAATGTTAAACGGCGATGAAGAATTTTCATGTGTGATTCCACTATCACTTATCTTTGGATTCTGCCGTAACGTGTGAAAAGTTATCTTTGGCACTAAACACACTGTGGCGCTTGTTAGTAAAGCCGCCGACAAGAATGCAATCGTTGGTGCTGCCAAATTAAGTGCAGGAGTAACTAAATATGATCAAGAACCAAGGGAGATTAATCTGTTATATTCATCATCTACATAATTCGACCGTTCCTTGTTTATGGTCTATTAGGTGTTTTTTTTTAAAATTGTCAGAGTATGGCTCAATGTAATCGTCGGACCTAAATTATAAACTAAGTTATAGATATATTGGATTTAAACAAGATTGAAAGATGAGGCAGACTTTACTTAAGGTCTAGAACATCTCAATCAGTACATTGCGTGTTTCGCATGTGTGACCTATGATTATGTCATAGAATGTTCCTCAATGTGTAAGCTTTGCATAGACTTTTGCCAATTGTATATATGGGGAATTTGTTATAATTTCAAAATGTACTGTATAAATTTCGTTATTAAATAATATGTTTACACTATATGCAGCATCAAATGATAATGGAGAGCACTTTTCTTTGATCTTTGTTTATTAACTTTGTTTTGTTTCATTACCTCAATGGAACTATATTGGTGACATTTTGATATTCTCTCTCTCTCTCTCTCTCTCTCTCTCTCTCTCTCTCTCTCTCTCTCTCTCTCTCTCTCTCTCTCTCTCTATCTGTTAGGTATTATAACTACCTCACGATGTCAACGTATGTTGTTAAAGAACGAACACATTAATTTTTTTAAAATCATTTTCATGCGGCGTGTGGGATGAGGATGATTTGGTGCCATTTACACTATCCCTGTCCCAAGACCGATGAACTAAGCCTCAGTCAAAAGTGAATGACCATGACCCTGTGACCGATCCCGAATCATACGTGATACAAACGTCTGATACACACACCCATTTCAGACCTCATAGAGAGTGATTGCTCCTCTTTCCTACGATGATGGCGTATTTCACCTAACTCAGTTACCAAGACACAGACGTTGAGACGGCGTTGGTACCATATGTGGGCAATAGGAAGTATAAAAACACGAAATCATTTAACCCAAACATTAATGCATTTTTTCTGAATGTGGTTTTGAACTATTGATGACGAAGAAAAGGTGAACTAAACCTATTTTGCAGAGCCCATATTTTTTTTAAACTTGGCTCTCCACGATTTTCACCATAGCGTTTAAATCCCAGATTCTTTACTTGAAGAGCAATTCCTCCAAAATTTTGTCGATAACCATATCTTGGAAACAAAGGTTATTTTGAAAAGATCATATATCCACAAACTCTAGCAAACGTCATGCATATGCAAAAGTCATTTAAATGGTGCCCATAAACAGCGAACCATCAGTTTAATCCAGGTCTTTGATTTAGACGTAGAACTTAAAATAATTTGCAGAATTTATGTTCCTTTTTGAGTCACCAGGACCCTAGTCTTTTACAAAAAATCTGGTAGATGGTGGAAAACTAGAGGATTTGCTCAGGAATGAGAGTTAACAAATAGACAGGGATCTGTGTCACATGCTATGTTCCACCTTGTGTTGCTGTTATGAAAAGTCAACCTGTAACGTGTTAAAGTGGAGTTATTGCCACCATAACATAATCAAGTATTCGGACATTTTACGGGCATCTACATAGAGAATCATACACACTGTCGTTATTTTCAATATGGTAATTTCTAACATTTATCGACAAACAAGCTCCAAAATCTCATTATTTTTAAAAAATCTGTTTTAACTATCTTAAATTTTTCTTCATGTACAGCATATGGCGAAGTTTCATGCTTTAAAATGGATTCTAATTTGGGTGATGGAGAGTTATAAAGAACAAAAATATTGGAAAATTTATTAAAAAAAATTATTTCGGTTCATAACAACTTAGAAATTTTTAAATCATTTATTCTAAGAAATTAACTTAAAGAGCTTGATACATTTTTACATGACTGAGGATCTCTTACACACACACACACACACACACACACACACACACATACACACACATCCCTTTTGACAAAGCTCCCCAACAGGTAGTTTGAGTCCACTAATTGTGCTTTTGCCATCTCTTTAATTTCTTTAGTTTCATACGTTGTTTTTTTAAAACTCCGAATCAAATAGACATGTCTTTCTTAAATGTCCAAATAAAATTAAAGAGAACAACAAAATTCAATATAAAGCAAAGCACAGTAGACTTCAAAATAACAGTAAGTCAGCAAACTTCATTTTAAAATTAAGTAATGCAAACTTTGAGCTGAAATTAAGTACAGCCAGACAACAGCGTAAAATTAAGTGTAGCAGACTGCAGTGTACGATAAAGTAATGCAGACTTTTGTACAGCAGGTGTCAATGTAATATTAAAGAGAACAGACTTCAAGATAAAATTATGTACAACAGCTTTCAATGCAAAATTAAGTATTAAGTACAGTAGTCTTCAAGCTAAGCTGAAGTACTCATTTAAAAGGTAGCATGACTAAAGTACATATACATCGAATGATTTGAAAATATTATACATCGAATGATTTGAAAATATTATTATTATACATCGAATGATTTGAAAATATTATTTATTACAAAATTTGAATTGTAGAATATTGTTAACAAAGCGAAAGTATAAAGTAAAATAAATCGTCTAAAATAATGCAGAAATTACATCAGACATTGATAATCCTATTTTTGGAGTAGCTCTCTAATCACTCGAAAAGTATAAAGGTACACTCGACACTCACTAACAACGTCAAAAAGAGACCGTACTATTTTAAGTTAGATCGCTTGATTCAAGGACTGATTGTTGCAGAAAGCACAAGTCTGAAGCAAATTATAGGCACGAGAAAACCACAAAATGTATTTTGACAAAAGAGCCAAATTTCAGGTTTACAATGGTCATATAATCAAATAATAATGCTACGGCCAATCTGGTCCTATGGTAATGCCACGGGAAATCTGGTCTTATGAAAATGCCACGGCCAATATGGTCTTACACTAATGCCTCGGCCAATCTCGTCTATGCTAATGCCACGTACAATCTCGTCTTATGCTAATAATACGGCCAATCTGGTCTTACGCTAATGCCACGGCCAATCTGGTCTTACGCTAATGCCACGGCTAATTTTTTGTTTTGCTATTCCGACGGTCATATAGTGTATACCAATGACACCATCAATCTGGTCATACCCTAATGACACGGCCAATCTCGTGTATGCTAATGCTACTGGCAATCTCATCTTATGCTAATACCACGGCCAATCTGGTCTTACGATAAATGACACGGCTAATATGGTCATACGCTGATGCTACAGCCAATCTGGTCTTACGCTAATGCCACGGCTAATCTTTTGTATTGCTATTACCATGGCCATATAAATTATACTAAAGCTATGGTCAATCTGGTGTTATGCTAATGCTACGGCCAATCTGGTTATATGGTAATGCCACGGCCAATCTGGTCATATGCGAATGCCACGGCTGAACTGGTCCTATGGTAATGGCACAGCCTATCTGGTCCTACGTTAATGCGACCTCCAATCTGGTCTGATGCTAATTCCACGTCTAATGTGGTCCTATGTTAATGCCAAGGGCAGTCTGATATTAGACTAATGCCACGTCCAATCTGTTCCTATGCTAATGCCACGATTTATCTGTTCTCATGCTGATGCCACGGCGAATCTGGTCTTATGCTAATGCCACGAAGAATCTGATCGTCTGCTAATGCCACAGCCAATCGGGTCCTCTGGTAATGTCACGCTCAATATGATCTATTTCTAATGCCACGGCCAATCTAATCTATGCTAATGCCACTACCAATCTGGTCTTTTGGTAATGCCACAGAGAATCAGATCCTATGCTAATGCCACTGCCTATTTGGTGTTATGCTAATGGCAGAGCAAGTCTGATCTTAAGCTTATGCCAAGGCCAATCATGGTTATATTCTAATGCTGCGGCCAATCTGGTCTAAACCTAATACCACGGTTAATCTGGTCCTATGTTAATGACACATGCACTCCGGTTTTATACTGATGCGTCGGCCAATCTGCTCATATGCTAATTTAGCGTCCAATCTGGTCATATGCTAAAGCCACGGCTTATCTGATCTTATGCTAATCGCACGGCCAATCTAGTCTTATGCTATTGCCACGGACAATTCCATCTAATACTAATGTCACAGACAATCTCGTGTATCCTAATGATACGGCCAATATGGTCTACACTAAGACCACGGCCAATATGGTTTATGCTATAGCCACGGATAATTTGGCGCAATGCTAATGCCACGGCCGATTTCGTCTGTCCTAATGCCAAGACCAATCTAGTCTTATGGTGGTGCCACGGCCAATATGGTCTTACCCTAAGGCCACGTCCAATTTTATCTTACACTAATGCCAATCTTGTGTTATGCTAATACCATGGTTAATATATTTTTATGCTAATGCCATTGTATATCTGGTCCTATGCCAATAACATAACCAATCTGGTCCTACGCTAATGATAAAGCCCCTACGGCCCTATGCTAATGCCAAGGTCAATCTGGTCATATGCTAATTTAACGGCCAATCTGTTCCTATGCTAAAGCCACGGATCATCTGCTCTATGATAATGCTACGACAAATCTGATCTATGCTACTGCCACGCCCAATCTGGTCTTATGATAATTGCACGGCCAAACACGTTTTATGCTATTGCCGCGGCCAGTTTTTTCAATTCTAATGCCACATCCGTTTCTCCTCAATCCTAATACCACAGCCAACCTGTTCTTATACTATTGCAAAGGACAACTTCGTATAATGGTAATGCCAACGACAATCTCGACTCTTCTAATGCCAAGGTCAATATGGTCTTACGCTAATGCAACAACCAATCTGGTCTATGCTATTGCCACGGATAATATGGTGCAATGCTACTGCCAATCTGGCCTTCCGCTAATGCCACGGATAATCTATTGTTTTGCTTTTGCCACGGCCATATAGTGTATCCGGATGCCACGGACAAACTTGTGTTATGCTAATGCCACAGCCATTCTGGTCCTTTGTCAATGACACAGCCAATCTGGTACTTTGCTATTCCCACTGCCTATCTAGTATTATACTAATGCCACGGCCAAACAGGCCATTTGGTAATGCCATTTAGAATAAGGACCTATGCTAATGCCACGGCCTATCTGGTTTCATGCTAATGCCAAGGTCAATATAATCCTATGGAAATGCCACGGCCAAACTGGTCGTATGTGAATGCCACGGCTAAACTGGTCCTATGGTAATGGTACAGCCAATCTGGTCCTATGGTAATGCGACCTCTAATCTGGTCTGATGTTAATGCCACGTCCAATGTGGTCCTATGGTAATGCCAAGAGCAGTCTTATATTATGCTAATGCCACGGCCAATCTGTTCTTATGCTAATGCTACAGCGAATCTGGTCTTATCCTAATTCCACGACGAATCTGGTTGTCTGCTAATGTCACACCCTACGGGGTTCTCTGTTCTATTTCTAATGCCACGGCCATTCTGGTCTATGCTAATGCCACTGCTAAACGGGTCCTATGGTAATGCCACAGAGAATCAGGTCCTACGCTAATGCCACGGCCTATCTGCTTTTTGCTAATAGTAGGGCAAGTCTGGCTTTTGCTTATGCCACGGACAATCATGGTTATATTCAATGCTGCAGCCAATCTGGCCCAAACCTAATACCACGGCTAATCTGGTCCTATGCTAATGCCACGGCCAATCTATTCCTATACTAATGACACGGACAAGCGGGTCTTATGCTAATGTCTCGGCCAATCTGCTCCAATGCTAATGCCAAGAACAATTTGGTCCAATGCTAATGACACGTCCATTCTGGTCTTATGCTAATGACACGTTCAAACTGGTCTGATGCTAATGCCACGGCCAATCTGTTCTAATGCTAATGCCACGGCCGGTCTATTATGCTCATGCTTTGAGATATCTGGTTCTGTTCCAATGTTACGGCTAATCTCATCCTTTGATAATGACACAGGCACTACGATTTTATACTGATGCATCGGCCAATCTGGTTATATGCAAATTTATTGTCCAATCTGGTCATATGCTAAAGCCACGGCTTATCTGTTCTTATTCTAATCACATGGCCAATTTAGTCTATGCTATTGCCTCGAAAAATTCCGACCAATGCTAATGTCACAGAATATCTTGTCTATCCTAATGACACGGACAATATGGCCTATGCTTTAGCCACGGATAACTTGGTGTAATGATAATGCCACGGCTGATTTCGTCTATCCTAATGCCAAGGCCAATCTGGTCTTATGCTAGTGCGACGGCCAATATGGTCTTACGCCAAAGCCACGGCCAATTTTGTCTTTCGCTAATGCCACAGCTAATCTCGTCTTTCCTAATGCCACGGACAATCTTGTGTAATGATAATGCCAATGCCAATCTGCTCTAATGCCATTACCTTGGCCTATCTATTCTTATGCTAATGCCTTTGTTTATCTGGTCCTATGCCAATACCACGGCCAATCTCGTAATACGCTAATGACAAAACCAATACGGTACTATGCTAATGCCACGGCCAATCTGGTCATATGCTAATTAACGGTCAATGCTAAAGCCACGGATTATATGATGAATGATATTGTTACGGCGAATCTGATCTATGCTACTGCCACGCCCAAACAGGTCTTATGCTAATTCCAAGGCTTATCACGTTTTATCCTAATGCCACAGCCAGTTGTTTTAATGCTAATGCCACATCCGTTTCTCGTCTATCCTAATACCACAGCCAATCTGATCTTATGCTATTGCAAAGGACAATTTCGTATAATGCTAATACCACCGCCAATCTCGATTCTCCTAATGCCACGGTCAATATTGTCTTACGCTAATGCAACAACCAATCTGGTCTATGCTACTGCCACATCCAATTTGGTGTAATGCTAATGGCACAGCCAATATCGTCTATGCTAATGCCACGGACAATCCCGTTTTATCCAATACCGTGGCCAATCTGGTCTGATGCTAATGCTATCGATAATCTTTTATTTTTCTATTGCCACGGCCATATAGTTTATCCTAATACCACGATCAGTCTGGAGTTATGCTAAAGCCACGGCCATTATGCTCCTTTGAAAATGCCACAGCCAATCTGCTACTTTGCTATTGCCACTTCCAATCTTGTCTTATCATAATGCCACGGCAAATATGGTATTATGCTAATGCCACGGCTAATCTGGACCTATGGTAATGCCACGTTGAATAAGGTCCTATGTTAATGCCACGGCCAATCTGGTTCTATGGTAATGCCATGGCTAATCTGGTCATATGCGAATGCCACGGATAAACTTGTCCTATGATAATAGTACAGCTAATGTGGTCCTCTGGTAATGCGACTACCTGGTCTTATGCTAATACCACGACCAATGTGGTCCTATGTTAATGCCCAGAGCAGTCTGATATTATGCTAATGCCACGGCCAATCTGGTCCTATGCTAATGCCACAGATTATCTGTTCCTATACTAAAGGCCACGGCGAAACTGTTCTTATGCTAATGCCATGACGAATCTGGTCGACTGCTATATAGTGTATCCTGATGCCAAGGTCAGTCTGGTATTATGATAATGCCACGGCCATTCCGGTTCTTTGCCAATGCCACAGCCAATCTGGTACTTTGCTATTGAAAAGTAAAATCTGGTCTTATGATAATGCCACGGCACAAATGGTCTTATGGTAATGCCAGGGATAATCTAGACCTTTGGTAATGCCACGGCCAAAAAGGTCTTACAATGCCACGGCCAATCTGGTCTTACGCTAATGCCACAACCAATCTCGTCTATGCTAATATCATGGCATATCTATATTTATGCATATGCCTTTGTCTATCTGGTCCTATGCCAAAACCATCGCCAATCTGTTCCTACGCTAATAATAAAGCCCCTTCGGCCCTATGCTAATGCCATGGCCAATCTGTTCCTATACTAATGCTACGGACAATCTGGTCTTATACTAATGTCACGGCCAATCTGCTCCTATGCTAATTCCAATGACAATCTGGTCCAATGCTAATGACAGGTAAATTCTGGTCTTATGCTAATGACACATTCAAACTGGTCTGATGCTAATGCCACGGCCAGTCTGTTCTAATGCTAATGCCACGGCCGGTCTATTATGCACACGCTTTGATATGTCTGGTTCTATTCCAATGCTATGGCCAATCTGGTCCTATGATAATAACATAGGCACTACGATTTTATACTGATGCGTCGGCCAATCTGGTTATATGCAAATTTAGTGTCCAATCTGGTCATATGCTAAAGCAACGGCTATCTGTTCTTATGCTAATCACACGGCCAATCTAGTCTATGGTATTGCCTCAAAAAATTCCGTCCAATGCTAATGTCACAGAATATTTTGTATATCCTAATGACACGGACAATATGGTCTATGCTATAGCCACGGATAACTTGGTGTAATGATAATGCCACGGCCAATTTGGTCTATACTAATGCCAAGATCAATCTGGTCTTATGCTAGTGCCACGGCCAATAAGGTCTTACGCCAAAGCCACGGCCAATTTTGTCTTACGCTAATGCCACATCCAAGCTCGTCTTTCCTAATGCCACGGACAATCTTGTCTTATGCTAATGCCAATGCCAATCTGCTCTAATGCTAGTACCATGGCCGATCTATTCTTATGCTAATGCCTTTGTGTATCTGGTCCTATGCCAATACCACGGCCAATCTGGTAATACGCTAATGACAAAGCCACTACGGCCCTATGCTAATGCCACGGCCAATCTGGTCATATGCTAATTTAACGGTCAATGCTAAAGCCACGGATTATCTACTCTATGATAATGTCACGGCGAATCTGATCTATGCTACTGCCACGCCCGATCTGGTCTTATGCTAATTCCATGGCCAATAACGTCTTATGCTATTACCACGGCCAGTTTGTATTCATGCTAATGCCACATCCGTTTCTCGTCAATCTTAATGCCGCAGCCAATCTGTTCTGATGCTATTGCAAAGGATAACTTTGTATAATGCTAATGCCACCGCCAATCTCGACTCTCCTAATGCCATGGTCAATGTGGTTTTACGCAAATGCTACATCCAATCTGGTCCATGCTATTGCCACGGGTAATTTGGTGTAATGCTAATGCCACGGACAATCCCGTCTTAAGCCAATAGCACGGCCAATCTGGTCTTATGCTAATGACATGGATAATCTTTTGATTTGCTCTTGCCACGGCCATATAGTGTATCCTGATGCCACGGACAAACTGGTGTTATGCTAATACACGGCCATTCTGTTCCTTTGAAAATGCCACAGCCAATCTGGTACATTGCTATTGCCACTTCCAATTTGGTCTTATGATAATGCCACGGCTAACCAGGACCTTTGGTAATACAACGTTCAATAAGGACCTATGTTAATGCCACGGCCAATCTGGTTTCATGCTAATGCCAAGGCCAATCTGGTTCTATGGTAATGCCATGGCCAATCTACTCATGCAAATGCCACGGCTACACTTTTCCTATGATAATGGTACAGCCCATCTGGTTCTCTAGTAATGCGACTAACAATCTGGTCTGATGCTAATGCCACGTCCAATGTGGTCCTATGTTAATGCCAAGGGCAGACTAATATTATGCTAATGCCACGGACAATCTGGACCTATGATAATGCCACATTTTATCTGCTTATATGCTAAAGCCACGGCGAATCTTGTCTTATGCTAATGCAACGACGAATCTGGTCGACAGCCATATAGTGTATCCTGATGCCACGGTCAGTCTGGTGTTATGCTAATGCCACGGCCATTCTGGTCCTTTGCCAATGCCACAAACAATCTGATACTTTGCTATTGCCACTTCCAATCTGGACTTATGATAATGCCACGGCAAATATGGTCTTATGATAATGCCACGGATAATTTGGACCTTTGGTAATGCCACGGCAAATATGGTCTGATTAAAATGCCACGGCCAATCTGATCTTACGCTAATGCCACGGCCAATCTCGTCTATGCTAATGCTTCGGGCAATCTGTTGTAATGCTAATACGACGGCCAATCTGGTCAAATGCTAATACCATGGCCGATCTATTCTTACGCTAACGACTTTGTCTATCTAGTCCTATGCCAATACCATGGCCAATCTGTTAAAACGCTAATTATAAAGCACCTACGGCCCTATGCTAGTGCCACGTCCAATCTGGTCAAATGCTAATTTAATGGCCCATCTGTTCCTATGCTAAAGGCACGGATCACCTGCTCTATGATAATGCCACGGCGAATCTGATCTATGCTAATGCCACGCCCAATCTGGTCTTATGCTAATTCCATGGCCAATAACGTCTTATGCTATTACCACGGCCAGTTTGTATTCATGCTAATGCCACATCCGTTTCTCGTCAATCTTAATGCCGCAGCCAATCTGTTCTGATGCTATTGCAAAGGATAACTTTGTATAATGCTAATGCCACCGCCAATCTCGACTCTCCTAATGCCATGGTCAATGTGGTTTTACGCAAATGCTACATCCAATCTGGTCCATGCTATTGCCACGGGTAATTTGGTGTAATGCTAATGCCACGGACAATCCCGTCTTAAGCCAATAGCACGGCCAATCTGGTCTTATGCTAATGACATGGATAATCTTTTGATTTGCTCTTGCCACGGCCATATAGTGTATCCTGATGCCACGGACAAACTGGTGTTATGCTAATACCATGGCCATTCTGGTGCATTGACAATGCCACAGCCAATCTGGTACTTTGCTATTGCCACAGACTATCTGGTATTATGCTAATGCCACGGCCAATCTGGACCTTTGGTAATGCCATTTAGAATAAGAACCTATGCTAATGCCGCGGCTTATCTGGTTTCATGCTAATGCCACAGCCAATATGGTTCTATGGTAATGCCACGGCCAAACTGGTCGTATGCGAATGCCACGGCTAAACTAGTCCTATGGAAATGGTACAGCCAATCTGGTCCTAGGGTAAAGCGACCTCCAATCTGGTCTGATGCTAATGCCACGTCCATAGTGGTCCTATGGTAATGCCACGGCCAAGCTGTTCGTATGCGAATGCCACGGCTAAATGGTCCTATGGTATTGGTACAGCCAATCTGGTCCTATGGTAATGCGACCTCCACTCTGGTCTGATGCTAATGCCACGTCCAATATGGTCCTATGGTGATGCCAAGGGCAGTCTTATATTATGCTAATGCCACGGCCAATTTGTTTCTATGCTAATGCTACAGCGAATCTGGTCTTATGCTAATTACACGACGAATCCGGTTGTCTGCTAATGTCACATCCACCCGGGTCATCATGTTATGCCACGGCCAATATGGTCTATTTCTAATGCCACGGCCAATCTGGACTATGCTAAATCCACTGCCAATCTGGTCCTATGGTAATGCCACAGAGAATCAGGTCCTACGCTAATGCCACGGCCTAAATGGTTTTTTGCTAATGGTAGGGCAAGTCTGGCCTTATGCTTATGCCACGGACTATCATGGTTAAATTCAATTTTGCGGCCAATCTGGCCCAATCCTAATACCACAACTAATCTGGTCCTATGCTAATGCCACGGCCAATCTGGTCATATACTAATGTCACGGCCAATCTGCTCCTATGCTAATTCCAATGAGAATCTGGTCCAATGCGAATGACGAATCTGGTCGTCTGCTAATGTCATAGCCACCCTGGTCACCTGATAAAACCACGGCCAATTTGGTCTATTTCTAATGCCACGGCCAATCTGCTCCAATGCTAATTCCAATGACAATCTGGTCCAATGCGAATGACACGTCCAACCTGGTCTTAGGCTAATGACACGTTCAAACTGGTCTGATGCTAATGCCACGGCCAATTTGTTCTAATATTAATGCCACGGCCGGTCTATTATGCTCATTCTCTGATCTATCTGGTTCTATTCCAATGCTATGGCCAATCTGGTCCTATGATAATAACATAGGCACTACGATTTTATACTGATGCGTCGGCCAATCTGGTTATATGCAAATTTAGTGTCCAATCTGGTCATATGCTAAAGCAACGGCTATCTGTTCTTATGCTAATCACACGGCCAATCTAGTCTATGGTATTGCCTCAAAAAATTCCGTCCAATGCTAATGTCACAGAATATTTTGTATATCCTAATGACACGGACAATATGGTCTATGCTATAGCCACGGATAACTTTTAGTAATGATAATGCCACGGCCAATTTGTTTCTATGCTAATGCTACAGCGAATCTGGTCTTATGCTAATTACACGACGAATCCGGTTGTCTGCTAATGCCACGTCCAATATGGTCCTATGGTGATGCCAAGGGCAGTCTTATATTATGCTAATGCCACGGCCAATTTGTTTCTATGCTAATGCTACAGCGAATCTGGTCTTATGCTAATTACACGACGAATCCGGTTGTCTGCTAATGTCACATCCACCCGGGTCATCATGTTATGCCACGGCCAATTTGGTCTATTTCTAATGCCACGGCCAATCTGGACTATGCTAATTCCACTGCCAATCTGGTCCTATGGTAATGCCACAGAGAATCAGGTCCTACGCTAATGCCACGGCCTAAATGGTTTTTTGCTAATGGTAGGGCAAGTCTGGCCTTATGCTTATGCCACGGACTATCATGGTTAAATTCAATTCTGCGGCCAATCTGGCTCAATCCTAATACCACAACTAATCTGGTCCTATGCTAATGCCACGGCCAATCTGGTCATATACTAATGTCACGGCCAATCTGCTCCTATGCTAATTCCAATGAGAATCTGGTCCAATGCGAATGACGAATCTGATCGTCTGCTAATGTCATAGCCACCCTGGTCACCTGATAAAACCACGGCCAATTTGGTCTATTTCTAATGCCACGGCCAATCTGCTCCAATGCTAATTCCAATGACAATCTGGTCCAATGCGAATGACACGTCCAACCTGGTCTTAGGCTAATGACACGTTCAAACTGGTCTGATGCTAATGCCACGGCCAATCTGTTCTAATATTAATGCCACAGCCGGTCTATTATGCTCATGCTTTGATCTATCTGGTTCTATTCCAATGCTACGGCCAATCTGGTCCTATGATAATGACATAGGCACTACGATTTTATACTGATGCGTCGGCCAATCTGGTTATATGCAAATTTAGTGTCCAATCTGGTCATATGCTAAAGCCACGGCTATCTGTTCTTATGCTAATCACACGGCCAATCTAGTCTATGGTATTGCCTCGAAAAATTCCGTCCAATGCTAATGTCACAGAATATTTTGTATATCCTAATGACACGGACAATATGGTCTATGCTATAGCCACTGATAACTTTTAGTAATGATAATGCCACGACCAATTTGGTCTATACTAATGCCAAGATCGATCTGGTCTTATGCTAGTGCCACGGCCAATATGGTCTCACGCCAAAGCCACGGCCAATTTTGTCTTACGCTAATGCCAGATCCAATCTCGTCTTTCCTAATGCCACGGACAATCTTGTGTTATGCTAATGCCAATGCCAATCTGCTCTAATGCTAGTACCATGGCCGATCTATTCTTATGCTAATGCCTTTGTGTATCTGGTCCTATGCCAATACCACGGCCAATCTGGTAATACGCTAATGACAAAGCCACTACGGCCCTATGCTAATGCCACGGCCAATCTGGTCATATGCTAATTTAACGGTCAATGCTAAAGCCACGGATTATCTACTCTATGATAATGTCACGGCGAATCTGATCTATGCTACTGCCACGCCCGATCTGGTCTTATGCTAATTCCATGGCCAATAACGTCTTATGCTATTACCACGGCCAGTTTGTATTCATGCTAATGCCACATCCGTTTCTCGTCAATCTTAATGCCGCAGCCAATCTGTTCTGATGCTATTGCAAAGGATAACTTTGTATAATGCTAATGCCACCGCCAATCTCGACTCTCCTAATGCCATGGTCAATGTGGTTTTACGCAAATGCTACATCCAATCTGGTCCATGCTATTGCCACGGGTAATTTGGTGTAATGCTAATGCCACGGACAATCCCGTCTTAAGCCAATAGCACGGCCAATCTGGTCTTATGCTAATGACATGGATAATCTTTTGATTTGCTCTTGCCACGGCCATATAGTGTATCCTGATGCCACGGACAAACTGGTGTTATGCTAATACCACGGCCATTCTGGTGCATTGACAATGCCACAGCCAATCTGGTACTTTGCTATTGCCACAGACTATCTGGTATTATGCTAATGCCACGGCCAATCTGGACCTTTGGTAATGCCATTTAGAATAAGAACCTATGCTAATGCCGCGGCTTATCTGGTTTCATGCTAATGCCACAACCAATATGTTTCTATGGTAATGCCACGGCCAAACTGGTCGTATGCGAATGCCACGGCTAAACTAGTCCTATGGCAATGGTACAGCCAATCTGGTCCTAGGGTAAAGCGACCTCCAATCTGGTCAGATGCTAATGCCACGTCCATAGTGGTCCTATGGTAATGCCACGGCCAAGCTGTTCGTATGCGAATGCCACGGCTAAATGGTCCTATGGTATTGGTACAGCCAATCTGGTCCTATGGTAATGCGACCTCCACTCTGGTCTGATGCTAATGCCACGTCCAATATGGTCCTATGGTGATGCCAAGGGCAGTCTTATATTATGCTAATGCCACGGCCAATTTGTTTCTATGCTAATGCTACAGCGAATCTGGTCTTATGCTAATTACACGACGAATCCGGTTGTCTCCTAATGTCACATCCACCCGGGTCATCATGTTATGCCACGGCCAATTTGGTCTATTTCTAATGCCACGGCCAATCTGGACTATGCTAATTCCACTGCCAATTTGGTCCTATGGTAATGCCACAGAGAATCAGGTCCTACGCTAATGCCACGGCCTAAATGGTTTTTTGCTTATGGTAGGGCAAGTCTGGCCTTATGCTTATGCCACGGACTATCATGGTTAAATTCAATTCTGCGGCCAATCTGGCCCAATCCTAATACCACAACTAATCTGGTCCTATGCTAATGCCACGGCCAATCTGGTCATATACTAATGTCACGGCCAATCTGCTCCTATGCTAATTCCAATGAGAATCTGGTCCAATGCGAATGACGAATCTGGTCGTCTGCTAATGTCATAGCCACCCTGGTCACCTGATAAAACCACGGCCAATTTGGTCTATTTCTAATGCCACGGCCAATCTGCTCCAATGCTAATTCCAATGACAATCTGGTCCAATGCGAATGACACGTCCAACCTGGTCTTAGGCTAATGACACGTTCAAACTGGTCTGATGCTAATGCCACGGCCAATAGGTTCTAATACTTATGCCACGGCCGGTCTATTATGCTCATGCTTTGATCTATCTGGTTCTATTCCAATGCTACGGCCAATCTGGTCCTATGATAATGACATAGGCACTACGATTTTATACTGATGCGTCGGCCAATCTGGTTATATGCAAATTTAGTGTCCAATCTGGTCATATGCTAAAGCCACGGCTATCTGTTCTTATGCTAATCACACGGCCAATCTAGTCTATGGTATTGCCTCGAAAAATTCCGTCCAATGCTAATGTCACAGAATATTTTGTATATCCTAATGACACGGACAATATGGTCTATGCTATAGCCACTGATAACTTTTAGTAATGATAATGCCACGGCCAATTTGGTCTATACTAATGCCAAGATCAATCTGGTCTTATGCTAGTGCCACGGCCAATTTTGTCTTACGCTAATGCCAGATCCAATCTCGTCTTTCCTAATGCCACGGACAATCTTGTGTTATGCTAATCCCAATGCCAATCTGCTCTAATGCTAGTACCATGGCCGATCTATTCTTATGCTAATGCCTTTGTGTATCTGGTCCTATGCCAATACCACGGCCAATCTGGTAATACGCTAATGACAAAGCCACTACGGCCCTATGCTAATGCCACGGCCAATCTGGTCATATGCTAATTTAACGGTCAATGCTAAAGCCACGGATTATCTACTCTATGATAATGTCACGGCGAATCTGATCTATGCTACTGCCACGCCCGATCTGGTCTTATGCTAATTCCATGGCCAATAACGTCTTATGCTATTACCACGGCCAGTTTGTATTCATGCTAATGCCACATCCGTTTCTCGTCAATCTTAATGCCGCAGCCAATCTGTTCTGATGCTATTGCAAAGGATAACTTTGTATAATGCTAATGCCACCGCCAATCTCGACTCTCCTAATGCCATGGTCAATGTGGTTTTACGCAAATGCTACATCCAATCTGGTCCATGCTATTGCCACGGGTAATTTGGTGTAATGCTAATGCCACGGACAATCCCGTCTTAAGCCAATAGCACGGCCAATCTGGTCTTATGCTAATGACATGGATAATCTTTTGATTTGCTCTTGCCACGGCCATATAGTGTATCCTGATGCCACGGACAAACTGGTGTTATGCTAATACCACGGCCATTCTGGTGCATTGACAATGCCACAGCCAATCTGGTACTTTGCTATTGCCACAGACTATCTGGTATTATGCTAATGCCACGGCCAATCTGGACCTTTGGTAATGCCATTTAGAATAAGAACCTATGCTAATGCCGCGGCTTATCTGGTTTCATGCTAATGCCACAGCCAATATGGTTCTATGGTAATGCCACGGCCAAACTGGTCGTATGCGAATGCCACGGCTAAACTAGTCCTATGGCAATGGTACAGCCAATCTGGTCCTAGGGTAAAGCGACCTCCAATCTGGTCTGATGCTAATGCCACGTCCATAGTGGTCCTATGGTAATGCCACGGCCAAGCTGTTCGTATGCGAATGCCACGGCTAAATGGTCCTATGGTATTGGTACAGCCAATCTGGTCCTATGGTAATGCGACCTCCACTCTGGTCTGATGCTAATGCCACGTCCAATATGGTCCTATGGTGATGCCAAGGGCAGTCTTATATTATGCTAATGCCACGGCCAATTTGTTTCTATGCTAATGCTACAGCGAATCTGGTCTTATGCTAATTACACGACGAATCCGGTTGTCTGCTAATGTCACATCCACCCGGGTCATCATGTTATGCCACGGCCAATTTGGTCTATTTCTAATGCCACGGCCAATCTGGACTATGCTAATTCCACTGCCAATCTGGTCCTATGGTAATGCCACAGAGAATCAGGTCCTACGCTAATGCCACGGCCTAAATGGTTTTTTGCTAATGGTAGGGCAAGTCTGGCCTTATGCTTATGCCACGGACTATCATGGTTAAATTCAATTTTGCGGCCAATCTGGCCCAATCCTAATCCTATCCCAAACAAATGGCCTATGTAATTGCCAGGCCAATTGGTTTTTATAAGTCACGGCCAATTGTCTTGCTAATTAAATGAAAATTGGCCAATCTGGTCCAATGCGAATGACGAATCTGGTCGTCTGCTAATGTCATAGCCACCCTGGTCACCTGATAAAACCACGGCCAATTTGGTCTATTTCTAATGCCACGGCCAATCTGCTCCAATGCTAATTCCAATGACAATCTGGTCCAATGCGAATGACACGTCCAACCTGGTCTTAGGCTAATGACACGTTCAAACTGGTCTGATGCTAATGCCACGGCCAATCTGTTCTAATATTAATGCCACGGCCGGTCTATTATGCTCATGCTTTGATCTATCTGGTTCTATTCCAATGCTACGGCCAATCTGGTCCTATGATAATGACATAGGCACTACGATTTTATACTGATGCGTCGGCCAATCTGGTTATATGCAAATTTAGTGTCCAATCTGGTCATATGCTAAAGCCACGGCTATCTGTTCTTATGCTAATCACACGGCCAATCTAGTCTATGGTATTGCCTCAAAAAATTCCGTCCAATGCTAATGTCACAGAATATTTTGTATATCCTAATGACACGGACAATATGGTCTATGCTATAGCCACTGATAACTTTTAGTAATGATAATGCCACGACCAATTTGGTCTATACTAATGCCAAGATCGATCTGGTCTTATGCTAGTGCCACGGCCAATATGGTCTCACGCCAAAGCCACGGCCAATTTTGTCTTACGCTAATGCCACATCCAAGCTCGTCTTTCCTAATGCCACGGACAATCTTGTGTTATGCTAATGCCAATGCCAATCTGCTCTAATGCTAGTACCATGGCCGATCTATTCTTATGCTAATGCCTTTGTGTATCTGGTCCTATGCCAATACCACGGCCAATCTGGTAATACGCTAATGACAAAGCCACTACGGCCCTATGCTAATGCCACGGCCAATCTGGTCATATGCTAATTTAACGGTCAATGCTAAAGCCACGGATTTTCTACTCTATGATAATGTCACGGCGAATCTGATCTATGCTACTGCCACGCCCGATCTGGTCTTATGCTAATTCCATGGCCAATAACGTCTTATGCTATTACCACGGCCAGTTTGTATTCATGCTAATGCCACATCCGTTTCTCGTCAATCTTAATGCCGCAGCCAATCTGTTCTGATGCTATTGCAAAGGATAACTTTGTATAATGCTAATGCCACCGCCAATCTCGACTCTCCTAATGCCATGGTCAATGTGGTTTTACGCAAATGCTACATCCAATCTGGTCCATGCTATTGCCACGGGTAATTTGGTGTAATGCTAATGCCACGGACAATCCCGTCTTAAGCCAATAGCACGGCCAATCTGGTCTTATGCTAATGACATGGATAATCTTTTGATTTGCTCTTGCCACGGGCCATATAGTGTATCCTGATGCCACGGACAAACTGGTGTTATGCTAATACCACGGCCATTCTGGTGCATTGACAATGCCACAGCCAATCTGGTACTTTGCTATTGCCACAGACTATCTGGTATTATGCTAATGCCACGGCCAATCTGGACCTTTGGTAATGCCATTTAGAATAAGAACCTATGCTAATGCCGCGGCTTATCTGGTTTCATGCTAATGCCACAGCCAATATGGTTCTATGGTAATGCCACGGCCAAACTGGTCGTATGCGAATGCCACGGCTAAACTAGTCCTATGGCAATGGTACAGCCAATCTGGTCCTAGGGTAAAGCGACCTCCAATCTGGTCTGATGCTAATGCCACGTCCATAGTGGTCCTATGGTAATGCCACGGCCAAGCTGTTCGTATGCGAATGCCACGGCTAAATGGTCCTATGGTATTGGTACAGCCAATCTGGTCCTATGGTAATGCGACCTCCACTCTGGTCTGATGCTAATGCCACGTCCAATATGGTCCTATGGTGATGCCAAGGGCAGTCTTATATTATGCTAATGCCACGGCCAATTTGTTTCTATGCTAATGCTACAGCGAATCTGGTCTTATGCTAATTACACGACGAATCCGGTTGTCTGCTAATGTCACATCCACCCGGGTCATCATGTTATGCCACGGCCAATTTGGTCTATTTCTAATGCCACGGCCAATCTGGACTATGCTAATTCCACTGCCAATTTGGTCCTATGGTAATGCCACAGAGAATCAGGTCCTACGCTAATGCCACGGCCTAAATGGTTTTTTGCTTATGGTAGGGCAAGTCTGGCCTTATGCTTATGCCACGGACTATCATGGTTAAATTCAATTCTGCGGCCAATCTGGCTCAATCCTAATACCACAACTAATCTGGTCCTATGCTAATGCCACGGCCAATCTGGTCATATACTAATGTCACGGCCAATCTGCTCCTATGCTAATTCCAATGAGAATCTGGTCCAATGCGAATGACGAATCTGATCGTCTGCTAATGTCATAGCCACCCTGGTCACCTGATAAAACCACGGCCAATTTGGTCTATTTCTAATGCCACGGCCAATCTGCTCCAATGCTAATTCCAATGACAATCTGGTCCAATGCGAATGACACGTCCAACCTGGTCTTAGGCTAATGACACGTTCAAACTGGTCTGATGCTAATGCCACGGCCAATCTGTTCTAATATTAATGCCACAGCCGGTCTATTATGCTCATGCTTTGATCTATCTGGTTCTATTCCAATGCTACGGCCAATCTGGTCCTATGATAATGACATAGGCACTACGATTTTATACTGATGCGTCGGCCAATCTGGTTATATGCAAATTTAGTGTCCAATCTGGTCATATGCTAAAGCCACGGCTATCTGTTCTTATGCTAATCACACGGCCAATCTAGTCTATGGTATTGCCTCGAAAAATTCCGTCCAATGCTAATGTCACAGAATATTTTGTATATCCTAATGACACGGACAATATGGTCTATGCTATAGCCACGGATAACTTGGTGTAATGATAATGCCACGGCCAATTTGGTCTATACTAATGCCAAGATCAATCTGGTCTTATGCTAGTGCCACGGCCAATATGGTCTTACGCCAAAGCCACGGCCAATTTTGTCTTACGCTAATGCCACATCCAATCTCGTCTTTCCTAATGCCACGGACAATCTTGTGTTATGCTAATGCCAATGCCAATCTGCTCTAATGCTAGTACCATGGCCGATCTATTCTTATGCTAATGCCTTTGTGTATCTGGTCCTATGCCAATACCACGGCCAATCTGGTAATACGCTAATGACAAAGCCACTACGGCCCTATGCTAATGCCACGGCCAATCTGGTCATATGCTAATTTAACGGTCAATGCTAAAGCCACGGATTATCTACTCTATGATAATGTCACGGCGAATCTGATCTATGCTACTGCCACGCCCGATCTGGTCTTATGCTAATTCCATGGCCAATAACGTCTTATGCTATTACCACGGCCAGTTTGTATTCATGCTAATGCCACATCCGTTTCTCGTCAATCTTAATGCCGCAGCCAATCTGTTCTGATGCTATTGCAAAGGATAACTTTGTATAATGCTAATGCCACCGCCAATCTCGACTCTCCTAATGCCATGGTCAATGTGGTTTTACGCAAATGCTACATCCAATCTGGTCCATGCTATTGCCACGGGTAATTTGGTGTAATGCTAATGCCACGGACAATCCCGTCTTAAGCCAATAGCACGGCCAATCTGGTCTTATGCTAATGACATGGATAATCTTTTGATTTGCTCTTGCCACGGCCATATAGTGTATCCTGATGCCACGGACAAACTGGTGTTATGCTAATACCACGGCCATTCTGGTGCTTTGACAATGCCACAGCCAATCTGGTACTTTGCTATTGCCACAGACTATCTGGTATTATGCTAATGCCACGGCCAATCTGGACCTTTGGTAATGCCATTTAGAATAAGAACCTATGCTAATGCCGCGGCTTATCTGGTTTCATGCTAATGCCACAGCCAATATGGTTCTATGGTAATGCCACGGCCAAACTGGTCGTATGCGAATGCCACGGCTAAACTAGTCCTATGGCAATGGTACAGCCAATCTGGTCCTAGGGTAAAGCGACCTCCAATCTGGTCTGATGCTAATGCCACGTCCATAGTGGTCCTATGGTAATGCCACGGCCAAGCTGTTCGTATGCGAATGCCACGGCTAAATGGTCCTATGGTATTGGTACAGCCAATCTGGTCCTATGGTAATGCGACCTCCACTCTGGTCTGATGCTAATGCCACGTCCAATATGGTCCTATGGTGATGCCAAGGGCAGTCTTATATTATGCTAATGCCACGGCCAATTTGTTTCTATGCTAATGCTACAGCGAATCTGGTCTTATGCTAATTACACGACGAATCCGGTTGTCTGCTAATGTCACATCCACCCGGGTCATCATGTTATGCCACGGCCAATTTGGTCTATTTCTAATGCCACGGCCAATCTGGACTATGCTAATTCCACTGCCAATCTGGTCCTATGGTAATGCCACAGAGAATCA
The DNA here is from genome assembly GCA_016746295.1 of Potamilus streckersoni. NCBI lineage: Eukaryota > Metazoa > Mollusca > Bivalvia > Unionida > Unionidae > Potamilus > Potamilus streckersoni. Next base: position 129,857 of record JAEAOA010001970.1, read on the forward strand.
GGTCCTACGCTAATGCCACGGCCTAAATGGTTTTTTGCTAATGGTAGGGCAAGTCTGGCCTTATGCTTATGCCACGGACTATCATGGTTAAATTCAATTCTGCGGCCAATCTGGCCCAATCCTAATACCACAACTAATCTGGTCCTATGCTAATGCCACGGCCAATCTGGTCATATACTAATGTCACGGCCAATCTGCTCCTATGCTAATTCCAATGAGAATCTGGTCCAATGCGAATGACGAATCTGATCGTCTGCTAATGTCATAGCCACCCTGGTCACCTGATAAAACCACGGCCAATTTGGTCTATTTCTAATGCCACGGCCAATCTGCTCCAATGCTAATTCCAATGACAATCTGGTCCAATGCGAATGACACGTCCAACCTGGTCTTAGGCTAATGACACGTTCAAACTGGTCTGATGCTAATGCCACGGCCAATCTGTTCTAATATTAATGCCACGGCCGGTCTATTATGCTCATGCTTTGATCTATCTGGTTCTATTCCAATGCTACGGCCAATCTGGTCCTATGATAATGACATAGGCACTACGATTTTATACTGATGCGTCGGCCAATCTGGTTATATGCAAATTTAGTGTCCAATCTGGTCATATGCTAAAGCCACGGCTATCTGTTCTTATGCTAATCACACGGCCAATCTAGTCTATGCTATTGCCTCAAAAAATTCCGTCCAATGCTAATGTCACAGAATATTTTGTATATCCTAATGACACGGACAATATGGTCTATGCTATAGCCACTGATAACTTTTAGTAATGATAATGCCACGGCCAATTTGGTCTATACTAATGCCAAGATCAATCTGGTCTTATGCTAGTGCCACGGCCAATAAGGTCTCACGCCAAAGCCACGGCCAATTTTGTCTTACGCTAATGCCAGATCCAATCTCGTCTTTCCTAATGCCACGGACAATCTTGTGTTATGCTAATGCCAATGCCAATCTGCTCTAATGCTAGTACCATGGCCGATCTATTCTTATGCTAATGCCTTTGTGTATCTGGTCCTATGCCAATACCACGGCCAATCTGGTAATACGCTAATGACAAAGCCACTACGGCCCTATGCTAATGCCACGGCCAATCTGGTCATATGCTAATTTAACGGTCAATGCTAAAGCCACGGATTATCTACTCTATGATAATGTCACGGCGAATCTGATCTATGCTACTGCCACGCCCGATCTGGTCTTATGCTAATTCCATGGCCAATAACGTCTTATGCTATTACCACGGCCAGTTTGTATTCATGCTAATGCCACATCCGTTTCTCGTCAATCTTAATGCCGCAGCCAATCTGTTCTGATGCTATTGCAAAGGATAACTTTGTATAATGCTAATGCCACCGCCAATCTCGACTCTCCTAATGCCATGGTCAATGTGGTTTTACGCAAATGCTACATCCAATCTGGTCCATGCTATTGCCACGGGTAATTTGGTGTAATCACGGACAATCCCGTCTTAAGCCAATAGCACGGCCAATCTGGTCTTATGCTAATGACATGGATAATCTTTTGATTTGCTCTTGCCACGGCCATATAGTGTATCCTGATGCCACGGACAAACTGGTGTTATGCTAATACCACGGCCATTCTGGTGCATTGACAATGCCACAGCCAATCTGGTACTTTGCTATTGCCACAGACTATCTGGTATTATGCTAATGCCACGGCCAATCTGGACCTTTGGTAATGCCATTTAGAATAAGAACCTATGCTAATGCCGCGGCTTATCTGGTTTCATGCTAATGCCACAGCCAATATGGTTCTATGGTAATGCCACGGCCAAACTGGTCGTATGCGAATGCCACGGCTAAACTAGTCCTATGGCAATGGTACAGCCAATCTGGTCCTAGGGTAAAGCGACCTCCAATCTGGTCTGATGCTAATGCCACGTCCATAGTGGTCCTATGGTAATGCCACGGCCAAGCTGTTCGTATGCGAATGCCACGGCTAAATGGTCCTATGGTATTGGTACAGCCAATCTGGTCCTATGGTAATGCGTACTCTGGTCTGATGTAATGCCACGCCAATATGGTCTATGTGATGCCAAGGGCAGTCTTATATTATGCTAATGCCACGGCCAATTTGTTTCTATGCTAATGCTAATTACACGACGAATCCGGTTGTCTGCTAATGCCACGTCCAATATGGTCCTATGGTGATGCCAAGGGCAGTCTTATATTATGCTAATGCCACGGCCAATTTGTTTCTATGCTAATGCTACAGCGAATCTGGTCTTATGCTAATTACACGACGAATCCGGTTGTCTCCTAATGTCACATCCACCCGGGTCATCATGTTATGCCACGGCCAATATGGTCTATTTCTAATGCCACGGCCAATCTTGACTATGCTAATTAAACTGCCAATCTGGTCCTATGGTAATGCCACAGAGAATCAGGTCCTACGCTAATGCCACGGCCTAAATGGTTTTTTGCTAATGGTAGGGCAAGTCTGGCCTTATGCTTATGCCACGGACTATCATGGTTAAATTCAATTCTGCGGCCAATCTGGCCCAATCCTAATACCACAACTAATCTGGTCCTATGCTAATGCCACGGCCAATCTGGTCATATACTAATGTCACGGCCAATCTGCTCCTATGCTAATTCCAATGAGAATCTGGTCCAATGCGAATGACGAATCTGGTCGTCTGCTAATGTCATAGCCACCCTGGTCACCTGATAAAACCACGGCCAATTTGGTCTATTTCTAATGCCACGGCCAATCTGCTCCAATGCTAATTCCAATGACAATCTGGTCCAATGCGAATGACACGTCCAACCTGGTCTTAGGCTAATGACACGTTCAAACTGGTCTGATGCTAATGCCACGGCCAATCTGTTCTAATATTAATGCCACAGCCGGTCTATTATGCTCATGCTTTGATCTATCTGGTTCTATTCCAATGCTACGGCCAATCTGGTCCTATGATAATGACATAGGCACTACGATTTTATACTGATGCGTCGGCCAATCTGGTTATATGCAAATTTAGTGTCCAATCTGGTCATATGCTAAAGCCACGGCTATCTGTTCTTATGCTAATCACACGGCCAATCTAGTCTATGGTATTGCCTCGAAAAATTCCGTCCAATGCTAATGTCACAGAATATTTTGTATATCCTAATGACACGGACAATATGGTCTATGCTATAGCCACTGATAACTTTTAGTAATGATAATGCCACGACCAATTTGGTCTATACTAATGCTAAGATCGATTTGGTCTTATGCTAGTGCCACGGCCAATATGGTCTCACGCCAAAGCCACGGCCAATTTTGTCTTACGCTAATGCCACATCCAAGCTCGTCTTTCCTAATGCCACGGACAATCTTGTGTTATGCTAATGCCAATGCCAATCTGCTCTAATGCTAGTACCATGGCCGATCTATTCTTATGCTAATGCCTTTGTGTATCTGGTCCTATGCCAATACCACGGCCAATCTGGTAATACGCTAATGACAAAGCCACTACGGCCCTATGCTAATGCCACGGCCAATCTGGTCATATGCTAATTTAACGGTCAATGCTAAAGCCACGGATTATCTACTCTATGATAATGTCACGGCGAATCTGATCTATGCTACTGCCACGCCCGATCTGGTCTTATGCTAATTCCATGGCCAATAACGTCTTATGCTATTACCACGGCCAGTTTGTATTCATGCTAATGCCACATCCGTTTCTCGTCAATCTTAATGCCGCAGCCAATCTGTTCTGATGCTATTGCAAAGGATAACTTTGTATAATGCTAATGCCACCGCCAATCTCGACTCTCCTAATGCCATGGTCAATGTGGTTTTACGCAAATGCTACATCCAATCTGGTCCATGCTATTGCCACGGGTAATTTGGTGTAATGCTAATGCCACGGACAATCCCGTCTTAAGCCAATAGCACGGCCAATCTGGTCTTATGCTAATGACATGGATAATCTTTTGATTTGCTCTTGCCACGGCCATATAGTGTATCCTGATGCCACGGACAAACTGGTGTTATGCTAATACCACGGCCATTCTGGTGCATTGACAATGCCACAGCCAATCTGGTACTTTGCTATTGCCACAGACTATCTGGTATTATGCTAATGCCACGGCCAATCTGGACCTTTGGTAATGCCATTTAGAATAAGAACCTATGCTAATGCCGCGGCTTATCTGGTTTCATGCTAATGCCACAGCCAATATGGTTCTATGGTAATGCCACGGCCAAACTGGTCGTATGCGAATGCCACGGCTAAACTAGTCCTATGGCAATGGTACAGCCAATCTGGTCCATACCAACGCCAATCTCGACAATCCTAATGCTACGGTCAATATTGTCTTACGCTAATGCTACAACCAATCTGGTCTATCCTACTGCCACGGCCAATTTGGTGTAATCCTAATGGCACAGCCAATCTCGTATATGCTAATGCCGCAGACAATCCCGTTTTATCCAATACCATGGCCAATCTGGTCTTATGCTAATGCTACGGCTAATCTTTTACTTTGCTATTGCCAGGGCCATATAGTGTATCCTGATGCCATGATCATTCTGATGTTATCCTAATGCCAAGGCCATTCTGTTCTTTTGAAAATGCCACAGCCACTCTGGTACTTTGCTATTGCCACTTCCAATCTGGTCTTATGATAATGCCACGGCAAATATGGTATTATGCTAATGCCACGGCTTTTCTGGAGCTTTGGTAATGCCACGTTGAATAAGGACCTATGTTAATGCCACGGCCAATCTGGTTTCATGCTAATGCCAAGGCCAATCTAGTTCTATGGTAATGCCATGGCCAATCTCGTCATATGCGAATGCCTGAGCTAAACTTGTCCAATAATAATGATACATCCAATCTGGTCATCTGGTAATGCGACTAACTCTGATCTAATGCTAATGCCACGTCCAATATAGTCCTATGTTAATGACAAGGGCAGTCTGATATTATGCTAATGCCGCGGCGTATCTTGTCCTATGCCATTGGCACAGTTTATCTCTTCGTATGCTAACGCCAAGGCGAATCTGGTCTTATGCTAATGCCACGACGAATCTGGTCGACTGCCATATAGTGTATCCAGATGCCATGGTCAGTCTGGTGTTATGCTAATGCCACGGCCATTCTCTTCCTTTGCCAATGCCACAGCCAATATGTTACTTTGCTATTGCCACTTCCAATCTGGTTTTATGATAATGCCACGGCAAATATGGTCTTATGATAATACCACGGATTATCTCGACCTTTGGTAATGCCACGGCCAATATGGTCTTATTATAATGCCACGACCTATCTGGTCTTACGCTAATGGGACGGCCAGTCTCGTCTATGCTAATACCATGGCCGATCTATTCTTATGCTAATGTCTTTGTCCATCTGGTCCTATGCCAATACCATGGCCCATCTGTTCCTACGCTTAATATATAGCCCCTACGGCCCTATGCTAATGCCACAACCAATATGGTCGTATGCTAACTTAGCTGCCAATCTGTTCCTATGCTAAAGCCACGGATCATCTGCTCTATGATTTCGTCTGTCCTAATGCCAAGACCAATCTGGTCTTATGCATGTGCCACGGCCAATATGTTCATACCCTAATGCCACGTGCAATTTTATCTTGCTCTAATGCCACAGCCAATCTCGTCTTTCCTACTGTCACGGCCAATCTGGTGTTATGCTAATGCGACGGCCAATCTGGTCTAATGCTAATACCATGGCCGATCTAATCTTCTGCTAATGCTTTTGTCTATGTGGTCCTATGCCAATACCATGGCCAATCTGGTCCTACGCTAATGATAAAGCCCATAATTTTATCTTGCTAATGCCAAAGCCAATCTGGTCATATGCTAATTTAACGAGCAAGCTCTTCCTATGCTAAAGCCAAGGATCATCTGCTCTATGATAATGCCACGGCGAATCTGATCTATGCTACTGTCACGCCCAATTTGGTCTTATGCTAATTCCACGGCCAATTACACCTTATGCTATTGCCACGGCCAGTTTGTTTTATTGCCTTTGCCACATCCGTTTCTCGTCAATCCTAATGGCGCAGCCAATCTCTTCTTATGCTATAGCAAAGGACAATTTCGTATAATGGTAATGCCACCGCCAATCTCGACTCTCCTAATGCCATGGTCAATGTGGTTTTACGCAAATGCTACATCCAATCTGGTCCATGCTATTGCCACGGGTAATTTGGTGTAATGCTAATGCCACAGACAATCCCGTCTTAAGCCAATAGCACGGCCAATCTGTCCTTACGCTAATGCCACGGCTAATCTTTTGATTTGCTCTTGCCACGGCCATATAGTGTTTCCTGATGCCACGGACAAACTGGTGTTATGCTAATACCACGGCCATTCTGGTGCATTGACAATGCCACAGCCAATCTGGTACTTTGCTATTGCCACAGACTATCTGGTATTATGCTAATGCCACGGCCAATCTGGACCTTTGGTAATGCCATTTAGAATAAGAACCTATGCTTTTGCCGCGGCTTATCTGGTTTCATGCTAATGCCACAGCCAATATGGTTCTATGGTAATGCCATGGCCAAACTGGTCGTATGCGAATGCCACGGCTAAACTAGTCCTATGGCAATGGTACAGCCAATCTGGTCCTAGGGTAAAGCGACCTCCAATCTGGTCTGATGCTAATGCCACGTCCATAGTGGTCCTATGGTAATGCCACGGCCAAGCTGTACGTATGCGAATGCCACGGCTAAATGGTCCTATGGTATTGGTACAGCCAATCTGGTCCTATGGTAATGCGACCTCCACTCTGGTCTGATGCTAATGCCACGTCCAATATGGTCCTATGGTGATGCCAAGGGCAGTCTTATATTATGCTAATGCCACGGCCAATTTGTTTCTATGCTAATGCTACAGCGAATCTGGTCTTATGCTAATTACACGACGAATCCGGTTGTCTGCTAATGTCACATCCACCCGGGTCATCTTCTTATGCCACAGCCAATTTGGTCTATTTCTAATGCCACGGCCAATCTGGACTATGCTAATTCCACTGCCAATCTGGTCCTATGGTAATGCCACAGAGAATCAGGTCCTACGCTAATGCCACGGCCTAAATGGTTTTTTGCTAATGGTAGGGCAAGTCTGGCCTTATGCTTATGCCACGGACTATCATGGTTAAATTCAATTCTGCGGCCAATCTGGCCCAATCCTAATACCACAACTAATCTGGCCCTATGCTTATACCACGGCCAATTTGGTCATATACTAATGTCACGGCCAATCTGCTCCTATGCTAATTCCAATGAGAATCTGGTCCAATGTGAATGATGAATCTAGTCGTCTGCTAATGTCATAGCCACCCTGGTCACCTGATAATACCACGGCCAATTTGGTCTATTTCTAATGTCACGGCCAATCTGCTCCAATGCTAATTCCAATGACAATCTGGTCCAATGCGAATGACACGTCCAACCTGGTCTTAGGCTAATGACACGTTCAAACTGGTCTGATGCTAATGCCACAGCTAATCTTTTCTAATGCTAACGGCACAGCCGGTCTATTATGCTCATGCTTTGATCTATCTGGTTCTATTCCAATGCTACGGCTAATCTGGTCCTATGGTAATGACTCAGGCACTACAGTTTTATACTGATGCGTCTGCCAATCTGGTCATATACAAATTTAGAGGCCAATCTGGTCATATGCTAAAGCCACGGCTTATCTGTTTTTAAGCTAATCAGACGGCCTATCTAGTCTATGCTATTGCCTCGGCCAATTCCGTCCAATGCTAATGTCACAGAATATCTTGTCCATCCTAATGACACGGACAATATGGTGTATGCTATAGCCACGGATAACTTGGTGTAATGATAATGCCACAGCCGATTTCGTCTATCCTAATGCCAAGGTCAATCTGGTCTTATGCTAGTGCCACGGCCAATATGGTCTTACGCCAAAGCCACGGCCAATTTTGTCTTACGCTAATGCCACATCCAATATCGTCTTTCATAATGCCACTGCCAATCTTGTGTTATGCTAATGCCAATCTACTCTAATGCTAATACCAAGATCCGATCTATTCTTATGCTAATGCCTTTGCCTATCTGGTCCTATGCCAATGCCACGGCGAATCTGGTAATACGCTAATGACAAAGCCACTACGGCCCAATGCTAATGCCACGGCCAGTCTGGTCATATGCTAATTTAACGGTCAATGCTAAAGCCACGGATTATCTGCTCTATGATAATGTCACATCGTATCTGATCTATGCTACTGCCACGCCCAATCAGGTCTTATGCAAATTGCACGGCTGATTAGGTCTTATGCTATTGCCACGGCAAGTTTGTTTTAATGCCTTTGCCACATCCGTTTCTCGTCTATCCTAATGCCACAGCCAATCTTGTCTTATGCTATTACAAAGGACAATTTGATATAATGCTAATACCAACGCCAATCTCGACAATCCTAATGCTACGGTCAATATTGTCTTACGCTAATGCTACAACCAATCTGGTCTATCCTACTGCCACGGCCAATTTGGTGTAATCCTAATGGCACAGCCAATCTCGTATATGCTAATGCCGCAGACAATCCCGTTTTATCCAATACCATGGCCAATCTGGTCTTATGCTAATGCTACGGCTAATCTTTTACTTTGCTATTGCCAGGGCCATATAGTGTATCCTGATGCCATGATCATTCTGATGTTATCCTAATGCCAAGGCCATTCTGTTCTTTTGAAAATGCCACAGCCACTCTGGTACTTTGCTATTGCCACTTTCAATCTGGTCTTATGATAATGCCACGGCAAATATGGTATTATGCTTATGCCACGGCTTATCTGGACCTTTGGTAATGCCACGTTGAATAAGGACCTATGTTAATGCCACGGCCAATCTGGTTTCATGCTAATGCCAAGGCCAATCTAGTTCTATGGTAATGCCATGGCCAATCTCGTCATATGCGAATGCCTGAGCTAAACTTGTCCTATAATAATGATACATCCAATCTGGTCATCTGGTAATGCGACTAACTCTGGTCTTATGATAATGCCACGTCCAATATAGTCCTATGTTAATGACAAGGGCAGTCTGATATTATGCTAATGCCGCGGCGTATCTTGTCCTATGCCATTGGCACAGTTTATCTCTTCGTATGCTAACGCCAAGGCGAATCTGGTCTTATGCTAATGCCACGACGAATCTGGTCGACTGCCATATAGTGTATCCAGATGCCATGGTCAGTCTGGTGTTATGCTAATGCCACGGCCATTCTCTTCCTTTGCCAATGCCACAGCCAATATGTTACTTTGCTATTGCCACTTCCAATCTGGTTTTATGATAATGCCACGGCAAATATGGTCTTATGATAATACCACGGATTATCTCGACCTTTGGTAATGCCACGGCCAATATGGTCTTATTATAATGCCACGACCTATCTGGTCTTACGCTAATGGGACGGCCAGTCTCGTCTATGCTAATACCATGGCCGATCTATTCTTATGCTAATGTCTTTGTCCATCTGGTCCTATGCCAATACCATGGCCCATCTGTTCCTACGCTTAATATATAGCCCCTACGGCCCTATGCTAATGCCACAACCAATATGGTCGTATGCTAACTTAGCTGCCAATCTGTTCCTATGCTAAAGCCACGGATCATCTGCTCTATGATTTCGTCTGTCCTAATGCCAAGACCAATCTGGTCTTATGCATGTGCCACGGCCAATATGTTCATACCCTAATGCCACGTGCAATTTTATCTTGCTCTAATGCCACAGCCAATCTCGTCTTTCCTACTGTCACGGCCAATCTGGTGTTATGCTAATGCGACGGCCAATCTAATCTAATGCTAATACCATGGCCGATCTAATCTTCTGCTAATGCCTTTGTCTATCTGGTCCTATGCCAATACCATGGCCAATCTGGTCCTACGCTAATGATAAAGCTCCTACATCCCTATGCTAATGCCAAAGCCAATCTGGTCATATGCTAATTTAACGAGCAAGCTGTTCCTATGCTAAAGCCACGGATCATCTGCTCTATGATAATGCCACGGCGAATCTGATCTATGCTACCGTCACGCCCAATCTGGTCTTCTGCTAATTCCACGGCCAATCAAACCTTATGCTATTGCCACGGCCAGTTTGTTTTAAAGCCTTTGCCACATCCGTTTCTCGTCAATCCTAATGCCGCAGCCAATCTGTTCTTATGCTATAGCAAAGGACAATTTCGTATAATGGTAATGCCACCGCCAATCTCGACTCTCCTAATGCCAAGGTCAATATGGTTTTACGCTAATGCTACAACCAATCTGGTCCATGCTATTGCCACGGGTAATTTGGTGTAATGCTAATGCCACAGACAATCCCGTCTTAAGCCAATAGCACGGCCAATCTGTCCTTACGCTAATGCCACGGCTAATCTTTTGATTTGCTCTTGCCACGGCCATATAGTGTTTCCTGATGCCACGGACAAACTGGTGTTATGCTAATACCACGGCCATTCTGGTGCTTTGACAATGCCACAGCCAATCTGGTACTTTGCTATTGCCACAGACTATCTGGTATTATGCTAATGCCACGGCCAATCTGGACCTTTGGTAATGCCATTTAGAATAAGAACCTATGCTAATGCCGCGGCTTATCTGGTTTCATGCTAATGAAACAGCCAATATGGTTCTATGGTAATGCCATGGCCAAACTGGTCGTATGCGAATGCCACGGCTAAACTAGTCCTATGGCAATGGTACAGCCAATCTGGTCCTAGGGTAAAGCGACCTCCAATCTGGTCAGATGCTAATGCCACGTCCATAGTGGTCCTATGGTAATGCCACGGCCAAGCTGTTCGTATGCGAATGCCACGGCTAAATGGTCCTATGGTATTGGTACAGCCAATCTGGTCCTATGGTAATGCGACCTCCACTCTGGTCTGATGCTAATGCCACGTCCAATATGGTCCTATGGTGATGCCAAGGGCAGTCTTATATTATGCTAATGCCACGGCCAATTTGTTTCTATGCTAATGCTACAGCGAATCTGGTCTTATGCTAATTACACGACGAATCCGGTTGTCTGCTAATGTCACATCCACCCGGGTCATCTTCTTATGCCACAGCCAATTTGGTCTATTTCTAATGCCACGGCCAATCTGGACTATGCTAATTCCACTGCCAATCTGGTCCTATGGTAATGCCACAGAGAATCAGGTCCTACGCTAATGCCACGGCCTAAATGGTTTTTTGCTAATGGTAGGGCAAGTCTGGCCTTATGCTTATGCCACGGACTATCATGGTTAAATTCAATTCTGCGGCCAATCTGGCCCAATCCTAATACCACAACTAATCTGGCCCTATGCTATTGCCACGGCCAATCTGGTCATATACTAATGTCACGGCCAATCTGCTCCTATGCTAATTCCAATGAGAATCTGGTCCAATGCGAATGATGAATCTGGTCGTCTGCTAATGTCATAGCCACCCGGGTCACCTGATAATACCACGGCCAATTTGGTCTATTTCTAATGTCACGGCCAATCTGCTCCAATGCTAATTCCAATGACAATCTGGTCCAATGCGAATGACACGTCCAACCTGGTCTTAGGCTAATGACACGTTCAAACTGGTCTGATGCTAATGCCACAGCTAATCTTTTCTAATGCTAACGGCACAGCCGGTCTATTATGCTCATGCTTTGATCTATCTGGTTCTATTCTAATGCTACGGCTAATCTGGTCCTATGATAATGACTCAGGCACTACAGTTTTATACTGATGCGTCGGCCAATCTGGTCATATACAAATTTAGCGGCCAATCTGGTCATATGCTAAAGCTACGGCTTATCTCTTTTTATGCTAATCAGACGGCCAATCGAGTCTATGCTAATGCCTCGGCAAATTCCGTCCAATGCTAATGTCACAGAATATCTTGTCCATCCTAATGACACGGACAATATGGTGTATGCTATAGCCACGGATAACTTGGTGTAATGATAATGCCACAGCCGATTTCGTCTATCCTAATGCCAAGGTCAATCTGGTCTTATGCTAGTGCCACGGCCAATATGGTCTTACGCCAAAGCCACGGCCAATTTTGTCTTACGCTAATGCCACATCCAATATCGTTTTTCATAATGCCACTGCCAATCTTGTGTTATGCTAATTCCAATCTACTCTAATGCTAATACCAAGATCCGATCTATTCTTATGCTAATGCCTTTATCTATCTGGTCCTATGCCAATGCCACGGCGAATCTGGTAATACGCTAATGACAAAGCCACTACGGCCCTATGCTAATGCCACGGCCAATCCGGTCATATGCTAATTTAACGGTCAATGCTAAAGCCACGGATTATCTGCTCTATGATAATGTCACATCGTATCTGATCTATGCTACTACCACGCCCAATCAGGTCTTATGCAAATTGCACGGCTGATTAGGTCTTATGCTATTGCCACGGCAAGTTTGTTTTAATGCCTTTGCCACATCCGTTTCTCGTCTATCCTAATGCCACAGCCAATCTTGTCTTATGCTATTACAAAGGACAATTTGATATAATGCTAATACCAACGCCAATCACGACAATCCTAATGCTACGGTCAATATTGTCTTACGCTAATGCTACAACCAATCTGGTCTATCCTACTGCCACGGCCAATTTGGTGTAATCCTAATGGCACAGCCAATCTCGTATATGCTAATGCCGCAGACAATCCCGTTTTATCCAATACCATGGCCAATCTGGTCTTATGCTAATGCTACGGCTAATCTTTTACTTTGCTATTGCCAGGGCCATATAGTGTATCCTGATGCGATGATCATTCTGATGTTATCCTAATGCCAAGGCCATTCTGTTCTTTTGAAAATGCCACAGCCACTCTGGTACTTTGCTATTGCCACTTCCAATCTGGTCTTATGATAATGCCACGGCAAATATGGTATTATGCTAATGCCACGGCTTATCTGGACCTTTGGTAATGCCACGTTGAATAAGGACCTATGTTAATGCCACGGCCAATCTGGTTTCATGCTAATGCCAAGGCCAATCTAGTTCTATGGTAATGCCATGGCCAATCTCGTCATATGCGAATGCCTGAGCTAAACTTGTCCTATAATAATGATACATCCAATCTGGTCATCTAGTAATGCGACTAACTCTGGTCTTATGCTAATGCCACTTCCAATATAGTCCTATGTTAATGACAAGGGCAGTCTGATATTATGCTAATGCCGCGGCGTATCTTGTCCTATGCCATTGGCACAGTTTATCTCTTCGTATGCTAACGCCAAGGCGAATCTGGTCTTATGCTAATGCCACGACGAATCTGGTCGACTGCCATATAGTGTATCCAGATGCCACGGTCAGTCTGGTGTTATGCTAATGCCACGGCCATTCTCTTCCTTTTCCAATGCCACAGCCAATATGTTACTTTGCTATTGCCACTTCCAATCTGGTTTTATGATAATGCCACGGCAAATATGGTCTTATGATAATACCACGGATTATCTCGACCTTTGGTAATGCCACGGCCAATATGGTCTTATTATAATGCCACGACCTATCTGGTCTTACGCTAATGGGACGGCCAGTCTCGTCTATGCTAATACCATGGCCGATCTATTCTTATGCTAATGTCTTTGTCCATCTGGTCCTATGCCAATACCATGGCCCATCTGTTCCTACGCTTAATATATAGCCCCTACGGCCCTATGCTAATGCCACAACCAATATGGTCGTATGCTAACTTAACTGCCAATCTGTTCCTATGCTAAAGCCACGGATCATCTGCTCTATGATTTCGTCTGTCCTAATGCCAAGACCAATCTGGTCTTATGCATGTGCCACGGCCAATATGTTCATACCCTAATGCCACGTCTTGCTCTAATGCCACAGCCAATCTCGTCTTTCCTAATGTCACGGCCAATCTGGTGTTATGCTAATGCGACGGCCAATTTGGTCTAATGCTTATACCATGGCCGATCTAATCTTCTGCTAATGCCTTTGTCTATCTGGTCCTATGCCAATACCATGGCCAATCTGGTCCTACGCTAATGATAAAGCCCCTACGTCCCTATGTCAATGCCAAAGCCATTCTGGTCATATGCTAATTTAACGACCAAGCTGTTCCTATGCTAAAGCCACGGATCATCTGCTCTATGATAATGCCACGGCGAATCTGATCTATGCTACTGTCACGCCCAATCTGGTCTTATGCTAATTCCACGGCCAATCACACCTTATGCTATTGCCACGGCCAGTTTGTTTTAATGCCTTTGCCACATCCGTTTCTCGTCAATCCTAATGTTGCAGCCAATCTGATCTTATGCTATAGCAAAGGACAATTTCGTATAATGGTAATGCCACCGCCAATCTCGACTCTCCTAATGCCAAGGTCAATATGGTTTTACGCTAATGCTACAACCAATCTGGTCTATGCTATTGCCACGGGTAATTTGGTGTAATGCTAATGCCACGGACAATCCCGTCTTAAGCCAATAGCACGGCCAATCTGTCCTTACGCTAATGCCACGGCTAATCTTTTGATTTGCTCTTGCCACGGCCATATAGTGTTTCCTGATGCCACGGACAAACTAGTGTTATGCTAATACCACTGCCATTCTGGTCCTTTGACAATACTACAGCCTATCTGGTACTTTCCTATTGCCACTTACTATCTGGTATTATGCTAATGCCACGGCCAATCTGGACGTTTGGTAATGCCATTTATAATAAGAACCTATGCTAATGACACGGCCTATCTGGTTTCATGTTAATGCCACAGCCAATATGGTTCTATGGTAATGTCACAGCCAAACTGGTCGTATACGAATGCAACTGCTAATCTGTTCCTATGGTAATGGTACGGCCAATCTGTTCCTAGGGTAATGCGACCTGCAATCTGGTCTGATGCTAATGCCACGTCCAATGTGGTCCTATGGTAATACAAAGGGCAATCTTATATTATGCTAATGCCACGGTCAATCTGTTCTATATGCTAATGCTACAGCGAATCTGGTCTTATGCTAATTCCACGACGAATCTGGTCATCTGCTAATGTCACAGCTAAGCGGGTCATCTGGTATTGCCACGGCCAATTTGTTCTATTTCTAATGCCAAGGCCAATCTGGTCTTTACTAATGCCACTGCCAATCTGGTCCTATGGTAATGTCACAGAGAATCAGGTCCTACGCTAATGCGACGTTATATCTGGGTTTCTGCTAATGGTAGGGCAAGTCTGGCCTTATGATTATGCCACGGACAATCATTGTTATATTCAATGCTGCGACCAATTTGGCCCAATCCTAATACCACGGCTAATCTGGTCTTATGCTAATGCCACGGCCAATCTGGTCCTATACTAATGCCACGGACGATCGGGTCTTATGCTAATGTCACGGCCATTCTGCTCCTATTCTCATTCCAAGGACAATCTGGTCCAATGCTAATGACACGTCCAATCTGGTCTTATGTTAATGACACGTTCAATCTAGTCTGATGCTAATGCCACGGCCAATCTGTTCTAATGCTAATGCCATGGCCGGTCTATTATGCTCAAGCTTTGATCTATCTGGTTCTTTTCCAATGCTACGGGCAATCTGGTCCTATGTTAATGACACAGGCACCCCGATTTTATACTGATGCGTCGACCAATCTGGTCATATGCAAATTTAGCGTCAAATCTGGTCATATGCTAAAGCCACAGCTTATCTGTTTTTATGCTAATCACACGGCCAATTTAGTCTTATGCTATTGCCTCCGACAATTACGTCCAATGCTAATGTCACAAAATATCTTGTCTATCATAATGACACGGACAATATGGTCTATGCTCTAGCCACGGATAGCTAATTATGCTTTTGCCATCTCTTTAATTTTTTAGTTTCATACGTTGTTTTTTTTAAAATTCCGAATCAAATAGACTTATCTTTCTTAAATGTCCAAATAAAATTAAAGAGAACAGCAAAATTCAATATAAAGCAAAGCACAGTAGACTTCAACATAAAATTAAGTCAGCAAACTTCATTTTAAAATTAAGTACTGCAAACTTCGAGCTGAAATTAAGTGCAGCCAGACAATAGCGTAAAATTAAGTGTAGCAGACTGCAGTGTACGATAAAGTAATGCAGACTTCAAGATAAACTTTTGTACAGCAGGCGTCAATGTAATATTAAAGAGAACAGACTTCAATACAAAGTTATGTACAACAACCTTCAATGCAAAATTAAGTATTAAGTACAGTAGTCTTCAAGCTAAGCTGAAGTACTCATTTAAAAGGTAGCATGACTAAAGTACATACCTGAAACCCCATTTAATTATTTGTTTTCTTATACATCGAATGATTCAAAAATTTGATTTATTACAAAATTTGAATTGGAGAATATTGTTAACAAAGCGAAAGTATAAAGTAAAATAAATCGTCTAAAAATAATGCAAAAAATTACGATCAGGCATTGATAATCCTATTATTTGAGTAGCTCTCTACTCAGTTGAAAAGTATAAAGGTACACTCGACACTCACTAACAACGTCAAAAAGAGACCGTACTATTTTAAGTTAGATCACTTGATTCAATGACTGATTGTTGCAGAAACCACAAGTCATAAGCATATTAGCGGCACGAGAAAACCACAAAATGTATTTTGACAAAAGAGCCAGTTTTACGGTTTCCATGGTCATATAATCAAATGTTAATGCTAGGGCCAATCTGATACTATGGTAATGACACGGGCAATCTGGTCTAACGCTAATACCACAGCCAAAATGGTCTTATGTTAATGTCACGGCCAATATGGTCTTACGCTAATGCCACGGCCAATCTCGTCTATGCTAATGCCACGGGCAATCTCGTCTTATGCTAATACTACGGTCATAATGCCAAGGCCAATCACGTGTTATGCTAATTCCACGGCCAACTGGTACTTTGCTATTGCCACTGCCAATCTGTTCTTATGCTAATGCCACGGCCAATCTGGTATTATACTAATGCCTCGGCTAATCTGGTCTTATGCTAATGTCACGGCCAATCTGGTCCAATGATAATTCCACGACCAATCCTAAGGCAAACGTGTGCTTATCTTAAGGATAACAAAGGCTTATCATTAGTCTAAGCTGGGCTTATCTTAAGGCTAACGTGGGCTGTTGTGAATGCTGTTGTGAACATTATGTTAGGACTAATGTGTGCATTATGTTAAGGCTATTCTGTCTTATGTTAAGATTGTTCTGGGCTTATGCTAAGACTAATATGGGCGTATATTAAGACTCATATGGGCGTATGTTAAGATTAATATGGGCAATATGTTATCACTAATGTAGGCATTACGTTAAGGCTATTCTGGGCTTATGTTAAGATTGTTCTGGGCTTATGCTAAGACTAATAAGGGCGTATGTTAAGACTAATATGGGCGTATGTTAAGACTAATATGGGCATTATGTTATTTCTAATGTAGGTATTATGTTAAGGCTATTCTGGGCTTATGTTAAGATTGTTCTGGGCTTATGCTAAGACTAATAAGGGCGTATGTTAAGACTAATATGGGCATTATGTTATGACTAATGCAGGCATTATGTTAAGGCTTTTCTCGGCTCTGGCTAATTCTTCAAGGGTAGGTCCTACCGGATCTTTAGGTCACTTTCCTTGGTACGATTTGGAAAAGACTTTAAAAGTATCAGTATTTAGGCCAATGCGCAGGGAACTAATCATAATATTCTGTTTTCATATGTTCATTTATAAGAGGGTACGGTGAACCTAAAGTAGTTTACTCAGGCATGGGTGAAATGCGGAGGGTGGTAGACGCATGGTTCCACGTTGACAATGGAAACCTGTAAAAGGTCCACGATAAAGTGTGGCATCGCTTTCGTGTCGGTCAGGTTTGACATGCACAGCATCACTTTCCAAGGTATGCATAGTGGTAGTGGTAGTAGTAGTAGTAGTAGTAGTAGTAGCAGTAGTAGTAGAAGAAGTTGTAGTAGTAACAGTAGTAGTCATAGCGACGTTCCCGTGACGTTCTGTTGATGGGCTGAGATCTCAGCGTACGGCATGCCAGCATCGCGCTCGACTTGCGAATGACTAAATTTCAATTGTGTCTGTCTGAAAGGATTCATCTTTCTCGCTTGGCAAATGTAGTCACAATAAACTATTGATCTTGGACGTTTTCCCTTTTATATGCGGGGAAATATAAGCGTGTTCATACAGTAAGTGAAATTGTTTGGAAGCCGTACTTGCTTCTGGAACCCAATTTGACAGAATTTTTCCAAAGTTCGACTGACAATGTGATGCATGTATAAACGTACAATCTTTTGAGGTCCGAAGGTGGCCATTTTAAACTCTTGTTCCTCTCCAGCTTGCAAGGCTTCTTTCGGTACGCCAAAATTGACTGGTACGATGATTTAGAGTCAATCATTTCACGTTACACTCGGTGAACACTTCTCCTTGTTGGTCCTGGTATTCGTAACCATAATTTGTATGACCGCCGCTAGCAAAACTTAGAATCTTGTCGTACAATTTTAAGAGAGCATGGGTTGTAACGCAGACTGCAATGATGCCATTTCCAAATTTGTCGTCCTCTACAAACTCCAGTTCTTCTTCGGAATTGACTGGATCAGGTCTTTACTAATGACGTCCACATGTTTCATGTAATTGTTTTCGTCGTGAATCATCTGGAGAGAGTAAGGTTCTGTCAAACACTGCGTCTTCGGTAAACACGGTCGTTGTAAATATTTCCCCACAAGTAATTCAACATCACTTTGGCAAACAACCACCTTCCTTTGTTTTTCTCGATGTGACCTAAAGTGATGTCTTCCTGCTCAAAGTAATAATTCTTTGCTTTTTTTTTTGTCTTCGCGGGTTTGACAACAGGAAGGATATATGCTGACTTCTTGTTTTAGTTTCAAAAGTTCATGCGAAAATGTCTTTTTGAGTCTCGTCACACTTGAGATAATGTAGTGTCTTGAAAACGTGGTAAATTTCATACACTTCTGACAACTGGTATCCTAGGTCCAGAGCTTTAAACAATTCAACCCTGACCCGAGCTCCTGTCAAGGCACGTTCTTCCTTTGTTTTTCTCGATGTGACATAAAGTGATGTCTTCCTGCTCAAAGTAATAATTCTTTGCTTTTTTTTTGGTCTTCGCGGGTTTGACAACAGGAAGGATATATGCTGACTTCTTGTTTTAGTTTCAAACGTTCATGCGAAAATGTCTTTTTGAGTCTCGTCACACTTGAGATAATGTAGTGTCTTGAAAACGTGGTAAATTTCATACACTTCTAACAACTGGTATCCTAGGTCCAGAGCTTTAAACAATTCAACCCTGACCCGAGCTCCTGTCAAGGCACGTTCTTCCTACGTGTGCTGATAATGTTGGTCTTGGTTGCATTTCGGCATAATAAGACAAAAGGGAAACATCAGTTTTGATTGACAATGGTGAGGTACAACTGGATGTTACTAGTCCGTGGGGGGACAGGACTTTACATTTAATCAATGCTTCGTATTGTCGAATGTTTTCCACGTCAATGTGTTCTGTCAGCAAATGTTGATAACCTTTTGAAAAGTGACAGTATTTGCACACGTTTAGATACAGCGCACATATGTGTATGTACTTGATTTCTTCTCCTGTCTCCTCATTCACGTGGTGCAGCAGACATGTATTATTCCTATGTCCTACATAGCAACTGTCCCACGGGTTCAGACGGTCCACCAACTTGTAACTTTCCACGATGCACTTAAAAACGGGATCGGTTTTCAAACGGTGATCATATTCGTGTTCCCACACTTCCACGAATTGTTATCTTTGCTGTGCTAACTGCAAGCCACAAGTGGCCTCGTATAAGTCTTGAATGGTACGTTGAAACAAAACTGATTTTTAGTGTCGCATTGAGAGTAGCAGGTCGGACATCCGTGAAATAAGCAACCGTTAAACTTGTACAATATCTTGGAGCTTTCTAAGTCCCAGCCATCGACCCAATAATTTTCAATAGTCTTTCGCCTTCTCCGTTTCAGACATGTAGGATCCATTTGCCTTCTTTGTCGCACAAGTAATGTAGCCAGCGTAGGGCTTTGATTGGGTATCGATGTTTGACTAAAATGGTGGTTTGAGAGCGGATGACGGCCAGTATGTTCTCTGCCATGAAGCAAGGGATCGACCCTTCTGTGCTCCAAAAGCAATTTTCGAAATGTTTAACAAAATCGTCTTAAAATGTTTACATCGGAGCGACAATACTTTTCTTCCTGAAAGTCGAAGGGGTCAGAGGGTTGAGTTTGGTACCAATCGTAGGATCCTTCTTGATGTTCGATATGCATGTTGTAGGGGTTTTAGCAGTAATCATCAAGCAAATATGAGAGGACAGGGTGTCGATTGACTCCATATTGAAAAGTGCGGAAATAACCTTTGGCCATTGCTGGCATTCCAAATAATTTTGGCATTTGACTCAAAGGCATGGTCAAGTAACTCATCGAATCATTAAACTGTACGTGTCCCAACTGCATGTAAATTATTTTAGCTCCGTTCAAATTGGCATTTGGACTTTCAGTACTTTGTTCCGTATAGTATTTCAGAAGACATTGTTCGTCGTATCTCAAGAAATTTTTAGCCATCACAGTGGCATTAAAGATAAGTAATTTAAAGATAGGTAAAGACACGTTAATATGATGCGCTTCTCACACGCTTAATGTTCTCTTGATTCTACGATGGGGTCTAAAATCCATTGGGCAAAATCAACTTGAGTGTTTGGTCCTCTAAATATTTTTTCAGGTCCTCCAATAATCTTGCTACAGTTATGGAAATTAAAGATAGGTAAAAACCCGCTAACATGATGCGCTTCTCATACTCTCGATGAGCCACGCATAAATTAGGAATTTGAATACCGGGTCTCTTGCATCCATTCGAAATCAAGGAAGATGAAATAGCATTTCCTCTGGTCATCTTCCTCCTACTCTTTCTCCTCCTGTTGGTATTGGTATTTTTTAATGTAACATTTGGTAACAAGTGTGACATCTTTTCTTGGCACCATTAGAATGTATAACTTTTCCACAAGTAGAACACCATTTCCGGAGTTGACAAGCATTTATCCGCTATGAACTTTGCATCTTTAGATGTTGTTTGTAACAAGTAGAGCTGACAAAAGAGCGTTGACACGCCGGGCATTTCACTCATTTTTGTCCTTCGTCAACACAGGGTTTAGAGACCAAACTTCCTGGACATTTTGACCCGCAACATCCTGGACATTTCGATCCGCATAGCCTGTGTTGCTCTCAATTATCATACTCGTAGTCATATTTTTCATAGTAATAACTGTATCCCGGGAATCAGGTAATACTTGTAATGACATCGAAATGTTCGTCGTGATAATAGACGTGAATGTATTTTCCGTCTTTGAAATCTCTGCCTCGAAACAATTGTTTTCTTGAAGGTGAAATTTCAATGTGCAGCTTGAAGCCAAGATGTCTTGCCAATTTTTACATTTCAGAAATGTCACAAGATGTGTCTTTAGATAGGCCAGCTTGCTGTAATAAGAGATCTGCTTTTCTTCCTGGTTTGGATCGGTTCGATTTTCGAATGTTCTCCTAGGCTCTTTTTTTATTCTGCCGTGTCGTTTTTGTCAGCATACGTTCGTCTCACCACGATGACACAGTCTAAACACATTTTGTCTTGAGTGTTGTTAATTTGAACGAGACTATGTTTGGTGAGACAAAGGTCTTTCACCAATGACACCTTTCGTTTTGTCCGGTCCCTTTGGTAAGAGAAACTTGTGAAATGTACAGTGTCGCGTTTCCATCGGTGATGTCAAACTTGAGTCAAAATGTCAGCTACTGTACGAGGCGATAGGTAACGTGTCTGCCTCTAACTTTCTTCTCCTTTCTCCGCAAAATGGTGAGATCATTTCATCTTGATTACGAAATGACTAAATGTCATGATCCACAATATACACATGTAAGAGCAATGTCTACCTTAAGTAAAGTGTCAATGTATTCCCTCAAAATATTAATTTCACTCTTAAACCTGCAAGAAAAATAGAAAAGGAAACAAATTTAACCTCTGATCAAACAAACGAGGAATGTGCGTAGTTCGATAGATAGGTTTTAATAAAGTTTAAGGTGTGATTTTAGAAATCCAAAAATATTCCACAATGTTTCCACAGTTTGATATTCGTGAAACGTTTCATATACCTTGATCTCTATGCAAAGATTTCACAATTTATAGTAACACTCGGTACAATTTTAAAGTAATATGCATCGCAACACTCATTTGGTTTTGCCACGACCTTTTGGTAATTATCGATTTCATTTTTCAATAGTCCAATTTTACCATATATAACATGTGCAAAAATTTTCGCTCCATTTGGTGGTTTTATTTCTTGTTCGTGCGATGGGACCAGACGGTAGCGTGGATTTTTTTTTTGCACTGGAATATCATTTAGATTAGAGAACGAAAAAATATCGCGTTGTTCATCTTTTAACTCCATCTGTGCATACAGATACCAACCATTGATTGCAAGTGAATCTGATACAGGTGGTTGCTGTGGTAAATCCATCTTAGAGGTAAAAGCTTTCTGCCGAATCGTGTTAGCGGGTTTTAACCCAATCATCCGCATGTTTTCACCATTCAACGCTACTATGACTGACCGAAAACATGTCACTCATTCGCGATAACGATCGTGATTGAAAATTTCTTATGCAAATAATTGGCACATGGTATTTTATTGACAACGCAACAACAGCTACGAGAAATTCTTTGATTGGATTCACTTGTAGAATCCGCAGCCATAGTCGATAAGTTTGAACGAGACACTTGTTGAATCTTTATGTATTAACGGCTCATCTTCCTTGTACTTCTAAAAGATGACAACTAATACTCATCTTTATGTGTGAAGACAAATCGTAGGGTGACTTCACATCAGCACATCAGACCAACTGCTTAAAAATCTTTCTCCAGGCGTTAGTTACATCATCCACACGGCTTGTTTAACTAGATATGCTCTTTCAACATTTGACGTAATATTTTACGTTTTGTGCTAACTATTCAACGGCTGATTTACCTTAACTGCTCTGACTATAGTAGATCGAGAACAGTTTCTTCTCGTTCATGTTTGCCATATCGAGACTTTCTCTCCAATATGTGTCTACCAAGTTAAAATTTAGCCTTTTTGCCAGGCAATTCTTTCTTTGAGCGAAACTTTAATCGCATTTAAGACATGAATGAGATCCACCTCGGCGCGTTGACACTGTTTATATGTTCTTGTTCACGTTTTGTTTGATTGTTAGAAGTAATTAGCATATCTAGCCGTGCCTGGGTCACGCATTGTAAGGCCGTCTACTTTAACCCACAGGGACATGTTTTCACTGTGATATTTGTTCCATGTTAAATTCAATTGTTTTTTTATAGCGGAAGCTATATCACCTCTGGCGACCATTTTCACAAATATAATTTGTTTTTGTTTGCTCCACATCGGATGCAAATTTCAGCGATTGCGATTTCTATTTCGACGTGTACAACCAGTATTCACTCACTTGAAAATTTTCTATCTTTAACCTTTAACTTATCGCAAAACTATTGAAATTATTGACATTATTTCAAGACTTGCTTTTTACTATTATATTTTTCTTTAAATTGTTGTGTGTTCGTTGCTTGTTTAGACTTTTACTGAACATTCTATTAATTTACATATTACAAGTATACTAGTTCGTCTTGCAATTTTTTGGGGAAAAAAATACCCTCGAGTCATAACATGTTTTACGTGTCCTAACTCTAGTTTTAAATGTTTGTGAAATAACAACCACGAGTTATGCAATAGTTCCGTAACTTTCCTAGCATCATCTTTTTATTGTGAAAATACTTTCCTGGAGTCATTAAGTACTTCTCTAAATTGTCCAGGAAACAACCACAAAAGTATTATCTAAGGTCGATGCCAGTACGAAATTTCCACTGTACATGGATATCATCTCACATCCAACAGTCCACTTGACTTCGAAACGTCCATTCTGTTTAGATTCGTTGCCGGTAGATATGGCAGCTATTTCGGCATGCAGTGTCGAGGGGTTTTCAACAGATGTTGTAAACCACTTGTTCGTAGCTGAGCCATCTGTCTGCCCTCCCGGCTTGAACCTTTCACATTATATGTGGACCACACTGAACCGCTTTCGGATAGGATAGAGTCTTTGTGGAGTAACTTTGACAATGGGGCCAGGCCACAGACTCT
Organism: Potamilus streckersoni; assembly: GCA_016746295.1. Lineage (NCBI taxonomy): Eukaryota > Metazoa > Mollusca > Bivalvia > Unionida > Unionidae > Potamilus > Potamilus streckersoni. Next base: position 154,028 of record JAEAOA010001970.1, read on the forward strand.
TCCTGTTGCTTTAGAGCACTACATACCATGTCACACACCTTAAACAACTGTCCTCTGACAATGTTCCCCGGTGGACTACATGCTCTGCACCTTGCTAATGATGACTCTGTTAAATGGCTGAGCACGCACTGGACACGATAAATAAATAATAAATTTCCTTACACAACGTCCAAATATTTCGCTTATAGATCAATATACAACCTACCATGTAGCGTCATAAAAGGTAATCACAGATATCATGACATGGATTTGCACATGAGAAGCAGCTAAACTACTGGGTTGAGCAGGAAATTATTTTGGTTGCTTCTAGTGAGTTGATCCGTAAATTATATTTGCTAACCTGCTTCAGTAAACCTAACAATACTCAAAAGAAAAGAGCACTAGCGTTATAAAGCTTAATTAGTCTGATATGTTCTGCGTTTGAATCACCCAGACCCTATAAATGAAAAACAAAGTGATCACATTTATGAATTCGATCTGAAGATCAGGCTATCTTTATATGCTTTAGTACAGCCGCTGAACTAGCACACTTGCCAAAAAGCAATTACTATAGACTAGTACTATCTTTAAGTGGCCTTAACTAAGACCAAACAAAAGAAGCAAATAAAAATCACATTGAAAATTATAATTCCATTGTAATATATACTGTTTTGACTTTATTGTCTTAACGAATTAAGAGAAATAAAAAACGAAATCAACATGTTCATTAAAATTTATCTAAGTTACAGTGATAATTTGACATGAATGTGATAAATTGGCGGCGTACTAAACACACACCAAACTTTCCACTACGGTTCGCTGCTAGGGAATGACCTCCCGCGGTGTAATTTACCCAGAATGGATAGATAGAAAGAAGAATGCAGATCTCCGAAAAATTTATAGAAGAAATAAACACAACGAGCCCCCTTTCAATAAACAAATATAAAATTTAATAAGTTTGACAACAGAATTTAAAATGAAAAGAAATCAATTAATTGGTTACAAAAGAAGGAAAAATGTACTAACATGTACTCAAATGAAAAGAAACAATACAAATTTTCTTTCTACTACTTGTCAGTGACAGAACTAATTCAATTCTTCATTGCCTACGAGATGTGACCGTTGAGTGCAATGATGAGCGACATCATCACTTATCCGGACATCGAGTCTTCCGTTCGTCCCAGTTCTGCCAACCTTTGTCTAGTTGTCTAGACTGGACTTTTGTCAGTCGAACTCTGATTTAACACTCGTCTCTGGACCTAGACTTCGGCTCAGAATTTGTTCTGTTACTTGGAATTGGTACAGGAATTTTTCAAGGAAATCTCAGAAGAGTTCCAGAATCTCGGGAGAGTTTAGGAAACTCTGGAGAGTTCAGAAAAACTGTTTCCTTTAATAAATAAAAATGTCTCGCAATAGACAATAGGTCACACACACACACACACACACACACACACACACACACACACACACATATATATATATATATATATATATATATATATATATATATATATATATATATATATATATATATATATATATATATATATATATATGTGTGTGTGTATATATATATATATATATATATATATATATATATATATATATATATATATATATATATATATATATATATATATATATATATATATATATATATATATATATTCACGTGCTGATTTTAAATTCAACAGTGTTTTACATACAGTTTATGTTTTATCCAATATGTTGAAGACTGACCTCGTAAAATTATTAGATCTTCAAATTATTTTCTTAAATGAGACATTTATAAATTTGTGAAATTACCATGTATACCAACATCAAAAACTTTATTTAGTCCACCTGTTTGAATCATCTTGCCATCATGGTTCTATCTCTTCTTTTATTAACTGTAATCTGGAAATCTGTATGTTTCCTACAACATTGAGAAAAAAAAATTTCATCATCTGAATTTAAGAAATCAGCATCTTTATTCCCCTCTACAGTATTAAGTTACACAACTAACATTTATGATCACACTTTTATCTCATTCAGTCTGATTATCTCTTCATTCCAACAATTTTGCTTTCATGTTATATGCATGAAATTTGTACAGCACATCTCCGAAAGGTTTAACCTTTTATTCCAGTTTAAGTTTGTACCTTTTATTTTGTGTGCAAAAAGTTAGAATTAGTTATGCTTGTGCTCCATTCAATGTTCTGCAACTGTTCTGGAATATATAGTTATATTCAGACCTATGGTTGGAATTTTTAAGTATGATCATTTTCAGCTATGAAGAGAAAAGATCGTAATAATTTTAATTTTACAAAACAATGTTAGTTCTGCGGCTATTTGTGTGTGTATATATATATATATGTGTGTGTGTGTGTGTGTGTGTGTGTGTGTGTGTGTGTGTGGATGGATGGATGTGTGTGTATATGCGTGTGTGTGTGTGTGTGTTCATTTTCATGCGTATTTAAATTTCAGAAGTGAGCTATCGGCGGTTATGACTATGTACTCATTGATCTTATGTTTGAGATAACAAAATTCTTACATGCAGCCTACTTGGCTAAAATTACTGAAGTAATACGTAACTGTTTTTTATGCCGCAGTTTTGTTTTGTCATTTTGTCTTCGTTTTGTCCATTTTTAATGGTTGACGTGATGCTGGTCACTTCTGAAATTATAAATAGTTCCAAGAGAGAAGAACAAATCTTTGAAAGATGATGCGTCCATACATAAAGCGATTTATAATGATCCATTTTGACCCACACTAGGCTGGAGAACACATGTTTCGAATAACAAGTAATAGAACGCTCTAGTTGCAACTGTTAATTCATTTGTCATATAAATAATGAACACTTTACTGTTTGATCACATTTTCTAGATTATGTGATTCTACAGCACAGCATAAACTGAATTATATTAAATGAAACGTAGATATTGATTTTGTATGGCATTTTGATAAAAGCAACTATTTGCATTCATATTTGATGATAGATGTTCAAGTGATCTCAACGAGTTTAACGTTATGTTCACCACATTTCATTATCATAATTTAGGGTGTCTGTTCTCGTCGTCCCACTGCGAATACAGTGATCAAATATATAAGGCTTTTAACATGGACAAACTGTTAGGACTTAATGGAATGTTTTGAAGTTTAATATCATTTTGAAAGGCCAAATTGTACTTCGGTAAATAATAATTAAAACTGCAGAAAAAGACAACCAATTGAATACGATGAAATTACTTCCTCAGATGTAATTAATGTAAGTACTAGTGAGATACTTTCTAGACATAATTGACATAGGCTTACGCCTGGGGCATGACTAGGAAGAACGGATTCTCGCTTGTGCTTTACGTAAAACTAATAATTCAGACCAGAACTTAATAAGCTTTAATTAGAGAAATCTGCGTCTCTCCCCAAAATTTGCGCTGGTTATGATGGACGGTCTTTGGAATGATTTTATCTAGTCATTAAATCGTGAAATTGATGCAAACGAATGTGTTGGAACATATAGGTATACATTTTAGGCATTTACATGTATTTCTTGCGTCTCTTGAATGACCGTTAGTTGAAGTATCTTTAATGCACAGAACATTTCCTATGAAATCCCATGTTTGACAAATTTGTACATTCATGTGGAATAAAACAACCCTCCCTCTTGTGGCCATTTGAAAGTACGTGCCTATATACCAGAGGCAAAGCTAGGGTGGGGCAGGGGGTACATATGTCCCGGGCGCCAAGGTGCAGGGCGCCAAAATGAGGCTTACAACGTTACATTATAATAAGTAAAATAGAAAAAAAATGTGATTAAACGGAGAGGGGGCTGGAGCACCAAATTTATAGTTCGTCACGGGCGCAAAATATCATAGCTACGCCTCTGCTATATACTGTTGTTCCATTAAATACATCCGCTAATTAGATGCATAACGCACAATGCAGGCAACCTCTAACTGCGAATCTACTCAGAAAAAAAAAAACAATGTACCAGTTGTGATCGATGACGTTCGAGGCTATGATGGCCTCCTAGTTATGGAAGCCATTGTAACATCCTCGGCGGAGAAAATTTGCGTCATTCCTAACAACGTTCTCCCTGGGTCAACTGCTGTTTGTGGATAGCCTGCAATTTATCAACAGCAGCCGGGAAAAGCTTGCTACCAACATCCCAAAGTAGGCTTTTCACATCACACGCCGCTATATGTATCGTGATGTTAACCTTCTCACCAGAAAGGGTGTCTATCCGTTAAAAATATGAGCAACTGGTAAAGGTTTAAAGAAGACCAACTCCCTCAGACAGATTCAAACATTCAAATCAGTCAGCAAAACCGCGCTACGCCTACAACGCAAGAGTATGAGTACATGAAGTATGTGTGTGTGCGTGTGCGCACGCGCGAGCGTGTGTGTGTGTAGAAATTAGCTGATTGGAGACTTCCTGTGCAAGGATGAGTTCTTGCTGGGTGACGTATTCGGTTTGTTTCCGAATATATCGCTGTTCAACACTATGTCTTTGCCAATCCAACTTATACAGCTCTCATTAGATGAGCTAGGATGCTCTCCTAAACCGTCTGGATATCAAGCTGCTGGCTGTCAAGGTGTACGTCCTTATTGCCAAGGGTATCCATGGCCGCGAAAAGAACATTATTATTCTTTGCATTATTTATTTTTATTAACTTTTTACACTCAGTATACGCACATTCTATGGTCATCTGACATTACAAGTTTATCTTTAGCCATATCATCACATGTCTTTAACTGACAGCACCGCATCAAGATTAATCTCCTTTGAAGTAGGGAACCTTAAAGAAACCTAATATTTTCACATTCGTTTAATCAATATGAAACGGATTATATAAATACGATTACCAAGCCTATACCTAACATAGTGTCGGTAACCGGATAAACTTTGTATATGGTTCCGTTTTAAAGCCCGCACTCAACGAACTAAGGGCGTTGATAACAGGTTTTACAATTACTACATCCACAGAGATCCGTCATGTGGTTTTTTTATTTTCTTGATGTGAGTGAATTGAAGTTCTTATAGTAAACCTACTACAGCAAGATATTTAAGATTCAGTAACTTTAAATTTATTAATGGTCATGATGAAACCTATATTTATCAGCAAGGACATAACCTTGATGCAAGCATCTGTGTAAAGAAGTCATAAGCCGCGACATGTTTGGGATCACCATGTGTTTGAAACGTGTTTTCAAATACACGCGGAAACGTCAGGTGCTAATTTCAGTTAGGAGATTTAGAAACTAGAGACTGTTAGAACAAACTTAAAATTCCAGCATTGAAACATTGTCTATTTTTTCTGTTACAACGAGGATAAACTTTTTTGTGCTAAAAAAATATTTTCATTGTCAATCTACCCTAGCCAGATCCATATATACTTTATTCTATGTTCATCCATCTTTGGTCTCCATTCTTCCACATCTTAGCATTATAAATCCCGATATGAGACGAAGAATAGAAATGACATTGGCTTCGTAATCTTACCTATGGGTTAATTGGAGGGGTGTGGGGTGGGTGATAAGGTTAACCCAGGAGCCACAGAATAGCTACCAGCAACTGGTACCCAAAGAAAACCATACCATCTCCCCCCCGCCCGATAATTCCCCCTCAGTTTTGTGCCCCATTCTGAGCCCTAGGCAACAACCTAGTTAGCCTATATCGACGGAATGCCTGTGGTTAACCGAAATGAACTGAACGTGCAGCTTTAAAATGGGCCTAAAAGTAAAATTTACATAGCTAAATTTCCCAAACATTATTTTTTAAACTTAACTAGAAAAACACAAGAAATAAAACGCCGTCTCGAACGAAATTCAACACAATCCGTGTCATCTGAAGAGGTTTGTTATTTTCACCATACTGAGTCCCGAAAGGAAACGACCAATGCAAGTGTACTCACAAATAATCAATTCTTAAGTGGAATCTAACGATGTTCGCTTATGCTGCATTTATGTGTCTTTACCCTGTATTTTATTTCTAATATGTCTCCGTGATTTTTATTATTCATGTCATATTATGTAGCCTTTATTAATTTATTCAAGTTTAATTTAAAGTGACTTCAAAAATCTGGAAATAGTGGGTAGGGATACGGCACACTTACCACTAGGTCAGATAGATTTATATACAAATTGTATTGAAAGTTTAACACATGTTGAACTGAGAAACAGTATAACCTTTATTCGGCTCGTTATTTCGAAATTTATATTGAACACTATGTCATGTCAAGATATATTATGCATATTATGATATGGACAATGTACATACTAGCATGTTATGGTAAAGTAAACATGACATTATGGAATGGACACTGTACATACTGTCATGTCAAGATACAGTAAGTATTGTATTTTGGAATGGAGACTATACATACCGTCATGTAAAGATACAGTAAGTATGGTATTATGGAATGGACACTGTGCATACTGTCATATCAAGATACAGTAAGTATTGTATTTTGGAATGGACACTGTATATACTGTCATGTCAAAATACAGTAAGTATGGTATTATGGAATGGACACTGTACATACTGTCATGTCATAATACAGTACGTATAGCATTATGGAATGGACACTGTACATACTGTCATGTCAAGATACAGTAAGTATGGTATTGTGGAATGAACACAGTACATACTGTCAAGTCAAGATACAGTACGGGTGGTATTATCACCGTACATATTGTCTTACCATGATAGAATAAAGATGGAATTATGGAAGGGACTCCATACATACTGTCAAGTCAAGATTGAGTAAAGATGACATGATGGAATGAACTCGGTACATACTCTCAAGTCAAAATAGAGTAAGGATGGTATTATGGAATGGACACCAAGCGTACTGTCAAGTCAAGATAGAGTAAGATAGTTTTATGGAATGGACACCGTACATGCTGTCAAGTCAAGATACAGCATGGATGGTATTATGAAATTGACACCGTATATACTGTCAAGTCGGGATAAAGAAAGGATGGTGTAATGGAATAGACACCAAACATACTGTAAAGATACAGCAAGTATCGTATCGGAATCGACACCGTACATACTGTCATTGTATTGGATTGGACACTTCACCTACAGATCATTCATCTGAGAAACATGTATAGCCTTTTGTTTGTTCGGTGTTTTTACATTCTGAGAAAAGTGTAATTTGAAATAAATATACACAGTATAAGTTAATAAATTTCAGGAGTATTTTGAAATTTTAGCTGAGAAAGGAGTATTTGGCATCCTAGAATTGACATGATTATTTTGACATTCTAGCATATCCAAGAACATTTTGGCATTCTAGCAATCATGAGTATTTTGACATTCTATTACTGACAGGAGTTTTCTGACATTCTGTCCCTGATGGGAATATTTTGACTTTTTTGTCACTGACGGGAGTATTCTGGCATTCTGTCACTGACGAGCTATTCTGGCCCTGACAGGAGTATTTTGACATTCAAGCACTGACAGGAGTATTTTGACATTCTGAAAACGAGAGCGTTAGACTAATCGTTTGTATCACAATGAATCAAAAATTTCACTTTTCGAGACATGTAAACTCTATAAATTGCCTTTAAAATATATCATTATTTGCAGTGAACAGAAATAATTCTTAACTTTTATCTATGTTTATAGAAACCAATTAATTCAGTCTGTCGACCAAACCATCATAAACAGTACGTGACTGGACTGTTAAATATATTGTGTGTTTACTTTTTCTCTTCAAATCCATGATAGCATTTTTGTTCATTTTCACTTTACACCTTAATCTTTTGTAAGCTTAAATGCGCTAAGACAGTTTGATGTCTTTCATAATCGCATTTTCATACAAAATAGAAAATTCACCCAATAACAACTCAGTTATCTGCATAACAATATATATATATATATATATATATATATATATATATATATATATATATATATATATATATATATATATATATACTGAGTCGGATTTCAGACTGGCATGACGACCAAGTAATTAATTAATTCTCATCTATGAATACAGTTATTCCGGATTCAAGTGTAAGAAATCAAGGCATATAGGAGTAATTAATGAGAATTATAAATATGTATCCCTAATAGACGAGAATTAATTACTATGTCATCATGCGAGTTTGTCTGCTACGTACCAGAGCATATAAAAACGATTTAGTGGCATTATGTATGCATGTGTGTGTGTGTGTGTGTGTGTGTGTGTGTGTGTGTGTGTGTGTGTGTGTGTGTGTGTGTGTGTGTGTGTGTGTGAGAGAGAGAGAGAGAGAGAGTTCCGCTTGTGTTTGCTTACAGACAAAAGTGTTTCCGGCGAACAAATGTGGGAGGATCTCAAGTATCATTACACGTCATTCATATGACGTAGTTAACAAGAATACAGGAACAACCAATTAGTTACGATTTATACTCTATATAAGACTCGCGCTCTCTTGCGAAGTAGAAAAGTGTTGTTTTTTTAACGAAAATAATTTCAATTGATTACAACAACTACATTAATATTTTGTCGCAGTAAAAACATAAGAGCTGTTTCATAAACTTAATGCAAGGTTAAAATACTTATTCTTACCGTAGAAAAGTTCAGTACTGGTCACTTTTATTTCGGAAGTTCAAAGGTCTCACGCAGTTAACTAAATTCACTGTGCATTGTTATATGCACTATTTCAAAATTAAAAATATAAATAAAACGCTTTAAACAAAATTTACTTATCGTCATTTGTAGAATTTGTTCTTAACACAGCAGGATAAAAGAAAACATGTGGTATAAAAATGTAATCTTTGCACGTGTATGCATTTCGCAATTATCTTTGTAGTGTGCATAAGAGAATAAGTAGAGTAAGTCACGTGGTTAGTATTTAAGGTCAATCCTGAAAATTACATGCAAACATGGCGCCACAAGTTCGTCTTTACATCTCATTTGGAGTAATTCTACATCCGCCTGTTTAAATATTCAGGTACCAGTATCAAACTAATGAGGTAAAAATATTTTCCAATTAATAATATAACGGCTTCCATGAAGCTGCTTTATATTAGCTGCGTTCTACCCATAATTCCCCGACTCTTCTTTTCAAATTAACTCTCTCAAAAGATGGTTACTGGTCAGTGCGTAGTCATACTTGTTAAAGTCGCACTTTAACGGATATCTTGTGATCAGTTTTGGTTGTCCTCACCATGTAAACTGAACTCGGTTTTACGCGATTTTTCACGAAGACGATTAGATTAAAACGTCGATTTCAAAAGCTGGATGTAACTTAATCTATGGTCATGTCAATAACTAAGTGGTTCTAACCAAGAAAAACCTGTTTTGGAAAAGAGCATCCATTTTTCGTGAAAACATCTAGAATCTTCGCGAAGATTTGCTTAGATCCATTGTACAAATCTACATTGTGCCTATCTTGGTCAAGCTTGTCAAAAACTCAAGATTTTTGAAGATGTTTCTTCATTTTTCCGAAAGTTTTGCTTCGAGGAGTAGAGGCACATTTTTATAAAGAAGGTGACATTCTTTGTGATCATACATTTTTCAAAGTTAATTAATGTCTTGAATGTTAAGTTTTGTTTATTTCATGAAGATTTTACCCATCCAGGCTGATGCTATGGCTATGATACCAAGCCATGTCCACATATATAATAACCAGTTTGCCTTGCCGGTCTTAGTCGTTTGCCCTCTAATTCTTATGTAAATATGTAAAGGAAGACAGTAACTAAACAAAATGTACGCTGATTAATCATGGTGGGGGCGGTGTTTGTGAAGCAGATAAACAGGGTATTTTGGTAGCTTTGCCGAATTGTGAAATATCTACGGGTTAATTATCTGATATGCAACCTTCTTATCCGCACCGACGCCCAACCCTTCAAGACGAGACTGGACATGAAGCTCAAAATCTAGTTTTAGAAAGGATTGTTATAATGCGATGATAACCACGTGATTTCCTCTTGTTGTCATCCTTATATATATATATATATATATATATATATATATATATATATATATATATATATATATATATATATATATATATATATATATATATATATATATACCACAAACACCATCGCTATTAGTCTATCGTCTGCAATAATACCGCAGTGAACACGGTGAAGAGTTGAGGTCATTACGAATTCGCTGTCAAAAAGAGATTAGATCAACGAAAAGGTAAGGCAAGTTTATATTTCCAGCTAGTTACAATGTATTTATAAATTAACTGTTGATAATAACTTACATCCCATAACAAAATGAAGTAAAACTGCACTTTATTCTCTAGAATACTTTTAATTATGACTGATTTTTAAAATTATAAATTTGAACTTTAATCCCTTCTTCATTCTTATATCTCATCCCAACTTCATTCCAATATTATATTTTGGTATCGAGAAATCATGTTCATGCGATATATTCTTCATGAATTAACAGGTTCAAGATGTATTAGTACAGCATAAAAATATTTTAAATACATAGGGATGCTTACTTTCTTATTTACTCTCAAACATAATTTAACTGAAGTTCAGTACATAATTGAAAATCATTAACCTCTTAAACCGTGCCAAAATGTAATATGTTATCTTTATAGGTATGTCATTGTGTATGTCCTTTATTGTAATACAAGGAAGACTTTTACAAACTTGATAGGGAAATTTTGGTATTAGTCCCCGTGCCGTTTCTCGGTATCATTGTCATGTTGGAATAATATTATCATACAGATTATAAAAATTATACTTTGTCGCCTAATGAGAATCGAATCAGGGTTTGCGAGTTACCATAGCCACTGCCTTGTCTACGCCCACCAATCCCTATACCGTGTATAACCCCAAAAGGTTGGAAACTAATCATGTATATAGACATTTTTGCTTGGCAGATGCACTCGCTTGGCGACACAGTAATTCATTCCTTGAAATACAGAATTACTCCGACATAAATCAAGGCATACATATGCTATTTTTTACGTTTATAACTACACATCAATACATATGCTATTTTTTACGTTTATAACTACACATCAAACTGAGCGGAATGTGTTGTCCCAGGAGCCATAAAGACGATAGGTGCTAATGTCTTATAACATAAGAAAAACTTTTATCAGACTAGCCTCTGTGTGTGTGTGTGTGTGTGCGTGTGTGTGTGCGTACATACACATTAACACATTGTTACCAATCTTGACTCAAGAACACACATTCGTACTGGTTAAGTCCAATGGTGCATGTATATAAAAAGCCAGCTCATCCTGTACAATGATAAAATTTCCCCAATTAAGACGACCTCCCTCCATTTCAGTTAGTTATCTTAATTGGCAGGTGATATTGTATGTGTGGAACTAGCTATATGTATTGCTTTTCATCAGGCAAAATAATACGTTTCTGGTCGGCCTTCAGTCCCCGTTTTTCATTGCTTACTCTACCACTATTGTCATCCATGGTATATTGTTTTGCAATCAATTTAAAATTAAAATAAAAATAAAAATAATTCCGAAATTGATCAATTATGCATCTATTAGTACATTATATTTACTAATCATTATAATATATATATGATGTTTGAAAAATATTTTTTTAAAATTGATTTGTGCAGTTAATTGAGTTGGTTTAGCCCACTATTCCAAGCGCTTAGTATAATTTTTAATTACAAAATAATCTACCTACCTACTCGAATTTTAAAACTAGTGCAATCAGAAACGCACACATAATTTTTCTGATAGAACAAACACATAAAAGTTTTAATTAAAAGTTTGCCTGATATCGTAGTATGGCAATAAGGAAAATGTGTATACAATATTTAAAGAACAGAGGTCTCAAACTCGAATCACCCCAAGGGCCGCATTAGGGCATTTTTGATGGCCCAAGGGCCGCATCACCTTTGTTATCTCTCATGACACCTTGTAATGACAATCATTATGCGGGCAACCGGATACAGCTTGGCGGGCCGCATGCAGCCCGTGGGCGATATGTTTAAGACCCCGGTCATAGACATTTCTAAGGGTGATATAAACATTTAAAATAAATAATTTGAAGATAACGATAATGCTTTCTTTTATCACTGAATTTAGCACTGAATTCCCTTCATTTACATCGCAGACATACTCCCATCCTAAATATGTGTTGTGACACACGTATCTTCTTTCGCACAAATAATAAGGATTGAATATAGTTCTTTCAGTTAGTATAAAAGAATTGGCCTTACATCAGGAGTGAATTGAAAGTAATCAAGTATTCATTCCATGCACCTTGAAAAGCTCTTGAGGTTTATTTGTCACAATGATAAAATCTTCGAAACTTCTGGAGCATATCGAGAAAAATCTCAGTGTATGCACTTAGTCTCGTGAGGTGCGGTAAAGGATATTGCACACCCATACAGAAGAAAAATACCCACATCAGGATATGGGCGTGGCAGGCATCCGCGTAGGCTATAACTGATTGCATGTCCTATTAGTTTAATTCGATACGCAGTCCTATACATGTTATCTTCATCGTCTTATATTGCCTGTTAGCTGACTGCACTTTTCTTCGTTAGCTGGAGCATCAAGCATTAACTTCTCAAAAAGAATGCTTTGATGGCGCTGTGTAAGTAATCTGAATGCATTTGAGTGTTTATTTCTTCCTTCTATGAAGTACCTAACCTTTCTTTACAATTTTATGATGCTTTCATCCATTTACCCACTCCGTGTATAGTACTAATGGGGGTGGGGTGGCGGATGGGGCGGTTGCAATGGCGCTAGAGGTACCCAGAAGCAATTGTTAAAACATTGCAGGAAAGTTTTCCTGCACTTTTCTTCGTTAGCTGGAGCATCAAGCATTAACTTCTCAAAAAGAATGCTTTGATGGCGCTGTGTAAGTAATCTGAATGCATTTGAGTGTTTATTTCTTCCTTCTATGAAGTACCTAACCTTTCTTTACAATTTTATGATGCTTTCATCCATTTACCCACTCCGTGTATAGTACTAATGGGGGTGGGGTGGCGGATGGGGCGGTTGCAATGGCGCTAGAGGTACCCAGAAGCAATTGTTAAAACATTGCAGGAAAGTTTTTGGTAGGGCCATCATCGTCCTCAATGGCGCCTTTGGCCCTTATTATGACACTGCCCACCCTACCCCTCTATAGATTCCTTTATATAAAAATGAAGTAACAATCATAAACATTTGCGCAGCGTGAATACGGTTAAAGATACATGTATAATTTTCCTTAATTGTTATAGCACCAGACTGTGACGCTATACATGTTATCTTCATCGTCTTATATTGCCTGTTAGCTGACTGCACTTTATATACGGACGTGTTTCACCGTGTACATGAATATTCTCTACGCCCTATCAAATGTGAGGCCTCGAGTGATCTTAGGCACTCGCCTTTATACAACACTCACATCTCTACTCTATCCGTGTGGTTTCGTGACCTCTCTCTCTCTCTCTCTCTCTCTCTCTCTCTCTCTCTCTCTCTCTCTCTCTCTCTCTCTCTCTCTCTCTCTCTCTCTCTCTCTCATTAGTAATCGTCTTCATTCACCTCCTCCTTTTTCTTGCCACCATCTCTTCTCCACCTTCATCTTCCTCTACTTCATTTGAGTAAATTTATTTTCAATTTTGTCGGTTGGAATCGGCATGTGACTCATTTTTAAGGTGTTTGTCTCGCATAAAGTTTTCAACCTGAATAGCCCATTTCATACCGGATTTAACCGAGTCGCTCCGTAATTATCCGAAGACCTCCGAGTCCCTTTATACTCCAGCCAATCAAACGCTGGTAGGCATATGTACAGCACAAAATGGCGTACATTCTTGTTTAGAAATATCAGATTAAAACAATCAGGTTCATTATGAAGGACAAAACCTATAATGTTCATGTTTCAGCTTATTTCCACCACATAAGAAATGTTTAATTATTTTGTAAGCGAGCAAGGAGAGAAGTGCCCTCCCTTGTAGTTCTTATATAGTGCATGTATGACACTACATTAAAACGATACGAGCCCCTGTGAGCAAGTGGATCTAATTTAATGATTTATGTTTAAATGTAAATAATCAACAGACTTTCACAAACAAATGTGATCAACTCATATTAAACACATCTCATTTTAGTGACGTTTCGGACACATAATAAATAGTTTGAACAACTTGCTCTTTGATTGTCAGGATTAAATTTTTAACATCGACATGGTTCCATACTCACATGCACATGTCCAGATGTAAAAAGCTCATAGCTACTCTCTCGTATGGCTTTAAAATCCGCCCTGGTATCCAGAAAATAAGACAGGATGGTTCCAATATTAAATTTAGTCAATATCTGTGGCATCATAGCTGTTGAATATGCATTTGTCAACTCGATAAACGAAGCTGAAGTAGTTGGAACAATTGATGCTGATGCTGAGGTGTACGCCATGTTTTGACTACCAGCTATCGATTGGATATTGCAGCCATCTGACCGCCTGCCATGTGATCAAAATTCCGAGCAAATTACGAAGTTTGCCGAAGTTTCCATTCTATGCTGATGCGTCCGCCTTGCTTTGACCACTAGTCTGGTTCCCTGCTTAGAATGCTTCCTGCGATGCACTCCGCTCAACTATACTAAGCAGGGGAGCAGACTATTTGCCTACCAGCTATCGATTGGATATTGCGGTCAGTTGACCACCCGCCACGTGATCAAAATTTCGAGCAAATTACGAAGTTGGCCGAAGTCTCCATGAAATGGTCTATACAACTTTTGTGTTCGATTTCGTAACTTGACCATATGTTATACGTGTATTGATTTTTATATATGCCTACTATTAAGTCTGTGATGAATACGCTGTAAAGCTGCCGTAATCTAAATTGTTACTATGTGATTAAAATAATACAAATGAAAAAAGAGGGGAAAAAACAAGAAGTACTACGATCATGAACTTCATACATATTATATAACCAGTGCTTGCTCTTGTGACCTAAGTTGTTGGAGCGTCCGCATCGGGTGCGAAAGGTCGAGGGTTTGAACTCCTGGTTGAGTCATACCAAAGTTTAAAAAGAATCGTGCTAGCAGATGCCTCGCTTGCCACTCAGCAGTAAGAGACTAGTGTTAGGAATGGTCGGCCTAGTGTCAGGATAACGTGACTGAGTGGGACATGGTGCCACACCGAAGACACCGTAACGATATGACTAAACTTGTTTTAGCTTCATTAAAGAATAAAATAGAACCACACACACAAACACAATCAGTACTAAGTGTTTTTAAATTTAATACGTATTGTTTGTTTGCTAATTTTTTTTAAAAAAATATTTCATTATATGCTATTGATAACGTGACATTGTATATTGGACTTGACCATGTCCAAAATCAAATTCATTTCCTATCGAACCTGAATAATTGACTTTGATTTTGTAGTTCATCTCAACATGAATCTAGAACATTGGATATTCCCCATGAATTGCCGTGTCTACCTATTGTTTACTATACATTTTATATTAAAATTCTAGCTATGGACTTCAAATTGTAAATAAGATTTTATTTGATTAACATTATGGATATTCTAGAAAGAAACTTTCCATTAGGTAATAGTCTGGGGTTTTAAACAAAAAAAAAAAACAAAATAGAAAATGATTGTGACCTGAGGTCAGGTGGAGGACTCTATAATCTTGTTTCTTCTAGAAACTAATTGTTCGTGCTTTAAGATCTTGTGGCAGAATCAGCTGTATTATTGTTGTCGTAGCTCCTTTTGGCAATATTTTATTTATTGAAATTATTTAATTCAAGTGATTTCTCTTTGAAAATACGTGATCTTCAAAACAATTCTTGGAAATAGAAACTTGACTTTAAAATTAAATGTCAAAAATGATTTATTCTTGGATTGTATTATTGTAATGCAACAAAGTGTTAGCACATCACCATGACACAAGCCACCAAGGGAACATCAACACTCGCAGCATAGGATTTTGTTTGGATTTCCATTAAAGTTTATTCATAACTTTGATCGTTATTACTTAGTTTACATTTTCATTATTGGGTAGCTGGCACTCTTGCATGGTAACCGAGTAATTAACTCTCATATAAACCGTTACGGATCACTGTTACCTCACCTCTTTCTGCGTGAGTTCGAGTCCAGACTCGGCTAACGAGTGAGAAAGCCTGCCAGTCGCTTCTCGTGTGTCGGTGGTTCTACCCTGTTTTTTTCCAGTGTTCTTCCTCCGCCATTAATACTAGCCGCCATGTATAGTTTAACTTGTACTGAAAAATGGCGTTAAACCTTACAACAACAACAATAACAACAACAACAATATAATTACACAGTCACTCCAGAATCCTCCAACACAGAGGTTCTCACACTGTGGTACTCGAACCTCTGGCGGTTCGCGAGCTTCATTCAGGTGGTCCGCGGAAAGGTTGCAGTAGTTACGTAACGGTATAATCCACGTTAGGAGAGATAATCAAGTCGTCAATTGATTTTAAAATGAATGAATGAATGAATGAATGAATGAATGAATGAATGAATGAATGAATGAATGAATGAATGAATGAATTGTATTTCAGCAGCAGATTATGTGTTACAAAATGCATCGGTGTTTATACTACGCTTAAACTGTCACTATAAATTGCATGCAAGGAAGGCGCTGATAAGCAGAAAGGCAAAGAGGAAAAAGATAAAAGAATTTGAGCTTCGACACTTGCAAACAAGGTCATCCAAGTGGCGAGTCACCTAAGACGTGCCTATCTTCAGCTAATTGTTCTTTTCCTGCCTCCCTTCGACAAAAACAAAAACTTAAAGATATGCTTACGAGAGAGAGGACTTAAACTCTTTTTGTACGAGAGAGAGAGAGAGAGAGAGAGAGAGAGAAAGAGAGAGAGAGAGAGAGAAGATACGTATGCATGATAAACAAAAACATCATATTTCCTGCAGGATCCATAATAATCAATGTTTTGTATCACATTTTCACATCTGGGTCAAACATTTCAAAGACAAGTCTTTCAAATGTGTTCCTTTAAAGTGTTTTTAGACACAAAAATGTTCGAATCGATCAGCTAATTCGTTTATATTTTACTCTAATGTGGATATACAAATTTGTAAACTAAATTCGGTACTGCGTCGAATATATCTCGTGGAATATCCAGATACCTAAATCGGTGAAATATTTTTTATCATCAAATTCAACCTCGGCATCAAGTTGTGGTCGAGTAGTATTATTTTAGTTGAAATGGACATGCCATCTTGGTCATTTTATAGTTCAAGTGGACATGCCATCTTTGTCATTTTATAGTTGAAATGGGCATGCCATCTTGGTCATTTATAGTTGAAATGGATATGCCAACTTGGTCATTTTATGGTTGAAATGGACATGCCATCTTGGTCATTTTTAGTTGAAATGGACATACCCTCGTGGTCATTTTACAGTTGAAATGAACATGCGGTCTTGGTCATTTTACAGTTAATATTGACAAGTCATTTTGGTATTGTTTTAGTTTAATGATAGATAATTAATCCATACAATTGAGAGAGTGAGTAGTAAAAGTGAGGACTGACTAAATAACAACATAAAACTTTCAGCCGCTGTGGATGATTAATCAAGTTCAAGGACATACATAATTATCATAGAATGTGAATGAACAATAAACACGTGTCTCAGATTTTACTCCGATTCTTAAAGCAACATTCTCTGTGAAAACAAATTAAACTGAGACACTGCCAACCTGTTTTGCACTGTGCTCCCAAATTTGAAGTATTAAAAAAATATAGAAAAGTGAAGTAAGGAAGGTAGTGTCACCCAGGGCATCTCCGCTTGTCAAGGGTCACCAATTCTACGTCAACCCTTGGCACATTTAGCTAGCTAAAACGTAATCTACTGCTGCGCTATCTGATTGGATTTAGTCAGATCCCTCGTTATATTTAAACTGAGAGATTGTTAGGAATAGTGATTTTGATCTCCATACACAATGACCCGCGTTTCTCTAATATAAACGTGTGAAGCAACCTTTAGCTCCGAGTGTAACATGGAAATCGTCTTGCTGATTAACAAGCAGGTCACGTAACAAGCTTCCTCATTGGTTAACTGATCAAAACACCGTTTCAGCCAGCTAAATATACGAAGAGTAGAATCTGAACTTGGTGGTTCGACGACGCATGGTAGGCAAAGATGCCCTGGGTACCAAAACCGTAGATAGGATCTGTATAAGCTGGGGTGATTTATAGTGTGTTGTTCGTCATGCAAACATATCAGTATGCATGTAGGCCTAAATAGGTGAATCGGTCACATCCTACAGTATAAACACCCAAATCGATTAACTCCACATTTGGTAAAAGAAAATGCAGAGCACGTACCTAAGCAAGAGTTTAGACCAACATGTAGATCTCCGCTTTTTTCTGACATTATTGGTAGCGGAGACGAACTGGGCCGGGCCGAATTTCATACTGAACCTTCGGCCTCTGATCAGTTCTGCCTATCGAACGCTCGCTAGTAAGTAATAAATTTATTTCAACTGACTTTTGTAGGCGTCTGGTAAGCAAAATCCATCTTCTTTCTACCCATAGCATTAAATCCTTTGGATCATCCAGATCTGTTAGTATTAATTCCTGTCATAACAGAACACCTGTATATCTATCATTTACTAACCTTTCTGTTAAATTGCTGACGCATGCGCGGAAAGCAGCATCACCCTAAGACAAGAATATCGCTTTGAAACATTCTAGTGAGGACTATATCATTAGCGTTATGCCAACAACAACAACAACGAATCAAGTCTTAGTATGAATTGAAAAAGTGCATTGAGATAATGTGCGTGCCCAAGGTACCAGATCATAGCTGGTATGTGTGCATACGTGGTAACAGCATGCGTATCGGCTCTACATTGGCAGTACCAACCTCAAATTAATACTGATCATACACCAACAAGATCTGGTATGCTCTACTGGGTTACATACCTAAGCGAAGTCATTCGAAAATTGATAGGCACTAAAAGATGCCGTGGAATAATTATACCTGTATTAATTATTGTAACAATCATAAGAAACATCTCCAATTTAAAAATGAGACCTATCTGAGTGTCTTTTGTGATAATCGTGTTGTTGTAATGCGGCAGACGATGCTATACATGAGTAATATAACCTAACAAAGTCCATATTTCGGTTCTCTCTCTCTCTCTCTCTCTCTCTCTCTCTCTCTCTCTCTCTCTCTCTCTCTCTCTCTCTCTCTCTCTCTCTCTCTCTCTCTCTCTCTCTCTCTCTCGTCAGTCATTAGTAAGTTTTCATTTAAAGTTTTGGAATGCTCATGACAAAATATGCAGGGTACACGTTTGTCTTGCAATCCCTTATGCCCAGTAAAACACATAACTGAACCAAACGCTATCAATATTTCTTTATATTAAAAAAATACTCCAAGTAGGACATTTGTGAAACTATGTGTACCTTGATCTTTGAATATTTTAACGCACAAACCCATTTAGTCTTCATGATCACCTGTGATATGAAAAATATGTCAAATTAAGCAACCGATTGGCGAGAAAATAATAAAAATAAATGTTTTCGTCGAATAAAACTAATCTAAAACTTATTTGGGAAGCTTATCTGGGTTCATATACTATAACTATAATTAACAATTATGCATGCACAAACTTGCTACGTCAAGTTCAATATCACTATATGTACGCAAACAAATCGTCTTCTGATGGTGTCATTTTCTTTTAAAGGTCATTCGGTCATTTGCGGCAACAAACTCATTTACAAGAGACAAGTACGACAAGTCAAATACGCAATAATTAGGAAAGAATATTTTATCAGAAGAAGGAAAAATCATGGTTATTCGAAAGGCAAAACCTACTTTATCACGAAACAACTCTCAAGGTTCTTTGGCTGAAAATCTATATTTTTCAGTTGAGATTGTTGTTTGTTAAAATATTTACGCCTTTGGGAAGCAATGTGACAATGTCATATATCAGTTGGCGACTCCGTTACATCAAATATGATAAGGAGTCAAAATAATATATTCTTACGCCTCTGTAAGTACGTTTCCGGAATCGAAATGCACTTGACAAAAGTTTTGATAGACATTTGTGATATATGTTTAAAAATACATCGAATATATATCTTTTTTTTATAAAAAAAAAAGCAATAAGAAATTAAAAATTATGAGCAAACATAAAGGAATTTAAATAAACAGTAATGTAATGCAAGCATTTACATCAACTAATTCGTACAGGATTTTATAGGATTTTAAAAAATAAAAATTGGAAAGTCAAGTTTCTGTCACAAGATTTAAGTTGGGACAAGAAAGATAATGATATTAGAGATCTAGATATAATGACAAACTATTACATCACGTATATATTATTGACCATTCTTACATTAACCTTTTATTAAAATGATTCATAAATACAATATATTTATATAGTCTAAAATAATTATTAAGCGAATGTTACACGAACGTGACAAAACCGGAATCAATCTGTGTGAAATCGAATAGATTGACTCCTATTTATCATTTTCGTGTACTTCACCTAATGCAGTGTAAAGTCGTTTTTTGAGTCAATATCCACTACTAGTATTGATAATTGAAAATTTTTCGAGTTTGCTGGAATGCTATCAAAATCAGTTTAAAGTCCTCAACCCATGAGATATATATTTACGCCATTGCCTACTAAGTTACACACTACACCTAACATTGAACAGGCTACATGCGTCGTTATATCGTTAGTATATACTCCACTTGGTATAATCAAATAGGTCAGAATGTTCGCATTCGTTCCACTAGGAATCAAACCCTCTGAGCGAGTTTCCTCAGCTTTTATAGACCACGTGTTAATATGAATATATAAGATTGTGTTACCGATATATTTAGAAAATTAATATCTTTCTCATATTAAAGTTAATTTCAAGTTGTGTGCAAAAAAAAAAAGGTTCTACTATTGTATCAGCCAGGGTAGACTATTGTGGCGTGCTCTTGGGCAAGGGACGTTACTTCTATTGCCGCTACGCAAAATGTTCTGCTGTCATAAAACACCAAACCAATCAATATTCCGAACATACAAGGCTTTATTGTAACATCAAATTTGACTTTTTATTATCTTAAAGAGTCCATTAGATTACCACTAGAGTCACGTTACTTGCATCATTTAAAAGCATCAGTACAAGCATGTAAGATAAATTCATACAATTTGCATAGTGTAGAATCTTTTAGCTAATAATGCTGAAAAGAAAAATGCTTTGACCTCCAATTAATTTGTTTCGATTTTTGTTGGTTTTAATGACATTTTTAACACATTACTGGCTATATCATGCCGAATAAATCAGAGCTAAGCAAAGGTATGACGAGACAGCCAACCCAGTCTGGCCTTGGCTGGTATCAGGCCAATGGATTACGCTTCCGACGCTCTAACCGAGATACCACAACTCCCTTTTCACCTCCATGTATTTGAATAGATAGCAACTACAAATAAAATCACAAGATAGCTTCAACGGTCAAGAATTTTGAAGCGAACAACTTATTTTAGTTACTGTTATAAGTTCTAGGTGGGGTGCAGCTAGATACTCCATTTTCACCTCCATGTATTTGAATAGATAGCAACTACAAATAAAATCACAAGATAGCTTCAACGGTCAAGAATTTTGAAGCGAACAAC
The DNA here is from genome assembly GCA_016746295.1 of Potamilus streckersoni. Lineage (NCBI taxonomy): Eukaryota > Metazoa > Mollusca > Bivalvia > Unionida > Unionidae > Potamilus > Potamilus streckersoni. Next base: position 175,529 of record JAEAOA010001970.1, read on the forward strand.
TTATTTTAGTTACTGTTGTAAGCTCTAGGTGGGGTGCAGCTAGAATTCATTTTAGAAGTTTATGTTTAACTGAGAACCACTTGACTTTCATAACCAATCTAAATGAGGATCTCAGCAACTTATTTAGAAATAGTCCCAAATAGTCAGGCCATACAAAGTTAGTTACTTGTAAACCAAACGGAAGAAAAAATATCCTTTGTAATTATCATTCAGATATTGGAAAGTTCAATTTCATTCCGTAGCGCAACCCACAAGGCAAAATACTGACGTTACTTAAATGACTAGCTAAAACAAAGAGTTGCTCTACATCTCGTCTCAAAATTTTCGCCTTTGCTTAAAGAATGTACTGTTGTCGATTGTCTGCTTCTAACAAAACGTAACAGATCGTCTGTCATCACTTGCTTATGTCGAGTTTATAAACTTGACGAGGTTCCCGATGCATTCGTTGTTCTTTGACCTAAACCACAGATCACTCTTGAGAAGCAGTCTATTGCTTTCTTTTATTAATGTGACCCCTTTCACCTTTTCAAGAATAAATACAAAATACCAAGAAGAAATGCTCTGTCTGAAAATGAGTGTGTTTAATACTGATGTTTTAATGTTGGCATGATGTGATTCATACTGCTGAATGGGTTCTTGCTTCGTTGGTCGCATCAAAGAAACAAAGGATTAGTGAAAACAACAACGATGTCAAAACTAATAATACTATAACTGCCTTCGTTTTAAAAGTCAATTTCAATCTTAACAGACTATTAGAGGTATCATCAGAATTTTATTTAAGAAGGATTATAGGAAAATACACCTATGCGGCCAATGAATATGAAAGACGAAAAGAGAAAGTTATCATGTAAATTTTGCTTTTGCCAAAGCATTAAGGTCACCACATGTCATCGTTATTTCCAATTAAGCAGAATCACAATCAGATTACCAACCTTTAAAATATCAACAGTAACAAAATGTGGAAGAAAAGGCCAAATATTATTTGATAGGTTTTGTTTTGTCTCAAGATGTTGCGATTGAAATTTGATTTTAATGTGACTCATTTGTTTCCCATAATTATATTTGGGGCACCTTAAATACCTGTTGGCACTCCCTCTTTTCACAATGCAATGCTCACTGTAGACATAAACATAATTGATGGATCTTATCACTGACTACTGCGTCACACTTTATGGTGGTCATGAGACTGCAGTGGCATATCACTGAACACTGACATCTTTTAAAATGAAAGAGATTTTACTTGTTACCGGCATATGATACTGACTTGTCTTATGACGAGATTCACAATTTGATGATCCAAGTTAACACGAGTTATCACATTATCTCGCTGATAGATAGCGAGAGTAATATTGTATACCTCGTGAGTATGTACTAACTGTGGTGGACCAGTCTGCATGATCACTGCTGAGTAAGCGCATCTGCTATCAGGCGATTTTTTTTTCTCATCCAGTTTTGGATGTCATTCCTAGGTATGCTTTCTCTGGGGACTTGTCTGTGCGTTAAGATTAACAAAATAGTTTCCAACGAGTGGCCTCATTACTTTGTTTATTTGCATAACTTGCTCAGGTCAATCTAATACAAGTCCTGGTTGTAACTTAAAGTAATGCCGTAGTCAAATCTTTACATATGTCAGTCTCTTCCTTTTTGAAAGTAAGTAAATGTTGCGTGTGATCCACAATGTCATAATATCCAGTGCCGGATTTAGACAAAGTGAGACCATAAACTATGGGAAGCTATAAAATAAATTTGTGAAATCCCTTCAGACTGAGTTCAGACTTTGAGGGCCCTAAGCTGTAGCTTGTTTAGTTTATGCCTAAATCAGGTGCTGATAATATCTAAATAGAATTGATCAGTTTTGAAACACACCGGAACATATAAGATTGACTGGTGAACCGTTACGGGGGTGTGATATTGAGGCAAAACCCATGGTACATTGAATAAGCTTGTCGACCAATACATTTATTGAGAGTTTAAAAAAAAAAGAAAGTGGAAAATATAATCCCCAGAACTCAAATGGATCATCGTTTAATTTTTGTACATTCACATAAAGAGAGCTACGCGTAAGGTTTCCGTGTATTCGTTTGCCTCGCACTCTTGTCAGGCAGTGGCTATACAGCAAGGAAACATGATTGGTTTTTCCATGAAGTAGAGAAAGAAACTTTGGATGTAATTCGTCGTCCCTGGTAACCTTCTTAAACATCTTTCACATAAACAAAAAGGCATCACACTCAGAACAAAACTATACCCTGGCCGCCGTAATATATGTGTTGCACACTGCCACAGACTAACACAAAACACGTGTAATTGACATGTATTCCTGCCACTACTTCTGATGTTTTTTGACAATCTGACAGCAGTGGCAAAAACGATGTTCACATCGACTCTACCTTTTAACCTTTAGTGTCACTATTTATACGCTACTAACAAGGAAGACAATTCTTACATTAACTAGATTGTTACACGGTTTTATTTAGGTTAAGCATGAGTGAACAGATCTACATGTCTACACAAATACAGGATGTACTCTTTTAACTCTGACTACAAAACACAATTCAAAGTAAAACAATAACATTAATCAGAATCAAAAGATCTGTCAGAATTATTTAGAGTTATTTATTAGAATCTTCTTACTTCAATATCTCTATATGCATGCTAATTATCGGGAGGGGGGCATGCATGTTTCAACAATATTATATGTGACATAGGGTCCTGATCTTGATTTCAAAGTTTATGCTTAAAAAGGTTTCATAAAGAGGGCCTTAATGCATATATATTCATTGTACTGGATTAACAACCAACTTCACCACATCTTTATACCATTTCAATATAGAAAACTTTGTTATATTTTGACATACTGCTATTTAGATTTCTTAAATGTTATATATACGTATAGCATCACACCAAAGTAAAAACACGACCTTTTTAATCAGATCGCTAACGCCAAAACATCGCAACAATGAACTAAATGCAGAATTTAACAAACGGACGAATTAACAGATAAGTGTGGCGCTATTCCACATTCGCATAGAGATATACCAAAATGGAATTATATTCTCGCTGCTGTGAATCGTATAAGAAAATTACCGATCTCACGATGCGTGATTTCAAAATCAAATAAGAACTTTAAAAAATTATCTTAAACTTGCTTGAATTGTTTAACATAATTCATGCTTTATTCTTCCAATTCATCAAAATGAGGAAAATAATATTCCAAGATTTGTTTAACTAAGATGATTGAAATTTGAGACCTGATTATGGTTCATTTACTTAAAGTAAAACTTTAGTTTGCAGACTAAAACTATGTCCAATAATTAACAGGTCATAAAGGTCATAATACGCTATTAGCAATAGCTTAATAACACTTAGGGGACAAATCATGGGGCATGGTACAGCAACTATATTGAGATCAGTATGAAAGTTCAATCAGCCCTGCAGTAATAATATTTGTTTACTACAGAAGTAGTATTGTATCTTCCGAGGTCAAGAGGTCAAGATTTTCATATCAAGATTTGATACCATGAATAACTTGAATTTATCTAGTTAATGTTGACCATCCCGGATTTTGAAATACCTAGTTCGTAATGCCAGAATGTGTGACTTATGATGATAGGCATCCCCTGGAATATTTCGAGAGAAGGGGTTTAAACACACACGCACGCACGCACGCACACACACGTGTGTGTGTATATATATATATATATATATATATATATATATATATATATATATATATATATATATATATATATATATATATATATATATATATAAATTAATAGAATTAAATGATGTCTAGCGATTAAGTTTATGATGATTATAATGCAATCTTGAGCACTGGAATGAATATATCCTTTGAAAAGTTAGGATTTCTGTAATACGTTCCTGAGTGCTTTATCATTGAATCCTGGGGTAAATAAAAAATGCCTGTAATATAATCTTGAAAACTGTAAAATGATGTTAAGCAGAAATGTTTGATGTTTATAATAGTCTTGACTACTTTCAAATGATGTCTTATAATTAATAAGTGTTCCATGTCTATAATACAATCTTGAATACTGTAAAATGATGTATTACAAAAGTGTTCCATGCCTATAATACAATCTTGAATACTGTAAAATGATGCCTTACAATAAGTGTTCCATGTCTATAATACAATCTTGAATACTGTAAAATGATGCCTTACAATAAGTGTTCCATGTCTATAATACAATCTTGAATACTGTAAAATGATGTACTACAAAAAGTGTTCCATGCCTATAATACAATCTTGTATACTGTAAAATGATGTCCTACGTTAAGTGTTTCATGCCTATAATACAATCTTGAATACTGTAAAATGATGTCCTACAATAAGTGTTCCATGCCTATATTACAATCTTCAATACTGGAAAATGATGTACCAGAATAAGTGTTCCATGCCTACAATACAATCATGAATATTGTAAAATTATGTACTACATAAAAGTGTTCCATGCCTATAATACAATCTTGAATATTGTAAAATGATGTACTAGAATAAGTGTTCCATGCCGATAATACAATTTTGAATACTGTAAAATGATATCCTTACAATAAGTGTTCCATGCCTATAATACAATGTTGAATACTGTAAAATGATATGCTACAATACGTGTTCCATGCCTATAATACAATATTGAATCCTGTAAAATTATGCCTTATAATAACTGTTCCATGCCTATAATACAATCTTGAATACTGTAAAATGATGTACTACAAAAAGTGTTCCTTGCCTATAATACAATCTTGTATACTGTAAAATGATGTCCTACATTAAGTGTTCCATGCCTATAATACAATCTTGTATACTGTAAAATGATGTCCTACGTTAAATGTTCCATGCCTATAATACAATCTTGAATACTGTAAAATGATGTCCTACAATAAGTGTTCCATGCTTATATTACAATCTTGAATACTGTAAAATGATGTTCAACGAAAAGAGTTCCATGTCTATAATACAATCTTGAAACTGTAAAATGATGTCCTACAATACGTGTTCCATGCCTATAATACAATCCTGAATATTGTAAAATGATGTACAACGAAAAGAGTTCCATGTCTATAATACAATCTTGAATAATGTAAAGTGATGCCTTACAATAAGTGTTCCATGTCTATAATACAATATTGAATACTGTAAAATGATGTACTACAAAAAGTGTTCCATGCCTATAATACAATCTTGTATACTGTAAAATGATGTCCTACATTAAGTGTTCCATGCCTATAATACAATCTTGTATACTGTAAAATGATGTCCTACGTTAAATGTTCCATGCCTATAATACAATCTTGAATACTGTAAAATGATGTCCTACAATAAGTGTTCCATGCTTATATTACAATCTTGAATACTGTAAAATGATGTTCAACGAAAAGAGTTCCATGTCTATAATACAATCTTGAAACTGTAAAATGATGTTCTACAATACGTGTTCCATGCCTATAATACAATCCTGAATATTGTAAAATGATGTACAACGAAAAGAGTTCCATGTCTATAATACAATCTTGAATAATGTAAAGTGATGCCTTACAATAAGTGTTCCATGTCTATAATACAATATTGAATACTGTAAAATGATGTACTACAAAAAGTGTTCCATGCCTATAACACAATCTTGTATACTGTAAAATGATGTCCTACATTAAGTGCTTCAGCCCATAATACAATCTTGTATACTGTAAAATGATGTCCTACGTTAGGTGTTCCATGCCTATAATACAATTTTGAATACAGTAAAATGATGTACTAGAATAAGTGTTCCATGCTTATAATAAAATCTTTAATACTGTAAAATGATGTACTATAATACGTGTTCCATGCCTATAATACAATCTTGAATATTGTAAAATGATGTCCTAAAATAAGTGTTCCATGCCTATAATACAATCTGGAATACTGTAAAATGATGTCCTACAATAAGTGTTCCAAGCCTATAATACAATCTTGAATACTGTAAAATGATGTACTACAATAAGTGTTCCAAGCCTATAATACAATCTTGAATACTGTAAAATGATGTCCTTACAATAAGTGTTCCATGCCTATAAAACAATCTTGAATACTGTAAAATGATGTCCTACAATACGTGTTCTGAGCCTATAATACAATCTTGAATACTGTAAAATGATGTCCTACAATACGTGTTCCAAGCTTATAATACAATCTTAAATACTGTAAGATGATGTACTACAATAAGGATTCCTTGCTTATAATACAATCTTGAATACTGTAAAATGATGTACTACAACACGTGTTCCATGCCTATAATACAATCTTGAATACTGTAAAATGATGTCCTACAATAAGTGTTCCATGCCTATAATACAATCTTGAATACTGTAAAATGATGTACTACAATACGTGTTCCATGCTTATAATACAATCTTGAATACTGTACAATGATGTCCTACAATACGTGTTCTATGCTTACAATACAATCTTTAATACTGTAAAATGATGTCCTGCAACAAGTGTTCCATGCCTATAATACAATTTTGAATACTGTAAAATGATGTCCTACAAAAAGTGTTCCATGCCTATAATACAATCTTGACTACCTTCAAAAGGTATCCTAAAATAAAAGTTCCATGCCTATAATACAATTTTGAATACTGTAAAATGGTGTCCTACAAAAAGTGTTCCATGCATATAATACAATCTTGACTACCTTCAAAAGATATCCTACAATATGTGTACCATGCCTATAATACAATTTTGAATACTGTAAAATGATGTCCTACAAAAAGTGTTCCATGCCTATAATACAGTCTTGACTACCTTCAAAAGATATCCTACAATAAGTGTACCATGCCTATAATACAATTTTGAATACTGTAAAATGATGTCCTAGAAAAAGTGTTCCATGCCTATAATACAATCTTGACTACCTTCAAAAGATATCCTACAATAAGTGTACCATGCCTATAATACAATTTTGAATACTGTAAAATGATGTTCTACAAAAAGTTTCCATGCCTCTAATACAATCTTGACTACCTTCAAAAGATATCCTACAATAAGTGTTCCATGCCTATAATACAATTCTGAATACTGTAAAATTATTTCCTACAATAAGTTGTCTATGTATATAATACAGATTTGAGTTCTTTATTATAATGTATTGTAAGAAGTTGCAAGGAACAAGAGTTTATTCACATTTTCGGGTTAAATCATTTTATATCAAATTTTAGATGAAATATTTCTAGTCGTAATTGTTTTCAATTCCTGTGTATTAAACATATTTTCTCTTTCAAATAACTCTTGTCTAATACGATATTTTTTGAATAAATACATTTGTAGATGTCATTAAAATGTCCATATTTGTAAAGATTAAAAAAATTACACCTACGAAAAAATTGTCTAATGGCGAGATCTTCCTTACTGTCTTTGAAGAGGTTTCGACGAATACATAACTTGTCTTAAGATGGAGAGTATATCAAATAAGTAGTTATATTAGTTCAAATCAATCCTTTTTTTAAAAAATACAATCATGCGCACGCGTATAAATTACATCGAGAAGTGGTTCATCTTCGTTAATTGGCATTTATTTGTTACTCAGCAGTTCTGAATTAATCAGATATGATACTTGATAAACACGATAATTACATTTATAATTTCAGCTACTAAAACAAGATGCAAGCTCCAATTACCTCACAGCCAATGATTGTTGGAAATGTCATGGGTCATAGGGAATGGTCAACGGGACTTTTTGACTGCTTCTCTGATTGTGGAACCTGTAAGTTCTTATATTTTGAACGTTAGAAAAACCAGGGTGACATTTTTCCTTCAGTTTTTCTCCATCTTTATGTGTGTCGAACTTCAATGTTTTGCTTTGGTTTCCTCAGTCTCAAAGATCACTCAAAGAAAATAGCACCGGCTTAAAAAATCTCAGCTTGTTAGTTTTATTTCCGGTCACAATGCACAGAGGAAGCCATGTTATATATATCGATGAGAATAAGTTATAAAATGGTTGGCTAATTTTGACAATATACTGCTCATAAGTCATGGTAGAATTTTATTACAAAACAGCGTTCATTCTAAATGGCATTCTTGCTCCGGTTGCCTAGTTGTTAAAGCGTCCGCCTCGGATGCGGAAATTCGTGGGTTCGATCCCCGGCCAAGTCATACCAAAAATTTAAAAAAGTGGTACTAACAGCTGCCTCGCTTGGCTTCCAGCATTAAGAGGTTAGTGTTAGGACTGGTCGGCCTGGTGTCTTGGATAATGTGACTGGGTTGGACATCATGCTACGTGTCTGCAGCATGATGCCCCAGTGCTAGATATCAGTATAAACTGCCACACTGCAGACATCGTATCGATAGGACTAAAAAAAATTGTTACAGTTAAGTAAAAAATCCAAATCACACACACGTGCGCGCGCGCATTTTTGCTACAAATGAGTTTCGCTATAGTTGATCGCTCTTGCAGTTTAAATAACTTGCAAACTGGCATTCTTGCTAGAAATGATTTTTATCTGTCGTTCAACATTCTTGCGGTGGAAATAACTTGCAAAATGGGATCTATCTTCAGAATGATTTAAGCAACAGTTCAACACTATCAGATCTTTAGCTGAATGCCTTAAGATCTTTTTGAAGCTCCAGATTGGTAAGGGGTGGGGGTGCGCTGAATGGTGGAGCGGACAGACTTAGAAGTTATTTGAATATAACATTTCTGAAATACCTTGATCTGCTGTTGTGATTTGTATACTTTTTAAATCAAATAAAGGAAAAATGACGCTCGTCATGGCACGTGAAAGTAGGTTTCAAGTAAAATATTTTAAATATTCTATATCCATGCTTTATAAACCGAACGGTAGCAAACATTTTCTGGCATAAATAAATTGTATCTTGACATCCACACAGTAAATACTTTAAGGTGATCAGTGAATCTTCTTGGATGATAGCAAATTTAGAACTTGTGTAAACAATTTTCTGGAACCATATAACTTTACTATGAAAACTAGTGTATCAATATAAAAACAAGAAATTAAAACGCCTTTTCCGTTCTGATTGAGTCCATGTGTTTTCTTCACTCGCTATTCATAAAAAGAATCTTATAAAAATCGAGTGACACACAAACGTGTCCAGGGGCTCTCAAAATGAAGTAATCATATCATTGTACCAGTAAGGTGTTATAAATCTCATATTATGAATCTAATGAAGCCAATTTCGTCTTAAATATATATATATATATATATATATATATATATTTATATATATATTTATATATATATATATATATATATATATATATATATATATATATATATATATATATATATATATATATATATATATATATATATATATATTTCAGGTTTGATGGGTTACTTTTGCCTGCCATGTACAATGTGTACTATCGCGAGTAAACAAGGCGATTGTGCATGCATGCCCTTCTGTGTGCCAGGAGCCATGGTAGCATTGAGGGCCAGGATTAGAACTCTTGGTGGAATCAGGGTATCTGTTTTAATTTTTTCATTATTTTTGTTTTTCAGCTTTAAACATGAGATAAGAATACTTTGGTTTACTTTTCAACCATGAAGTGTTGAATTGCATTAAATATTGTATTCTGATGCTAGTGAAAATGTGACTGTTACTTACAATGTGCCAACAGATAAATAGGTTTTCATATTTTTCAGTTAGAGTTTTTTTAAAAATGTCTTTGATTCAATTTATTATAAAAAGATAATGAACAGATACTTGCATGAAACATTTCAAAAGCTGCAACCCCTAACATACTCCTTTTTATATATTTTCCGCACGATTGCCTTTTATAGATTCCCATGTCAACACATCAAAATCTTCTCTATTCGATCATTTTATCTACTTTGCATATCATATGCAAATGAATACATAACATTTTTAATTATCATATTAATTACTAAATGAAACTCGAATACTAATACTTGTAGAATACTAAATTTATTAAAAATTGTTTTTTTATATAACCTATAAATCTATTAGCACGATTCTAACGTATCTGCAAAAAAAAATCATATTTGTGCAAACGTTAGACCAAAATCATGAAATTTACAAATGGTGTAAACACTTCACAATATCCAATGCCTTTTAAAAATTATAAATATAAACTGGCTATTTGTGTGGAAAAATACCCATACTTACTCTTTTTAAAATAGTAATTGTTAGCATTTACACGCCTTTGCTCCAATTGTATAACTTGCTTCATTCAGTTGATAGAGTCGTAAAACTTATTCAGAAATATTTTATAGAATTTGAAACAGATAATTGGCAAGGTCTTCAACTATTATTATTATTATTATTATTATTATTATTATTATTATTATTATTATTATTATTATTATTATAGGGAAGCATCTGTAATGACTGTTTGGTGATGTCTTTCTGTGGAGGATGCGCAGTTTGCCAGTTACATCGGGAGCTAAACAATATGGGGCTATAAAACAATATGGGATATATGAACTGATCAATCTGCTTCATACATATAAGCAACTGTCTTTGTTAAGTTTCTGCAACTTTAAAATTTTACAATACTTTAGTGTATTTTTAGTTTATCTGATTATGAGACCAAGTCAGCTTAGTATGGTTCTTGGTCCATCTTGAGTCCTTCTTCGTCAGTATTACCCCTTGATTTCTTCGTTCACTGGTAACTTCGCAGAAAATGTTCAACAGAAATCGACAAATTTTAAATGAAAGAATATGGAATAGAAGTTCTTTTAAATTTGTTCAAAATGACGCTGATCCGCCAGCAAATGTGTTGTCATTACTAATATTAAAACAACTTTTAAAATATACCCTTTTCAAAAGATGCCATACTGCCCAACATTTTACAGAAAGCAATTGGGCATAATCAGTTTAAGCTTACACAATGATATCAATCTGCCCTCATATATGGTTGCTTTTGCCAAAACAATTGCAAACCTATGACAGCTTATTCTAAAACACCACTTAACTGCCAGTCATTATAATATAAGAGAAAATGTGCTAGCTTTGGACATCGTTTAGATTTGAACAAATTATGCTTATGCGTTGTAAAGTAGAAAAACGTTCAGACAAGATTCTCGATTAATCAAAAATGCTGAGCACAATTTGATCAATGTTGGCACAAAGCGTATCGAAGCCTTTCAGCATTGGATAAATTGTGCTGATGTACCTACCGATACGGATGCATATACAATAACTATCTTGAAACAAATGTTTTCATAACAAAAGCAATTAACATAATTGCAAGAAATTTCAGTTGAAAGCAAACCAATGACCAAGATGTCTTGTTAGAAGAAAGTCATGGCCAATAACATATGATTAAAACTATTTAGAATCACAGGTATGGGATTGTGTAGATGTTTTCCCCTTTCATTATAAATGTAAAAGTATAACACAGACACACACATGTATATAATGCAGAACAAAAAGTAAAATGATGATAATCTAAATGGAAGAAAGAGGAATGTAGGGTTCGATTCTTAAGGCCATGACGAGTGGGTTGCTGTGTTGTATCGTTAGACAAGACTCGTTCTTCTCACTGCCCAACAAAAGCTAATTCGCTACATGGCAAAACACCTCAAAGTGAGCTTGTCCAAACCAAACCAGAAATGTTGTTGTGCGTCTCCGGTGTACACCAATTATTTCTTATTAAAGAAACAAGCAGTGTGGGAATTTACTAATCATGTATTTTAGCCCCTGGGAAGAAGAATAAAAAGTATATCTGATCCACAGGAATACGTGTACTTAAGTGTCAGAATTTCGATACATTTTGCAATTCATACTTACAAATATACCTCAACAAGAGACTGCATGAGGAACATTTTGATAAGGAAAAACCATATCCAAGGTTATAACCTTTTGCTAATAAATATTGCTACAAAGGTGACAAAACTTTTAATGATATTTGATTATAAGTTTTTCTTTAATAGAGTTTGATAATTGTTATTGTTGCAACATTAAAATTCTTGAAACATTTGTTGTTGATATGATATCACATACATTTTGCATTATTTTCTATCATTTTTATTGAAATTTTCCAAAATTATTTTAATTTATATTTTCTATCTCTGTTTAGGGTATAATAAAAGAAAACAATAAACCAATACGCATTCCTTCGGAAACACCGACAAATTTAATTACTACGACCTTACAAATTTCCCAAGTAAGCTCTCTGGAACACTTTAGCTTTTTTGTTGTACAATGTCATTTATACATGCTTTCAAATAGACTTTCATGCTTTCAAATAGTCTGAAAACTGAAAAGAATTACAAAAATATAGATTTTTAATATTGACACATAATTTGTTTATCAGTTTGATATAAAATGATCGTCTCGATGAATATCGTACTACCAGGCCCATATCAGGCCATCACCGTTTTATCAGTCGTCTGTAAAGAGTCCAATCTTTGAACTTGAAAATATTATTTGTATGACAAAACTAACCATTATTCCTGTATATTCAGTCTTGTCCACTATTTTCCTAGCAAAATATTTTTTATTAAAAATCCTTTTTCCAAAGAAGCATATTTATTTTCGAAAAGAATAGTCTTCCGATTCAAATATTGCAATCAGAGCAATATTTTATAACGGCTGTTTTCTTGTATAATTCTGGTAACTCAAGGCGTAGACAATCTCTATTTGTATTTCGTGTTCAACGTATTGGTGGTAGGTATCAAATGAAATCTTGATTAATTATATCACACGCTGTGTCAGGTCGAATATATGGGTGTACCTGGTTACCAAATATATAGATGTTCAGAAAATCCAAATGAAATGTGCTTGTATCGTGCTGCCAAGACAAATATGCATGTGCCGTGTTACCAAACAAGGTAAATTAATTTCTTGAAATAAACGTTTAAGATGTTGAATTACATCACTGTAGCACGCAATGGTAAAGATCATGCCGAAAAATACATCTGGGTTTTTTTTGTTTTTTTTACAAACTTAACATTGAATTTTTAAGTGAAATGTAAATGAAAATTAAATACGTGACACGTAAGACACGACATTGTGAATGGATACATTTGTCTGGACTTTTTGCCTACGCAATTGAACATTATTCTTTATTCAACAGAGTATGTAGGACCCGTGTAGGAATGAGGAGCTCCCATCATGATAATACACCGAGATCTAAGCATGCGATGAATTATTGATAAGGCACTAAAACGCATGTAAATTTTAAAACGTTCTTGTTGAATGTAATATTAAAGTCTAGTATTACTGACATTATAATCTCGGCTAAAGTTTATGTCCTAATTTGCAATCCGTGAATTTAGAGTAAATTGTTATATTTCAACGACAAAAGCATATTTTAACGTACTGTCGTCACATCTGAACAGTTTCATTGTGTTGGGAACAAATGCACAATTCAAAAGGATGTAAGTTAGTAGAATTTTATGTTCGAATGTTGTTGACATTTGCAACTTCAAATGCAAATGTAAGTTGCTAAATTGTATGGGGTTTTCGAGTATACTGAAATAGTACGTGTCGAAAATACATTTAACTAATTTTCCTTAAAAAATACGACAATATCTTTTTAATTTGGTACATTGAAGGCAATAAATTTCATCCAATTGCAAATGTAAACATTGAAGACAGTCAGCTTTCAGGGATCAAGCTGTTCGGAAAGCCTAAGAATAAACAAAGTGTATTAATAGTGAACACAGAGTGCAGACGACTATGATATCTGATGCATTAGAAAGGAACCTTTAACCACGAAGTTATGCTAAGTCATGCACTATTGAACCGTACATTTCCAGATACAATTACTCGTTTGAAGGCTCTGTCTGGTGTCCAAAAGGTTATCAAAAGGACCTGGTTTAGGGGCAAGCGACACCATCTTGGAGGGCAAAAGAGCTGCTGAAAAGTTTCCATGGAAGGAGTAGGATAGGGTGGTAAAGATTATTCACGCCTAGGGCATTATTTCGTCTTGAGGTGAACCTGATTACAAATACATGGTATAAGAACCTGATTACAAAAACATGGTATAAGAACCTGATTACAAATACATGGTATAAGAACCTGATTACAAATACATGGTATAAGAAACAGATTACAAATACATGGTATAAGAACCTGATTACAAATACATGGAATAAGAACCTGATTACAAATACATGGAATAAGAACCTGATTACAAATATATTGAATAAGAACCTGATTACAAATACATGGAATAAGAACCGGATTACAAATACATGGTATAAGACCTGATTACAAATACATGCTATATAAGAACCTGATTACAAATACATGGAATAAGAAACAGATTACAAATACATGGTATAAGAACCTGATTACAAATACATGGAATAAGAACCTGATTACAAATACATGGAATAAGAACCTGATTACAAATATATTGAATAAGAACCTGATTACAAATACATGGAATAAGAACCGGATTACAAATACATGGTATAAGACCTGATTACAAATACATGCTATATAAGAACCTGATTACAAATACATGGAATAAGAACCTGATTACAAATACATGGAATAAGAACCTGATTACAAATACATGGAATAAGAACCTGATTACAAATACATGGAATAAGAACCTGATTACAAATACATGGTATAAGAACCTGATTACAAACACATAGTATAGAAACCTGATTACAAATACATGGTATAAGAACCTGATTACAAATACATGGTATAAGAACCTGATTACAAATACATGGAATAAGAACCTGATTACAAATACATGGTATAAGAACCTGATTACAAATACATGGAATAAGAACCTGATTACAAGTACATGGTATAAGAACCTGATTACAAATACATGGAATAAGAACCTGATTACAAATACATGGTATAAGAACATGATTACAAATACATGGTATAGGAACCTGATTACAAATACATGGTATAAGAACCTGATTACAACTAAATGGAATAAGAACCTGATTACAAATACATGGTATAAGAACCTGATTACAAATACATGGTATAAGAACCTGATTACAAATACATGATTACAAATACATGGTATAAGAACCTGATTACAAATACATGGTATAAGAAACTGATTACAAATACATGGAATGAGAACCTGATTACAAATACATTGAATAAGAACCTGATTACAAATACATGGTATAAGAACCTGATTACAAATACATGGTATAAGAACCTGATTGCAAATACATGCTATATAAGAACCTGATTACAAATACATGGAATAAGAACCTGATTACAAATACATGGAATAAGAACCTGATTACAAATACATGGAATAAGAACCTGATTACAAATACATGGTATAAGAACCTGATTACAAATACATGGTATAGAAACCTGATTACAAATACATGGTATAAGAACCTGATTACAAATACATGGAATAAGAACCTGATTACAAATACATGGTATAAGAACCTGATTACAAATACATGGAATAAGAACCTGATTACAAGTACATGATATAAGAACCTGATTACAAATACATGGAATAAGAACCTGATTACAAATACATGGTATAAGAACCTGATTACAAATACATGGTATAAGAACCTGATTACAAATACATGGTATAAGAACCTGATTACAACTAAATGGAATAAGAACCTGATTACAAATACATGGTATAAGAACCTGATTACAAATACATGGTATAAGAACATGATTACAAATACATGGTATAGGAACCTGATTACAAATACATGGTATAAGAACCTGATTACAAATACATGGAATAAGAACCTTATTACAAATACATGATATAAGAACCTGATTACAAAAACATGGTATAGGAACCTGATTACAAATACATGATTACAAATACATGGTATAAGAACCTGATTACAAATACATGGTATAAGAAACTGATTACAAATACATGGAATGAGAACCTGATTACAAATACATTGAATAAGAACCTGATTACAAATACATGGTATAAGAACCTGATTACAAATACATGGTATAAGAACCTGATTACAAATACATGGAATAAAAACCTGATTACAAATACATGAAATAAGAACCTGATTACAAATACATGGAATAAGAACCTGATTACAAGTACATGGTATAAGAACCTGATTACAAATACATGGTATAAGAACCTGATTACAAATACATGGTGTAAGAACCTGATTACAAATACATGGTATAAGAAACTGATTACAAATACATGGAATAAGAACCTGATTACAAATACATGGAATAAGAACCTGATTACAAATACATGGAATAAGAACCTGATTACAAATACATGGTATAAGAACCTGATTACAAACACATAGTATAGAAACCTGATTACAAATACATGGTATAAGAACCTGATTACAAATACATGGTATAAGAACCTGATTACAAATACATGGAATAAGAACCTGATTACAAATACATGGTATAAGAACCTGATTACAAATACATGGAATAAGAACCTGATTACAAGTACATGGTATAAGAACCTGATTACAAATACATGGAATAAGAACCTGATTACAAATACATGGTATAAGAACATGATTACAAATACATGGTATAAGAACCTGATTACAAATACATGGTATAAGAACCTGATTACAACTAAATGGAATAAGAACCTGATTACAAATACATGGTATAAGAACCTGATTACAAATACATGGTATAAGAACCTGATTACAAATACATGATTACAAATACATGGTATAAGAACCTGATTACAAATACATGGTATAAGAAACTGATTACAAATACATGGAATGAGAACCTGATTACAAATACATTGAATAAGAACCTGATTACAAATACATGGTATAAGAACCTGATTACAAATACATGGTATAAGAACCTGATTGCAAATACATGCTATATAAGAACCTGATTACAAATACATGGAATAAGAACCTGATTACAAATACATGGAATAAGAACCTGATTACAAATACATGGAATAAGAACCTGATTACAAATACATGGTATAAGAACCTGATTACAAATGCATGGTATAGAAACCTGATTACAAATACATGGTATAAGAACCTGATTACAAATACATGGAATAAGAACCTGATTACAAATACATGGTATAAGAACCTGATTACAAATACATGGAATAAGAACCTGATTACAAGTACATGGTATAAGAACCTGATTACAAATACATGGAATAAGAACCTGATTACAAATACATGGTATAAGAACCTGATTACAAATACATGGTATAAGAACCTGATTACAAATACATGGTATAAGAACCTGATTACAACTAAATGGAATAAGAACCTGATTACAAATACATGGTATAAGAACCTGATTACAAATACATGGTATAAGAACATGATTACAAATACATGGTATAGGAACCTGATTACAAATACATGGTATAAGAACCTGATTACAAATACATGGAATAAGAACCTTATTACAAATACATGATATAAGAACCTGATTACAAATACATGGTATAGGAACCTGATTACAAATACATGATTACAAATACATGGTATAAGAACCTGATTACAAATACATGGTATAAGAAACTGATTACAAATACATGGAATGAGAACCTGATTACAAATACATTGAATAAGAACCTGATTACAAATACATGGTATAAGAACCTGATTACAAATACATGGTATAAGAACCTGATTACAAATACATGGAATAAAAACCTGATTACAAATACATGAAATAAGAACCTGATTACAAATACATGGAATAAGAACCTGATTACAAGTACATGGTATAAGAACCTGATTACAAATACATGGTATAAGAACCTGATTACAAATACATGGTGTAAGAACCTGATTACAAATACATGGTATAAGAAACTGATTACAAATACATTGAATAAGAACCTGATTACAAATACATGGTATAAGAACCTGATTACAAATACATGGAATAAGAACCTGATTACAAATACATGGTGTAAAAACCTGATTACAAATACATGGTATAAGAACCTGATTACAACTAAATGGAATAAGAACCTGATTACAAATACATGGTATAAGAACCTGATTACAAATACATGGTATAAGAACCTGATTACAAATACATGATTACAAATACATGGTATAAGAACCTGATTACAAATACATGGTATAAGAAACTGATTACAAATACATGGAATGAGAACCTGATTACAAATACATTGAATAAGAACCTGATTACAAATACATGGTATAAGAACCTGATTACAAATACATGGTATAAGAACCTGATTACAAATACATGGAATAAAAACCTGATTACAAATACATGAAATAAGAACCTGATTACAAATACATGGTGTAAAAACCTGATTACAAATACATCGTATAAGGATCTGATTACAAATACATGGTATAAGAACATGATTACAAATACATGGTATAGGAACCTGATTACAAATACATGGTATAAGAACCTGATTACAAATACATGGAATAAGAACCTTATTACAAATACATGATATAAGAACCTGATTACAAATACATGGTATAGGAACCTGATTACAAATACATGATTACAAATACATGGTATAAGAACCTGATTACAAATACATGGTATAAGAACCTGATTACAAATACATGATTACAAATACATGGTATAAGAACCTGATTACAAATACATGGTATAGGAACCTGATTACAAATACATGGAATAAGAACCTGATTACAAATACATGGTATTAGAACCTGATTACAAATACATGGTATAAGAACCTTATTACAAATACATGGAATAAGAACCTGATTACAAATACATGGAATAAGAACCTGATTACAAATACATCATATAAGAACCTGATTACAAATACATCGTATAAGAACCTGATTACAAATACATGGCATAAGAACCTGATTACAAATACATGGTATAGGAACCTGATTACAAATATATGGTATAAGAACTTGATTACAAATACATGGTATAAGAACCTGATTACAAATACATGGTATAAGAACCTGATTATAAATACATGGAATAAGAACCTGATTACAAATACATCGTATAAGAACCTGATTACAAATATATGGAATAAGAACCTGATTACAAATATATGGTATAAGAACCTGATTACCAATACATGGAATAATAATTATGTATCATGGATATAATATTCTTTTTAAAATTTATAAAAAACAGTTTTGTCCAGGGCAGTAATGGAGGTTAGAATAGTCAAGTGAAATGTGCACCAAAACTGCACCTAGTGCCTTTCATTTAATATCAGACTACGTTACTATTTATAAAATGATTCCCATCTATAAGAATAAAAGCGTCGTGGGCACATTTTTGTGTCTTTTGTCGTGCCCAGTATATGGTACAGTAATACTATCTCGTGTCATCCGAGCTAAGTATCACATATCTGTGATGAAAACATTTTTTAAATGACTTTCAAACATAAATCTTACATTGCACAAGTGTTATTAAGCGTGTTAAAATTAATCGTTTTTTTGCGACCTAACTTAAAATGGTTTTAGAATAGATGTAGCTTCAGACTAACGTGCTAATTTTAATACAGAAGTCTAATATGCATCAGACAAGGCCGACCCACTAAGTACCTTATGTATTTATCAAACTGTTTCACTCTATCGATGCATGTAAACACGTTTAATTGCGATTTCCTAATGCTTGCCGATACATATTACACCAGGTCATAATATATTAGGAAACGCCTAGCAACAGACTACAACAAAGCAACAGTGGCCAAAGTTAAATTAATTTAAAAATAAAAGTAAATAATCCATTATATTCAAAGTTGAATTAAATCAGGAAGAAAACTATATAAAAAAATTCTTTTATACCAATGAAAAGAATTCTGATGGAAATTTGTTTTAAATAAGAAAGGCGTTCGTCTTGATATGTGTAGAGAACACAAGAGGAGTAAAGAAATTCATTTAGTACACATATGCAAAAAAACCCACATACATACACATAAATACACACACACACACACACACACACACATATATATATATATATATATATATATATATATATATATATATATATATATATATATATATATATATATATATATATATATATATATATATACATACAAGACAATCTGTATCTTTGTATACTATATTTATTCAATGCAGAAAAAAGTAGCTATTTTAAGCATATTCAAGGGGGGATAATAAAAATTGTCCTTTCATTTCAGTTACATTTAGTATAATCACCTATTGCATAAAACTTGTATTTATATGCTTATGTAAATCACACTGGCCTTCTTCGTTCTTCAAAAGTTGCATTTCATTCAAAATATCTCTACACAGTATTTAAAATACAGTGTGTGTATTTTGGAGTTTTAAAAGATAAAAAAAAGATCAGTAATATCGCTACGATGTCTGCATTGTGACAGTTTATAGTGAAGTCTAGCACTAGCGCATGACTCGGCTTTATACGAACCAGCGACCTGCCGCATCCGAAGCGGATGCTCTAACCACTAGGCCACCGGAACGGTCACAAAACAGGATGTAAAACATTTGACATTATATTTAAATAACGTATCGTCCATGACAAAATTCCACTGAATCCTATATCAGATGCGATGCAGTCATGCACTTAACCATTAAAAAAGGGGCCTTGAGTGGCCGAGTGGTCTAAAGCGCTGTCCGTTACGGATCACTGCCGTCTCACCTCTGTCTGCGTGGGTTCGAATCTAGGATTCGGCGAATGTGGATATGTGAGAAAGCTTGCCAGTAGCTTCTCGTGGGTCGGTGGTTCTTTCCGCGGATTTCCCGGTTTCGTCCTCCACCATTAATACTGGCCGCCATGAATAGTCTATCGTGTGCTGAAAAATGGCGTTAAGCCCAACAACAACAACAAAGCCATTAAAAAGCTTGTTCAGTGCCCTCCTTAATTTATACTGTGTGTATTCTACTGGTTTAAAAAGTAGATATTAAATCAGAAGCGAATTTCTTATTTATGATGTATACAGTTTTCTGCCACCATATATAAATTTGAATAATACTAAAACATTTTAGTAGCCTACCAATATTCATAGATTTTGCGGTTGCTGTAAGGATTATTCAAGAATTTAAAGTTCATGCAAATAAAGATCCATCTATAACGATGATAGAGTCCCTTTTTGCATTGATGAAACGTAAGTATGCACCATTAAAAAAAATGAAAACGCAGCCATTTTTACACCCCAAACACTAAATAAATTTACAGTATATTTCTGAAGCTCCTCTATGTTAGTTATTCACACGATACTTTTCTACTTCAGAAATATATATAAAAAAAATTAAGAAATGCCCAACAAAAACAAACCGGAATCATTAATCGATATTACAAATACTGGCATTATTGTAAATTTTATATATAGAGAGAATATTTTTTATTGTTCTATTACTACCTGACATATTTCATCATATGCTATCTAACTTTTGTTGTTGTTAGATGTTAAAATTGTTCCAAAATCGGAGCTTAGAAGACTGAACTACCTCATTAGCGCACATTTCCCACCCTTTTTCGTACATTTCACCTCACTTTCAACCATATTCATAGACCGATCTTAAAAGTAATTGAGAAATTACAATTATTTACGTTTTCTACACTATTTTAGCAACACGACAACAAAGCAAGTCTGATTCAGCAAATGCATTGCACCGGGTTTTCAAAATTGTGCCAAAATTGTACAGGGGAAATAACTGCGTAGAAGAATGAATATAGTGGAGTTAAATTTCTTTAGCAACCAAACATTACCATGCCTGAATGTAATGCATTTTCCATTTTTGCTTACAAAGTACTCGTTTTACTCTCTCTCTCTCTCTCTCTCTCTCTCTCTCTCTCTCTCTCTCTCTCTCTCTCTCTCTCTCTCTCTCTCTCTCTCTCTCTCTCTCTCTCTCTCTCTCTCTCTCTCTCTCTCTCTCTCTAACCAATAAAATAAATGATGTGTGTTTGTGTGTTTATGATTTTAACGAATCTTTTAACAATTTTTCAGTTATATCACTATGATGTCTGCAGTGTGGCAGTTTATAGTGATGTCTAGCACTGGGGCATCATGCCCCAGACATGAAGCATGATGTCCCACCCAGTCACACTATCCTGACACCAGGCCGACCAGTCCTAACACTAACCTCTTAAAGCGAGGCAGCTGTTAGTACCATTTTTGTAAGTCTTTGGTATGACTCGACCGGGGATTGAACCCACGACCTCCCGCATCCGCGGCGTACGCTCTAACCACTAGGCCACCAGAGCGGTTAATAAAATAAATAATGGGAACAAATAGTAAAGATAATAAAACTTGAGATGATGTTCAATTTGTCTTGCAAGCGAAATAGTTTTAAATTTTGATAAATAAGTGTTAATCTTTGACTGATTTAAGAAAGTATTAATTCAGGCACAATAGTTACTTTATCTTGTGATTCAAGAGACATGGGTTTCAAAGCTATCACTCTTTTGACAATGTTATGTTTTACAGTAATATCGAAACATTAGAGTGTGCTGAATACTTTGTATACAATAAGCAAACTTTTTTTGTCTCAAGGGTGGCGTTTGAATGTTGCGTAATTTCGAGTGGTCTATTGACTTCCATTAGAGACCCTACAGAATAAATGTTTTAAAAACGGATTTAGGAGGGAGCGTATTCGGTCAGTGCCGTTTTAAGGCAAAGGCACGCGAGGCACGTGCCTACGGCCCCGCGCAGCAGGGAGCCACGCGGAGGCCTAAAACTAAATTTCAGTGTCGGTTGTGTTACTAGTTTAGTACTATATTAATAAATTTAACAAAATGGCACACGTGCACATGGAAATGCGATGCGATACTCTATATCTGAGACTGAGAGAGTGGCGCGCTATTCTGGTAACTTTTAAGGTTAGAGTTTGTGCTTAGGGCCCCCAAACTTCTTAACACGGCTCTGAATTCGATGCAAGAGTGTCCTTTCATCTCCCCTTATATTGATTGAACTCGTTATACATGCTATTTAATGGAAGGAATATAAAACAACAGGTTAACACAATAATTTATTCATAAATGATAATGGTGGGCAACTATAAAACTCTTTGCCAAATTTCTCAACACATTTTGTACTTGAAAATTCGAATTCTGTTGAATAGCTGGTAAGCATTCTGATTTGAAAGGATCGCATAGTATTATATTTTAATGAAGGTAATCATTCCACATGCTTGTCTTGAATTGTACAAAAATCTTCACAAAAATTAAGAAATTTCTCAACATTGATTTCACAAAGGTTAGGAACATGTCGCATCAATTGATATTGGTTGCTCAGTCAAATACAATTATTAAAAAGGTGCATTATTTTACCTAATAGTTTAAGGAAAACGATATGGCTTCGTCATCTTCCACTCATTTTGTCCAATTAGATCTCGGTTATTCCTACTTCATCTATATACATTTTCCCCGGTATATTTCGATTTCTTTCTTTCTTATTTTCAATCACTCACTCTCGATCTAAAGTTCTTCATGTTCAATAACGTCTGCGCAGTCTTAAACTCTCCCTACTCCATCTTGTTTACTTCCACCCAACCTCTCTAAGGAAATCGTGACTACTCATGATGTTTGGCATGACAGAATAATTCAAGAACATCTGAGGCTTGCCAAAAAATCATGTGTAAATATAATGTCAGACTGAAGTAGCAACGTAATGGTCACTGAATACTTTTAGCATCAGATAAGAGCAATAAAATTTTTGTCAACATGCGTGCAAATTGTTCGTATAACATAACAATTAGTAATCAGAAAGGCGGCATCCATTAAAAAGGTATCGTTAAGACTAAAATTAGTATGCAGCATCCTATCATAATCTACTCAAAGCGCTTTAGCAACAAGGAACGCCTTGCTGGTTTGGGTGTGTAGGATGAACACGATGTGCCCCCCTTCACCCCGTAAAAGTCAACAAATTGAAGTACTCCGAAATTTAGATGCACTGCCAATCCCATAATTCCGTCAGACCAGCATCTTGCATACAAGTTTTTTCAAGGATGTCGAACTGCATACAGTTTGTAATAAGCGTGTATTGACATGCAAATGCATGACTAATAATAATAATAATAATAATAATAATAATAATAATAATAATAATAATAATATTAATATTAATAATAATAATAATAATAATAATAATAATAATAATAATAATAATAATAATAATAATAATAATAATAAACAAATAAACAATCGCCATTATTCACTGTCTTTAAGGTTATACGTCATCAATCAACATGCACCACTTAATTCCGAAAGAATTCTCCTTACGTTGTTTGTGTATGATTGGCCGGCTATAAATGATCTGATTTTTGGGAACCCCGATAAAATTCAGGATCACGAATAGAGAACACTGTCCTTGCACCAAATATATATATATATATATATATATATATATATATATATATATATATATATATATATATATATATATATATATATATATATATATATATATATATATATATATATATATATATATATAAAGAATACAAATCATATGGCGAATAACAACCCTCTCAAGCGTACTGGATCCACCAAGGGATCACGTCTGTCAGGGATTAATTAAAATAGATGCAATAAACTGACGACGAACAGTACGAAACTAGTAACTAACTAGCCTAAGCGCTTTCGACTCTTAATGAGTCTTTTTCAAAGGCAAATACAAAACATAGTTACGACAAACAAATAAACACAAAAACGTCGTCAGTTTATTGCATCTATATATATATATATATATAAGTGTGTGTGTGTGTGTGTGTGTGTGTGTGTGTGTGTGTGTGTGTGTAAACTAAACGGATATTTTAGGAGGACGGTGTCCTCTCTTACTACTTACTTAGTGAAAAAAAAAAGTTACTCCAATCGGACTATTTTCTGCCAATTTTCGTAGTTTTGTTAAAACAGGAACATGGAGACATCTACAGGTATGTAAAGGATGGTATATATATATATATATATATATATATATATATATATATATATATATATATGAATGAGAATAACGGGAACTTTATATATACGTATATCTTCATGCTTTAATTACTTGTAAGTCTCCCAACCCCACCCCACGCCCATTTGCCTCACTTCTACCCTTCACTGGTTTTCCTCAAATGATAGTTTATTATTATAATCTGGGACGTATTCATTGGTGATGAGACTGATATTTGCTCACTTGAAGCTAGGTAAGCAAACCATGCTGAATACGGTTGTTGTCTACTGCAGAGATAAAAAGTACAGGAGATAGTTCGTCTCGTACTTTTGCGAACAAGATTGTTTTATCTAGCAAGAAGTACATTATCGTAACGTGCAAAGCTAATTAGAAAAAGAAATGTTAATGTGATCTTCATTTTACTTTATTTTAAGTCGTCTTAATGATGCACGTAAGGAGGAATTTTAAGAAACATCTTTTCCAATATTTAACGTTAAGTTGATCGCATTAACATTTTAGCAATATCCAGTCAGTATACATTTTTACGCAGATGTTAAATAAGTTTTGCCCACTGCTTTTTAATTTGCATTTGTTTATCAAAAGGAGGATGCTTTTTACCAAACAACTCTTGGCAAGTTTCCAATTGTATCCTCCACCCAGTCCGTACCCAAACGTGGAAAACCAAGGCTCGTTATCCAGTCTTCTGGGGATGATAGATGTGAGATCGTCACAGCAGCTGGCCCATTCTGGTCAGATGGTAGAATTCTAACTTGCACTCTTCGGGTCGTGAAACCGGCTCTATAACCACTGGAATTGGAGCGTATAATGCCACTAATATAATCAACGATCAAATGTTATGTGTCACGTTTAATTTTAATGCATCAGATTGTTTTATCAGAAACTCCTGAGTACTTTAAAGAGAGGCTCTGACATAGTGTTATTTACGCTGTATGTAAATATGTATGAAGAAAAATTGATTAATTCATACAAATTGTATACACTGCACTTTTTTATAATGAATGTTGCTGGCACTGTTATGATTTTGGATTGTGCTGAGGATGTACAACAAATGTTGGATAAATATCAGTGTATTGTGATAAATGGAAGTTTGAAAATTAATGCTTAGAAAACAAACACTACTGTATATTTTCAAATGGTGACAGAATCATCTCAATGAAAAAATACATAGTATTATGATGATTTAAGTGTCAGGAACAAAAAATGGCGACTCATTTTTAGAGGTTTTTGGTCTTTGTAGACAGATACCAAAGAAAAAAGAAAGAAAATTATGCTGCAAGTGGGTAAAACGTAGCTCTTCGTCGAGTTAATGTGAACGGTATAAAATTAAAAACTAATAAAACAAGCATGCAAAAAGGCGTGCGAGTCTATGACAAGAAAAGAGGATCGAAAAATATTTATATTTGTATCCACTTAAGAGCATCCCACGATCCAGAAATGTTTAAGAAAAGATAGTTCATTTAAAAAAGAGTCATATTATACTGGCCGTTCGGATGGCCTAAGTTGTTAAAGCGTACACCTCAGATGCCGGATGTCTCGGGTTCTAACACATGATGAGTCATACCAAAAACATAAAAAAATATGCTAGCAGATGCATCGCTTATCACTCAGCATTAAAAGGTTAGTTTTATGATTGGTTGGCCTGGTGTCAGGATGATGTGGCTCGGTGGCGCATGATGTCCCAGTGGGAGACATTAGTATAAACTGCCACACTTCAGACATTGCAGCGTAATGACTGAAATGTTAAAGTTATGGTAAAAATCTAAACACACCCTCACCCCACACACAAACAACCTGATTCATACTGTCATAAGAGAACTGTCTTATAGATCTGGCAATAATGTCTTGCCTTTTATAAAATGTACAACTGGTATGTTTTTGCATCATGCTAAAACAGTTACATTTACCGAAACAACTAACCAGAGAAAAGATCAAAATACTACAAACTCACACCTAAATCAAACTTACAATTTTCACTATCAAAGTAAGCTTTAAAATAAAACGCACACAAACACATTATTAAAAATGAGAATGAGACAAAAGTTTTTGTAAGGTAGGCTTAGTAACTAGTTTGGAATAATTAGTCAATATATCACCAGTTGAAATAAATACATTGTTCGTGAATGCTCTAAACACAATCAATCCCATAATTCTCTGTTTGTGCAGCAGCATGAATACGTTTGTTCCAACAGTAAAATCAATAACATGGTAAAACGAAGTGACGATTCATTGTAGAAATTTTTGATTATCAAATGCTTCTATTAACCGTTAGTATATATATATATATATATATATATATATATATATATATGTGTGTGTGTGTGTGTGTGTGTGTGTGTGTGTATTAACTTGACAAAACAGTCAAGTGAAGTGATTCATTTAAGGACTGTAAAGGCTTATTGAAGGGGTGTAAAGGGCGTTTACGTCCAAATTTGAAAGTACAACAAAGGTGAAATTATTTGTGATTAATTTGTTGTAGAACTTAGATCGATTTTTTTTCAGCTTTGTATCGACTAAGATGTCATTGATTTTAACTTGGTCATTACCAATGTTTGTATATACTCGCATAGTTATTCTATTAGTGATTTCTTACCATAGCAATTTATTGTAACTTAAATTGGTTAATATAAACAGGCAGATAGATTAAATTAATTACTTAATGTTTCCAAGAATACTAGATTATCAAGCAAAATAAGTTTATATGTACAGTGACTTAGAACACAAATCGAACTGATGGCTGGCAATTTGGTTCAATATTCCGTCACCGTTTGTGTCTTGCGTAGGGCATATATATATATATATATATATATATATATATATATATATATATATATATATATATATATATATATATATATATATATATATATATATATATATATATATATATATGAAGCCGTACCTGTAAACGGAACATACCCGTTATATATATATATATATATATATATATATATATATATATATATATATATATATATATATATATATATATATATATATATATATATATATATATATATATTTATATATATATATATATATATATATATATATATATATATATATATATATATATATATATATATATATATATATATATATATGTGTGTGTGTGTGTGTGTGTGTGTGTGTGTGTGTGTTTGTGTGTGCATGTACGACTCGCTTATCTTCATGATGCATCACATTACATTCTCTTCATAAATAACAATTTCCTGTTATGCTGTGTTGTACAAAAAATAACGTTAGATGATTAAAAAATTTTATCTAGCTTTCACAAAATCTGATATATTACTTTATCTCCCAAAATGTACCAGGTTCATCCAAATACACTGTTTATTGCATATGCTCTGTACATTTTAACAGTTCGGTATTAGAACCAATAGCAGCATTAGCTTATGTCGCTGATTGAAAGCAGGTTTTATGACCAAACTTTTTATAAGCTTCAACGTAATCATGAAATTCGTCCCATATTATTTGGCCATGATTCACTTTATGTTAAAAGGCTTTATAAATTTACCTAAATCATTCAGTGATAATATCTTACCGAAAGAGGAAGAATATTATAAGGATTTATCAGCGAATCTACTTTTCATAAAACTGGGAAAAAACTTAAAGACGGGCTTTTTAGATAACTAATTTAAATAAATTTGTTTGAAAAACTGTTCATATAATGCTGAACTAATATACGAGACAAAAACAAAAACGAATAATAAGTATTAACTGAGTAACATTTTCAAAGAAGCTTACAAAATTATGATGTCTTAGAAACATGAATGCTTGTTCGAAACTGAAACCCAAGGTAGGAATATTGAAAAAGACTTACACATATTTTCAGATATTTACTGATCTTTTGAGTTAAATTCTATGGTTACAATACAACGGACAGTTTATGCATTATTAGTTGAGATAGTTAATCGGATATTACACTAGATGGAATAAATAATTATTGAAATAGATACTTATCGCCTTTATTACAAACTTACAAAAAAAAACAAAAAAACATTTGTACCAAAGAGAATGTAATTTGCCCTCAAGTGTAACGCGGCATCACTTTAAAAGAAAATAGATGTTCGCTATTATGCTTTGGGAAATTAAAGAACATTTATTTCACTCACACACACACACACACACACACACACACACACACACACACACACACACAAAGGGGCTTCGAGTGGCCTAGTGGTCTAAAGCGCTGTCCGTTACGGATCACTGCCATCTCACTCTGCGTGTGTTCGAGTCTAGGATTCGGCGAATGTGGATATGTGAGAAAGCTTGCCAGTAGCTTCTTGTGGGTTGGTGGTTCTTTCCGGTGATTTCCCGGTTTCTTCCTCCACCATTAATACTGGCCGCCATGAATGTATTAGCATGTGTGCTGAAAAATGGCATTAAGCCCAACAACAACAACACACAAACACACACACACACACACACACACACATACATATACAATACGACTCAGACATCTTCATTTCTATTTAAATATGTTGATCTATATCATCTTTTTCAACAATATTGAAGTCGTACAACATAAATACTATATATACGGAAGCATTAGCAATCCACATGTATGTAAATAATTCCAAGACCAACATTATGATATCCATACCTTTTTTTTATTTGCATCTCATTAGCTGATTTTTTTTCTCTAAATTTGTTAGTTTGTTTAAGCACGTTAGCGATTTTATTTAATTTAATATCAACATCTACTGAATTATCTATGACCATTGCATCAGTTTTCAATTAGTTACTTCCTCCGCTGATGGAGAATGCCAATGACACTCTGAGAAAAGTAACACAATCGATCATCCATTCTAGCATTAGGCAAACTCTCTCACCTCTGACCAAAGTGATCACTGGACAAGACAACAAAATCGAATGCCTAGAGGGGCAAAACTCCCAACAATAAAAAATTTACGAGAACGAGTTTTAATATCAAACTAAAATATTCCACGATAAGCTTGTCATCATCATCATAATCATCATCATCATCAACATCATCATCATCATCATCTCTTAACCCTAGAGGTCGATGAGCACTACATTTGACTTTACATCCAATTATCTCCATCATTCCCTGTTCAAAACTGCCCTTTGGGAATCTCCAAATCCCATGCCTGTCCACTCCTTAATGTTGTCTTCCTACCTCCTTTTCTGTCTGCCTATTCTTCTGCACCCTAGCAATGTGCCTTGCAAGATTATTTTTGCTAATCCAGATGATCTTGAGACAAGACCGTACCACTTCAGTTTGCGCTTTTTTTTACAGTGGTCAAGAGGTCTTCAGAGGATGCGATTGTTCATTGGGTCCTGTTGTGGACTTCTTCGTTGGTTATATGGTCAATGTGTGAGATGTCCAAGATTCTGCGGTAGTATCTCATTTCAAAGCTTTGAATCCTTCTATGTAAGAGCTGATGTGAGTTTGTTTAGCATGAATACGGAAAGATGGATACGACGACCGAGCGCATCAGCCTTATTTTGGAACCAAAAGCAATGCTGGTATCTTTCCATATTTTTCTCGACCTCATTATTGCTGCTATTGTCGGGGCAATCCTGCAAAGTAGTTATGGTTTGGAGCCCTCCTATGTGATAACTGATCCCAAGTACTTGAATCTTGTGACTCTTTCCAGCTTCCGTCCACTGACCTTTATTTCTGCACTAATGTCATAGGTGTTGTTTGTCATCACTTTGTTTTTTTTCGTCGCTAATCTCCATCCCGTATGCTATTGAGTTTGTGTCGAGGCGCACAACCAAGTCAGCCAGTTTTTTTTTCATCTCCTGCAAGCAATCGATATCATCTGCAAAGGTTGGTGATTGTTTTTCCTTTGATGCTGAGAGTGCCCTTGTGGTCATGCAAGGCATCCTCCATGATCCTTTCCAGGAAAATGTTAATGAGTGTAGGTGACAGTATACATCCCTGACTGACTCCAACTGTTGTTCGAAACCAATCTCATCTGCTGCCATTGATGAGGACAACACTGGTGACTTTGCTATAGAAGTGCTTAACAACATGCATCAGGTTTAAGCTGATGATATACTTCCTTATAGTTGCCCATAAGGTTACATGCCATACCCTATCAAAGGTCTTTTTGAAATTTGTAAAGACTAGGTATAAATTCTGCTGATGCTGAAGGCATTTCTCGCAAAGGAGTCTGAGATTGAAGATTTGTTATATTGTGCTCCTTCCTGCTCAGAAGTCTGTCTGCTAGTCAGCAATAATTTTCTTTGCTTGTGGCTTTAGTCTGTTGAGAATTATCTACAGTATGACATTGCCCGGGTGACCGATCAAAACTGATGGTTCTGTAGTTTTGGCACAGCCGTAGGTTTCCTTTCTTGTGGAACACCTTGACCAAGGATTGAGTCCATGTGATGAGCCCTTCTCCTGTCTCCAATATCTTGTTGCAGATTGTTGTTAGGACTGTGACTATCTCTTCTCCTAATTGAATGAGCCAATCTGGTATGTTGTCTATGCCGGCTGACTTTCCTTTCTTTAGTGACCTAACTGCAATTTCTACTTCTTCACGAAGAAGGAGGCTCTCAAATAGGTGAGACGTTAAATCAATAGATGTTTTTATTTGACTGTCACCTGAGAAAACATCCTGTAATCACGACGTACTTTATCAAATTATTTCATATCCATATCAATATCTTCTTGTGTATTCATTCATTAATAATAAATTTTTTCGAAGCTTTCGAGACATGCATAACAATTCATTTGTTCTTGAGCAACAAAATGAATATGGTCTTTTCTTCAATATTCGGATTCATTTGTTCATGAAACATTGACTTATATTCCCGGTCAACTTTTTGACAGAAATTAATATTTCATGGAAATGTCAGAATTATTAGAAATAAAACTGATAAAACTTACATTTCATATCAACGAATTTATTATTTTATTATAAATTTCTTTACTATGTTACTGTGCCGGGCAAAGTAATAGAATTGGAAAGCTTTCGAACATTTCGGAAAGATAGAAACCAGTGTGGGTATGAGGTGGTAGTTTAAGTTAATGAAAGTATACTCTGCGAACGAAGACAAGATCTTGAATCTATTGGATACGAGATGATTTGGTTACAATTATCTGTTAGAAACAAATCAATTTTACTCTGCACGGTAAACAGGGAGAAAACTTTAACCATTGATTCTTTGGACACATGTTCTATAACTGATTATTACAGGTGATCTAAATGTCGATCTTCTTAGACTAATGAACAATAAGCTGTACCATCGTGTAATGCGAAGCAATCTCAATAACATTATAAATGCACCAACTCACTTCATCAAGCACGCAGCGATTCTGCCTGATCCGATTATGCAGCAGTCGGCGATATAGCTGAATATTGTACTCTGCCTGTTGAAGAATATATCAGCGATCACAAGTTAGATTTGTCAGAACAAAATAAGATTAACCCAAATTCGTTCAATCAAGCGAAACATCTGGCTCTAAAAAAAGAAAGGCAAAACCTGTTTAGTAGATCAATTACTAATTAGACGTAAAACGAATTTTTTAATGCATTCAAAAACAGCAAATAGTTTTTTAATTTTTGAAATCTATTTCACAAAACAATGCATTCCCTCTTGGTTAGATTTAGGTCAGGGGACAAAGCATGAAAACAGCATTAAAATCTGATAGGTCTCGTCATAAAACAATATAAAAAAGCAGAGAAATAAAATAAAAACAAAGAAAAGAACCAAGAAAAATCTTTCTCGAAACCTTGAACCTCTGTTCGCAAACAACAAAACTAATTCAATTTTTTATTAGAATATAATTAAATATATTACGAACAAATGTATTCGATTGTCAACAATTCTTATCCTCCACATTAATGATTCAGAGCTAGTCTGTTCAAATTGTGCTAAAGCATTCAGGGCTAATCTATTCAAATTGTGCAAAAGCATTGAAAACTATTCTATTCAAATTTTTAAGAAGTAAACTTGGGTAATTATTTTTGCTCGATCACAAAAGAGGGTTGCATTTCTTGAAGATAATATCCCGACACTCAACCAAATCCAGTTAACTGAAGAAGATATAGACATAACCACCTCACCAGAAAACAACAAAGCTTATGGTTGACGTGGTATTTGCAGTTTCTTACGTTAGAAAAGCAAATGTTCAATTAAAAAAACATTTATCACAACATTTTAAAATTTATTAAATTCACTATCATTTCCAGATCAAAAGAAAATGATCAGTGTGGTGCCTTTATTCAAAGATGGCAAATTTATTCCATCTAATTACATACCATTATTCCATTATTAGAATAACATTATCAATAGTTTTGAAAGCTTAATTTTTAAAATATGTATAATTATTTCCAAGAAAATGACTATCTCAAGTTTTGAAAGCTTAGTTTATATATATATATATATATATATATATATATATATATATATATATATATATATATATATATATATATATATATATATATATATATATATATATCTGGCTTTATACCTGGACATGGAACTACATAGCTACTCATGGATATATAATTACATTGCAATGTAATTAACAGAAGCCTCTGAGTTGCTTTCATGTCCATACCATATTCTGTAACCTATCTAAAGCCTTTGATGCAGTCCATCTGAAGGAAATACTACTTAAATTTAAAATCTACGGATTAATGGAAATCTATTGAAATGTATGTTCGATTGCTTGATTAACATGACTCAGAGAGTCATGGTTGAAAATAAATTCTCAAACCTTGGAGTACCTCAGGGATCCGCACACTGTCCATTTCCTTTTTCATGTATACATTAATGGTATAGCCGAAAATTTAAAATCACCTATATTATTTGCAGACGATTATTCTTAAAAATGTATATTCGCAAGAGCCACTTTTCATTCGAAATGATTATTTTTAAAACTTATCGGATAGGGTAAATCTCTTGTTTGTTAACTTTAATCCAGCCAAACAGTGAGTCCTTTTCACCAACAACAATCTCGCATATATACCATACCTTAAATTCTCCGGTGAAAAGATTCCTTTTGTAACATCTCATCCACATTTGAGAATAGCGTCAGAATCCAATGTCTTTTAAAGCTGCCATGTGAAATCTATAATCCGTTCTCTATAGGCGCGTTTTGGGCGATTAAAATAGTCAAATATGCATCGTCAAAACATAACCAGTTTTAGAAAATGCATCTAAAATTTGACTTTCGTGTACTAACTCAGGTTCCTGAAAACTTGAAAATGTTCAGCTTGAAGCATCCAAAATAGTTTCTGAACTTCCTAAATTGTTAACAGAGAAACACTGTTCCCTAAACTAGATGATATACTCTCACAGAAAGGGGAGACAAACTATGCAGCTTTTACATTATCCACAGTTGGTATCCAGATTATGTATTTGAGTTATTCCCACTTTGTTTGAAAGAGACAGTGCTTTATAATCTGAGAAACTCGACTATAATCATTCAGTATAATGTAAAACCTCTTTGGAAAAAGAAGTCGTATATGTCAGCAATTATCTCCTGATAGAACGATCAGATATAATCCATAAGAAGTTGTTCACCTATTACCAAGCGCAAAATGTTTTCTCCATTTTATTGAACCCTTGTAAATACTCAAGCGCATTTAAGCCGGTTAGAACACAAATGTAGTTCGCTTAATTAAGACCTAAACTTATTTAGATATAATCGTAATATTAATCCTTCCTTTCCGTGTGGATTTCCAAACAAAAAAAAAAGGAGTTTCATTTTTGCATTTTAATTCAGACTGTTTAATAACGCAAAATATTAGCTACATTACAAATTGTCAGTAACGGATATTGATACTGATTCTAATACACTTTTGGCACGTGCCTCATACGGTACTATTTCTAACACCGGAGAAGGTGGACAATTAAATAGCTTCGAGCTCCGCCAGGTTGGAATGCCGACGGTATAAAAAATAAAAATAACTAAAGGTAAAAGGTATAACAATTTAATAAAATATATCAAATGACAAATTTCTCAACCGCAGTTTCCTTCGAACAATTACAAATAATGATCTATTCACAATTGCCAATTAGTATCATCGTTAACGTTCCTTGTAATATTTTTCCTGTGTGCGCAGAATTTTGAAACTGCTGCGCGGCATATGTGGTTGCAACCATAACTTGGGTGCGGAATTTTGAAACTGTTGCGTAGGATTTTCTAATGAGCTGCACCTTAGAGAGAACATTTAACATCATATGACATTAAATTCTCATTTTTTTTAAAAATTCTCAATGTTTTCATTAAATTCTCAATGTTTTCATTCTGTAGATTCTGTCACTCATCTGTCCACAACTTGTTTCTCTTTTGGAACTTCCGGTGCCCTTGACTCTGTGCTCTCCTAGCTCTTCCGGATCCGTCCTTCGACACTGCTGGTACTCTCTTCAACGAGTTACTTCCAGCACTGCGCCTCCCTACAACTACTTACGTCACAATAGACCTCCCACAAGATCTTGTTACGTATATGTGAATAAATTGCTTGTGTGTAAGGTTTAAAATTCTTTTTATTTTATTTTTGTTTCATTGTATTTAGTTGCAATGAATATTTTTCTTGGATTAGGGATTCTATTTTTAGTACTGAGATATATTTTTAGCACAGTTTCTTTATTCAAGACGAAGATGTAATACGTGCGAATAAACATTTAATTCGTCTTACCACTGTTACAATATCAACAGAAAGTTAAAATGATTGGTCAGTATCACGGAGATACTTTCTTCGCGTGATCACTGTTTGTAAACAACCTTTTTATGATTGGTTTTTAAGTGGAATGACATTGACCTACGTATGAAAATTAGCGTAGTAAGAGACCACATGACCAATCTTGCGAGACTTTAGGAGGCACGCACCAGTTATTATGTACTTTTGAGAGAGTGATGTATGTAAGGTGAAATTGTTTGCATTTTAAACATGCACATTGCAGAGAATGTTGGCATTCCTATATGCCACTTTCATGTAATGTGGCTGAAATTTCTTTGGATATTGTACTTTTGGAAATTTTAAATGATCTTAAGACACTACTAACTAAAATGACTGCTTCCTTGTGCTCCAAAAATCAACCTGAATTTGTCTAAAGTATACTATTCTTGGCAGCTATTAAAATATGGAAAATGAATTTTGCTAAACTAGAAAATACCAGCTTCTAAAAGTGCAATTAATGAATTACCAAATACATAAAATATAAAAAAAGGGTTATCAGCTCTTTTATTTACAATTTACCTCCTTAGTTCGAAAAGTGAAAATGAGCAAGTAGAGCAAGCACTTTTTTGAAAGGTGCACATCTGGAGTAAGGCCAAGCTGTATACTCTCTAACCCATATTACACCCATCAATCATACACCAAAATAATGGGAATTAAACGTTCTTTGAACAATACCTAAGATAAGCAAAGTCTTTTTTAAATAGCCAGTATAACTAGCGAGGAAATCCGTGGAAATTCATTTTCTTATAATTCTAATCCTATGCTAAATATGAAACTGTAGATTGCCACCTTAAAAACAAAATATAAACATTTATGCGATTATTTTTCTTATTTTCATATTATTATGTATGATGTTCTGAGTAAAATGGTATATTAACATTGATTTTTTCATGAAAATAAGCTAATTATGCTTATTTTGCTCTAGCTTACATAATTTGCCATGAGGCATGTTTGGGTGAGTAGTGACCTTCATTTTGGGGAAATTAGAAGTCTTAGAATATAGAAATAAAGTCAACTTAAATTGAAAACTGTTGCATTAGGTAAAAGAAATACATAATGAAAATGTTTCATTTCTTTTATTCGCAATGAAATTAAAAAATAAATGATGACAAGGCAAATTTGCTTTCTTCCATATCAAACAATAAATTAATATTTTACCCTTTACCCTTTGACATTTTTGAACCTCACCTGTTATATCCCTTTTCTAGCTGTAACATTTATGATTGACATCTCAGGAATACATATGGCTAGTTTCATGTTCCTGTCTTTTAGCATAACACAGATTGCTATGTTGACAAAATGCAATGCACATTTCTAAAATAGTTCACTTTTTATCATGAGAAGGGTAGAGGGGCTGTACCTGTTTGAGACTCTGACTCTAATGAATGCTGTTCCGAGGGGGGAAATACAGGATAATTATTTCAAAGGTCTGTTTAGATGTTTGCAGCTTAAATATTTCAGCCATACAATCAAAATTAAATCATACAATAATAATACCTATAATACTCTTTATGGTGACACACCAGTTATTATGTACTTTTGAGAGAGTGATGTATGTAAGGTGAAGTTGTTTGCATTTTAAACATGCACAGTGCAGAGAATGTTGGCATACCTATATGCTACTTTCATGTAATGTGGCTGAAATTTCTTTGGATATTGTACTTTTGGAAATTTTAAATGATCTTAAGACACTGCTAACTAAAATGACTGCTTCCTTGTGCTCCAAAAATCAACCTGAATTTGTCTAAAGTATACTATTCTTGGCAGCTATTAAAATATGGAAAATGAATATTGACAAACTAGACAATACCAGCTTCTAAAAGTGCAATGAACGAATTAGAAAATACATAAAATGTAAAAAAAAGTTATCAGCTCTTTTTTTTACAATTTGCCTCCTTAGTTTGAAAAGTGAAAATGAGCAAGTAGAGCAAGCACTTTTTTGAAAGGTGCACATCTGGAGTAAGGCCAAGCTGTATACTCTCTAACCCATATTACACCCATCAATCATACACCAAAATAATGGGAATTAAACGTTCTTTGAACAATACCTAAGATATACAGTATTTTTTAAATAGCCAGTATAACTAGTGAGAAAACCCAGGGAAATTCATTTTCTTTAAAATTCTAATCCTATGCTAAATATGAAACTGTAGATTGCCACCTTAAAAACAAAATATAAACATTTATGCAATTATTTTTCTTATTTTCATATTATTAGGTATGATGTTCTAAGTAAAATGGTACATTAACATTGACTTTATTCATGAAAATAAGCTAATTATGCTTATTTTGCTCTAGCTTACATAATTTGCCATGAAGCATGTTTGGGTGAGTAGTGACCTTCATTATGGGGAAATTAGAAGTCTTAGAATATAGAAATAAAGTCAACTTAAATTGAAAACTGTTGCATTAGGTAAAAGAAATACATAATGAAAATGTTTCATTTCATTTATTTGCAATGAAATTAAAAAATAAATGATGACAAAGCAAACTTGCTTTCTTCCATATCAAACAATAAATTAATATTTTACCCTTTGACCTTTATGAACCTCACCTGTTATATCCCTTTTCTAGCTGTAAAATTTATGGTTGACATCTTAGGAATAAATATGGCTAGTTTCATGTTCCTGTCTTTCAGCATAACACTGATTGCTATGTTGACAAAATGCAATGCGCATTTTTAAAATAGTTCACTTTTTATCATAATGGTTGGGGCTATACGTACCTGTTTGTGACTCTGACTCTAATAAATGCTGTTTTGAGGGGATAAATACAGGACTATTATTCCAAAGTACTGTTTTGATGCTTGCAGATTAAATATTTCAGCCATACAATCAAAACTAAATCATAAATAATAATACCTATATACTCTTTATGGTGACACTCACCAGTTAGTATGTACTTTTGAGAGAGAAATGTATGTAAGGTGAACTTGTTTGCATTTTAAACATGCAGAGTGCAGAGAATGTTGGCATACCTATATGCTACGCTATCTTCATGTATTGTGGCTGAAATTTCTTTGGATATTGTACTTTTGGAAATTTTAAATGATCTTAGGACACTGCTAACTAAAATGACTTCTTCCTTGTGCTCCAAAAATCAACCTGAATTTGTCTAAAGTATACTATTCTTGGCAGCTATTAAAACATGGAAAATGAATTTTAACAAACTAGACAATATCAGCTTCTAAAAGTGCAATGAATGAATTACCAAATACATAAAATGTAAAAAAAGTTATCGGCTGTTTTATATACAATTTATCTTATATACAATTTACCTCCTTAGTTCAAGAAGTGAAAATGAGCAAGTAAAGCTAGCACTTTTTTGAAAGGTGCACATTTGGAGTAAGGCCAAGCTGTATACTCTCTAACCCACATTACACCCATCAATCATACACCAAAATAAAGGGAATTATTGGTTTTTAGAACAACACCTAAATATAAAAAGTCTTTTTTTTAAAAATAGTCAGTGTATTATCAGGAAACCCGGAAAAAGTCATTTTCTTTAAAATTCTAACCCTTTGCTAAATATAAAACTGTAGAGCGCCACCTTAAATAAAGTCTGGGGTTCTAAATACGCATTCCATATATTATTTTTCGGACAGAGTCATTCAAAACCTTGAAGGAACAGATTGTATTACTTTTAATTTATTGCAAGAATATTTTATTTTTACTCCGATTTTTGAATTAAATAATTTATTCTCTTGGACACTCAACAAGTTAACTTTGTTATAAAAATATTCTGAAAGATATTCATGGAAGTTTATTTTGGCATTATTCGGGAAAAAAAGATTGTGATTCAAGTGAGGAAATGTTGATATTCATACATTGGACTATATCTTACGTTATCGCCCTCCATATTCGTACGTCGCCGGGACTAGAATCTGGGTTCTCATAGGACTATTTAGTGATAAGACTTGTGTTCTGATTCTTAGAATCACATTTTGGATTATATTCATAGATTTTAAGTCCTATTTACCAATTTTTACATTGTTGTCTAGGGGAAAAAAATTGTTTGTTAAAATTTACAAAGCTTGTTGACTTTCAATCTTTTCTTTGTTATTGAGTACGAGCCCTTGCCACGTAACACTCTCTAGGGGTGTTGACTTTACAACCACATAGAAAGCTTTCTTGGAATTATAAAAGACGTATAATAGTGTCCTGCTTCAATCTCAGGAGAATTAACGACTTTCTCACAGACCATTCATCAGAATAATGGTGAATAAAATATCATCTATATATATATATATATATATATATATATATATATATATATATATATATATATATATATATATATACACACACACACACACACACACATCTAAATATACAATACCCGTTTTGTTCAATAATAATTGGGCTAACAATACAAATATTATCAACGACTTCTCACACATGCCAAAACATCCTTAATTGTTAGCTTCTTGATATTGTAAACTATCATCATCAACAACAAGCGTACGTATTTCCGACCCTACGAATTATAAAAGATTTATAAAAAAAACCCAAACAAATACTTAATTGTATGTTCACGAGCAAAACAATTTCTGCGAAAGTTAGGTCCAAAGGCACCATGACACTAATGTCTCCGAGAATCGGAAATAAATGGAAAGTTAAACATACAATTAAACGAAATTGCACAAGCACGATGAACTCTCGTCTGAAGCTTCTTAGTGGCGGTATCTGACATTCCCATTCATGTCAGAATTTGGTTTTAAAGCTAATTATTTATAAAAATATTAGAGCTTTTCTATTATAATTCCACTATCTCATAACCTAGAATACATCGCTAGCTTTGTATACGTTTGTCGTAGTGAAATGTAATTTAAAAAAAAAAAATCACTCAGAACGTAGATCGTGACAACTTGCGTTGCAATTGCGATGGTCAGCAGAGATTATTTGTACCTGGGGAAAATAAAACCCTTCGCTAATATAGTAGTATTTATAGTAACAATCAATACCAATAATCACGACTGCATCCTAGTATTATTTAAAAGCGACTCTTTATCAGCAGTGCTCCAGTGTTGTATTGTGTAATGTCAGTTGTCAATGATAGTGCTCGCAGTGATTTTCAGCGGCTGACGTAAATTGTAGTTGGACTCGTTAAATATGGCCAGGTGGGCGCATAATAACCCTCCCCCGCAATGTGTGTCGACTTCCTCCCACAAAGCCTAGCGAGAACCAATATGGCGAAGCTTTACAGAGAGAGGTGCAGCGAGTGAAACTATAAATAAAAAGGTGAGTTATGAATAGTTAACATTGGCAGAGGCCAACATTTATTGCAAACGATGATTAGCTATAAATTTAACATAGATGATAACTAATTAATTTGTCTGTCGCAGTTTGAACTAATATGTTGAACTGATTCAACTGAAGAAAAAAACTTTTATCTTCCGTGTTTAGAACAGCACCGCATATTCATTGCTATCGTTCTTTCGGTGAAAAGGGAAACAGATGACTGGACCCCCCCTCCTACCTTTAATGGAAGAAGGGGAGTAAGTGCTATAATTAGATTTATCTTTTATATAAAGACAATAGTACTTTCCTGTGGTCCACCAAGTATTTATTTATAAAGAACTTTCTGTTCAAGGTCCGGCTTGAACAGTGTCATTGTAGCTGACGCACTCGGCAAAAAACATGATTTTGGATGACAACCGATGGTATTTGGGTTAGAATTAAGAAAATACTTTGCAAAGAATTGATTGTTTATCGCACAAGTCGTTTGCTTTAGTGATTTCATCCTGTATTCGTTTCGCTCCATTGATTGCCATATCAACAAAATTGCTGTGTGCACGTTCAATAGACGTAAGTCGTCTTGTTTATTTTATTAAGTGACTATCATTTTATAAAACCCATGGAGTCATTGGTTTGTAGAAACCTTAGTATTTACACCTACTTATCTTAATAAATTGTTTCCTTGAATTAGTTTCAAACATCAGTTCTTTTATTTTGTATGCAAGTACAATGTGCATTCATTGTTTTCACATTCACTTGTCGACATGTTTAAACCAGGCAATTCCTTGTCCAAAGTTAATGTGTTATTTATGTCTTGTGTTTTGACACTTTCTATTTGAGTTGGGTACCTCAAACAATTTTGTATTGTGGTTTTCTGAACATACTGCCATAGTACCACCAGACAGAGCAATTATAATGGGCAACAATAATTGAATTGTTCAGGGTGTGAGCCTAGAATTTTATTTGTTTTTCTAATATAAGCCTCAAATATATCTGGAAACAAATGCTCTAATTTATTGCAAAATAATAACATATTTTAACTGTATCCAAGTTACTTGAAGAAGAATTTGTCTTGGGATAACAAAAAATAAAATATCTCTGCTCAAAATAAAAATCTTGGTTTCCCTTCCCAAATATTAATTGTGACTTGACCTCATAGTATATCAATTTGCATGTTCATTATTGTATAAGTTTCAAGGGGGATAACTCAATTTGACTAGGATTACCATGTATCTGACACCCCATAAAAGACATTGTGCTGACATTAGAGAGCTTGTTGATAAAATAGGAAGTGTTGACACTCAAACTACTATTTACTAGCTTTGCTAGTGATATAATATGCAGGTCTTTGAGTCTAATGCAACACTAGGCAACATATTTGTTGGAGAAGGCCATAAAATGTAATGAACACTTTCTCAGCATATAAGAAAATATTTAGCAGACTAGAGAAATTATGTAAAAGTCAAACAGAAAACATCAGCTTTTCTGAAAACCACAGCATGATTCTTGCAAAGTAATATATTTGCTTAACACATTAGTGTATGCTAATAATAATCCCCGAAATTATCTATTTTTTAAATTGTTTTTCCAAAAGTTGGATTTGGCCCAAATATTTTTCACAACATCACATCTGTTCACCATGATAGCATATATACATGTTTCTGACTTAATGCTTCATAAATATAATTATATTCATAATATTCACAATAATTTGTGACAGCTGCAACTGATTTGCACATGTATTAATTTTTGGAAGTATTTTGTCATGAAACTTGACAACATGTTTTATGTAAGTATTGAATTTTGTAACAAGCTTGCTCATGAATTTAGCACATTCCTTTTTGATGCCAAAGTAGTTAAAGCATCCACCTTGGATTGGGAAGAGGGGTTTTGTAGGTTTGAACCCAGCCCAAATTGTACGAAAGACTTGTAATGTATTAGGAGCTCTTTTGGAGTTTAGCATTAAGAGGTTAGTGTCAGCCTGCGGTCAGGATAATGTAACTAGGTAGGACATGATGCTACATGTATTAGACATCACCACAAACTGTCACACTGCAGACATCATAGTGATACAACTAAAATTGTCAAAGCCACATTGAAAATTTATTACAGAAAAACATGCATGATTGAAATTACAGAAGTATTGGGTTCAGTGAAAAAATACTAGGTAAGTATACAGGTAATAAAGCACACATGCCCTTCCCATTACACTGATGTATGTAACATAATTGTTACAAATTTATGGCAGAGTTGATATCAGTATGTCAAAAAACAGAACATTATTTTAAAAACCACTGGACAATAATGTGAATTTATCATTTCTAAAGCTGATTTCAGTTTTGTAATGAATTTTATCACTGACTTGGTAGTTAGTGAGTTCTCTCAAGATTTTACAGCACATAAAAATTTCTTTTGTGAAAAATAATTATACAGCTATAATGACTGTATTTTACTCCTAAATCTTTCCATACATAATACAAGTGTACCAAAAACATAAAATGGTTAAAATTGCTATTAAACGTAACATACACGTCACTGCTTAACATTCTTATGTGTAGCGGACTGCACTGGGTAACTTTGCTGCATGCATATTGAAGGGCTAAAAAGCCATACACTCTATGAATATATGTCATAATTTCATGGGGAGTTCAACAAAAGACTTCACTTTGCCATAAATGAAAATGGTGCCAATCTTGTATGTCTACCACAGCAGCTAATTTGAAAATCTCTTTGATTAAAGAATATAGATAGTTTTAACAGAGAGCAGTTAAAAGGAAGAAATGGTCTTACATGTATCTCAATTTCCTAGGAATTCTTTTTGCCCAATGGAACATCAGCCTCTACTATGTACTGTTGATGGATTATAACTATTCAGATATTTGAAAAAATAATCAATATTTTAAGCCAAAGTTTGGGTACATTTATTTCATCTTTATGTAACAATTAGTCAAATCATAGAGAAAAACTGGTGATCCTTGTAACCATTTTATTGGCCCATTCTTGAAAATTTTGATGTGCTAATGGCCTGATTAGGCATATTCCTGAAGTAAATACTTGTTGAATTAAGTCTTGTTTTCACATTGAAATTTGAAATGTAGCCTGCCGTCAGCATAGCTCATGAATCTGTCAACATATTCTGATGGAATTTGGTAAAAGCATTGTTTCTTGTTGTTGTTGTTGTT
Source organism: Potamilus streckersoni (assembly GCA_016746295.1). Lineage (NCBI taxonomy): Eukaryota > Metazoa > Mollusca > Bivalvia > Unionida > Unionidae > Potamilus > Potamilus streckersoni. Next base: position 219,454 of record JAEAOA010001970.1, read on the forward strand.
GTTCAGCTCACGATAGGCTATTCATGGCGGCCAGTATTAATGGTGGAGGAAGAAACCGGGAAATCACCGACAAGCTTTCTCACATATCCACATTCACTGAATCCTGAGGTGAGATGGCAGTGATCCGTAACGGATATGGCTTTAGAGATTTAGACCACTGGCCACTCTCCCACTCTCATTGTTTCTTGAACTTTGATGTACATTGTATGGGTTTAGTGGTTTTTTTACACTATTTTTTTAGAGTTATTGACTGTGATGGTGAGCTACACCTATATTTACAAAGGATGAGATGTGATTATGATTTTTAACATAGCTTTAGCAAATTTTCAGTCATATCACTACAATGTCTGCATTGTGGCAGTTTATAGAGATGTCTTAGCATTGCATGGGGCATCATGTTGCAGACATGTAGCATGATGTCCCACCATGTCACATTATCCTGACACTAGGCTGACCAGTCCTAACACTAACCTCTTAATACTGAGCACCAAGTGAGGCAGCTGTTAGTACCATTTTTGTAAGTCTGGTATGACTAGACCGGGGATCGAACCCACAACCTCCCGCATCCAAGGCTGAGGTTCTAACCACTAGGCCACCAGAGCAGTTATATTTACATAGGATTGTTATTGTAATCAGCATCCAGGATACCACTTAACAATGTCATGTGCATTTTGAGCTGAGCATTGCTTCACAGACTAACAGGCAGACTTGTTTAAATATGTTGTGGCATTATCTGTTCTAGCATGTTCTATCATGGGATTTCATGTTATTTTCTGTAAAACAAAACAGGAGTGTGAGAATTGTGCACTATATTTTCAAGATCTACTGTTGTTCCTTTAATAAATCCCACATGTAGTCAGGAAAGTTGTTTTTTTTTTCAAAATAAGTGGTGGAATTTTTCCCCAAAATTATTTTCTGTTCCACAACAAAGTGATCTACTCCATTTCAGATAGAGTTATGACAGATGCAGATCATGTTTGTATTGTTACATCAGAAGTTGCTTACATGTATCAATCAGACCTTGAAGGAGTTGGCCTTCAAGCATTCCATACCATGTACAGGAGTCATGGTTGCTTATTGTCCATTATCCTGTATCTTGGTTTCCTAACAGAAATTCCTCTTTTTAGTTAATATGCCAGACTCATGACCAAAAGTTTATAAGTTCAAACCATAACATTGAGTCAGTATGGGTCAACTACCATTGTAACTGTCCTTGGGAAGTCACTTTTTTACTTCAATGGCCTCAGCATTGATAACCTATTTGTGTTGCTGTGCCATAAGTCACCAAAATAAATCAATCATATATGACCACAGTAATCCCACTCATGGTCTAGTTCCCTGGTAATAATAAAGTAGAACTTTCTTGGTAGATATGATTTTGTATGAATTACTTCCTGTTTTGATTCCAGTGTTATGCATATCTGGTGACAAAATACTTCCTTGTATCATCTGTCCCCCCCCCCCGATATGTAAATCATATTGAAATCTCTGATGAGCATGGTGTACCATGTATATTATGAAGCATATTGTGATTTAGTGAATGTATCCAGGTCCACGTTTAATAAAATGGATCATTTTATCCTCATACAGACATAAAAGTGTGCTTCTGCTTAGGAAGCTGTTGCACATTGGTTTGTGTTTAAATGTACATCATACAAATAAACTATGGAGAGAAATATAAATCAACTGAAACTTGTGGCCATTTGATTAGTCTGGGTAGATGCATGAATTCAGAAAGAAAAGCAACAATATAGTCTATCTATTAATTAAGCTTTGCATTTTCCAACTATTTTGTAGTCATTTATGATGTTATGAATTGGAACAATTAATCATCATTTTAAACTGTTGCTCAAATTGAATTCAGTAACAGTTGTATTTTTCCATCACTTTCAGTGGCAACAATGGACATTAAGTTGACAAGATCAGATGTTTAAGCAAATGCTTAGGCATTGGACAAGTTTCTTGTGCAGTGAAATTAATAATTTTTATTGGCAGATGAGGTGGATGCAGTATTGGTTTCCAAACATGTTAGGGTTGCATCACCATGTCAAGTTTTATAATCTGTCATGCGTTCTGAAAATTTCTGAATTCGTTCTGAATAGGATACCAGTTAGACTTTGATGTTTACTTTGGGAGATACATGTATATGAAATATTCATTATTGTCCAAGATTATGACAGCTGCCATATATCAGGTCTTTTTTTATCATTCTTGTATAACTGTATTAATTGCAGCTTTTTGATCTTTTTAAATTTTGTTTTACGATCATTAATTGAAGATCTTGCGCTTCCATGTACTTAAGATAAAAGATATTTACTAATATTCTGTGACCACTCCGGTGGTTTTGAGGTTAGAGTGTCTGTCTCAGATGTGGGAGGTCGTAGGTTCGATCCCCGGCTGAGTCATATAAAAAACTTACAAAAATGGTACTAACAGCTGCCTCACTTGGTGCTCAGCATTAGGAGGTTAGTGTTAGGACTGGTCAGCTTGATGTCAGAATAATGTGACTGGGTGGGACATATAGCTACATGTCTAAGGCATGATGCCCCAGTGCTAGACATCTCTATAAACTGCCATGCTGCAGACATCATAGCGATATGACTGAAAAATTGTTATAGCTACATTAAAAATCTAAATCACACACATACTAATATTCTGAAGTTGCAAATTTGCATAACTATCTATAATTCTATAACATAGTAATAGTTTGTATGCATGCAGATGTCCTCTGGTGAGGGATCATAGACATTGCACAACTATAATAAATTCAAAATATAGATTTACTTAGCAGATTGTACAGTTATTTTGTAAAGTTTCATCATGTTTTCATTTTGAAGTAGTAAAATGCATTCATGTCCATTCTTTTAAGGTGGATACTTCAGTCATGGTCATTAGTCACCTAAACTGAACACCTTAAATTTACTGATAACTGAACTTGCTGACCATGCTGCAGGACAAAGTCATATCTAATATCCTGGTTGACAAACTTGTGTCGAATGTCCTGGATGACAAACTGGTATCTAATGTCCTGGTTGACAGACTTGTATCTAATGTTCTGGTTGACAGACTTGTATCTAATGTTCTGGTTGACAAATTCCCATCTACTCTAATGTTATAGTTGACAAACTTGTATCTAATATCATGGTTGACAAACTCATATCTAATGTCCAGGTTGACAGACTTATATCTAATGTAATTGTTGACAGACTTGTATCTAATGTCCTGGTTGACAGACTTGTATCTAATGTCATGGTTGACAAACTCATATCTAAAGTCATGGTTGACAAACTTATAACTAATATCCTGGTTGATAGACTTGTACCTAATGTCCTAGTTGACAAATTGCTATCTAATGTCCAGGTTGATAAACCCATATCTAATGTCTTGGTTGACAAATTTGTATATAATGTCTTGGTTGCCAAACAGGTATCTAATGTATTAGTTGACAAACTTGTATGTAATATCTTGGTTTGACAAACTCATATCTAATGCTTTGGTTTGAACTGTATAATTCAGATTTCATGCAGTCTGATTAAAATGAAATCTGCAGTCCTACATGAAGATCTAAAGTTGACTGGTTAAGGCTCATGTTCTGATGACCTTTGAATTTACAGCTTTCAAAAACTGAAAGTGAATCAAATCGTTCGGTACACATCTATGTTCCTCATCCACACTACTAAGTCTCCAAATGTGAAGATATAAGACTTCATCTGATTGGTTGATAAAATTAGCAATTACTGTTATGACATAGGTTACCAGAATATAACCCTTAAGCAGTTGCTGTTAGATCTCATGTATGATAATGGAGATCTGATTTTAATCAGATTGGATTTCAAATTAATATTCACTGATTAACAGATCTGAACTTCTATCTACAGCTGAGGTTACATACATGTACCAGTATTTATCAACTTGGGGAGAAAACCAATTACTATATGTATACATGCATAGAGCTTGTTGTGTTCATAGGATTTATTTATTCTGGCCATTTATTTATCTGTTTGAAATGTAGAACTGCTTTACATAGACTCCTACAGTCATCTCTAACCTTCAGGTGCTCTAATATTTGCTACACTTGTGACATGACAACTAAATGTCCTATAACACTGTTTCTGTAGAGTGGCAGATATCTGTGTCTACCTACCCATATATGGAATACAGATCTAAGCTGTTTTATAAGCCTTTGCTGGAGACAATAAAAATATTAATTTCAAATATATTAAAAATTTTCTTCTTTTCATGTCTGTGCAAAACATGGATAAAACATTTAATAATGTAATTTTATATTTTGTAATCTATTATTATAACTTTTCCAAAAATCAAATCTTTGATATAACAGTGTAGTGAATTCTCATTTCTGTTGTTAGTGTTTATTGATTCATCACCAACTGGTGGTTTTATTTTCAGCAGCTAATGTATGATGCAAGTAGAGAGCTGGCACAATAAAGTATTATGGCTGGTTGATGCATTGATATTAATGATCTTTTGCCTGGTCTGAGTAATTTACCCAGGTAATAAATCTGAACATTTTGTTTGGGCAACATCATGTAACTACTAAAAATGTTTGTATTCTGAAATGCATGATAATATCAAATGTTTAAATGGAAAGCTTGAAGGCATTATTTTCAACATTTACTTCAATCACCACCTCAAGAATCTGATTGTGTTCACGTTACTTTTGTTTCATAGCTTTAATGGACAACCATCATTTTTCCTTCATCACACTGGTAGATGGGTCAGGAGCAGATAATTACAGATAAATTTCTTGATAGTGTTTTAATTCAGGTCTTCTGAAAGAATTACATATAGGAAGACATATATTTGCATCTTCTGGTTGTTAATTGCATTAGTCATTCAATAGCTTACTTCATGAATGGAAACACTTCACAAGTCCATATCCACAAAAAAGGGAAGATTGTTCTATAAAATTTAAGAACCGTTTCTAAAGTACTTGTAATTAGAAAGAAAATTTGTTTTTTATTGCTCTAATAACCCAGTCATCTATTTTCATTATGAATGATGAAAATTTATTCCAAGTTGAGATTATTTTCAAATTAAAAATTGAAATCAGCATGTAGGTTGTAGATATATTGACTGGATGTGAATAAATTAGATATCCTGTATGTACAGCACCTCATTTTACTATATCACACCAACAAATTATGCCTGGTACAAATTCACACTGAGGCAGCTGGTCTGGGCTGATATTGACATTTTTCTTAGGAGTATAGTACTTTACAAATTAAGCAGTAGCATTCTCCATTGCATCCATGGCTTAATCTTTCTTCTGTGAGGCATCATGGGTTGCTACTTGGTTGTTATTGGTTTAACGACACTTTTAGCACATGAAAGAACCACTGACTCATGGGAAGCTACTACCAAGTTTACTTACATACCTACTTTGGCCAGCCCAAGGCTCAAAACTACATGGGCATAGGTAAAATGACACTGATCAGTAAAGGCAGTGAGGTGAATGACCAATTGGACACTCATTGTCTTAGCACCTTGGGAGTTTCAGGGATGAAGCTTTTGAAAATTGTGTTGATTCTTTCACTAAAGAAACTCTAATAATACCTTTAGGATCTTCTTTATGTCCTGGAATTCTTTATATATTAACAATAAACTAAATAAAATGACCATGGACATAGTCACTGTAGTTTTTATGATAAAATTTTGAGCAAAATTGATGTAAATAATCTACATTAAATGTCTTCCGAATGGCAAAATTCATTAATAAAAATGTAGGTTAAATTTTGAAGGTTCATTTCTTGCTGTATTAGGTTACATCAGGCCAAAGAAATGAGAACTAATTTCAGTTTGGTGTCTTTCAGAACACTGAAGCACCCTTCTTGCCTGGCCAAGGTTGTGATGAAACTGCAAAATTTGGATTATAAATCCAATGCTGTCATAAATTCTTGATAAAAATGAATAGATACACCCCCACCCGCCTCCAGAAGCCTCATGTCTGATATGTATGAGAACCATTGTTACACTACTTGCATTTACTAGTTGTAAAAATTTTATGGATATCTCTCTATTATATGTCCAGCTCTAATATTAGCACTTCTGATCAGATAGAGGGGTCAAGAGGATATCATTGATAGCTAAAAACATAACAAAACTGTAATATAGCAGTGTATTGAGCCATATCCTGCAGGTCAGTTAACTGGTGTTACAGTTTTGTTAATGGTGACCTACTTAGGTCCTACTTAGGTCCTATCAGTTAAAGATTTGTTTATGGTGTCTGGCTGGTCTGGCTGCCATGGCAACTGTCATGAAAATATTGTTATTGTTTATTCTGGATAGATTTTCATGTATCAGTGTGAGGTTTGAACTAAATAATAATAATAAGTGTATATGCAAATGTCACAAAATGTACCACTTTGAGATGTTTGTATGCAAATGTTCCAAATGTACCATTTTAAGATAGTTTGTATGCAGATGTTCCAAATGTACCATTTTAAGATAGTTTGTATGCAGATGTTCCAAATGTACCATTTTAAGATAGTTTGTATGCAGATGTTCCCAATTACTATGCACCATATCAATGATGTAAGTTTGCAAACTTACCCATTTTGTATGAACTTAATACTATATAAATGTTATCAGGATTCTGTGTATGAAACTGACCTTTTTGTGCAAACCCACTTAATTCTGTGTAAATAGCCTCATATTTGTATAGATATGTACATGTATGTTTGTATAAAAGTGTCCATGTTTTGTGTGTTCCATGCCATGTTCATGTGTAGGAAAATGCTCTCAGTCATATGTGCTATGATAAAGGCTGTATTTACCCATATATAGTTGCTCTTATTTTGTAGTAAATAACACATTGTTTCTATGAAAATGCTTCCATTTTATACATTAGAGTTGTGCTGATGAAAATGTTCCCATGTAGTATAGAAAGTGTTAAATGTTATAGTTAAAAAGAGCCAGATTGGTGCTAGTAAATATACACAAAAACCCATATATATGACCTTTGTATGTACAACTTCAGTATTTTGTGTATGAAGCATCTAAGTTTCACTTGTACCTCACAATGATTGTGTGTATTAGAAATGTCCCCCAATATGGCACATAATCCATTTTATGTATCAATATATACTTATTTTTGTTTTCATCCTCTATTAAAATGTCACAGTTTTATATTGCAAATATTGCTTGAGTTTATGAAAATGTTAGCAGTAAGTTTGAAAAAGAAGTCTTTAAAAACTTGTGTAAGAAAATTTCTTCATTTCATAATAAAAAACTAAACTTGTATATTAGTTTACATATCAGTTTAATATTAGAAATTCCAAAGTTTGTGTTATGCAAAAGTTTAATTTATTATGAATTTATGAAAATTGTGTGTCAAAAATGTTATCCCAACTTTTATATTAACCATGTTGTAAAAAAGTCCATGGTCCCCAAAAATATGTATAGAATTAGTTTAGTTCCATTTGAGAAGCCATATAAAAGACCCCAGCTGAGTTGAAAAAAGGGTAAAAATAATGGTGAATGAAAATATTTCTGAGAGTCCAAATGACTTCATAATACCATATTTTAAGATAAATACATAATCCAGAGGGATAAAAATCTAGATAGGTTTTTTTGTTGTGATGTCCATATACAGGTATCTTTTTAACCAGTTTTGTTTCCATACAAAAAATTGACATGTCCACAACACATAATTTTGACATGAATGCAACACAAAAACTTGAGTTGACAGCAACACAAAAACTTGAGTTGATTTGACAGCAACACAAAAACTTGAGGTGTCCAGCATTAACAGTTACCAATCTTTATGAATTATTACAACTCTAGTTCTCCACCCTATACTTTTAGTCTGCTTTGAAGATGGTTTGCCCAGGAGTGAAGTACAGCCTGATTGACATGTTGTCAAATGATCAGAGGTCATGGACATTGTCTGAAAGAAGAAAAATAGTGTTTGCTCTGCTTGAATTTTCCATCATCTGCAGTTAGTGAATGTTGTTCTTATTGTTTTAAGGCTTAATGCCATTTTTCAGCACAAGATAGGCTGTGCATGGTGGCCAGTATAAATGGTGGAGGAAGAACCTGGAAAGAACCACTGACCCACCAGAAGCTACTGGCAAGCTTTCTCACTTGCCCACATTGCCTGAACCTGAGATGAACCCACACAGACTGGTAAGATGGCAATTATCTGTAATTGTGAGCACTTTAGACCACTTGGCCACTAGGGGCCTGCATTAGGCAAGGTAGAACCCAGTTGATTGTGGGTTAGAAGGCAAGGTTGCAAAAGAATAAAAATGGTTTGTATATTATAATATTAAATCTACATTACAGACCCTAATCAAACTTTGTGACTGGTTTTAGTTTTAACTCAAATTCACAGTGACTGAAAGAAGAAAAGTGATTTTACATTCAAATTTCAATTATCAATATACATTTAGGTGAGATGGCTCCGGTGGCCTAATAGATAGAGCTTCTGTCTCCAATGCGGCAGGTCACAGGTTCGAACCATGGCTTAGTCATACCAAAGACTTATACCAAAGACTTAAAAAAATGACACTAATAGCTGCCTCCCTTGGCACTCAGCATTACCAGGTTAATATTAGTATTTAAGTCGTCTGGTGTCAGGATAATGTGACTGGATTGACATGATGCTGCATGTCTTCGGCATGATGCCCCTGTGCTAGACATCACAATAAACTGCCACACTGCTGACATTGTAGTGATATGACTAAAAAACTTAACGCTATGTTAAAAATCCAAATCACATACACACAAACACACACACATGCGTTTAGGGGACTGTTGAACATGTGGCAGGCATATATTGTGTGATGTACTGATTGTAGTACTCTTGCATTATAGTCAGCATACAGGACATGTTATTGCCATTTTTTTAGCCATTGTTCATTGTATGTTTCTATTGTCTTGGGAAAATACCACCCAAATCAATGATGAATTGTTTAAATATTATTCTCTTGTATATTTGCATTACAGCTTTGTGCCTAGAAGCTTTCAAAAGATGTGTTCACTTCTAACTCTAATGGCAGAGGACAATTTGACTCTTACCTCCATTTCCAAGATTTAGAGGGACAAATGAAAATAATGGTACAATGATTGCTGCAACAGTTTTTCCAACCTTAACTTTTGTTTCTGCACTTTGTGATAATTTTTTCTTTAAAGACCTCAGAATAAATTAAATCTTCCCTGCTGTAGGGCGACTTGAACATAAAATGTTACAGTAATGGGTGTCAAACAGTTTACATTGCAACTCCGCTGACTATAACAAACTTTGAATGTTTTCATTGCTATGTATGTATGTATATATATATATATATATATATATATATATATATATATATATATATATATATATATATATATATATATATATATATATATATATATATATTATTCATTGTTATTTTACAGTTTTTCCACCTTTGTTTTTTTTTTTTACAGTTTTTTAAACCTTTTGGATGTACACTAATGAATAATTGCATGCTTGTTTTGCAAAGTGTTTCAGATGAAAACCGCACACAGGGTCAAGGTTTTTGGGACATGGGACAAAAATTGCAACCTCACACTCAATTTGTGCAGTATTCATAATGATACAACTGTGGTATGCTTACAGATACAACTCTGAGTGATACAAATATGGCATGCTTACAGATGCAACTCTGAGTGATACAAATATGGCATGCTTACTTACAGATACAACTGTGGTATGCTTATTGAATCAAATGTGGCATGCTTACAGATACAGATGTGATGTGCTTAGATACAACTGGTTGCTTACTTGCAGATACAACTGGTTGCTTACTGATGCAAATGTGGCATGTTCACTGATACAAATGGGACACACAGGTACAACTGTGGTATGCATACATATAAAACTGTGGAATGCTTTCTGATACAGATGTGGTATGCTTACTGATACAAAGGTGGCAATTTTCAGTCTTCTCTGTTTTTAAGTTTAATGGTCAGAGTCCAGAAAAGATTATGGAATGGCATGAGATGGCTGATGTTGCCTGTTCATATGTCCATATAAATTTGTTATTACTACTTCTCCAAAACTAATTAAAACTTTAAACACATTCATCTCATTGATCCAGCTGGTCTTAAAATGGAAATGCCTCTGCTTAGATAATCTAGGATGGCTAAAATGGAAATGGCACTGCTTAGATAATCCAGGATGGTTAAAATGGAAATGGCACTACTTAGATAATCCATGATGTCTAAAATGGAAATGGCACTGCTTAGATAATCCAGGATGGCTAAAATGGAAATGGCACTGCTTAGATAATCCAGGATGGCTAAAATGGAAATGGCACTGCTTAGATAATCCAATATGGCTAAAATGGAAATGGCACTGCTTAGATAATCCAGTATGGTTAAAATGGAAATAGCACTGCACAGATAATCCAGTATTGTTAAAATGGAAATGGCACTGCTTAGATAATCCAGTATGGCTAAAATGGAAATGGCACTGCTTAGATAATACAGTATGGCTAAAATGGAAATGGCACTGCTTAGATAATCCAGGATGGCTAAAATGGAAATGGCACTGCTTAGATAATCCAGGATGGCTAAAATGGAAATGGCACTGCTTAGATGATCCAATATGGCTAAAATGGAAATGGCACTGCTTAGATAATCCAGTATGGCTAAAATGGAAATGGCACTGCTTAGATAATCCAGTATGGTTAAAATGGAAATGGCACTGCTTAGATAATCCATGATGGCTATAATGGAAATGGCACTGCTTAGGTAATCCAGGATGGCTAAAATGGAAATGGCACTGCTTAGATGATCCAATATGGCTAAAATGGAAATGGCACTGCTTAGATAATCCAGTATGGCTAAAATGGAAATGGCACTGCTTAGATAATCCAGTATGGTTAAAAAGGAAATGGCACTGCTTAGATAATCCATGATGGCTATAATGGAAATGGCACTGCTTAGGTAATCCAGGATGGCTAAAATGGAAATGGCACTGCTTAGATAATCCATGATGGCTAAAATGGAAATGGTACTGCTTAGATAATCCAAGATGGCTAAAATGGAAATGACACTACTTAGATAATCCATGATGGCTAAAATGGAAATGGCACTGCTTAGATAATCCAGTATCAGGGGTCAAGCTAGACTTAAATTTTAGGGAGAAGTGACTTCTCCTTTTGGTCAGAACAGGGAGAAGTGGGAGCTAAACAGGGAGGAGTGGGAGTTAATCAGGGGAGAAGTGAGACTTAAACAATAAACATGATATAAATTATATATATATATATATATATATATATATATATATATATATATATATATATATATATATATACATACACACAGATGCATTATCATATTTTAATGATGTGCTCTAATTTTTTTGGTATGGTTTTAACAGTTTTAAGCATTGCCTTATTTTCAAGTTGAAAAATATTTGTTATTTGTGGGTATCAATATATTTTGTCGCATATAAAAATTATATTCATACCCATTCTATTCTTACTTAGTATATGTTTTTGAATTGAAGTGAATGCAGTTTATTTTGGCTGTATGACTTCAAAATCACATATGAAGCTATACATTGCAATTAATTTTCACTGATAGAAGTAACAAGATTAGAGTTTTGTAAATGCAAGTTGGTAAAAATGCTTAATAAACTACCACTTAATTATTTTATTTTTCTTAAGTTTTGTGTGCAATTGCAGTCAAAAAGATTTCTAGCATTCTTTGAATCAGCCCCTAATACATCTACATAGGAATAAATGCACAGGTGACTTCAAACCACACTGTTCGTCCTGATTTCATTGTTCCCAATAAAACATTAATGTAACTATTCATAAACAATACACTGAAGCACTAAAGTCAATATATAACTAAACTGGACCCTATTTTTTACCCCCAGCCAAAACTCTAAGAATATGTCTTGCACAGATCGAGTGCATCTATTTTTAGACAGGGGGGTCTTGAACTACAAACTTTCTTGCTTCGTTACAAAAACCCATTAAAAGTTCTGCATATTTATAGTTTGTATACCTACTGGTAATAATGACATGGATTGGTTAAATATTATTTGCTTCATTACTATATATAATTTTCGTATTTTCACAGTTTAATGAAGTGGTATATCAAATACGCAGTGATGTCTGCCATTAAAATTTCATTTACGGTTTCAAACTGATTTTATACAGAAAATACGCAAATATGGTTTGTTAAAATCTCCATTTATTAAAAATATGATATAAATTAGAAAACACTCTTAACCGATTCATCGTATTTTTAAAAGCAAATTTCTTTGTTGCCATAAGCTAATTGGTATCAACAGCAGGTAAATACATTTTTCCTTGGGTTACAGCAGTGCCAGAACTTACTGGCTACAGTGAGGGTGCATCTCAAAGTCATAATCTACAGTCATATTAGCTCTGAAAAATAAGAGAGCGAAATAGTTTTCGCTTTCATAACAGAAAAAGGCGAAGTTTACGCTTCTCGGGTGACTTTTTCGCCCACTTCGCCTGGTATCGTGACCCCTGCAGTATAGCTAAATTGGAAATGGCACTGCTTAGATAATCCAGTATGGCTAAAATGGAAATGGCACTGCTTAGATAATCCAGGATGGCTAAAATGGAAATGGCACTGCTTAGATAATCCAAGATGGCTAAAATGGAAATGGCACTGCTTATATAATCCAGTATGGCTAAAATGGAAATGGCACTGCTTAGATAATCCAGGATGGCTACCCACAGCAGCCATCCCGAAAATCTTGTTTTTGCTACTCCTACTGAATGTGAAGTCATATCATATTGGGGTTGTCACCAATCAATTAATTAATTAAAATGTCAGTAGCAGAGGATATAGCTTCTGATACATAGAATCTAGATTTTATGCACTGTTTTTAGTATTTTTCAAATAATTAATATCAGTCTCTGTCCAATGTTGGTTCACTGTGGCAATGAGATTTGAAGCAAATTGGTTTGTTGGGTGTGTGAGATCATGTTTGTTTGTGATGATGATTTTTAAGATTTGACTGTTATCATTTGTAATATTATGATTAGTTCTTGCCTTTATCAAGAGGCATTTCAATATTTGTTGAAAATCTAGCTACACTGGGGAAAAAGGATTCATAATTTTATGTAATATGGAAATGAAAACCTTGTCATTTAATTTTGAAAATTGAAACAATTCCCAACACCATAACCTTTCCTCCAGACTGCAATAGATTTTAAGAAAGCAAGTGTAACATAGAAGCATACACTTTTGTTGTGTTCCATCATACAATCTTGCCATAAAATCAAAAGTTTTAGAATTTAGTGGAGATGTCACAGTTTGTTTACTTATTGTGGGGTTGTGACAAGGATCAACAAGAAATCATAATGTATAATCTGTATGTCAATTTTTTTCATTAGCTTTTTTGGAAGATTCGCAATTACAACAGTGCTTCATTGTCATGTATTGTTGGGTTTCCAATAATATACAGGTGATCAGATTGCAAATTTTCATTCATCTTGAAGTATTTAGTATTAGAGTAAAATAATGAAAACTTTGTCATTAAAACTGTAATAATTGTGACACCTTGCCATTCTTTAATGTTGTGTGGTGCTAGAAAGAAATCAGGATTTTAAAATTAGCCTACTGCTAATTGTAATTCTAATCTGTAAATTTGCCAAGACTATCCCCAAGGGGTGCAAGATTGAGAGTAAAAAATATCCTTGGTGTCAGAAATGGGGGTCAGACTGAGTAAAACCTTTAATAAACTTTGGTATCAAAACTGAGTGTTTAATTAAACATTTGGAGGTCTCTGATACACAGATAAGTGCAAAGGAAAACACTGAGTCAACTCCATATTCCATTCACTAATTTCATTTAATTCATAAGCAACACAGCACAGTATAATGCATTCACGTTTTCTTAAACAAACTTCTCTTAAGCAGGTTTGGAATCGAAATACTAAGAGGCTCTGCTCCTAAATTCTCCATCACCCTGATCAGTTTTCTTAGTTTCATGATTTAGACATCAAGGACCATTTGCCTTGATTTGATTTTGTGAGAGGAAACTTCATTCACAAGCCATTGGCATGCAGCACTTCAGCAAAAAAAAAAGGAAAGTCTGGAAACAAGTATGAGTGCATAAGCTAATAATATTCCATTATTTTCTCATAGAAAGGTCCTATTCTATGAATCTTAGTTTGTTGTCATGTCTTCTGCTTTCTTTATTAAAAATGGATACAGAAATTACTTTGTGTCCGAAAATCATTGAGAATAGAGTGCACCTGCAATCTTGGCCTCGCACAAAAGAAATTGTCAAGTTCCAATGATTCGAAAATGTACATGTGATAATCTCAATTACAAAACTACTGTATCTCTACATGACACAGAAAAACAACTGATTTTATCATGTTTTATGACAGTTAACAAGGTACAATAGTTGGTATTCATTGAACAATGTGTCCCAGAATCAAGGCACTATTTTCTAAATATTAAAATAAAATCATTCCATACATCTTGAAGGATCAGAATATGATGTATTAAAGTGTTGCTTCATTTACAACTTCAAGGCCATTTGTACAGATGATACCTTGAAGAAATAGGTGAGTTAATTTGTATAGATCAGGTTTCCCTTTTTGAGAAAATTAGCAGCAAACAAATTGTATGATTGTGAACTGTAGTGCCGACATACATGCATGCATATTTTTGCCTCACAGCTATAGAGGACATCATTCTGAATTAGTGATGCTTATCAAAACAAGGTGTTAAGGCACAAGTGCATGTAATTTTTTCCTCATTATGCACAGTCAGTCAATTAACTTGTGCCTTAATTAGTTTGCTGGTCCATTAAGATCTAAGCTACAGTATGTGGCTTCACTTTATCCCTAACTACTTGAACTTGTAATTAGCCTGCACATGACACGATTAATACAAATACTTGCTTTGTAGAAATGGATCAAAAATAAAGAGAAGATACAGCAAGAAGTCTTGGATACTGAAAATGTGGCTGTTGGAATTTTTATTCATCAAAAATTGAAAGTGTGCATACCTTTTTATGTGGATTTTGGCATTCCAAAGAACCCTGTTACTAAAAGGCTGTGGATGTTTTAAGTTTGTACTTTATTTTGCAGGAATTATCTTCATTACCACGAATTCTTTTTGCAGGTTTATTCAAAAAAAATTTTTCTTGCCTCTGGGGTCTTTTTATATTCTTTTTAGGGTGTTGATTGACTTTTGTTGTTGGTACTGGTTTTTTTCCAGTTTTTTCAGCATACTCAGGGACCTGTCAATTCAAAATAGCTGTTAATCTGACTTTTGAATAGTATGGGTACTGTTTATTATGTTTTTCCTTGTGTTTCAACTTTAACTAAAGTCTTGCAATCATTCCGGTGGCCTAGTGGTTTGAGCAGCTGCCTTGGATATGGGAGGTCGCAGGTTAGATCCCCAGTCGAGTCATACCAAAAACTTACAAAAATGGTACTGACAGCTGCCTTATTTGGTGCTGGGCATTAAGAGGTTAGTGTTAGGACTGGTCAGCCTGGTGTCAGGATAATGTGACTGGGTGGTACATCTTCCTACACATGTCTACAGCATGATGCCCCGGTTCTAATCCTTCAATTGGACAGTATATGTTAGCTATGTGTCTGTATGTTTTCTTTGATGAAAGAAGCTTTAAGGCAAGGCCTTGGTTAAACAGACTAGTTGCACTACAACAACTTTTTAAAGATTAACCATCATTTTTTTACTGTTTAATTCACAGTTGATATGGGGACTTGTACATTTTATCTGATGTTTTTTGCAACTGGTCTGTCACTGTGGGACCTTCATATCATTTTAAAGGGGTTGGGGAGGTTTTTGTTATCTGTGCTTGTTCATAATCCACCATCAGATGTGACCAATGTAACTAAATCAGGAGAAACCTTTAAGTGACTTCTTATCCTAAACCACTGAATAAAATTTGATGAAATTGTATTGAAAGGATCATGGCCTGATGATCTTTCAAGTTTATTCAAATGATGCTTATATATGGTCACAGTTTCTAAAAACTGAAAAATCTTTAAACATTTTCTTAGACAATCTTGAATAGTAGGCTTTCAGTTTTGTTCAGCTGATGCTGATTCATCATTATCATTACTAAATTTAGAAACAAAATTAAATGACTTTTTCTTCAAACCCGCTGAATAGAATTTGGTCATTTTCTTTTTAGATCTATACATACGATGCTGTTCCTCCATCAATTATTGTCAACATTACTAGAGTAATAATGGAAAAATCCATGCAATGACTTATGCTCCAAAACAAATTGGACCAAACTTGAGAGAAACTATCTAAGCATGAAGGCCTTATAAGTCAACTACTTGTTAGGTCTTGGAGTTTTTATTTATTCTTGGCATTTTACTTCCTACAGATGCAAAACAACTTCTGTGGCCACAGACACATGTATATGTCAGTGACAAAGAAACTTTTGACCACATTACTACATTACTTACAACACCCACTACCGTTCTACAAGGTAACACAGAGACATAATAACTCCTGTGGTTGGAAATCTGTCCACTTGTTGATTCAGTGCAAAGGTTTTTTTTAAAATCCTCTTGGCATATTCAATTGCTGAATATATATATATATATATATATATATATATATATATATATATATATATATATATATATATATATATATATATATATATATACACACACACACACATACATAAGCTTGTTTCCCATGTTCAATATAAGTAATGTACAGATCATCTAATAGTCACTTTTTGTGAAGTTTCTTTATTTTTGTATCTAAAAATACCTAGTTTGGATGCCAATACTTCTGGTGTGTTATGCATTGAATATTATACAGTTCTGATTGGTGGTTATTGAAGACTTAAAGAAAAACAAACCCAGATGTGATGTATTTCTCTGCAAGACATGCAGGAAGTATAGCACTCAAATTTGATGCACAGTAGGTAGAGAAGATTTGAAGCAACAGAGAAACTTAGCATAATGTGGTTATTAAATGATCAGTAGAGTAGATAAATCATACATGGTGAATAAATCTTGGAGGACTTTAAACTGATATTTGTTATCAGTTGCTGACTTGATTAAATAATCAGTGTAGAATTGGCAGAGTTGGGTCATGGGCCTATTTCAAATCATGTGAGAAAGCCACCTTTTGTTTGCTATTTGTAGAGGATGAGTAGGAGTTGTCAATAGATTTTCTTTCTTACAGGAATGAGTATATGTTCTTGCTGTGGCTGTCTTAAATGAATTCTTATTTTAAAGAATGAAAACTCCAATGACTACATGAAATTATTAATGATGGCCAATGGTTAAAGTAACACAAATAAAGTAATATTTTATATCAATTTGTCATCCTTCATATTTACATGGGTATTAATGAGGAAATATTATAGATTCATTGATTAATCATTTCAATCTTAAAATACTCAACTTCAATCTGACAGATTTTTCATGTCTTGGAATATAATTAATTCTCTTCCATGTTGCCACAAACAACTTATGTCATCCACATGTTTATGTATTTTCCTTGGTCTATTTAGGTAAGTTTATATTGATGCATAGCTCATCCCATGCAGGGATCATATTGATGCATAGCTCATCCCATGCAGGAATCCAGTAAAGATAGTGTTAACGATGAAATTTGAAAGGATTGTTATCAAGCACAATTTCTGCCATTATTGCCACCCCTTTCAGTATTAATTTATATTTCTTTTTAACTTTTGCTAAAGTTTTGTTTCATAATGTTATTTGTGGACTAGTTTTTAGTTTTCAAGCATGAATACCTGTGTGTGTGTGTGTGTACATACATGCATGCATGCATGCATGCATGCATGCATACATACATACATACATACATACATACATACATACATACATACATACATACATACATACATACATACATACATACATACATACATACATACATACATACATACATACATACATACATACATACATACATACATACATACATACATACATACATACATACATACATACATACATACATACATACATACATACATACATACATACATACATACATACATACATACATACATACATACATACATACATACATACATACATACATACATACATACATACATACATACATACATACATACATACATACATACATACATACATACATACATACATACATACATACATACATACATACATACATACATACATACATACATACATACATACATACATACATACATACATACATACATACATACATACATACATACATACATACATACACACTGTCACATACTTCCCTTACTTCCGGTAACATTCCTGCCCTTTGATATACTTGGCATTTCTTACAACACAGTTCTTGTTAACACCATACTAAACTGTCAACATTTATGCTGTCTTCATTTTAAATGAAGTTTATAAGACAAAATGAAAGCATCTCTTATTGTCACTTATAAGTACAAATGGATAATACAGTTGCATCTCAATGATCCAAGACCTGTGATAAAACCACTTACTAGAATATTTTGGTAAAGGAGAAAAAGAAAAGATGGCCAAAAAGACAAAAAGGAACCACAGCTGTAAGGTGGTATATTGGAGTTTATTAATCCTCCTATTGTGAAATCTTGAGTGAAGCCTAAGGATATGGTAACAATCCCAGAGATATTTAATTGAGATTTAATTGTCTGGATTAAGAGGCAGATGTTGAGTTTTGATCAAGGGGAGAGAAATGAATGAAGTGAAGGATAATTTAGGCTATTATAAATCTGTAACAATTGGAGTCAGGCCTATCTCTTGGAAATCAAACTAAGGAGTCAAGCATTCTTACATTGTTACTACAATTGGCAGGATGATTTCAACTGCAAATCACTAAATGTGAATAGGATTAGTCCCGTGGCTATCCTGAGGTATGTATATGGCATTCCAAGTAACACTGATTAGGAATTTGATATTGTGGTCAAAGATTGTAGGCTTGGGCATACACAATCTGATTAAAATCAGATGTCCACTGTTGAGTGTCCTATGTGAAGATCTGACCATGATTGCTTAGGGGCTCTGATCTGGTGACCCTTGAATTAGCCAGTGGAAATTATTCATCTTTCAAATAATCTGAAAGTGAATCAAATTGTTTGGCTCACAATGATGTTCATCAGCCACACTTCTCAGTCTTCCAAACTTGAAGATACAAGATATCATCTGATTGGTTGACAAAATTAGTGATTATTATGGTAATAACATAGGTCACCAGAACATGATTCATAAGAAGTCACTGTCAAATCTTCTAATTGGACAGTGGAGATCTGTTTTTAGCCATCTTCATGTAATGCAAAAAAGTTCATTTGTGTGTTTTAAGAAATGAAGTTTTTTAAGTACCCATACAGTTTAGAAACCAGTAGTTTCCTAAAACTAGTACATAAGAATGTTTCATTCCTACCTTTTGACTTCATATATTGTATAGTCAAGGTAGACCCCAGCACCACCTTGACTTGTAGGATTAATATTACACATAGTAAATAATGACAGTCAACAACAGCTGAGTATTATAGATCCATTAATATCCATTTTAGTATTATAATCCTGTAATACACAAGGGATCAACCATTTAGTTTCCTGGGCTTGGCTGGAGAGGGAGTGGGAGTTTTGGTTTCTTTGATTTTTTTTCCAAATAACCCATGGTACTCATATAGGTTCAAACAATTTTTTTTTGTACTTAATTTTATTGAAAAATGATCTGTTGAATTTATTTGTATTACTTAAAGAAAAATAAAAAGACTTGAAAGAGAATCCTGACCCCATCAGTGTTTTGAAGGTTTGCAAAGCAATAACAGACTAGTGCTTGGTATTTTAATGCCTTCAAGCTTTTGACAATTTGAGTTATTGACCATATTCCCAGCCATCTTTGCTAACTGAGGTTCATACATTCATACTCTACATTGACCTTAGGCATATGATCTGTAGCCTAAGCTGAAAACTAATCCACTGGTCACTCCCCTGCTGTCAGATTGGATGCAAACTGATTGTCAGATTGCTTGTTCTGTTTACAGAGGAAGACTTTCAAGAATTTTATCACTGTGGATTTTGCTGACATTGAGACATCACATGCCAATTTCTCCAGTTGAACCATTCTGCAGCAGAGTTTTCTTTAGAGGCAGGTATGTGGACATCATGGAAGTCATATTTAACACCCAACTTTCCTTCAAGCTTTGATTGGTTAATTTATATATTTATTTTGCTACAGACATTAAATTTTTATCTGCAGGAGGGCACTTATTCAGAACAGTGTATTAGCAAACTACATGTGCCACTGGGAGAGCTTGAGTTCTAAGTGGGTTAGCTAAAGTTGGATATCAAAAGATGCCTATTCCTGAGAAGTTGCTGTAACTCACTGACTTTTGGACATGTAAATGAGGGGTTGCAGGCTTTATACTCAACCAATTATCTAGCCCAGGTCAGATGCCTGCATTTGTCCTGTATAAATGCTTTACACTCCCATTTTCTTGACACAGTTAATGTCAAGTGTAAAAACTACTATTTCAGAATCAGTCAACCAACAAATATATTCCATACATAATTTTTTTTACTGGAGTGCTCATTAGCAATCACCCAATGTATGCAATATACATGAAATCATTTCATAGTTGCTGTATTAAAAAACCTATAAGAAACCTCCAAAATGAAATCATTAAATTACTTCTCAATGATATGTAAACTTTAGCAGCTTTATTTTGTTTAGTTTTTTTCGGTCTGAAAGTTTTGCATTCTTAAATTTTTTGCACGAGTCTCCTGTAGTGTTTTCCCATAGACGGTACCATTTTAAACCATTCAAACACTGACATTGATGCACTTTTTCATTGGAGTGACTGTAGATCATCTTTCTTCAGAAGATCAGAAGTAAGGGCACACTGTCAAAGTTAACAGTATCCAGAGTATTTTTCTATTTCATCCCTGATTTGTTCTGAAGTCTTTGCAATCAAAAAGGCTGATTCATTTTTATTATAGATGGAAATTTGATTTTGTAAGGAAGGGTTCATGAGGAAAATCAGAGATATGATGTGAAGAATATAGGCCCTTGAGGCTGTAAAGTCCATGATTTACTGCTAAGGCTGTAAAGTCCATGATTTACTGCAAAGACTAAAGTTCATGATTTACTGCAAAGGCTGTAAAGTCCATGATTTACTGCTAAGGCTGTAAAGTCCATGATTTACTGCAAAGGCTGTAAAGTCCATGATTTACTGGTCATCAACCAATGCAAAATAATTAAACAAATGTTAGATTCAGGGTTTATAATGCTTAGTTCAGAGAGGCACATAATTAGAGAGTACTGTGTTTATCCGACGAACAGTATGCGTGTTGGGGTGGACTGGCATCAGGCATGATATGTGTACTGAATAAGACTTCTGGAAATACTTGTATCACCTGGACATGTGCAATAGTAACAATATTTTGACCAATTGCAAAGCACTCCTATTAGACATTCATAGTTATGAAGTATCCTTAGCATTGGACATGTCCAGCAGAAACAAGTATGTATGTGTGAGTGTGTGTGTGTGTGTGTGTGTGTGTGGATGCAAAACTGTCTGTGTTCGAGCATCAGTTTCGGCCAATGTGGATATGTGAGAAAGCTTGCCAGTAGCTTCTCTTGGGTCGGTGATTTTTTCTGGGGTTTTGCTAGATTCTTCCTCCATCCTTTAAACTGGCCACAATGTATAACCTATCTTGTGCTGAAAAATGGCATTAAACCAAACAACAACAACATAATCCAAAATATATTTTTGTGCATACAATTCTGGGACAATAAATATAGGAGAACTTAACTGACCAGATTGTTGGACAGTTTGTACAAATGCATATTGACACTTGAAATGGAAAGATTTTGGAGAAGAATAATAATTGAAAGATACGAAAAGATAGAATAAGCCAATGAGAGTATAACTAAAGTTGACAAGTCAGAAAGGAATCTATCAAAAGGATATTTCATTTGCTGATGATCAAGAAAGGTTTTATAGTTTTTGTGAATTTATCATCTTTTAGATATTTAGCAAGCTACTCTAGTGAATGATTTACTCTAGTGATTAATCCATAAACTGATAATTATAAATAAAAAAATCTTACTTTTGCAAAATCTTATTTAGACCTGTCACCAGTAACATATAATTAAAAACTGTCAACATCTATCTCAATTTTATCAATACAACATCCTTATGAAATGATATATATTTTTCAACAATACATATTTTTATCGTCATTTGATATTGATACCTTTTTATCTGATATCTAGTTCATAAGTATCTGACAGATAACATGTATCCTGAATCTAGTAGTGTTTTATGGCACCTCAAGCACTATAGTGGCTTATGCTAATGGGAAAATGGAAAATATTCTGCCAATACCTATTGTTTGAATGGGATTTAGGATTAAATCATTTTTTAAAATGCTACATTTGTTTCCCAGTCATGTACACTGAACTTGGTCTACCCAGTAATTGTTAGAATACTATAGGAGTAACATTTGAAATGTTGTGTAGTAGGTGGGTTACTTATTTGGTGTAAATTGTTCCACAGTTGAATCCTAGAAGGGAAGAATCATATTTGATGCAAGGTACATGTTCTTCTAAAGCAATGGCATTGAATAATATTCTGTGACCAAGTGGTGCACATATAGGTTAATTAACATCTTCTGCAATTAGTTTGGAACAAAACCACAGTCCATTTTAAACTAATGTTATTTCTCTCTCTCTCTCTCTCTCTCTCTCTCTCTCTCTCTCTCTCTCTCTCTCTCTCTCTCTCTCTCTCTCTCTCTCTCTCTCTCTCTCTTCTCTCTCTCTCTCTCTCTCTCTCTCTCTTCTCTCTCTCTCTCTCTCTTCTCTCTCTCTCTCTCTCTCTCTCTCTCTCTCTCTCTCCTCTCTCTCTCTCTTCTCTCTCTCTCTCTCTCTCTCTCTCTCTCTCTCTCCTCTCTCTCTCCTCTCTCTCTCTCTCTCTCTCTCTCTCCTTTCTCTCTCTCTCTCTTCTCTCTTCTCTCTCTCTCTCTCTCTCTCTCTCTCTCTCTCTCTCTCTCTCTCTCTCTCTCTCAAGAAATAATCTTGGGTTGTCTGACTAATGAGTAAAGGCAAAAATATTTCATTATCTGTATTGATTTTAGATCACATTTTATTTTGTCCTAGATCATTCTTTTACCTGATTCAGATGGTGGAGTAGCCTGAGGGTTATACTGTATGCTTGAACAAGATGCATATTCTATACAATAAACACTGTTGGCCAATTGAGTACATTGTTTATTGTCACCATAATGGCAAAGAAAACAAATCTGCAGGAAACCTGCTGTTGTGCTTTTAGGTTATCAGTTTGCTCTGGAAATGAATGCATCATTGGCAAAGAAAAAAGAGGTTTGCAGATGGATGCTATTTTTATGCTGGATTATTAGTTTGTACATGAGCATAAGGGTTCAAAGAGTTTATTATCAAACCTACATATACCAAAGATGATATTTTTGTTGACCATATACAAAAATCCAACATGGCCCACACAGTGGCCATCTTGATAATCTTGTTATTGCTTCTCATCCTGAATGGTCAATTCAACATGAGGTTTCCACTTATACATTCCTAAATGAAAATAGTGCAGCAGGTCATCCAGTATGGCTGATACAGTGGCTGTGAAGAATTGGCTGTGGGTGTTATGGTTGGGATGGGGTGCTCCCAATATTTTATTTAAACTATTATAAAAGTCCCCCCCCCCCGACTTGAGTTTGGTTGGAAGATATATGCAAATTTCTGAGCCCACAGTCAGCAGTGAATATGGTTGGAAGGCTAAATATACAGTAAAAGTTGAAATTCAATTAATAACAATTTAATAACAATTTAATAATCAAATGATTTAAATTTTCAATTACACTCTTTCCGCTTGACCCTTAAATATCCTATTACATAGCTTTTTTTAGTAGTGTGAGATAGATTTCCACCTGTTCTTGTATTCTACTCATTTATGTTATTCTTCTCTCATATTTCTCCAAATTCCTTCTCCTCATTATCCTCCCCCTCCTCGACTTCTCTCTACTTCTTTTCTTCCACTTTCTCCTCCAGACTGCTTTTCCTCCTCCTCTTCTTTCTATCCACTTCTCACCACCAACTAGATTTTTGTTGACTCCAACTTCAGCTAGTCTGACTTCTATCTCAACCTGTTTGAGACTGGGACTCAAATGAACTGGAAGTTATGTCTCCTATAAAGCTTCATTTTTGAAGCTTTATCTTTTCTTAGAAACTGCTTCTAAATTTTACCATCAAATTACAAGTGGCTTTCTCAGAGTAATCCTATTTGCTCAGCAATCCTGGTTTATGAGTTTGAAAATAATAATTCAGATCTAAATTATAATAACACCCTCTATCTCAATTCTGATTGGAGTGTTGCTAAAAACCAATCCAATTAAACTTAGCAGACAGTGTCCTCACTGTCTGTCAATGTGGGGATGGATGAGAACATAACTCCATTCACCCCACCTGCTTCCTTTTGATCTCTGAATGAACCTTTATCAGGTATGTGTGATAGGGCAAGCCTTTGCCCAGTTGGCCCTATCTATTGCCTTTGCTGATTCAAGATTCTGGGTACTGGCTGGCAGGTTAAAGTAGCCTGGAATAAGAGATTACCTATAGCCCTCAGCAATTGTTTAGACATCAATCACTTGGCAGCAGTAATATCGGTCCTACTTGATTGTATCTGTTGCTTAGCAAATGAGACAGTGGCTATCTTTAAAATCTTGTTACACCACTCCCTGGATAACTTGCTCCCAGATAACTAGGGAACCCACTTATAATGCAGTGTCTGGCATGGCTCCTGGTATTTTCAAAAAAATATATATTTTAAAATGTGTAGGACATCAAAAAAGTCATGTTAAGAAATGGTAAATTTGTCAATTGAATCTTGATACATAGCTCGTTTTTATCATCAAAAATGGTGATTATTGCTCATAAGGATGGAATCCATATTGTGAAATTTGCAAGTTCTAATAAGATATCAAATATTATGTTAGGATTTTTTTAATATCGAAACAGTTGTCAGTACACTGTAAATAAGCAGCCATCAATGAAAAATTTTGGTAAATGCTAACAATTGTGGCAACAGAATGAAAAAAACACCAATTAAATGTCTTGCTAGGTGAAATTCACATTATAATCCTTTAATTTCATCTCAACACTATAATCACAACATACATATTCTCTTATATGAAAACATGAGAAGAGTTGATCATCACATCAAAATCCATGAGTACTAATGTGAGAACAGTAAATTACATGTGGCTTTGTTTCCATCAACAGCTTGGGGAAGTGTTTGTTGCAATAAAGGAATCAATTAAAAGAGACCTGCGTTGTTTTGTCACTTTTGATAGGTCTTTTGTATCAAATCAAACAAGGTAAGTACAATAAAATAAAGTTCAAAGGTATGCCCATAGTAGCATAGGTTCTTGTATTCATTACCATTCTCAAATTTCAGTTTATTTGACCAATTGAAAATGGTTTCACATTTTTATGTATTAACATCATTAAAGTATGTGATATCAGTAATGTATCCTAATCATTTTTTATATGTGACCATGGAGAGCAAAGGAATCAGCAAAAGACATACTCATTGACTGAAAAGCTATGCATCATAGATAGGGTTCATAATGGCAAAGGGAGATAAAAAATTTGCAATGTACTAACAATTGCTGAGTCGACATTTAGAGGTTGGCTGAAGGATGAGCCGAAACTTCAAAATTACTTACATGATGTTGATTCAGATGAAGGGATGAAACGAAAATGAGCAAGGACTGCAAATGATAATGAATTAGATGATGCTGTGTGCACATGGTTCATACAGCAACATGTCACCAACTGCAAGTGTTATCGTGTTCTAATTTATGTTATTTTAAAATTATAGACCCATTAAATTCATGTTGATAATGGTTAACCCTTGTGAATTTTTTTTTTCTTCCATTTTACTTCTTTTGCAATAAAAATCCACACATTGTTCGATCTACATTGTTTTTTTTTTCAAAAATATTTCAATCTTATGTATTTAAAAAAAACGTCTACATTGGATAAAACAATAAAACTAGAGTGTATACCATTCACAACAAAAATTAGTGACATAGTTCACAACGTGTGAAGTCATACATGTGCTAAGCAAACAGAAACCATGTGGAAGAATGTTTTGAGATCTCCTCAATGTACTGTAAGTTATCCTAAAATTAATTTTACTCTGTGAGGAAAAAAACTAAACAAAGTATACAAATATGAAGAGATATTTGTTTACTGTTAATCTTAGCACGCTTATTAATTGAGTATTTAACACTGTAACATGCCAAGCCACCCTCTCTCTTTTGCTATGCATCGATCCCTTTGTTAGATTTGTTGTTTGTTATAGGTCCTTTGATAACTTGCACCCTCGATTATATCACAGTCGATGTTTTTTGGACCCTGATGTCCTGGAGTTATCGAGGGAGTGGTGTAAATACTATTTCTCTTTCATGTATATGGATTTTCATATCATCACTTTCACTAAAAGATTCCTTAAGCTGTCTGGGTTGTTGTAAGTGAAAATGGTGTTGATCTGGTGCTCAATATGGCCACCACAATGGTCACCACATCGGTCATCCTAAAAATAATGTTGTCAGTCCAGAATAAAAAGGCTGCAAGATGTTCACGTATTAACAGCCAAGTTTTGTTTACTGCCTTTAAGCATTTACAAAATCAGAAAATTTTTAAACAACCATGCATGTGGCTTTGATTGTTTGTATGTTTCCATGAAAATGATATATTACCAATATTTTTGCTTAAGATGTTTGTTTAATAGGAATTTTCAATTAATTCTTTCTTCA
The DNA here is from genome assembly GCA_016746295.1 of Potamilus streckersoni. NCBI lineage: Eukaryota > Metazoa > Mollusca > Bivalvia > Unionida > Unionidae > Potamilus > Potamilus streckersoni. Next base: position 246,263 of record JAEAOA010001970.1, read on the forward strand.
GATGTTGCATTGCTGGGAAAAGAGCTGAAGATTAGTTAAAGTACATAATACATGACATTACACTTCTAATTTATTTATTGATAATGCTGTAAAAAGTTCTTTACAGTGTCTGCCTTTGAACGACATGTTTGCTAACATTGATTAGTAATATTTAACAAAAACAATTCATTTTTTACATTTGTACACCCTTGCATACAGTCCTTTCTTAGTAGATACGACGGAAGCTTTGTCATACGCACTTCTAGGAAGTTCATCCTCCGGATCCATTCTATTTTTTCATCATGTACATATATGTAACAGTAATAAACAAATTCACTATAATCCCAGGGATGTTTAACTCAAATATAGTCAGATTTATTCGACAAAGACATATCTTACAATCTGAATGTGTCATTATATGAGATGAAAAATGTACAGCAAATGAAAGAATAATAACTTGAGCAAAGCTTTTGTGCTCAGGGTTGCTTGTTTATTAACTTGTTTGATGTTTATTCTTCTTTTCACAGCAGCAGGGAGTACTTGATCACTAATTTTCGTATGATCATTAAAAATAACATTGTGCCAACTGCAACAGAAATAAGGATCTGAATGCATCCTTTGAGTCCAATGATGAAGTTTACAAAAAAAACTTTTGAATTTATATTCATTACACAAAGTTCACGAATCATTAGCATTATGTTATCTAAATTTGATATGCATTGTCTTCATTGGAACTATCAAATGTTTATTATCATCTGAAGGATAACCTTTTTAGTATTATGTGTTACAACTGATTTCTATATCAGTGTCCCTAAATTTAAGTGATCTTTATGTATGTATGTATGTATGTATGTATGTATGTATGTATGTATGTATGTATGTATGTATGTATGTATGTATGTATGTATGTATGTATGTATGTATGTATGTATGTATGTATGTATGTATGTATGTATGTATGTATGTATGTATGTATGTATGTATGTATGTATGTATGTATGTATGTATGTATGTATGTATGTATGTATGTATGTATGTATGTATGTATGAATTTATGCATGTATGTATGGATGGATGGATGGATGTATGTATGCATGTATGTTTGTATGTATGCATGGATGTATGTATGAATGTATATATGTACTGTATGTATGTACTGTATGTATGTATGTATGTTTGTATGTATGGATGTATGAATGTATGGATGGATGGATGTAAAGATTGATTTTCCTCATTACGTTGCTGCATACATATATAGTGCCCCATTTCTTTCCCCCTTAATAATTAATTGTATTCTGTGATATTGGCAAGAAATCACTTATGCATCATGATTAACATAACTAAATACAAAACATTTGGCAAAGACGGATTCATTAGTGACAGTAGCAATTTTCTTTTTGTCCGCTGCTTAATTTCTACTGGATGTAGTAAATGTATAATGCAAGAGGGAGATTATAACTAGGTTACCAAAATGGTCCATACTTTTGATATGCTGGGATTTACAGCTGTCATCACCACACTCTTCAAACAAGGCACCTGGTTTAGCAGAATACTTGTAACATAAAAATATTGGGTGCAATCATATGAATTTATAATGTATGAATTTGCAATGGATGGTTGGGACAGATTTACTGGTATTTTGAGGCTCCCAAGTGGCTGAGTGGTCTAAAGCACTCACCATTATTGATCATTGCCATTTCACCTCTGCGTGGGTTTGAATCTTAGAATCGGCCAATGTGGGTGTGTGAAAAAGCTTACCATTTGCATCTCATGGGTCAGTGGTTCTTTCTGGGGTTTTCCTGAGTTCCTCTTCCACCATCTAAACTGGCCATCATGTATAGCCAAGCTTGTGCTGCAAAAATGGCATTAAACCCTACAACAACAATAACTGGTATTTTGTTGAATGTAAAATCTGATTGGATTTCACTACAGGGTGCATTAAACTTAAGTCTGTCAACAAACTATGAAATGAGGATCAAATTTAGGTCTTAATTTTTCTGAGGTTTGAAAATTCAGTTGCTGTACATTTAGGAATTCAACTCTGAAATTGATACCAGGGTTTTATTTTGCCATGTAACTAATAAATGCAGCATTCTTTGTGTTGTTAGCAAACAGAGTTCTTCTAACCTAAAATTCCCTTCCATGAGGCTTGTCAAACAACTAGGACCACTTTTCATTTATCATCTGCAAATTTGCTTTTATAAGTGATATCATAAAACAGGAGGAGAATCTTTTACGTAGGCATGATTGTATTCATGCACACTGTACTGTATCCATTCATCTAATGCAGCAAGGCAGTATTGATGGCTATAACCTGATTACTAAAGTGATCGTAATGGCCAGGATAAAGTTTCTTACCATTTTCTCATTTCCTTAATGTATTGGAACCTTTTATTAATTTGACTAATAGCTCATCCTTGTGCTTTTATTGATTTCAAAGATTTACTTTAGATCATATAAAATGTCTGTTCATTCATCATTAGTGCTGTTCTTTTTACCACTTTAATTAGGTCTGTGGTTTATAATGGATTCGTTTTATGCAATCCTCTTTTTTTAAAACTCTTCAGGATTTTACCATACATTTCACACAATGCTTCATTATGCATAATGCCTATTGAGAATTATGGTTGTATGGTGCCATTTAAAAGTAAAATTCTAAGAATTAGAAAATGGAGGATAGCACAAAACCTTTAGGAAGGTAAACAATTCGAAATAACTGTAAATATGAGCTACAAGATAAAGGTTAAGAGGTAATTGTTATCAAATTCTGTACACGACATGTAAATAAAAGATACGGAGAAAATGTAAATCCTAATGCAGATGGTCCATCTGTCAGTTGCCAGTTTCATTAACATACAGTAAACTGCTCACCATTTATAGTTAAAAGACTGGTGGACAGTTCATACTTTGGGTAAGAAAGATGGCTGTTAATTAATTTTGGGGTTGAAGGTCAAAGATCAAGGTTACTGTGACATAAATAGAAAATTTGTTTCTTTACAGTACCTTAGATTGTTCACCATTTACATTTATCAATATTTGTGTACAGCTTGCATTTGGGATAAGGAAGAAGTATATTAATTTAATTAATGACAAGGTCAGTAAATATAGTTTTTTGCACAAAGTTCAACATTACAGACCTATACCAGATTTGGTGGATAGTTTGCACTATGGGTAAGGACCACGCCTATTAATTTAGAAGTCAGAAAGTGAACAGTGAAGGTTAGAGTGACTCAAAGAAGAAAAATTGGTATGCATAAAACCTTTATTCTACACATCATCTCTTGAACAAAATGGAATGTTTAAAATATGAGGTTGCATATTGTGACAGAAAGAATAAAGTTTATTTCAGGAAGGTAACATAGTTTTACATGACAAATCTGGACCACACTATGTGGAGGCTTGCTCTTGGTATTGGGAAAAATTCTATGTATTTGAGGTAAAAAGGTCATGGTTGAGGTCAGAATAGGACCTGTCTACTCACCTGCATGTAATAACCAATGTTCCCTCTAAGGTTCACCGATGCCTGCCTGCCCACATTAGAAAATGCCACACATCAGTTTCAAAATTCCGAGCACAAGTTTTGGTTGCAAATACATATGCCACGAAGCAGTTTCAAAATTCCACGAATACAGGAAAAATATTAGAGGGAACATTGGTCATAACAGGCATCTAATAGAAGCAAGAGCAGCATTGATTATTGGTTAGCATGCCAGACACTCATTTATTTCAACAATGTTTTCAAATGTACCAAGAAAACAGATTAAGTGATTTAATGTAGATCTTGATGATAATTATGATGATTATTATTTGCTATCATATTAATAGTAATATTAATAGTGATAAGAATTATTATCACATAAAAAAGCTATCTTTTAAAATCCATCATGGTTAACCACCTGTCTTGATATAAAATATTTCATCTGATCTGATCCATCAGGTAGTGTTTTGAACTCCATTGAGAGACCTCTTGCCTGAATCAAACAGATTTGTTGACTAAATATTTTCCAAAACTTTTATAAAAGAGAGAGGTGGACCTGTCAATTCAAAACCTTTAACAATCAGCTAAATACAGTAAATGTATATTTATAGAGGGTTACATTATGAGCAATTGCCATAACCTCAAGAGGTAACAAATAACTAGGCAGAGACAGACTTTTAGATAGACTTCGGTAAACTTAAACTACCATTATTACTGTGAAACCTGTCTTGAAAGACCACTACTATGTGTATGTGATACCACCTGTCTTGAGAGACCATATTCTCAATGCACAAACTTAATAATTATATAGCACTGTGACACCTTATGAGAAACCACCTGTCTTGAGAGACCATAATTTTATGGCAGAAAGGGTTACAGCCTTTCAAGACAGTTTGTACTGTATTATATTTGTCACTGTTACAAGGTATTGATCACTTTTAATGTAAATTTAATAAATTGAGGTTTTATTTCAATCATGTGTCGTATACAGAAAGTCTGCAATCAGTGATTGATTTTTTCTTGCTGAAGATATTGTTTGTTGGTGTACAAAGTGATTTAATTGGCTATACTAAAGTTATTGGGGAAATTATAGAAAAGGTTTAGAGGATAAATGTTAGATACCATCTGTGGCCAAAACGAAAATCAATCAATTCAGTGCAGATTAGGACTGAAAATGTAATGAAGTTAGATAACATGTACAGAAACGGATGACCCAGCATTTCCTATTATCTTGAACTGGACAGCATATTCTTAAACTTTTAAATTTATCATCATATTTGCATGAATTTTTTGCATGCATGGTAAATCTCCCTTTTTGGATTTTAAAGTGTTCCACATACAGTTTATGACATTGTTACACCATACCTTTGTGGTTATTTCTTAGTAAAAATCAAATATTTGGTTAAAATATATTCAAAAATGTGGAAATAAAAGACACCATATTAAGAAGACATGATGAAATAATCTTACCAGTATGTTTCCTGTTTAAATATACAGGCCTTAGCTTGTTGGTTCATATTGTTAAGTTGGTGGGAACTGAATGGAAATTGAGGAATCTATCATTGGAAACTTATGATTCTTAATAGTCTGATTTATCTTTATGGAGGTGACGTACTCTCAAATACCTGTTTCTATTAATAAAAAATGAATATTCTATTTTGCAGTATTCTATTTTTAATTTTCTTTGTGTGTAAAATGCAAGATAAAGCTTGCCAATCCAAATTATTGCCAGGATTATGGTTCATGCCAGTCCTCATCATTGCCTGGTTTATGGTTCTTGCCAGTCCTCATCATTGCCTGAATAATTGGTTCTTGCCAGTCCTCATCATTGCCTGGTTTATGGTTCTTGCCAGTCATCATCATTGCCTGAATAATTGGTTCTTGCCAGACCTCATCATTGCCTGGATTATGGTTCTTGCCAGTTGTCATCATTGCCAGTACTCATCATTGCCTGGATTATGGTTCTTGCCAGTTGTCATCATTGCCAGTACTCATCATTGCCAATTGTTGTCATTGTTGATCTTTACATGTAGGAGATGATAATTTGTTACTAGTTCCAGGATTCTTTTGGGAGTCTGCCTGAATTTTCCTCAGTTACAGGGAAATTGTCCTTTATGTATTTGCACATGTATATGTGACAGTGTTAGTATAATTCTATGGAGTCCACCAAAAGGGTTAATTGTTTTCTGCCTGTGGGTATATTCCAATTGCTGACTGCCTGTCTGAACTTCTCAAGATTGGTACTACATTATCTTGGTTGAATTTGTGAATTTATCAGAAAATGTTTGCATTATAAGAATTATACTATACATATTTATGTTCCTTTGAACTTTATATTCCAACCACTGCAGTTTCTTTCTCTACCCATTATTGAATTTTGTGTGATATTTCAGTTGTTTAGATTTTAGCAAATAGCATTGGGAAATCACAGATGCTTTAAAAGATATTGACAAATGTTAAATCTTGTACTAAACCCAACTTGTTTTATGTCACATGACCTTTTTAGCAATATTTAATCCAGCCATAATCCATTAATGTTGATAATCCTTTTTTGAATTACTGCTGATCACACCTAGTTTAATATAATCCAGTGATTAATTTTAGGTTGTGATCTGTCAGATTAACAATTTAAGTGACATGCTTATGTTACATGATTACAGAAAGTCTTTATCAGAAATATATAGATGCTCTGGTGGCCTAAATGGTTAGATCATCTACCTTGGATGAGGGAAGTCGTGGGTTCAAATCCTGGCTGAGTCATATCAAAGACTTAAAAACTTATAATAGCAGCTACCTCTCTTGGTGCTCAGCATTAAGAGGATAGTGCTAGGATTGGTTGGCCCGGTGTCAAGATAATGTGACTGGGTGAGACATGATGTTACATATCTGTGGCATGATGCCCTAATGCTAGACATCTCTGTAGACTGTCATATTGCCATTACAGTAGTGATATGATTAAAACTGTTAAAACTACTTTAAAAATAAAACAAATCCTACATACACAGACACACAAAATATAACCTAGACTGGAATCAGGATGGAATTGTTCTGGAATTTTATGAAGAAAAATTTTGAATAGGTTAGAAATTTCAGTGAGTGAAGAGCCAGGGTTGAGAAATGCCCTCATCTATGTAGGAATACTCCTGGTCGGGAAGATCACATTTCTCTGGATTCAGACAATTCGTTTGAGTACATATGTTAATCACCATAATAGTGAAAATACAAAACATTCTGGAAGTTAAAATGTAGCAGTGTGAAAGTTGCAGTTAAGATGCTAGCATAATTACTTTAGATAATGTAATTAATGTCATTGTCATTATTACTGTAATGACCTTTATGACAACAGATGCAGTTTTTAAAAGTTTGATTGTGATGTCTATGTGGGTTATCTCTTGGTGGATATATAATTAATTTTTTGCATACTAAGATCTCAATTTGCACTATTTTGTACATAAAGACCAATTTTTTAAAAGAAAATATTTATCCCCTCTGGTAAATTTATGTGTGATTTTTACTTCTGTTGGTCTAAATTTATCACTGTGTAAAGTTAAATTATTGACCTTACTAAGAAAGCAATGTGTACAAAACAGTATCTATCACACATGATTCTACATGTGGCAGGCAAAAAAAACCATTTTAACAGCCATTGATTATGCAAACTGCTTTAAAGTTGAAATCTACTGCTTTTTGAAGATTGAAAGATTTTCAAAATGAAATTAAAAATAGAAAAAGCAATCCTAATGTATGTTGTGCACATTATATTCACTCATTATAGGAACTAGCCAGAATTATACTCATATGGACTCATCTCAGTGCAGTGGTGCATGCCAAATAGCTAGATTAAGAATTGTTAAACAATGGCTAAAGTGTGTACCCAACAAGCTGTGAATTAGGCATGTTCTAATCCAAACATAATCTTGAACCTTGACAAAATTATAGAGCCTAAGATAAATTTAATGTCTGCAATCAGTATGCTTTTAATCATGCATGGTGTGTTGTTTCCATGAGCTCTGTTGCACACTGTTTTGTTATGGCAAGGTTGCATAATGAGCCACCAGATGTTATTATGAGTTATAACAATGATGATAATTATATTCCAATTGGGACTGGTAACAAGGTTGTTCATTTTTTGGATTATGTTGATTCTAATAGTCACATCTACAATACCAACAGTTAAAAATATTGTTTGAGAGATTAGTGATGATCCAGAAATTATAAATTTTTCTGCTTCAAAAAGTGGTGAGGGCACTGATGACTTAGCACCATTTTTTTATACTTGGTACCAATTATGTTGAAACTGTGTGTACAAGGTATGTTTTAGATAACCTAATATACATTAGCCAGTAGCTCTGTGTACTAGTGAGGATGCAGATAACATAGTATACAGTAGCCTGTAGCTATGTGTACCAGTGAGGTTCTAGACAACAGAAATACTGTACTCAGTAGCTGTGTGTACCAGTGAGGTTCTTAATGAAGTATACATTAGCCTGTAGCAATGTGTTCCAGTGATGTTCTTAATGTAGTATACATTAGCCTGTAGCTATGTGTTCCAGTGAGGTTCTAGATACATTTGCCAGTAGCTGTGTGTACCAGTGAGGTTCTGGATAATGTAGTATACATTAGCCTATTGCTGTGTGTCCCAGTGAGGTTCTAGATAACAGAGATACATTAGCCAGTAGCTGTGTGTCTTACTATGCTGTTTAATTTGATTGGTATGAAAATGGGTGTAATCTACATCCAAGATGGCCATCATAACTGCCATCTTGAAAATCTTGTTATAGCTAACATGCTCCTCATCCAAAGGGTTTTCAAAAATGCTTCATATTATATCTAGCTGATCTTAAAATGAAAATGGTGCTTGTCTGATGCCCAGTATTGCCACCTTGCCAGCCATCTTGAAAATATTGTCATTGCTACTCCTGCTGAACATAAAACCATTTTGGCATGGTGTTTCCATTGATGTTTAATTGGTTCTAAGTGAAAATGGTGCTGATTGGATGTGCAGTGTGGTCACCACAGCATCCATATTGAAAATCTTGTCACTAGTCTTTCTGAACAAAAGTCATTTTGACATTGGGTTCTCACCAGAAGACTTACGTTGATGTTTAGTTGTCCTTAATGAAAATCATGCTACTGGTACATCCATTATGGCTGCCACTGCAGCCAGTATGAGAATCTTGTTATTGATACTCCTTTTTTGTATGGATGATTGTATAAACATGGAAGTTTTAATAAAAGACTTCACCTGAAAGAAAGATCATACCAGTATAGGGTTTTCACTGAAAGACTTCATTATGAGGTTGTAAATGAAAATCTGACCTCCAGTATGGCTGCCACACTGACAGAAAGGAAAATCTTTTTATCGCAATTTCTGTTACTGATGTTGCAGTTTAATCAAAGAACATTTAATGATGTGTAGACATCACATATCCAGTAGGGCCACCTTGGCAGCCAGCTTGAATACATTGTTGTTATTCTTACAAAAATGGAAAAGTCTTTTTTTAAAGTGGGATTTCACCTGAATAGTATCTTGTTGGCCTTACATTCATTTGTCGCTGAGCTGATGCCCAAATTCTGTATGGCCACCAGAGTGAAAATGTTGTTATTGTTACTGCACTGAAGTGGAAAGTGATTTTAAAATGGAGATTTTATCAGAATAGTTCTTATAGTGACTAGCAGCTCCTACAAGAAAATAAAACAAATTGAAACCACCTCTACTTTTTCCAAATGGATGGCTAAGAATATCTTTATGGTCTTATGTAAAATGGGGCTCATCTGATATACATCATGTCAACCACAGAAGTAAATTTAAAATCTTGTTATCACTGAAGAATATCAGAGATGGTATGAACACTTTGCAGTTAAAGGGAAAAAATGGACTTGTTTTAAATTACTGAAAATTATGTTTGCCCATTAGAGCATTAGTCCCTTCAAGGGTCTCTTGTTTCCTTTTTAAGCTTGTCTAGCACTTGAAGACATCATCTTGCTTGTTGTATTGAGATCATTCCATCTAATTAAATATTCCTTTATTTATCTGTTCTTTTAAGTCTTCTGATTTATATACTACAGGGCTGGCAGATATTTCTTGCATAAAATTAGGAGGATAGCCACTGTTATAAAATAGTTTGTTGTTTTTTTTTTCATAAATTTTGGAGAGTTTCGTGAAACTTTCTATAAGGGGGCCAGTGACCTTGTTTTTTCTTGTATAAATTTGCCAACCACTGACCCATGAGTTATGCTAAGGGGCTTATTAGTAGACTAGATATTTTGGTAAAAGTTTGGCCTGTTGTGAAGATTAGATGTTAGGGGTGAAGGTCAAAGGTTTAGATGAAGTAATATAAAGATCAAGTGAGCCAGAAGATAAATTTCCTATTTTACTGGGGTTGGGAGTGGGCAGAGCAATTGTTAAATTTTTAATGCAAGTCTATTTACGTTCAATTCTCTGATAAATAATTTGCAATTGAGCAGTTTAAAACATGGACGTTGCAAACAATATCCCCCCAAAAACATGAGTAAAAATTCTAGATGCAGTGCTGGGATTACTAAGGAAAGGTGAACATTAAATATTGTATTTTCACCTGGAAAGGAAGCATGATAAGAATGAAGCTTGTATTTTGTCTTAGTATTTATTAAAATCCATGTTGCAGACAGACAGTTATAGCCTTCTTCTGTAGATAAGTTATCTATGTTTAGATTGTATAATATACCAGATGATAGGTCATTCTTTAAAGTGACAGTGCCCTCTGTTGTCATAATTGGACATTAATTTATTGCAACAAACATCATGCAAACAACTTACTTCCAGCTTTAATTGTACTACAATTGTAACTTACAGGATGTTAAACATTTTACTAGTGTGGCACTGAACATTGTGTTAGCAAATAAAATCCGTCAATTAAAAGGAGGAAATTTAGCAGTCGGAAAGATGCAATTAGGAAATGTTAATTTATGTATTATTAAAAAATATGCAGATGTGGAATTACTGACATGGTGGATTCAAAATACACAGAATTGCAGTATTGTTGTAGCACACTTGGTAAATTTAATAAGAAATATTGGCAGTGCTAAATAAGCAATACAGAATCTACATCCTATATACCAGGGTACACAGAAAAATCAACCATAAAATAATGTAAAATAGAAAACTGAAAATACAATGCATAGTATAAATAATGCCAGTGATTCCTATTGATATCACTATACAGAAATGTATATTTTAATCCCTCCCCACCATGAATAATATACATATACGTGTAAAATGGATCCAGCTAAGATAGAATTGGTAGAAAATCTGTTTTCATCCTTTTAGAAATTATTTTGAGTGAGAAATGTTACTGAGAGGTTGGGGGTTTGGTGATGACTGCAAAAAAGTTACTTTCGATAATGTTTTTTTGACTTCAGAATCTGTTCTCCATTGTTTTGAGTTACTATATTGCAATAACCAGTTTATTGTTCTACCCACTGCCTGTTGGCATTACTTGATTTGCTTGCATGTTGGTTCCTTGGATCTGGTGACAGCTGTAGTTGGCTGTAGACTTTCTTGTGTCCAATATCTTGAAATATATCCAACAAAATGCACTGAGATCAGTATACTATATTGAAATTGCCAGCATTTTGTAGTTTGTTGAAGCAAGGAAATGAAAACTTTTTTCAAATGACCAGTGTATTTTATTTGATTGTTTTTCGTACATGATTTGGCAGGAAGACAGTTGCATTGGATTGAATTGAGGAGTTTAAGGAAATGAACTTATAGGATATTGCCAATTATTTGATGGATTATGGTGGTTTCATAATTGAGAATTGCTATATTGATGCAAAGAAATTGCTGCTGAAGCCATATAGACCGAATGCATGATAGTGTACTTTGATGACCTGTTGAGAAGACTGCAAAGAGCATTATAGCTTGTTCCAAGGTCTTTAGATTGGGAAAAGTTAATAACTACCTGTAATTGGTAATAACTACCTGTAATTGGTAATAAAGACTTATTGAAGTTTATATTACATAGTGTTAGAGTAAAATATGTGATAACTTTCTAAAGTATATGATGACATCATTCTAATCTTTCTATTGGAAGGCTTTGATTGTATTTGTGTTGGGTAAGACATTTACAAAACTAAATTGTTTTAATGCAGTGCATATGAAGAAATTTTTACATTTATGCCTATAAGACTCAAAAAGAATACAAACTGCTTTTTATAGTTCTAAGGATTTTATTTCCTTCTCTATGTGCTTTTCCATTTAGCTTCACAGTTGGTAAAGCATTGGAGTGATAATCCAAAGGTTGCAGGTTCAATACTCATCCAGGCCATCTTGGATTGACTGCCTCTGTGTGTCATTGGGAAGAGCATCTAGGTCTCATTGTATTGGCATAATATGGCAAGTGATGTGGTATAAGTGATATCATAACCCAAAATTTTGTCTAAAGTCATTTACCTTGTATAATTTTAAATATTGAATGACTTGTAAACTTCACTGGAAGGTTCAGAATACAGGATGATGGAATTGTTGCAGTAATTAGTGAGTAGGTTACATTTTCATTTTCAAGCTCATTTTTAATTCTATATTTTGACATTTTGCATCAGTAATCTTGGCAACAATTCTAGTTGCCACCATCTTTTGTACCATACATATACTCTCTTATAAGTTGGGTCCAAGTGCAGCAGCATAGATCCTGATATGTAATCTTATAATGTGCTGGCAGATCAGGGTCTGTTCTGCTTGTTCTACTGATTATACCCAAGAAACTAGATAGACTACCAGTACTTTATATAACAGCAGATCTGGGTCTGTGCAGTTTACAGTTGTACCTAATTTATTGTGTTTATAAGCAAGTATATGTGGTATTTCAATCTCATAAGATTTATGACAATGGTTTTTCAGGAAGATAACTTCATTAACTTGGTATGAATCATGTCTAGCTTTTAAAGTCGATTTATGATGGGACACTGTATAGGTGTATCAGGAAGCATTCAGACCAGCTAATGTCTGCATTATGAGCAGGTGATACAGTGTTGCCTGGACAATATGATTTTGTCAAGCCATTCATGAAATTAGTGATTAAAGGAATGGATTGATCAGAGTAAGAGAGCTAGCTTTAGCATAATTAAAGATGGATTCTGTAGTTATATTAGCAAGTAACTTTGTCTTGTTTTTATTTTAGGTGTTTTTTTACAACCCGTGCTTGATGTAAGCTTCCCCATCTGCAGGTCATCCATATACCAGAGACAAGATACAAGAATGCAATAATAATATGCCTCCTTGGAACTTGTATAAAAATTTCATTCCCAGCTCACGGAGAAATGTACTAATGTGATTTTTTTTAAAAAAATCTTACACTGAGCTTACAAAGATTGTTTAAAAATTTCATTCACCGAAGGAAGACAAGCCTGAGTTTGGTTTTAAGTTGGATTCATACAAAGGAGATTTTGATTGGAAAGCCATCTGGAGGATATTTCATGATCATGGTATGTATATATATCATTTTAATAGTTGTGTAATATCCAAGATTCAGTATGCTATACTGTACTAGATAGAGAGATCAGCAGTTCAGGTGATATATATTTTAATGTACTGAATAGCTGATTCAGTCTGTAATGATTTCATTTTGCTTTAAGCTCAGGGAACATATTTTCACTTACAAGGGTTTGGATATTTTAACCTATCTACACTTTGGCAGATTGATTGGATATTTAAGTGCTTCAGGTTTGTGAATTTCATCAGATGCAGTGTAAGTCACTGCATCCTATCTAAATCGCTCTTCCATTTATTGTTGCCAGTGTCAACAACATGGCAGTGTGTTGGCCTTACAATGACATAGTACCTTTGAGACAAGGGAAGCCACAAGTTCTCATACACAACTGGAATGGACTAATAAATAAGTGATTTTCCTCTGCCAGTCAGTGTTTGCATAAATACATCTGTTCCATCAAATACACATCAAATACATATGTAGTGATTTCTTTCTGGTACGTAGTCAGATTTTCAATATTAAGCTTACAAAGTATCCTTTTGAAGCCTATTGGATCTACCATCTTCAACTGATGTACAATGCACTGCTGTTACACCCTGTTGTGCTTGTTAGTCGACATTGAATAATAAGGGTGGCAACTCATGAAATAAAATAAATGTTGCTAGACAGGTCAATATATTGGAACCATGGCCAATAAAGATGGAGAAAACAATTTTATAGTAGTTTTACCTGAACTGTAATAATCACCATTAAGTACAGTAAAACCTGTCTTGAAAGACCACAACTGTGTGAGACCACCTGTCTTGTGAGACAAGATTCTCAGTATATTGATTTATTGATTATATAGTGTAATGTCCAGTCATTGAGAGACCATGTGTCTTCAGAGACCACTTTTTTGAAGAAGGAGTGGTCCCTCAAGTCAGATTTTACTGTATTTTGTTTTTTTCTTCAAATATTTATAGAAGTAAGCTGTTGGTTGTAATGAAGACTGAGCTTATATCTAAAGGCACAAGTCTTCACGGGATCTTTTGCGGACATTCCTTCCTTTGGGATGTTTCTATTATCTAGGTTTGCTTTGATGCTTAGAGTGCTCTCAGTAACTTGGGGTCCAGCATCTTGGACCATCAATTTTTAATCTTGGATTTCTAGTCTTCAAAGGGTGTGTGTTCCACGGAAATGTTTTTTGTTTTACAGGACCTATGGCAAAATATCCCTTTTGTAGGGAAAGCTACAACTAAGTCAGTTAAAACAGTTTAGTGCAAGGCAAACAATATAATTTTAATGTGTTATACAGCTTCTTTATTATCTGCATTAGACCATCTTGGCAAGTAATTATCTGTAGCTTATTGTCAAGCATAATCACTCAGCTGAGTAATCTATTCATTTTCAGCAAACATCACTGAATTTAATTTGAATAGATTAGATCATAATTATTGGACAGCTTTACTTTGATTTGGTTTAAAAATGTTTTGTTTATCCAGAATCAAACATGGAGGTGCAGTGCAGTGCAGTGCAGTGAAATATGTTGGCCTAATTAAATTGATAGATTGTAAGACATTTAGTTTATATGTGATTTATATTCAAATAAACGACAAGCATAGCCATGTGGCAAGCAAGCCTAATAGATTAAGTTCATCTGGAATGAGGAAGGTGTGCAGTGACAACACCTGTGGTAAAGAAAGTAAGGCTGAAAATGAAAATGAAGCAGTGTCTAATCAACAGTAGGACAAAAAGATGTCATAAACTTTTGATTGGCTTTGTAAAGTCAAGAATGATGGACATATTTCAGCAAAGTGCAGTCTTTGTTGTAATCCAAAGAAAAACAATTCTTTTGAGATTTCCAGTGAGAATCCTTAAGTTCAAAGCACCATGAAATGAATGGAGGTCACTTGCTGACTGTTGATCAACCAATTTTGTAGCCTGATCATACTACAGGTAAAAAAGGTTTTTGATTTTTTTAGCAACCTTCGTTGATACTTTAACATGTATAATTGTGTCTTATTTTCTTTTTTATTAAATTCTTAAATGTAAAATATAGATATTTACTGGCAAAAATAATTTTCATAGTTTTTCATTTGTATATTTTCAGGTATGAAGAATATATTCTTATCTTTTCACATAACAAAATATCAGATTTCTCATCATTATATATAATGCTTGATTGTGTGCCTACAGGAGTTTTCTCTGCAGCAACAAAATTGAGTACTTTGTGAGCTAGAACAAATGAATAGAAACAACCTTTCATTTCAGACATGGAAATTAATCATAGATAATAAAATTTGATTAGGCACTATTTGCATTTCTTTGAAGTTATTTCCCTTTACTTTCTTGACAACAATGACAAACCTGCTGTATGCATTGCTAAATCAGACTTGTGTTGTTTTCAGATAGTGTCAAATTGCTTACAGAACCACAAAAATGTAATTTACTATAATAGCCCAATCATACCACTTTCTTAAGCTGTGTATATTTTTATGATCAGCCTATGAAAGTGAGGTCAGTGTACGAAAAGGGTGTGGGAGGTGATGTTGTGCCGAAAAGTGAGTTTAATCTTGTAAACTTTGATTCTGGAGCAAGTCTGGTATATAGTAAAAACAAAATTTATTTTTCTATGTTAATATCAAATATTTTTCGTAAATGGAGGTATCAAAAAACGATATTTTTTAAGTTTACAACTTTGCCACTTGTGAAGAGGATACACTTGCTCTCTATTGGCAACATGTTGGACTCTTATTTGTTAAATTTGTACACACACACACACACACACACGGACACACAGTCACACACACACAAATACACACACACATACTGTCAATAACATGTTGGACTCGTTTTTGTGGCAGACCTCTGAATGCTTTAGTCTACCTCTCTCCCTTTATCCATAATATCCTGTGCTATATATCACATTCACCGTAAGTGGTCATTGAGAACTATTGCATGCAAATCATATTAATACTGCTTGACCATATATTGGGCTAAGCAACTGAATTATCTGCCAGTCAAAATTAATTTAAACAAAATTTTCTATGACTGATCAGCAAGTGGATCACCATTTGATTTCAATCCATTGAGTTGATGCAATAAACTGATTTCTTTATAAACTGATTACAGGACAGTAATGATTTTTTTAAACATTTTATTTGATTATACAGAGGATCATTTTTCACATGCAAAATTGCATTTAAAGTGATGTTATGCTAATAATGTAGCTGTCTGTTTTTAAACAACAAAATTTATGGGGGCCCCAAGTGGCCGAGTGGTCTAAAGTGCTCTCCGTTATGGATCACTGCCATCTCACCACTGTCTGCGTGGGTTCGAGTCTAAGATTTGGCAAATGTGGATATGTGAGAAAGCTTCCCAGTAGATTCTCGTGTCTGTGGTTCTTTCCGAAGATTTCCCGGTTTCTTCCTCCATCATTAATACTGGCCGCCATTTATAGCCTATCTTGTGCTGAAAAATGGCGTTAAGCCCCAGCACAACAACAACAACAAAATTTATGCTATGACCACTTTTGAAGTATTTGTCATGTGACGTCATCATTACTTTATTGATAAAATGATTTTACTAAGTTATTCTCAAAAGGAAAAGTTATAAGGAAGATTTGAAGAAGGAACATTTTCACGAAAGTGGAGAGATAAAATATAAGGCTCAGCTCATGACCAACTATTTAAGTTGAATTCTGATGCTGCAATTATATCAAATATGTATTTTTGCAGTTATTGCAAATGACAACTAAACCGGCATATTTCTCAATGGAATTTACAAATTAAGGATTAAAACCAAGCAAGTCTCATGACAGTATGGGACCTCATAAGGCCTGTTGCAGCACTGTATATGATTGACATTAGCTAGCATGTGCAGAAAATCCCTGAAGTTAGAATTGCTCTTTTTTTAACCAATGGAGAAGAAATTAAACATAAAGAAACCCCAACAAAGATAGCTATCTGTAGCCCATTTTTTAGGACCATTTTCTAATATGTAAATGATGTACAAAAGAGAAGAATGGTGTTGATCTTGTAAATTGCAGGAACTGATTCAGATTTCGAGACTTGTGTCAGTTGATAAGTTTTCAGAGGAACATTACGGAAGGCCACAATTCCAGTAAATTCCTTTTTATTCTTGCTGATGCAAGTATAGAGGAGATAGTAGCATATGCAAGATACTTAGACAATGGAAAATTGTTACATTAAGCCATTGAAGAAAATAAATGTTTTACATAATTTCTTCTGTTCTTTCTGTGGATTAAGGGCATAAATCTTATTGAATCTAGGTAAGTGATTGAAATTTTGGGACAAGTGAAAATGTAGGTCTGATAGCTGAATTCTCTAAAACTACTTGTCCTAGACCAGTGGATAAAACAATTTTTTTTTCTGCTCTGGAGACTTGCCTACAGTAAATGGTACCAGAAGTGATAGCTTGGGCAATGATGCATAAAGAATTGCACATGAAAGGGAATAATCAGTAGAGCTTCATCTTCACTAGCCAACTGGCTCCTGTATAATAACCTTGGCAGATCAAATTGATATATTAGTGCTTTGTCCTAGCATCATCTATTAGATTTCATGAGTTGCCTCCCTTTGTATGTGATGCCAACTAACCAATAGCATGGTGCAATGTATATCGGCCAATAATGGTGGAGGCAGTTGACCTAAAAAGGATACTTTGTAAGTTTAACATTGAAATTATGACTAGAGGGAAGCCATTGCAGGTATATTGGAGTGAATGGCATTTCTGCAAACATCGACCAAACAGTTGAAAATTGCTTATTTATCAGTATATTCAAGGTGTGTGCTTCCCTTGTCTTGATCATGTAGGAACAGTGTTCAAATTTGAACAACTAAAGTTTGATTGAATATGCTGGCTTCCAGTTCCAGTAAAATTCACAGACCTGAAGCTCAGAAATATCTACATGATCCACCAAGGTGTAGATAAGGTAACAGTGACCTTGACCATTGACATTTACACCCCAGAGCAGTCTTCTTACTCTGAATGCAAGCCATTCATATAATTATGTTCAAGTCCATAATGTATAATTAATGTTTTCTATCCAGAATTCATTTCAAGTCTTTTAGGCATTGACCTTGACCTTACAATGCTAAATTCCATAGGCTACTTCCTTGCCCTTAAGTGGAAGCCATTCACTAAATTTGTTTCAGGTGTGTGGTATAAAACCAGTTTCATTGTACAGAAACCATTTTTGGAATTGATACACTGTGTATCCAATCCACTTTGGCGCCATAAGGGAACATTAGCACTCTTTGACCAGATCACCTATATCTGTATCATCCAGTTGTATCATAAACATTATATCTCCACATTTCATCTTGTTTTAGCACCATTTTCTATTCAGCTTTATTCACCAACAAAATGTAGCACTTTTATTAATTGTTTGCTTTCTTTGGTTCACCAACATAGCAAATAGAATCTTTATAGTTTCTGTCCACTTTTCCTTTGCAAGTAGTACAGACATTGCCAAATTATTATGATTATTGACTGTGTGAAAAAAAAATCTCTTATTATATCAGGTTTGAGAAAATAATTTTTATTTTCCAATCTAATTTACAAGATAACAAAATATTGAAATGCATTTCAGATAGCATGATATATTTTAATTATTATAGGAAGATAATCGGCATTTTGTCTGTTATGCGTTAATTCCTTGTTCTCTGAATCAGTCAAAGATGACTGCGATGGTTTATTGTTCGAAGTTTTCAAGTGTGTCTGAAGGTCTTGGTATAGTTGGAGTGAAGAATCAAGGTAAGATGTTATATTCCTTTTCTTATGCTCCTGGTATATGTGTATATAGTGTTGCCCACATCACATTGTAAAAGAATCCACCTGTCTGACCCATCTAATGGGAGATAACTTAATTATTTTAAGAACCCACCTATGCTCATGTTCAAAAATTAGCTGTGTAATATCTTACTTATAGATAATCATTACAGTTTACAGCCATGAACAAAAATTACAAAAAATATAGATAAATACAACATATGGCACAATCCTGTAAACTTTATTTGCACTCATACCAAAATTTGGAATAAGGGTTTACAGTGAGAATATAAATCTATGTTGATTGTCATTTGAATTTTCGTTGAATTGTAATGGAGTTATATCCCAGCTTGACCCAAACGTTTTACTTCCAATTTCATTTTTGTTTATTAAGCTTTGAAGGACTTCAAAGATTGATATTAAGCTTTTGTCAGTCTTCATATTGAGAAGCTATAGGTGAAGATTAATTTTCACGATTTTCCTCCAAAAAACTAAATGTAGTTATTGCTCCTGTTTGACTTGGAACTTGGATCCAAATTTAGTTTCTACTGACAGATATTTGAAGGTTATCATGGAATTAAACTTCATGGATTCTAAACAAACGCGACAGTTACAACAAATTTACAGAGGCATCCATTTTGTGCTGACACATTTCTAGTATCTTTTATGTATATTATGCAAAAATGAATTTTACTTGTCATTCTTGAAGTTTAGTCCATACATTAGTATACATGATTGTCAGCAAAACTTTCTAATATGGGTAACAGTATTCATTACTGTTATGTACTCATGTGGCAGTTAGTTATGTTATGAGTCACACAAGATAAATTTTTGTGCCTTGCATTATGAGTTTACATAATTTTATTCTTCTTATGTCCCTTTCTGATTTTATGCACAATTTATAAATTGTTCAAATTAATATAAGGTATTGTGCACTTTTAACTGGATGTTTCTGGTTAATAAGGAGTTTTCTCCTTTTTTTTCTCCTTTCCTTATATGCCATGAGTAGTCAGGTTCCAACATTTGTTGCGCCTATAATGCAGGCTATAAGACTAATTGTACTAATTAGTTTTGGTTTCATTAATTAGTTAGGGACTTCATTTATTTGTTAAGCATCAGCTTGCAGGGTTGATGCAATTAACTATACAGCACCAGTGTGGCTTTAGGAAATGCCTGAATGGTCATGCAGTTTTGAAAAATAGGCTTAAATTTCTTCAGTTAGACTAATGACAATAACTAGAGCAGTTAGGTAGTCAGTAAGTTGAATGGTAAGCAAAATAGCAAACCAAGAGATGGAGTTCAAAACTGTAGAACTGCAGCCTGCTATAAATGATTTGAGAAAATCTAACAATAGCAGCAGTAAATATGGCAGGCTTTGGAGTGTCACTGTGACTGATATTTCCAAATATTTACACATACAATAGAACCTGTCTTAAAAGACCACCCTTTCTGCCTTAAAATTATGGTCACTCAAGACAGGTGGTCTCTCATAACAGATCACAGTGCTATATAATCACTTAAGTTTGTGCACTGAGAATATAGTCTCTCAAGACAGGTGGTCTCACATAGCTGTGGCCTTTCAAGACAGGTTTCATTGTATTAATTTGGCTTCTAATTTATATTTTTGTGATCAAATTATTTTTATATACAAAAAAAATTCAAATTGCTTGTTTTCGTGGCTTCAAAAATTATGTTTGATTACAGCAATGAGACAAATACGAACAACTACAGTTTAGCATCATAAAATTTATACTGCCTCCCTGTCACAATAATGCTGCGGAAGATGTGCATTAAAATTTAATGACTCTTGAGCCCCCAGTAGGAAATGCTGACATGCTAAATACATAGAACAACTCTAAGTTTGAGCAGCTAACAATTTTTTTTAAATATAAAAATATAAAATATAAAAGACAGTATCAAATTTGTTTGTGGGCATGAATCTTCAATTTGACATATAAATAACTCTAAATATAGCTCAAAAATAATCATGGCACAATAACTGGCCTGATTAAAAAATGCCACTTTACACTCAAATTTATCACATGAAAGTTAATGTCCTATTGTGAGAGTGTCTCTGTTCATTACATTGTCCTTAATAATTATCTGCTATTAATTTCTTTTTATTCCTCCTCCCTTCCTAAAACTCCTTTTGTACTCTGTGCCTCTTGTGTGCATCCTGGAAGTTTACCTGGCTTACATTCCTTTCTGTCTTCCTTACTCCTTCTTTCTTATTCTCCCAATGTCAGCATGTACACTCTGTGAATCTCTCAGTACTGTCATGCACAAGCACCCTGGCTGCTTCCTGATGAAACGAATGTACAACACTCTTGTCTCTGTAACTTACTCTTTTGAATTTTAGCACTCTGTGACAGACCTTCCCTCAGACTAAGGTGACAACTTTACCCTTTCCTAAGCACATGCTAAAATTCCAATTTTACATTCTTTGCTCTCCATGTACCAGTAGTATTACTCAATGATTTTTATAGTACACACATCTTGTAAAGGCTGATATGTTTGGACATGACATTTACCCATTGCTAGAAAGTAATTATTCCTATTGTATGCATCCTAAAATATATATATATATATATATATATATATATATATATATATATATATATATATATATATATATATATATATATATATATATATATATATATATATATAGCCACAATCGCTGTACATATATTCTTTATCAATATTTCTTACTTAAATATTGTATGAATTCATCTAAAACTAAAATTATATAGCAATAAAGATTTACTTCTGTAGTTAAACATGAAATCACATTCATCTGAAGATCACATATTTTAGTATATATGAAATCGTTTCTGAAGTATTTCCTTTTTCTTTTTTAACAACTTAAATTTGTTTTACTGACATATTTCTTTTTCTTTATAACAACCTAAATTTGTTTTACTGATGTTTAAACTTCTGTTTTGCAAGTGGTCTGCTCTTTTTAACTTCTTTCAGTTACAATAATTGTTTTCTCCAGCCTTAATATTTGTCTCTTTTTAGTTTATTTTTTTTTTTTGTTATTAAGGTTCTAGGTGTTAAAATTATTAGTGCTCATTTGTAATATGGAACATAAAGATGGTTTTGACTGGACTGTGGGAAAATATGAAAAAATATACATGTATGTTGTATATCATCAATTAATTAAAAAGAAATAATATCTCATCCAGAAACAGAACCATTTTCTCAGAGACAACATTAATGACATAATTCAAAGATGGATTAACTCCTATGAGTGTAATATGGTCACACCAACTTGAATAGACAACAGCTTTATGATTGGGCTGTAACAACTTAACATGGGCAAGGGGACAACAAACATTACAAGTCTTGAACACTATCAGTTCAATCCCACAAATGATTCTCTCTTGCTGGTTTAATAGACAATGACTCATTCACCCTCAGCAATATGGATTAACTCAAAAGACAAAGGATACATACATGAGACCACTACCTCAACTTAGGCACAACAGCAATTCATGATAGGTGCATTAGCCTGGTTTATGGACTGTAGCATCTATCAAGGGTAGCAACAATCCTTTTTTTTAATATTTCTTTAATGCTTGTTTTTAATCAGAACAATCATTACTATACAGGTGGTATTTGTAAGAATTGATTACATAGAGGTCAGTGGTCCCCATCTGTTCTTGTGATGTCTGGTCTTGCTATTAAGAACAGGAAGCAGGCAGAGTGGGGAATAATTAGCTTAGTTCTATGCTTTGTATACTCCCTATACAAATAGTGGAGAATAAAGCAGGGAGCATAGGAAGCAGGCCACCAGACTAAGAAATAATCTGAATATCTTTAGTCTGATTTATGAGAGAAACTATAAAACACTATAAGCATAGATAAAATATTCACACATAGGTATCCAGCCTATATTTAAAAATTGTGTTTTTTTAATTTAGTATGGTATGAGAGGCCTTACAGGGATTAAATAAAGATCGGTGGAGTTTAACCTTGTTGTTTCAATGTGGTCGTTTATAGTAGTGTCAAAATGCATATTTTGTCAAGACATTGTTGTTTCTGGCAGTTGGTTCCTCATAACATCATTTATATAATAATAAAATCTGTGTATTACACATTATGATTGTGGGATTCTAGTCAGATATGACAGGTGGTTGCTGATAGCAGAGGTAGCTCATACAGCTTTTACTATATATATATATATATATATATATATATATATATATATATATATATATGCATGCACATAATTGCATCTAAGTCTAATTTCAAATAATTTTCTGATAAATCTAAGTACACATCATTATTTGATTTTTAATAAATTGAATTGTTTTATGATTCCATATTCTAATAAATTATGATCCAATATAATCCAACTATCTACCCAAAATCAAAGACAAAGAATTGGCCAAGATACCATCTTAACTTTAGCAGTTTGTTTTAGCCAGTTCAAATTCCCTCCTTTTATGAGTTAAGTCTCAGAACTTCTTTCATCCATAATTGGTCAACATGCCCATCATTTGATGCTTGGGTCCAGGTTTCTTTGCACCTTCATGGCATGCCAAGGGGTATCAGACCTGACTGCCCTTTGGCATTAGCCATGCTATAAAAGTATTTAGTACACTTCAAGTCTATTTGGAAAAACAAAAATATTTAACTCTTAAGATATCCAGTCCACATGGTATGATATCAGTAAATTTCTGCCCTTCATTTCATTACACTCCCATTTATGAATGTGTTGATTAACTCAGAATTGAATGTCCACCCAAAGTAAGAGACAAATGTTCATTGGCAGATAAAGTGACAACAGCATAAGATAACATGATATTATGATGTACCAGTCTTTCCACTTAAAAAAGTCACTCTTCACAACAGCTCTTAATTTTTAGAATAGTAATGGAATTACATGTATAAACTGTTACTCTCATGCCTTCCGGTGACTGTTTCCTTGTTAAAAGGGATAACAGTGTTTGTTAGACACTGAAAGTAAATGCTTAAGAACAAAGAGTGGTAACATAAAGCACCTTTCACTCATGAAATGGAATTTATTTATTTTCATAGGTATTAAGTTTAATGTCTTGCAAGAAATTGAATTTGTTTTGGTACTTGAATTAGTCAATCAGTACAGGAAGGGTAATTTTTCATTTGGTTTTTATACCCCTCCAGAAAAACTCTTTATAGTTTAGGTTGAGGTATCTATTTCCAACCACCCTTCTGTCCAGCACATATCTAGTCATTTATGTTTTGATGGATTGCCATGATACTTGGTAAATAGTTTGGTCATCACCTAAAGATGCACAAATCAACAAATCATTTTCCTTCTACAATATTTAACTCAAAAGGTGCTAGATCAAAAGAGGTTATGGGATGGTCTGCTGTCCATTGCCCATCATCTGTCCATCTTTCCATCATCTGTCCATAAATGTCCATCATCTGTCCATCCATTTGCAAATGTTTGTTGTTGCTACTTCGGTGGCCTAGTGGTTAGAGCATCTGCCTCGGAAGCGGGAGGTCATGGGTTCGATCCCTGGTCGAGTCATACCAAAGACTTATAAAAATGGTACTAACAGCTGCCTCACTCAGCATTAAGAGGTTAGTTTTAGGACTGGTCAGCCTGGTGTTAGGATAATGTGACTGGATGGGACATCATGCTACATGTCTGCCGCATGATGCCCCATTGCTAGACATCACTATAAACTGCCACACTGCAGACATCATAGCGATATGACTGAAAAATTATTAAAAGCTATGTTAAAAATTATAAACACCATTGCTACTTCTTTTAATGGATTGCCATGAAAGTCAAAAACATTCATCACAGAGGTTAGTAGTGGATCCTAAATGAAAATGGAGCTGATTGGACATTCAATATTGAAAATATTTCCATCACTGCTCCTTCTGTATAGATGATCATTTTAGGGGTTCTCAATGAAAGAGTTGTTATGATGTCTAGTTGGACCTAAATCAGAATGGTACATGTCTGATTTCTAATATGTCAGAAATTCTTTTTATTGCTACACCCTCAAGAATGGAAGATTATATTGACTTGGTGGTTTTCTGTGATTAAAGACTTTTTATAATGCTTGGTTGGCCTGAAATAAAAATGTTGCTGATTTAACATTCAGTATGGCCATGTTGAAAATCATGTTGTTGCCACTCCAGGATGGATTGTCATATTGATATGGGGTTGTCTGTTCCTACATGAAAATATGTGCATCCTTCAAAATGGCCACCATGGCTGATGTCCTGAAATATTGTTATTATTGATGGAAGTTTTATCGATATGGGCATTTCAGTAGAAGACTTGCTCTGGTGTCTAGATGATCCTAAATGAAAATGATGCCAATCTGACATCCAGCACAGCCATTTTGGTGTCTTTCTTGAAAATCTTGTTATTGCTGTTTCACCTGAATGGAATCAGTCATACCAACATTGGGTTTTCACCAAAAGATTTGTATGATATAATGTTATCCTTTGTGGCTTTTATGATGTGCTCCTTGAAAATCGTCTTGTTATTAGTCTTATAAAATTATTGGTCATGTTGACATTGGGTTTGCACCAGAAAAATGTAGTATGACTTAGAGTTGTTTCCTAATGAAAATGGTGCTGCATGGACTTTCAAATCTTTATTCTTTACTCAGCAGCTTTCAAGATTGTTTCAACACTGATTATCTAAAACGGTCTTCCTATAAATTATTTTTGACCAGTAGAGTGTAGTTCTATCAGTGGCTTCTTTTTAGAGTTACTGTATGCCCTTTTTATCTTGCAGTTTGACAATTTTGTAAATGAAACTAGTGCTGCAGTTGTTCATTGATTTTTTTTTTCTTCATGAAATTTGATAAATAATATTGTCATTACCTGAAGATGCACACACCACTGAGGTGCTTTGTTTGTTTAATTTGTACAGTCCAACTGGTTATGTCAAGGGCTTAGGGGTGTGCCAAAAAACATCAAGATAACCCAGATAAACAAAAACAGTAACTGCTTGAAATGTCAGTATGTACATGATGTGAATTAATAAATGAGAATGTACATGCACATATTTTTGGATGTTTTTTTACTTAACAGTTTTTTTTACATAACAGTGTTGATTTGTTTGATGAAGGGATCTGCATACTATAAAAATATACATACATGCTTGTATAAAAATATACATACATGTTTGTTAACAAAAGGCATATGTGCACCAACTAACAGCAGAGATTTACCAGCATACAATACAAACCACCATCAAGTCTCATTACAAACCTTTATTATATTCTCCAACATTGCAAACATAAAGATCATTCACAAAATCACAAAAAACGTGCAAGTTGTATTTCATTTTTACAAAACGCTAACCAGTGTCAAAATTAAATTCGAGAGTCATGTCACTCTGACATCTATGAAAAGTAACGAAAATAGCATAGCTACAACATGTTATCCTTTAGATTAGATCAACAAGAGTGAGTGAACTGTCATTGGAGTGAATGACCATAGACCATACCACCATAGACCATACACAATGATCACTGCTATCACTGCTAGTGAATTCAGAATTCACAGCACATGGCAGTTAACCAGTTATGATAATAAACACATATGTAACCAACCAATCATAAGAAGTATATGTAAATTAAAAAATCAAAAGACCATATTCTTGCAAAATAGTATCTCCATTCCCAAGAAAGAAACTTACAGTAGTCAACACCTGGCAGTATTGGACAGTATATATTACTGTAGTTAACACCCAAGATAGGGATTTTTTCACTCCTGAATTTTGAGAAAAAAATAATTATTTTTAATTATGCAAAAGTTATTTATTTGTTGTTTGCTATTTCTTCTTGCTGAGTTTAAGTGTCTGTAACAACCAACAAACAGAACCATTAGCTATTCCATTAATTTTATCTGTTCTATTGGCATCTTCAGAAGTCAGTTGTAGGTATAGTACAGTAGCATAATTGACTGTCAAAACATATAGTACTCTGCCATATGTCAGCATAAGCAGATTAGGATGTAACAATGTGCAGCTAAGACAGGGTCATCCATACAAAGGATTATTTGTGTACTGATTGATTCCTATGCATTACTTAGTAAAGTTTGTAGCTTCCTTCCATTCTCTCTTTTATTTATCGAGTCAAAAACTATGATTGTTTGTACAAATTAAATATCCAAACAGTCAGTCCCCACATGGGACATTTTTGTCACCAATAAGGGGAAAAAATTGCCTTGGATTGGTCTCATTGTCATGGGGATTGAGATAACCCATGTTAATTGGCAAATTTGGCACTCTTTGTGCTCAAGATATTAGGGTTGGGGACATAAAAGAATTAATATAAATGATGAGAAAATGCTAAGACAAAGAGAGATTTTGGTGGTTCCACTTCAAAATGGTGGACTTATAGGGTTGGCAAGGTAATGAGGTAACCAGGTCAAGATAAGCGGGTTGGATCATGTTATTGACCTGAAGAGCAATGGGATGGTTTGATGTTCCTTGTCCATTGTTTAACCATTGTCCATTGTCTTTCCATCTATTAACACAGGTTTGTTAACACTACCCATGAACTACCTGAACAATTACAATAAATCTCTGCACACATTCATTTCATGGTCTAGTTGGTCATGAATGAAAATGAAATTTGTTGTGGATTTAATGCCATTTTTCAGCACACAATAGGCTATACACCACAGCTAGGATAACTGATAGAGGAAGAACTAAGGAAAACCCCAGTAAGAACCACCAAACATGACAGGAATTTACTGACAAACTTTCTCACATAACCTTATAGGCCAAGCCCGAGACTCAAACCCACATGAACAAGGGAGAGATGGCAATGATCAAATAGACAAAAGTGCTTTAGACTGCTGGGTCACCCAAGGCACCAGAATGAAAATAATTGTGCTGCTTGGACATCCTGTATGGCTGCCACATGGCCATGATGGAAATATTTTTACTACAACTAATCCTGAAAAGAAAGTCATATTGGCATGAGGTTTTCCCCAATATTATTATTATACCTGATTGGTTGTAAGTACAAATGGTGCCAAGTATAGCCACTATGTCTTCTTTGAAAATCCTTTTATTGCTCAGAAATGTCAGAGATGACTTCTATTCAGTAAGTACCTTAAGTAACTTTTGCTTCTATGATAATGTTGCACAACTGTAATTTTTTATGGATTACCACAACATGCGCTCAGTATTATGGACATCACCTGAAAATGTGCATAACATCAAACCACTTTATTTCCATAATTTTTATAAGAGTTACTTCCCTTTTTAACTTGCAGTTCACTGCAGTGTATGATGAGAGTTTTCTGAAAGCAGCTAGTCCCAAAATTTCAGTGTATCTTGGGAAATCATGACCTTACGTGAGATGATAGATTGCACTGGCTGCTAAATCATGTAATATGATGCACTGCCAATCTCCGATAAACATGCAGCATTTGGCAAAGGATATTTCAGCTTAATTGATATGTTTATTGAAAATGATTTGTATTATACTTAAAAATATAAAATTTTAAAGTTGCATAAATTATACTGCAGTAGAGAATATTTATAGTTGTAGTTCAAATACATATAGTAATAATCTTAGGGACTTTTTTTTCCAATAAATAATAAAATTAAATTTTAAAGTTGCTCAAGAATTTTTTCATGCACAAGGAACTTTGCTCCAAAAGCTGCTGATGTATTTAGGAGTTATTCTTGTCCTTATTAATTTTATCTGGCATATGTTCATGATTCCTTAAAGTGACTGAATTAAAAATTGATAACAAACCATAAATATTTGCTGTTTAGAAGTATACTGTTGTACATAATACTTATAAAGTTCTACTATGTTCGTCAGATGGAATTTTGACCAGTGAAGTATGTTGATTTAAGCATGTAAATGCATGCTTAATAATTGTCTGAATCCAATATTTTTGTATTTCTTTATTAATACAATTTTGTATCCCTACCCCTCAGTCCATTGAAAAAGAAAGAGTCCTTCAACTGTCTGAAAGATCAAGATAGTAAATCATTGTTTTTAGGACAAGCCAACATTAAAGTGTAAATTTTCAAATTTTATAATAAATGCAGTTTGGGGTTTAGCACTTTCCTATACAAAAAAATAACATTAAAACGCAAAAGTTGAAGAGTTCCACCTATATTCTAGACAAGTTTAATTTTACATATATTTTTAAAAAATTTAATATTTTTTTCAAGCCATTGATGGGACATTCTTTCTCTACATTATTTGATGCAAACAAGCATGTTGTAATTGCCATCATTTGTTTCCATAGTCAGTTGATCATACACGGGACCACAAAAATGTCTTTATCCATCTAAGTTTTGTCTGTGTTTTGGCAAAAGGAATAAATCTAATTCCTCCATTAGACAATTTGGATATGGACAGTTGTAATTACAAGGCCTTCATTGCCTTCATTACCAATACTAAAAATGTCCATGAAGCAATTTCCTATGACTATAAATGCTGATGGGATTTCTTTGCTCCCCCCCAGGAAATTGTAATGCAGACTTGACTTCAGGACAGTTGATACTACATGCAACTGTAGATGTTATCACCTGTGAGACTTTGTCATACTTGCAAAGAAGGAATAACACCAAAGTTGTGAACCACAGTAGCCATTCTTGCAAGCTCTTTAAGTGTTAAATGTCCAATGTTTTGTGACAGCTCATTTAATTTTCACTTGAATTATGGCTGATAAATACTCGTGCATAACACAGTCATGTGATAAAATAGGCAGTTTGAATATCCACTTTTGAGGAAGGGGATAAAGAAACTTTGTTATTGTATTGTATTGTGCTTGTATAATTTTAAAGATCTGTATATAAATACCTCTTTTCTAAAATTGGACAATTCAGTTCCTCGTAATAATTTCTCTGCAGAATGACACTAAATATTTATATTGAGTTGCCAAATTATGCCACAATTTTAATGTGTTCAAGGGTTAATATTGTAGAAAATTACTGTGCCCTTCACTTCTGATTGGCAGATGCTAAGTATGCAGAAACATTTCCTTGGTCTTTCTTATTTATCCTGATTTCTGGGGTTAATAACAGGTCATATAACTGTATAATCAAGTGGTGTATGGAGATGCTGTCTCTAAAGACAGGTGGTCTCTCAGCAGTTGTCTCTTTAAACAGGTTTTACCTGACAAAGCAAACATGGTTGCTTTTACCTGCAGTTTATGTGTTACTGTTGTTGTTTTTGTGTCCTTAACATCATTTTTCAGCACATGATAGGCTGTAGATGACAGCCAGTATGTCTGATAGAGGAAGGACCAGGGAAATCCCTGGAAAGGCATAATGATTCACAGGAAGCTACTGGCACATACACCCCTGGGTTCCCTTTGTTGTGCTAAAATAGGTTAAGAATTTATGTATAGCTCATGGTCTTAAATTCTTCCATGTTTTATACATCCTAGCCTACATAGGGGTCCCTTTCTGACCAGCACAGTTACATGTAGGAATAAATGATTGTCTAACTCAGTTGTAAACCTTCTATAATTTAATGACTATACAGTGTATATTGTGGTATGTTAACTATTTTAATTGTGAATGAATATAGGAATAAGAGGAGTGGACTGCATAGTTTTAATGGTGTCCTCAGTTGTAGTGGCTAATCTGAGTAATTAGTGAGGCATGAACAATGATTCTGATGCCACTCCAAGGTTTCATGAAATCTGACCTTAACTCAATACTATTGGAGTTCTAGGCATGGAGGATAATAAGAACTTCTGTGACAGCTTCAGGAACACTAATTTTACAAAAAATTAAAATAAAATATCTCCTTTTTATCAACTCCTTACAGCATCTCATCTTTGATTTTTATTTTTGTTGCATCTTTTTCTGTTTTTGTTAAGTATTTTGTGGCCTATCGTTTTAAGGTACTTTTTTAATGTCACATTACAGACTGGTTTTATTGTACTAAAAATTGCAATTCAAGAGGAAAAATTGCCAGAAAACTACTTTTTCTTAGTTTTTGAGGGGGTAACCACCATTTGTGATATGATATCTACACCTGTCATATAATGGGCTAACATTTTGTTAGGTGACTTCAGTCAGAATTTATTTCTTGCATGATATAATACTGAAAGATCTGTTGATTTGTGCAATATAATCATTAATTACATTGTAGATGTGGGCAACACAATCATTGATTACACTGTAGGTGTGGACAATATAATTATTGATTACACTATAGGTGTGGGCTATATAATCATTGATTACATTGTAGGTGTGGGCAATATAATCATTGATTACACTGTAGGTGTGGGCAAAATAATCATTGATTACACTGTAGGTGTGGGCAATATAATCATTGATTACACTGTAGGTGTGGGCAATATAATCATTGATTGTATGCTGTGGAGGTGGGTTTTATAATCATGGATTACACACTGAAGAGGTGGGCTATACAGTTATTTATTACACACTTTGGTCTATCTTATCATTGATTATAATCTGTAGAGGTGGGTTATATAATTGATTACACACTCTAGAGGTTAGCTATATATTCATTAATGGCACATTTTAGAGGTGGGCTTTATAATCATTGATTACACACTGTTAAGGTGGGTTATATAATCATTGATTACACACTATAGAGGTTAGAGGTGTGCTATATAATTATTGATTACACACTAGAGGTGGGTTATATAATCATTGATTACACACTGTAGAGGTGGGCTATATAATCATTGATTACACACTATAGAGGTTAGAGGTGCACTATATAATCATTGATTACACACTAGAGGTGGGTTATATAATCATTGATTACACAATGTAGAGGTGGGTTATATAATCATTGATTATACACTGTAGAGGTGGGTTATATAATCATTGATTATACATATATATATATATATATATATATATATATATATATATATATATATATATATATATATATATATATATATATATATATATATATAATAATTGATTACACACTGTAGAGGTGGGCTATATAATCATTGATTATACATATATCTATAATAATTGATTACACCCTGTAGAGGTGGGCTATATAATCATTGATTACACAATTTAGAGGTGGGTTATATAATCATTGATTACACAATTTAGAGGTGGGTTATATAATCATTGATTACACAGGTAAAGGTGGGCTATATAATAATTGATTACACATTTTAGAAGTGGGTTGTATAATCTTGATTGCATACCATAGTGTATCATATTGATTGCAAACTGTTTTCTTCAATAAATTCCCATGAACTTTTAGGTCAAGATTTTGTATTTTTTTGATACTTATAATGCATACATTCACTTGCATTTAAAAAGTGACAAAATGCATATATGGGAATGGGCATAAATCTGCTTTTCAATATCAGAACTATTAGTCTGTTGTAGGATACAATGTCCTTTACATACACTGAGAATAAATAGAAGTATCATTTGTTCATGTTTAATAAGTTTACAGAGGAGGCATATAATATTTAAGGAATTTAGCAATACTATCCAACTGTATGACTAGTCATAATTGCTAAGCAACAGTATATTTAGTCTTTCTACAGACTGATTTTTTTCTTAATGGATTGATAGCCACTGTTTTGCTTTCAGATGGACAGACAGCAATATTCATGTCCAGTCTATTACATGGTGTACAATAATAAAGAAAATTTAACTTCCACATTAAGGATGAGCATGTGGAGGAGGCCGATAATGAAGACAATGTTTTTATTGCTCATGAAGATTTGTCGGGGATAATGACAGGAAGGATGTGAAATGGTACAACACTATTCATAGAAGATAAATAAATGAACAAAATTTGACAGCAAATTTCCTTTCAAATATTCCCTATCAGACCACATTTGAAGACAGCTTGCACTAAGATCAAATGTAAAAGATGTGTCACCTCCACACATACACTGTTGGAGTATAAAGGACATTGAAGAAAAGAAGAAAGTGCAAAGGATCATGTGCTTCCAGATTTACAATAAAGATTGATATGTATTGTCACAAGTGAATTTAGAACTGGTTCATGTCTGAAATATTCACATTTTTTTAAAAAATGTGTTCTTACAGGCGATGCAGTGACAAAGACAATAATATCTGAATCATGTTTTTAAAAAATTATCTTTAACAGAACATTGGCATTTTTATCTTTTTAGGTGTTAGTATTATTTAATATTTAGAACTAGTTATACAGTTAAAGATTATATGAACTGAAAATTCAAGTTAAATATATTTGTTACATTTTATAATGTATCACA
The DNA here is from genome assembly GCA_016746295.1 of Potamilus streckersoni. Lineage (NCBI taxonomy): Eukaryota > Metazoa > Mollusca > Bivalvia > Unionida > Unionidae > Potamilus > Potamilus streckersoni. The sequence continues at coordinate 279,167 of JAEAOA010001970.1, forward strand.
TGGGTATAAAAAATGCAGATGTAATTATAATACTTAATGTAAAATTCAACATGCTTGCTATTGGTAGTACTTATATTGCTTAATGTAAAATATAACATGCTTGCTATGGGTGGTACACATTCAGCTTAACTTCAGAAATTTACTGTTAGGTACTTGCATAGTTCATTGCTTAATAAATAGCATTGACTTTTTTATTCTCATAATGTGAATTCACACAATTTTATTTTATTGCCAGTAATAAAAAAGGATGTTTGGTTCTATAATTGCTATGTTTTAAATATATCTAATAATAGAATGTTTATTTAACATTTAGTAGTCATAAAATTAAGTAGTCCTTTTTCTATGGGATATATTTCTATCCATTAGTATCAATTATTGCATTTAATTGACTCTTGTCATTTATATTACAAGAGAGAATGAGAAAAAACATTTATATTACGAGAGAGAGAGAGAGAGAGAGAGAGAGAGAGAGAGAGAGAGAGAGAGAGAGAGAGAGAGAGAGAGAGAGAGAGAGAGAGAGAGAGAGAGAGAGAGAGAGAGAGAGAGAGAGAGAGAGAGAGAGAGAGAGAGAGAGAGAGAGAGAGAGAGAGAGAGAGAGAGAGAGAGAGAGAGAGAGAGAGAGAGAGAGAGAGAGAGAGAGAGAGAGAGAGAGTGTGTGTGTGTGTGTGTGTGTGTATCATGGCACATTATCATGTGTTTATCTATTAGTAAATCAAAATTCTATCCAGGGTCTATGAGGAGGTACCTACCATATGTTACATGACATCTATCTTTTATCAAAGATATCTAAGTATGTGTTTATTCAGTATATTGTATGCTTGTTGTATATTTTCAGTAACCAGAACCAATACATGCTTAAGTACTCCATCTTGATATATTCATGCCCTCAACTTCTTTCTCTCTCATGCTGAGTAGAGTTCAATGACGTATTTGCATTCTGCATTTCAGGTACCTATAGATGAACGCCAATTTCATTATTTAATGAATTTGGGGTAAACCTGTTTATGCAAATTAGTTAAGGTTAATTCTGTACTTGTTGTTTACTATATTGTTTGTCATTTTCCTTTCATGTCACTTCCAAACATATTTCCTTATTAATAAAGATGAGAAGGAATTATCATCTGTTTTATTTTTCATTGTTGTAACAATGCCACTGTATTTGTTGCAATATGCAAATTATTACTGTTTTTATATATATATATATATATATATATATATATATATATATATATATATATATATATATATATATATATATATATATATATATATATATATATATAGTTGTCCTGGGTAGTGAAATGATACATGTTAAAACATTGTATAGGGAAGGTTTAGCAATCTTATTTGTTCGTAGATTTTTGTTAAATACATGATGTAGTTCTTTATGAACTGCAAAGTTTAAAATATTTTCACATGCTTTTTTGTACAAAATAAACATTGACTTGTTGTTTTTTTTAGGGGACATATTCATTTCAGTCCTTAATCCATACAAAATAAAGGCACAACATAACTGAATAATTAATTTTCACTGTAATTTCATAAATATAGTTTGGGGAAATATTCAATTTTTATCTTGCTTTATAAAGTGAAATTCAGCCTGCAGCAGGTATGTTTCATTATATCTTGGAAGAAAGATATTAATTACATAGCACAAAATACTTGAACAGTTTGATTTTTTTGGTGAATGTTACATGCTGCACCCATTTTCTCAATTTGGAAATATTAATCACAAGCTGGAATCATTCCAAATTCAGAAGCAGTAATGACAGATGGAATCATTTCTGAATTTCAAAACAGTAATGACAGCTGGAATCATTTCTGAATTTGGAAACAGAAATGACAGCAGGAATCATTTCTGAATTTGGAAACAATATATGTAATTACAATTGGAATCATTTCTGCAATCAGCTTCAGCAGAGTTTTCTTCACTTTTGAACAAGGACTGATTCAAACAGTAAGGTTAATCATGCAAATGCACTGCAATTAATCTATAATTTTTTTTCTACCCCAAAGACTTCTTTCATATAGCTTCAGCACTTGCATATCCACTATGGCTGCCACAGCGTCCTCCATGAAAGTATTGTTATTGCTACTCCAGAATGGCTGGTCATATCGACATGTTTTTAAAAACTAAACAACTTGTGATGTCTAGTTGGTTCCGTATGGTACTTGTTAGATATCCAATATGGCTGCCACATTGACCATCTTGAGAATCCTGTTATCACTACTTCTGACTGAATGGTCATATCCGATTAGGACAGTGCTGTCCAACATTTTTGACACCATGGGCCAATGAAAATGTTTTCTTGAAGCTAAGGCCTGCAGCATGAAGTAAGTAGACCAATGACTTTTTTTCACATAAATGCAAAAAAATTTGCCCGAGCTCAGGTGGGCCATTTAAAATCAGCCAATGGGCTGCATGTGGCCCATGGACCTCATGTTGGACAGTATCCATTTAGAGACTTGTTATGATATTTTGATGGTCATAATGAAAATGTGACTGACCTGACATTCATTTGACCACCTTGACAGCAATATTGAAAATCTTGTTATTGCTTTTTCTTTTGCAAAAGGATAGTTATGTTGACATGTAGATTTCACCAGAAGACTTTTTATGGTGTCTGGTTAATTGTAAATATTGGCCACCATTGTGGATGTAATAAAAATCTTGTTATCTCTACTCCATTTGAATGGATAAGCTATCTCAGCACTGAGTTTTCACTAAGTGACTTTTTATGATCTCTAGTTGGTGCTTGATGAAAATTGTACCAGTCTCACATCCAATATGGCTGTCATGACAGACATCTTGAAAATCTTGGTGTCACAACTCTTTCAACAGACTAATAATGATATCTGGTTGGTCCTAAACAAAATTGATGCTGAGCTGATATCCAGGACAGCAAGAAATTTAGAATCTTGCTGCAGAAGAAGAAAGAGTCTTATCTTGGATTCCTGTGAATTCTGCATCAGTCTATTCAAGGAACTCTAATAAGATGGCATATATAATTCACACTAGCTTTTATAAAAATTACATTTGTGTTTGTAAACCGCTTATTTCTCTACTGCAATAGTCAAATTCTACTTCATTCAAGTACTCTACCCTACAGTAATTAAATTTTTAGGAACCTCGATGAATGAAGATATGCTTCCCATCTTGTGACATCCATAAATGTCCTGCTAAAAGAGTCTGCAGTTTAATATTATTAACTGGTTACCTGCTACTGTTGTGCAGGCTGCTCTTTTTGGGACAAAATTTACCCTTTTCCATATGATGAGAATGCTCGTTTTGGGACAGAAATTACCCTTGTCCATATGATGAGAATGCTCTCTTTGGGACAGAAATTACCCTTTTTCATATGATGAGAATGCTCTTTTTGGGACAGAAATTACCCATGTCCATATGATGAGAATGCTCTTTTGGGGACAGAAATTACCCTTGTCCATATGATGAAAATGCTCTTTTGGGGACAGAAATTACCCTTGTCCATATGATGAGAATGCTCTTTTGGGGACAGAAATTACCCTTGTCCATATGATGAGAATGCTCTTTTGGGGACAGAAATTACCCTTGTCCATATGATGAGAATGCTCTTTTGGGGACAGAAATTACCCTTATCCATATGATGAGAATGCTCTTTTGGGGACAGAAATTACCCTTGTCCATATGATGAGAATGCTCTTTTGGGGACAGAAATTACCCTTGTCCATATGATGAGAATGCTCTTTTGGGGACAGAAATTACCCTTATCCATAAGAGAATGCTCTTTTTGGGGACAAATTACCCTTGTCCATATAATGAGAATGCATCTTCTCAAAGGGATACTTATGAAATTCTAAGTCAGTTTTGCCCCACTTCAGTTATCATGCCATTATAATTCATTGCTCCACTTCTACTCACATCTAGCATGTGACAAACATTTGTTCCTTATTTCTGGAGAGCTTTACCCTCAGTAAATCAAATATGCATTCATTCAAGTTAGTTTTCATGTGAGTTTATGGGCACTTATTGTTTCAGTTTTTGCCAGTGCCATAGAACATTTCCCTTTCCCAGGGAGTTTGGATGATCCTGTTGTTCACTTATTTTGTTGTTATTGCTGTTTAAATTCCAAACATTTGGGTAGGTATTGTCTTCAGTCTCTTGTTGTGAGATTTTTGGTTGCTTTGTTTAGTGATTAACTGGATGGATATTTGAGACCGAATAAGATGAGTTGTTTACTTGAGAAATAGAGTCTTGCCCACTGTTTGTTATTTTATTGGTTCAGGACCAGTCCATTTATAGTTTTAATGACATGGGATTGAGTTCTACTCATTTATTACTTTTTATTATGTTACTATTGATGATCCCTCTGTAATTATTGCCTCTTTTGGCATGTTGTGCTTGACCACAGGCTAAAAATTTGCCCTTTTAACTAAAGGGTGTCAGACTTCCACTTCTCTTTGTATATACAGTTAGAACCGAACTGAATTGAACCCTGTTATAAGCAAACATATATGTTATCAACAAATTTGCATGGTTCTCAGGGAAGTGGGGGGGAGAACATTGGACTATTGAATTGATTTAGAGAACAACGAGGAATTCATTTGATTAGATTTATTATTCTTGTATATATTTGATACAGCTTAAGAGATGGGCTATGTATACTTTAATGCATAGATTCAGGAAACATTCATAAAGTGGAATCCAGCAAATGTTCAATGTAGATGGGTTTGTGTTGACCTAGCTGTCAAATGCTTTGCTTAGATAAATAAATCTATCTTTCTTATTTCAGTGACCAAAATGCTCTGATCGAGTGTGGAGGAAATGGGACATAATGGCTGAAGGTTCCACTACCCTGGGAGTCCCAGATTCCAACATCTGCATGTCAGATGGGGAGGAATACGAAGTGGACCTGCCAGACCGACTCAGCCACCTGTCCATCAGAAAACAGACCTCCTACAGGTATTATCAGTACCAACACTAGCATGGGTGTACCATAACAAGTGGTTGGAGAATGGGTGAGGGGAAAAGTGATAAATATATTTGCCAAAATTGCAATATTTATTGTATGTATCATGGTACAATACTGTATGCATTAGGTTAATACTCATATATTCAGATGTTTCCATTGTGTTTTGATTTTTTTCAAAGTTGCCTCAGACTTTTCCTACCCTGCTCCAGCTGTTTGGACAGTTATGTTACAGTGGGTGCTCATGGGTGTTTTCCATCAGAAACTTGGAATTTGCCCCAAACTTGTGCTAGTAGTATAGTATAGTTCCTTTAAACAGGTGCTACAGAATCGACATTTTATCACACCCGATGTACCTGAAATCAAGAAGACTTCTTTGAAATATTAATGAAGAAATCATATGAAACCAAACTGACATATAAGCTGAATATACAGTAAAGTAGTCCCCATCTTGAATGTCCCCCCCCCGCTGACCAGCGGCCATCAGCTTCTTATAGCCAGAATCCCTCGGCACCGATTAATTTGTGTTTAAAAGTACTGCTCAAAAATGGCCACCCCTCTAACGTGACCAGCAGCCAGCATATGAGTACAAAAATGTAAAATGTTCCCCTAGCAAGCGACCACTTTTTATTTCAAATGTGTTCAGAACAAATAATTAACTCTTATCATGATGTATGTTCAGTAATCAGAGTATCTCTACTTTTGATACCAGTCTCCCAATGTCAGGTCTGAAAGAAGTGTTGACTAAAGTACATGTAACACTAAGATTAATATTATATCATTATCTATAAAAGCCAACCTTTACAGGGAATGGGCTGGACAGTGTTATGATAGAATTTTGGATTTCACACATCTCTGGAGTTTTCTTTGATGATTACAACTGGACATAATTGCCAAGATCATAACATGGTCAGCATAGGCTGAAAATAGACTTTGTGCATTAACACACACAGAGAAATTAACCTTAAAGAAACAGGATACCAGACAAAGACCGAAAAATCATGTGACATGTTTATTGCTTCCTTTACAAAGAAGGCATTTCGTCCACTCAACAAAAGTTTTGCTTGCATAATTAAATTGCATACAGTTAGCAACATCTGAATAAATCATTAGGAAACATTAACATATCATCACTTAGATGGAGATGTGTTATTTTAGAAGAAAGTCAGTTATTCTACTCGACATCAGATGGGGTGGGACAGAACAGTTTTATGTAGAAAAGACTTAACAATTTTATTTTGAAAAGACTCGAATAAATAACATTGTGACCGATAAAGAGATTATTCAGTAGCAGTGGGAAAATTGAGCAAATAGAAAGAGAATTATATATGTACCAAGATTTAAAAGACGTTTTTTAATGGTTTTACAATGTGCATGACAACAATACCCGCTAACATATCACGCTTACGTCAACAATAAGAACTATTAATGAATATTCAGTTGAAATAAAGTCTATTATTATGATAAGAAAAACCTTTTAATAATTAATGTTATTTTTAAATGAAGATATAAAATGCTTTGAAGTACTTCTCACAAAAAATTTAGTCCTCCCTGAGGTAATGCCACCTGTCTTGTAAGGCCACTTTCCCGGTGCAGAAGGGGTGGCTGTATAAGAGAGGGATCACTGTATTTAGAAACAGATTTACAACATTATTTAGTCATCTGAATGCTGGATCTAATGGTATCAGTATTTGATCACAGTCTGCCTTTTTAGTTACATAGTTTATTTGTATGCAATCATTTGTTCTTTTACAAGAAAAATTTAAGTTGCAAATTTTTTTATCATACGACCATGAATTGTAAGAAAAAGCAAAATATGGTGCTCATCACAATGTACCAGTAAAATCTGGCTTGTGTGTCTGCTTATTGAAGAGATAAAATAAATTTTAATTGTTATGAATGAGAAAAGAGTTGATAAATGTTGCTATTCCCTGATTAAAATGACTATCCAGTGCTGATAGTCCCTGATTAAAGTGACTACCCAGTGCCACTAGTCTCTTAATAAAATGACCATCCAGTGCTGATAGTCCCGGATTAAACAGACTATCCAGTGCCACTTGTCCCTGATTAAAGTAACTACCTAGTGCCACTACTTCCTGATTAAAGTGAATACATAATACCACTAGTCTCTTATTAAAATAACTATCCACTTCTGATAGTCCCAGATTAAAGTGACTATCCAGTGCCACTAGTCCCTGATTAAAGTGACTACCTAGTGCCACTACTGATAGTCCCAGATTAAAGTGACTATCCAGTGCCACTAGTCCCTGATTAAAGTGACTACCTTGTGCCACTTACTGATAGTCCCAGATTAAAGTGACTATCCAGTGCCACTAGTCCCTGATTAAAGTGACTACCTAGTGCCACTACTTCCTGAATAAAGTGACTACTCAATGCCACTAGTCTCTTATTAAAATGACTATCCCATGCTGATCGTCTCTGATTAAACTGACTTCCCAGTGCCACTAATGCATGGTTTCACTGAATACAGTACCTGGGTTTGATAGGGAATATGGCTTCCCAATACAGCATAGCTATCCAGATATCTAAAACAGGTTGGGAAGCATCATAGGAAACTTGTTCTGTCTGATTTTCTCATGTATCTAATTAGAGATATGGTGGCATAACATTCACAAACAGTTGCCCATCAAACAGCGATCTTTTCTATTATAAATTCCTAATGTGACATACTTTGGGACTCAAAAACTGAATTCCTTTATATTTTGAATCCTTAATTTGGCATATACTTTAGGACTCAGAATAGAAATCCTTTCTATTATGAATTTCAAATTTAACATAATTATAATTTTGGACTCAAAAACAGCAAGCCTTTCTATAATGAATTTCCAATTTGACATGAGTATACATGTACTTTGGAATCAAAACAGAAAGCCTTTCTATAATGAGTTCCATATTTGACATGTTTATTATTTTGACTTTAAAACAACAATCCTTTTTATTAAGAATTCCTAATGTGACATACTTATAATTTTGACCTCAAAAGAGCATGGATATTGATAACAGTATATTGCTGTAACGAAAGCCACATCATTAAAAATTATATCCTTGGACAATGTTCATTCCAATGTGGAGCCATTGTTCATTAGATGAATAACAGTTTCCCATCCATTAATTTCTAATGATACAAATATTACACTTCAATGCATTTCATGCTTAAATCTTTCTTCTTTGGAATGTAGAATCGCATTCTTTGTCCTTGTGATGCACTAATTTTTGTGACAAGTACTTGATGTTTTAATTTTGCCCAGTCTTTCATGAATACAAAACAAAAATGCCTATATTCAGAATTGCACAACACATTATATTTAAGACAAAAAAACATGTAGCATCAGAATTCGGTAAAGATAACTTACTGGTATCTACCTATTCCTCAATTCTTGTTTACAAACAATACAGTACTTTTTTTCTATATAGATGGCAATAGCACTATATATTTTTTCTATTTTCTCTACATATATTGCCTTTCTTTTCTCTTACAATGGACTTTTCTTTTCTTTCTAACATAATTAGTTTTGTTCTTTTGTTTTTACTACCTCCAACTCATTTTATAGTCTAAAATTTAGATGCTTAAAATCTTGATGGAGAAAATAAGACATATTGGAAAAAATAGTGTGAGGTAACCTGTTGGATGTCTAAACAACATTAGTTATTGTTCATTCCAATATGGAGCCACTGTTCATTAGATGAATCACAGAGTTTTCCATCCATTAATTTCTAATAATTTGATACAAATAATACACATCAATGCATTTATTGCTAAAATCTTTCTTCTTTTGAATGTAGAATTCAGTCCTTGTCCTTGTGATGGTACATTTTTATATTGAACAAATTTTTGTGACAAGTACTTGATGTTTTCATTTTCCCCAGTCTTTCATGGGTACAAATAGAATTGCACAGCACATTGTGTTTAAGACAAAATACATATAGCATCAAAATTCAGTAAAGATAATTTACTGCTAGCTGCTTATTCCTCAATTCTTATTCTAGGAATAGGATTTATAGGAATATGTGTGAATTAATGATAAAAAAGGATAATTTTTACAGTAAGGTGCATATAACTCCTCATATAGAGAACTTAAGAAAATAAAAGGATACATTTTTTAAAGACTTAATTTAAAAACATATTGTGATAAATTAAGTTTCTTGTCTAAATGTCAGAATATTGTAAATGAAATTTTTTTTAATGTCTAATTAGTACAAGTAATTGAATTGAAAATTTGGCAATCAATCATAAGCATGTAGGACAAACATGAATTGTCATGGGAGCCTACTCTGCACTGGAGCTTACATCTTTGAAGGCTGGTTGAATTAGGTTGAATTATCTCCCATGGATCATAGGAAATAATCTGCATTCAATAATTTGTCTTGTGTCTGTTTATAATTTATAGGCAATCAATAAACATTAAATTTAGTAATCAAATCCGGGATTTCAGGGACTCAAATCCATTTTTATGCAAATTAGCAATAAGGATATATAGTATGGTCATTTATCAGTTGTGTGTCGTCGGTTCACAATTGCTATTTACAAATTCTTCTCAAAACCACTCAGGCAGAATTGACCAAATTTGTCAGACAGCATCCTGACATAAAGACCTTTTAAAGTCTTTCAAAAAAATGAAGCCAATCTCTCTTTTGATATGGTTGCTTTTACTAAATATAGAAAAACTTTTTAATGACTGCCAGTTGGCCCTTTAAAGCATGGAAATGGGAAGTAACTTGTGCTGAAGACTATTGACTATTGGAAATTACAGGTTTGGGATTATGCAGAGTTCTGTCCTATGCAGAAAAAATTTGAAACATTAAGCAATTAAATTTAGAAAAAAGGATACATAATTTTGAATAAAACAAGTTGTATAAATTTAGCAAAAAATTAACACTGAATCAGATAGAGTGATTTTTATTTCAAGGTGAAGAAAATCAGAAATAGAATATGTACCACTCTTTATTTATAAATTACGGATAAAAGACTTTTGAAATTATGACTGGTCGGCCTGGTGTCAGGATAATGGGACCAGGTGGGACATCATGCTACATGTCTGCAGCATGATGCCTCAGTGCTAGACATCACTATAAACTGCCACGCCACACTGCAGACATTGCAGTGGTATGAGTGAAAAATTGTTAAAGCTAAGTTAAAAATCATAATCACACACACACTTACATGGGTGTTGCCTGTCAAAAACTCTTGATAGCAGTATAGGTAGTTCCTTTAAATAGGGAGTACAGAATTGACATTGTATCAGACCCTGTGTACCTGCAATTACTTCTTAGAAATGTTAATGAAGAAATCATTTGAAACAAAATGGACATATAAGCTGAATACCCTGTATTTAGAAGCAGATTCTACTTTGCTGTACAGCATTATTTACTCATCTGATGGTTAGAACTGGTGGCATTAGTACTTACATCATAGTCTGCCTTTTCACTACATAGTTTATTTGTATGTGATCCTTTGTTCTTTTACAAACAGGAAAGATTTAAGTTGCAAGGTTTTAAATCATCTGATCATGCTGTGTAAGAAAAGATAAAATATGGTACTCAGTGCAGTGCACTAGTAAATCTGGCTTGTGTCTGCTTATTGAAGAGATAAATAAATTTTAGTTGTTTTCAATGGGAAGATAAATATTCTGCTTAATGACATCAGACAGCATTTGATAGTGTAACTTAATGTTGCTAGTCTCTGATTAAATTGACTGTCCAGTGCCACTAGTCCCTGATTAGAGTGCCACTAGTCTCAGATTAAACTGACTATCAAATACCACTAGTCCCTGATTAGAGTGTCACTAGTCCCTGATTAAACTGCCTATTCAATACCACTAGCCCCTAATTATAGTGCTGCTAGTCCTTGATTAAACTGACTATCCAATACCACTAGTCCCTGATTAGAGTGCCACTCATTCTTGATTAAACTGGCTATCCAATTACACTAGTTCCTGATTAGAGTGTCACTGGTCCCTGATTAAACTGACTCTCCCATACCACTAGTCCCTAATTAGAGTGCCACTAGTCCCTGATTAAACTGGCTATCCAATACTGCTAGTCCCTGATTAGAGTGCCATTTGTCCCTGATTAAACTGACTATCCAATACCACTAGTCCCTGATTAGAGTGTCACTTGTCCCTGATTAAACTGACTATCCAATACCACAAGTCCCTGATTAGAGTGCTGCTAATCCCTGATTAAACTGACTATTAAAAAATCAAGTCCTGATTAGAGTGCCACTCGTCCCTGATTAAACTGACTCTCCCATACCACTAGTCCCTAATTAGAGTGCCACTAGTCCCTGATTAAACTGGCTATCCAATACTGCTAGTCCCTGATTAGAGTGCCATTTGTCCCTGATTAAACTGACTATCCAATACCACTAGTCCCTGATTAGAGTGTCACTTGTCCCTGATTAAACTGACTATCCAATACCACAAGTCCCTGATTAGAGTGCTGCTAATCCCTGATTAAACTGGCTATCCAATACTGCTAGTCCTGATTAGAGTGCCACTCGTCCCTGATTAAACTGACTATCCAATACCTCTAGTCTCTGATTAGAGTGCTGCTAGTCCCTGATTAAACTGGCTATGCAATACTGCTAGTCCCTGATTAGAGTGCCACTCGTCCCTGATTAAACTGACTATCCAATACCACTAGTCCCTGATTAGAGTGCCACTAATCGCTGATTAAACTGACTATCCAATACCACTAGTCCCTGATTTGAGTGCCACTAATCCCTGATTAAACTGACTATACAATACCATTAGGTACAGATTAGAGTGCCACATGTCCCTGATTAAACTATCCAATACCACTAGTCCCTGATTAGAATGCCACTCGTCCCTGATTAAACTGACTATCCAATACCACAAGTCCCTGATTAGAGTGCCACTAGCCCCTGATTAAACTGACTATCCAATACCACTAGTCCCTGATTAGAGTGCCACTAGTCCCTGATTAAACTGACTATCCAATACCACTAGTCCTGATTAGAGTGCCACTTGTCCCTGATTAAACTGACTATCCAGTACCACTAGTCCCTGATTAGAGTGCCACTATTCCCTGATTAAACTGTCTATCCAATACCTCTAGTCCCTGATTAAGCTGACTATCCAATACCACTAGTCCCTGATTAGATTGCCATGTGTTCCTTATTAAACTGACTATCCAATGCCACTAGTCTCTGATTAGAGTGCTACTTGTTCCTGATTAAAATGACTATCCAATACTACTAGTCCCTGCCTAAGCTGACTATCCAATATCACTAATCTCTCATTGGAGTGACTATCCACTAATTTTTGTGACAAGTACTTGATGTTTTGATTTTCCCCAGTCTTTCATGGATGCAAAAAACCCAACCTATATTGAGAATTGCACAACACATTATGTTGAAGACAAAAAACATGTAGCATCAAAATTTGGTTATAATAACTTACCTATGCATCAGTTCTTATTCACAAACAATACAGTACTGTATTTTTCTTTCTATATAGATGGTAACAGCACTATATATATATATATATATATATATATATATATATATATATATATATATATATATATATATATATATATATATATATATATATATATATATATTGCCTTTTGTTCCCCTTACATTGCATTTTCTTTTCAGTTTTCTTTTGTTTTTGTACACCACACCACACCACACCACACCACACCACACCACACCACACCACACCACACCACACCACACTTCATTGTAGAGTCTAAAGGCAATCTGCTTAAAATCTTGATAGAGAAATATGGGGAAAATAGTGTAAGGTAGTCTGTTGGATGTCTAAGGTCTAAACAACGTCAGTTATATTCCTTTCAGCTGCTTAAAAAACCCCAGCAGAAACCATTAGATGTCTCAACTGTGTTAGTTACTGATAACAGGGTATAGTATTTGCTGTGATATGGTATTAATTAGTGACTATAAAGGATAGTGATTACAGTGACTTGGTGTTTACTAGAAATAAAACAGATAGTGTTTGCAATGATTTGGTGTTGATTAGTGATAACCTGGATAGTGTTTACAGTGGTATGGTGTAAATTAGTGATAAAAAAGGATAATGTTTACAGTGGTATGGTGTAAATTAGTGATAAAAAGGATAGTGTTTACAGTGGTATGGTGTAAATTAGTGATAAAAAGGATAGTGTTTACAGTGGTATGGTGTAAATTAGTGATAAAAAAGGATAGTGTTTACAGTGGTATGGTGTAAATTAGTGATAAAATGGATAGTGTTTACGGTGATGTGGTGTGAATCAGTGATAAAATGGATAGTGTTTACATTGATGTGGTGTGAATCAGTGATAACCTGGATAGTGTTTACAGTGGTATGGTGTAAATTAGTGATAAAAAGGATAATGTTTACAGTGATGTGTAAATCAGTGATAACCTGGATAGTGTTTACAATGGTATGGTGTGAATTAGTGATAAAAAGGATAGTGTTTACAGTGGTATGGTGTAAATTAGTGATAAAAAGAATAGTGTTTACAGTGATGTGTAAATCAGTGATAACCTGGATAGTGTTTACAGTGGTATGGTGTGAATTAGTGATAAAAAGGATAGTGTTTACAGTGGTATGGTGTAAATTAGTGATGAAAAGGATAGTGTTTACAGTGGTATGGAGTAAATTAATGATAAAAAATGATAGTGTTATACAGTGGTATGGTGTAATTTAGTGATAAAATGGATAGTGTTTACAGTGATGTGGTGTGAATCAATGATAAAATGGATAGTGTTTACAGTGGTATGGTGTAAATTAGTGATAAAAAGGATAGTGTTTACAGTGGTATGGTGTGAATTAGTGATAAAAAAGGATAGTGTTTACAGTGATCTGGTGTGAATCAGTGATCAAAAAGGATAGTGTTTAATTTGATGTGGTGTGAATCAGTGATGTGGTATGATGCAGTGATAAAAAAGGATAGTGCTTACAGTAATGTGCTGTAAATTAGTGATAAAATTAGTCATAAAAAAGGACAATGTTTAGAGTGATGTGGTATGAATCAGTGATAATAAAGGATAGTGTTTACAGTAATGTGTGAATTAGTGATAATAAAGGTGTTTGAAATATGGCTCATATAACCTCTAATAATAGAGAACTTTAGAAGATAAAAAGATGACATTAATCATCAATTATTCCCAGTTTATTTCCATCAAATACTTTATTTAAAAATATTGTGATAAATTTCTTGTCTATATTTGTCAAAATGGTGCAAGTGACATTTTTTAATGACTAGTTAGTACAAGTAATTGAAGAGAAAATTTGGCAATAAATCATAAGCATGCAGGACAAACATGAATTGACATGGGAGGCTACTCTAAAACTGCTCTGGAGATTACATCTGGTTGAATTATCTCCCATGGATCATAGGGAATATTTACCTTAAATAATTTGTCTGATGTCTAGAAAGATTTTTTTTATAAGGCAATCTATAAACATTAAATTTAGGGAGGAAACATGGGATCTTAGACTCAAATGCAGATTTATGTAAACTGGCGTTTAGGATATGTTTGGTCTTTTGTCATTTGTTTGTAGTCCATTCACAATTGCTATTTACAAATTCTTTTTAAAACCAGGCAAGCAGAATTGACCAAATTTGTCAGACAGCATCCTGACATCAAGACCTTTTAAAGTCTTTCAGAAAATTATGCTAATCAGCCTTTCAATATGAATATTGAAAAACCTTTCAATGACTGCGTCTGCCTAAGATGTGGTAGGTTGCAGGTGTGAATCCCAGCTGAGTCATACCAAAGACTTTAAAAAATGGTACTAACGGCTGCTTCACTTGGTGTTAATCATTAAGAGGTTAGTGTGGAGACTGGTCAGCCTGGTGTCAGCATAATGTGACTGGGTAGAACATGATGCCCCATTTCTGCAGCATGATGATCCAATGCTAGTCATCACTATAAACTGCCACACTGCAGATATTGTAGCAATATGACTGAAAAATCCATCCCATCCCCCAAAAGAATCTGTCCTGTTTTAATCTCCTGTACATGTGGTCTAAAAAGAAAATGAGTGAAAATGAGTGATACCGACATTAGGTAGATAATGGAGTGCTGAGCATTCAAAACATTTCTTTCTACTTTCTACTCCATATATAGTTTTAGTGCATTTATGAATTTCTGATCACATGCTTACCTGTCAGTTACTCATGTGAGCAATATCAAGCCCACATGGGTATCTTGTTAATAAGCTGTATTCTTACTTTTATCATGGCATATAATGCTGAAATTACTTCTTAATAAATCATATTTCAGTTTTTAGAATCTGGTTTATTTGATTTAGAAAGATCAAAGTGGAAAAGATAAATTCTTTGTGTGCAAGCCATATTCCCATATTGAGTATTTGAACATCTATCATTTGTAACCAATATGGAATATATATCTTTATATGTGAAATGAAATTTAATTATTGTCTATGTACACCTTTCCCTTGATAGCTCGCACACAATGGGGTCTACAAACATAGATTGCACTATAAGTAAGGGTATGAGTTACTGAGGGACCTTTAAAAATTGACAAAAAATCCACTTATACATTGAGAAAACCATGGGGGGATAGGGAACTGAGCTGTTTAATGGCTGAATCCTTATTAAACAATTATATCAATAATAATTGTTATTAATGCGATTTTTCTAAGGGAGTTGTTCGTTATTCTGTATAAAAATACATTTATTTTCAAAATGCCCAACATGTGAAAGATTGTTCCAACTGGCTTCAACAATCATCACACATGAGTGAAAACATTTGTGTATTATTACATCACTTCGTTTTGTTTTGCTAATTAGTTCCCAGAGTGGTGTGTAATAGTATACTACCAAGTTAGGAGTCCACGTTGCTGGGGACTAGACTATCTTTTGATAAACAAATAAGTAAGATTCCTTTTTTTTCAAAAACTAGTGAGATTTGTTTCATGAGATAATCTCTACATTGAAACTCAATTTTTGTATTGTTCAGTTAGTACAATATTTTGATGTCATGATTTCATTAAAGTAGTAATGAAGCTTTATATCAACTTGAGGATATATCTAAGTACCAGTTCAGGAATTCTCTGACAATCGATTGCTCACAATGGTCCATATGTGTGAAACAAAGCTTTTTTTCCACAAAGCATTTATTTCACTTGGTTGCTTTGCTATCCATGATCACAGTTATGAATGAGTTGGTTAATTTAAGGTAGTTTATATTGAATACACAATAACATTTATAACAGTGTTTGATTGATCAACTGAAGTGAGTTCACATGACCAACCGGGGCTACTAGATTTTAAGTGTGCAGGCCTTATTTTTATTTCACCATTTTTATTTGATTCAAAAGACATAATTAACATGGAAATACAAAGTAGGCCATCTTTTAATTCAGTACAACAATAAAAAAAATACTTCTGCAAGTTAGTTATCAAAACACTGTTGGCACTTAATTAAGTTTATTTGCTTTTGGACAAAGATGTCAGGGTAGATTGACACATTTTACGTTTAAATACACATTGCATTATGATGATTACACATATGAGGACCTAAATGATGGAATTAAAAACAAATTTCACTTAATAAAAATTATTTAATTGTCATTTAAATATTAATGAACTGTCTATGCTAGGCTTGACATTTTCATTGATCAAAATTTCCTTGAATATCTAATTACAATGTAATAAGAATGTTGTTTGGATAGAAAATGTAACCACTTATATGACTTCTTATTAAAAGTTGATAATTTCAAATTGTTGATTAAAATTTCCATGTCTTATCTGCGGTTTTTGACCATAAATAAATGAGAAATATATCAATGTTTCAGTTACATATTTTGATTGTGATTATTTTTGGTTTAAAAAATGGGATCCATGCCTGATCACTCATTATAAGTGGATTTGCGAGTTAATGAGGGAGTGGTATACTTATATTGGGTATGTTTTTGCTCATATTATGTATTGTTATGTGTAGGCTCACACAAAAGTAACACAAAAAAAAGAGTAAGGCCAACAAGCTTTGTAAATTTTAACAAAATAATTTAGTCCCTAAGAAACAAGGTAAAAATATGAAAAAGACTTGCAGTTTGAAAATATAAACCAAAAATTAATCCTGGAATAAAATAAAATACAAGTCCTATCACTGAAAAGTTCTAAATAAATCTAAGTTCAAATTCAGATGAAGTTCCATTATGAAAGGTTATGATGTCTTCTGTAACCTGTTTTGTGCTGTTGTGTCAGCAGTTCGTTTTTGAATTTTATGAATTAAGAATAATATTCTGGCTTTAGAATTCTGAATAATTTCCACTCATTGTGTTTGTCCAAGAATCCTTATGAGCACAAGTATTTTCCAGGGTGAATAAATTTTTTTAAATATGAAAATCAACTCAAATGGCAACAACTAGACCTTGAGCCCAAAGGTATAACTTTATGAATGACTGAGAAACACTGGGAATGAGTAATTAAACCCAACTAAGAACACCATTTCAGACCCTCATGATGAGTCACATGATCACTTACTACAAGTCATTTAGCACATAAGCTAAATTAGCTCTAGCTAAGAATTAGTGATTCCTACACTGGAAATGAATTTTTAAAAATTGTTTGCAAAAGAGCTAACACATGGGCTGAACATGATCTTGGTAATGACCAATCATTTTCACTCAGTGTTTACAAAATCTGAATCAAGATCAGAATTAGGTCAGCTAAAAATACAATGCAGCAATCTGCTGCTTTTTAATCAGACTAAAAAGAACTGAACTGGATTTGCTGATAAAATGTCAATTCCAGTGAATAAAGTTATCATTATAATAACATAGAATGAAATAAAATAAAAAATTTAAAACTAACACACAAGTAATTTAATTACAGATATGTAACAGTATCTAGATTTAGTTTTTTTTGTTTTTGTCTTATAACTTGCAAATTTATTATTTTGTTGACTGATCCTACTTTTACATCACTTTCTAAATTGGCCCTCATGAATTGGAAATAAAAGGGTTAGTTGGTTGTCTGTTCATATAATAAATACAATTTTAATATGGATTTTTATGTATTTAGCTTATGTGGCCTTATGGTATGTAATAGTTAAATATTATGAACATATTATGCTGCAGTTTCTCACATTTAATCATGGTATAATATTAGTATTGCATTTTTAGTGATGTTTTGCAGTAATTTAAGCATCGTTTTGATTTGAAGAATGTTACAGTCTGGCTTTATTCCCAGTTTATTTCCATCAAATACTTTATTTAAAAATATTGTGATAAATTTCTTGACTATATTTGTCAAAATGGTGCAAGTGACATTTTTTAATGACTAGTTAGTACAAGTAATTGAAGAGAAAATTTGGCAATAAATCATAAGCATGCAGGACAAACATGAATTGGCCCTCATGAATTGGAAATAAAAAGGTTAGTTGGTTGTCTGTTCATATAATAAATACAATTGTAATATGGATTTTTATGTATTTAGCTTATGTGGCCTTATGGTATGTAATAGTTAAATATTATGAACATATTATGCTGCAGTTTCTCACATTTAATCATGGTATAATATTAGTATTGCATTTTTAGTGATGTTTTGCAGTAATTTAAGCATCATTTTGATTTGAAGAATGTTACAGTCTGGCTTTATTCCCAGGTTATTTCCATCAAATACTTTATTTAAAAATATTGTGATAAATTTCTTGTCAATATTTGTCAAAATGGTGCAAGTGACATTTTTTAATGACTAGTTAGTACAAGTAATTGAAGAGAAAATTTGGCAATAAATCATAAGCATGCAGGACAAACATGAATTGACATGGGAGGCTACTCTAAAACTGCTCTGGAGATTACATCTGGTTGAATTATCTCCCATGGATCATAGGGAATATTTACCTTTAATAATTTGTCTGATATCTAGAAAGATCTTTTTATAAGGCAATCTATAAACATTAAATTTAGGAATGAAACATGGGATTTTAGACTCAAATGCAGATTTATGTAAACTGGCGTTTAGGATATGTTTGGTCTTTTGTCATTTGTTTGTAGTCCATTCACAATTGCTATTTACAAATTCTTTTTAAAACCAGGCAAGCAGAATTGACCAAATTTGTCAGACAGCATCCTGACATCAAGACCTTTTAAAGTCTTTCAGAAAATTATGCTAATCAGCCTTTCAATATGAATATTGAAAAACCTTTCAATGACTGTGTCTGCCTAAGATGTGGTAGGTTGCAGGTGTGAATCCCAGCTGAGTCATACCAAAGACTTTAAAAAATGGTGCTAACGGCTGCTTCACTTGGTGTTAATCATTAAGAGGTTAGTGTTGAGACTGGTCAGCCTGGTGTCAGCATAATGTGACTGGGTAGAACATGATGCCCCATTTCTGCAGCATGATGATCCAATGCTAGTCATCACTATAAACTGCCACACTGCAGATATTGTAGCAATATGACTGAAAAATCCATCCCATCCCCCAAAAGAATCTGTCCTGTTTTAATCTCCTGTACATGTGGTCTAAAAAGAAAATGAGTGAAATGAGTGATACCGATATTAGGTAGATAATGGAGTGCTGAGCATTCAAAACATTTCTTTCTACTTTCTACTCCATATATAGTTTTAGTGCATTTATGAATTTGTGATCACATGCTTACCTGTCAGTTACTCATGTGAGCAATATCAAGCCCACATGGGTATCTTGTTAATAAGCTGTATTCTTACTTTTATCATGGCATATAATGCTGAAATTACTTCTTAATAAATCATATTTCAGTTTTTAGAATCTGGTTTATTTGATTTAGAAAGATCAAAGTGGAAAAGATAAATTCTTGGTGTGCAAGCCATATTCCCATATTGAGTATTTGAACATCTATCATTTGTAACCAATATGGAATATATATCTTTATATGTGAAATGAAATTTAATTATTGTCTATGTACACCTTTCCCTTGATAGCTCGCACACAATGGGGTCTACAAACATAGATTGCACTATAAGTAAGGGTATGAGTTACTGAGGGACCTCTAAAAATTGACAAAAAATCCACTTATACATTGAGAAAACCATGGGGGGATAGGGAACTGAGCTGTTTAATGGCTGAATCCTTATTAAACAATTATGTCAATAATAATTGTTAATAATGCGATTTTTCTAAGGAAGTTGTTCGTTATTCTGTATAAAAATACATTTATTTTCAAAATGCCCAACATGTGAAAGATTGTTCCAACTGGCTTCAACAATCATCACACATGAGTGAAAACATTTGTGTATTATTACATCACTTCGTTTTGTTTTGCTAATTAGTTCCCAGAGTGGTGTGTAATAGTATACTACCAAGTTGGGAGTCCATGTTGCTGGGGACTAGACTATCTGTTGATAAACAAATAAGTAAGATTCCTTTTTTTTCAAAAACTAGTGAGATTTGTTTCATGAGATAATCCCTACATTGAAACTCAATTTTTGTATTGTTCAGTTAGTACAATATTTTGATGTCATGATTTCATTAAAGTAGTAATGAAGCTTTATATCAACTTGAGGATATATCTAAGTACCAGTTCAGGAATTCTCTGACAATCGATTGCTCACAATGGTCCATATGTGTGAAACAAAGCTTTTTTTCCACAAAGCATTTATTTCACTTGGTTGCTTTGCTATCTCTGATCACAGTTATGAATGAGTTGGTTAATTTAAGGTATTTTATATTGAATACACAATAACATTTATAACAGTGTTTGATTGATCAACTGAAGTGAGTTCACACGACACACGACCGACCAGGGCTACTAGATTTTAAGTGTGCAGGCCTTATTTTTATTTCACCATTTTTATTTGATTCAAAAGACATAATTAACATGGAAATACAAAGTAGGCCATCTTTTAATTCAGTACAACAATAAAAAAAATACTTCTGCAAGTTAGTTATCAAAACACTGTTGGCACTTAATTAAATTTATTTGCTTTTGGACATAGATGTCAGGGTAGATTGACACATTTTACGTTTAAATACACATTGCATTATGATGATTACACATATGAGGACATAAATGATGGAATTAAAAACAAATTTCACTTAATAAAAATTATTTAATTGTCATTTAAATATTAATGAACTGTCTATGCTAGGCATGACATTTTCATTGATCAAAATTTCCTTGAATATCTTTAATTACAATGTAATAAGAATGTTGTTTGGATAGAAAATGTAACCACTTATATGACTTCTTATTTAAAGTGGATAATTTCAAATTGTTGATTAAAATTTCCATGTCTTATCTGCGGTTTTTGACCATAAATAAATGAGAAATATATCAATGTTTCAGTTACATATTTTGATTGTGATTATTTTTGGTTTAAAAAATGGGATCCATGCCTGATCACTCATTATAAGTGGATTTGCGAGTTAATGAGGGAGTGGTATACTTATATTGGGTATGTTTTTGCTCATATTATGTATTGTTATGTGTAGGCTCACACAAAAGTAACACAAAAAAAAGAGTAAGGCCAACAAGCTTTGTAAATTTTAACAAAATAACTTAGTCCCTAAGAAACAAGGTAAAAATATGAAAAAGACTTGCAGTTTGAAAATATAAACCAAAAATTATTCTTGGAAAAAAATAAAATACAAGTCCTATCACTAAAAAGTCCTAAATAAATCTAAGTTCGAATTCAGATGAAGTTCCATTATGAAAGGTTATGATGTCTTCTGTAACCTGTTTTGTGCAGTTGTGTCAGCAGTTCATTTTTGAATTTTATGAATCAAGAATAATATTCTGGCTTTAGAATTCTGAATAATTTCCACTCATTGTATTTGTCCAAGAATCCTTATGAGCACAAGTATTTTCCAGGGTGAATAAATTATTTTAAATATGAAAATCAACTCAAATGACAACAAGACAATACCTTGAGTTAAAGGTATAACTTTATGACTGACTGAGATGCACTGGGAATGAGTATTAAACCCAACTAAGAACACCATTTCAGACCCATATGATGGGTCACTTAATCACTTACTACAAGTCAATTAGCATGTAAGCTAAATTAGCCCTAGCTAAGAATCAGTGATTCCTGAACTGGAAATGATTTTTTTTAAAAATTGTTTACAAAAGAGCTAACACATGGACTGAACATGACCTTGGTAATGACCAATCATTTTCACTCAGTGTTTACAAAATCTGAATCAAGATCAGAACTAGGTCAGCAAAAAATACAATGCAGCAAGCTGTTCCATTTTAATCAGACTAAAAAGAACTGAACTGGATTTGCTGATAAAATGTCAACTCCAGTGATTAAAGTTATCTTTATAATAACATAAAATGAAATAAAATAAAAAATTTAAAACTAACACACAAGTAATTTAATTACAGATATGTAACAGTATCTAGATTTAGTTTTTTTGTTTTTGTCTTATAACTTGCAAATTTATTATTTTGTTGACTGATCATACTTTTACATCACTTTCTAAATTGGCCCTCATGAATTGGAAATAAAAAGGTTAGTTGGTTGTCTGTTCATATAATAAATACAATTGTAATATGGATTTTTATGCATATAGCTTATGTGGCCTTATGGTATGTAATAGTTAAATATTATGAACATATTATGCCGCAGTTTCTCACATTTAATCATGGTATAATATTAGTATTGCATTTTTAGTGATGTTTTGCAGTAATTTAAGCATCGTTTTGATTTGAAGAATGTTACAGTCTGGCTTTATTCCCAGTTTATTTCCATCAAATACTTTATTTAAAAATATTGTGATAAATTTCTTGACTATATTTGTCAAAATGGTGCAAGTGACATTTTTTAATGACTAGTTAGTGCAAGTAATTGAAGAGAAAATTTGGCAATAAATCATAAGCATGCAGGACAAACATGAATTGACATGGGAGGCTACTCTAAAACTGCTCTGGAGATTACATCTGGTTGAATTATCTCCCATGGATCATAGGGAATATTTACCTTTAATAATTTGTCTGATATCTAGAAAGATCTTTTTATAAGGCAATCTATAAACATTAAATTTAGGAATGAAACATGGGATTTTAGACTCAAATGCAGATTTATGTAAACTGGCGTTTAGGATATGTTTGGTCTTTTGTCATTTGTTTGTAGTCCATTTACAATTGCTATTTACAAATTCTTTTTAAAACCAGGCAAGCAGAATTGACCAAATTTGTCAGACAGCATCCTGACATCAAGACCTTTTAAAGTCTTTCAGAAAATTATGCTAATCAGCCTTTCAATATGAATATTGAAAAACCTTTAAATGACTGCGTCTGCCTAAGATGTGGTAGGTTGCAGGTGTGAATCCCAGCTGAGTCATACCAAAGACTTTATAAAATGGTGCTAACGGCTGCTTCACTTGGTGTTAATCATTAAGAGGTTAGTGTGGAGACTGGTCAGCCTGGTGTCAGCATAATGTGACTGGGTAGAACATGATGCCCCATTTCTGCAGCATGATGATCCAATGCTAGTCATCACTATAAACTGCCACACTGCAGATATTGTAGCAATATGACTGAAAAATCCATCCCATCCCCCAAAAGAATCTGTCCTGTTTTAATCTCCTGTACATGTGGTCTAAAAAGAAAATGAGTGAAATGAGTGATACCGACATTAGGTAGATAATGGAGTGCTGAGCATTCAAAACATTTCTTTCTACTTTCTACTCCATATATAATTTTAGTGCATTTATGAATTTGTGATCATATGCTTACCTGTCAGTTACTCATGTGAGCAATATCAAGCCCACATGGGTATCTTGTTAATAAGCTGTATTCTTACTTTTATCATGGCATATAATGCTGAAATTACTTCTTAATAAATCATATTTCAGTTTTTAGAATCTGGTTTATTTGATTTAGAAAGATCAAAGTGGAAAAGATAATTTCTTGGTGTGCAAGCCATATTCCCATATTGAGTATTTGAACATCTATCATTTGTAACCAATATGGAATATATATCTTTATATGTGAAATGAAATTTAATTATTGTCTATGTACACCTTTCCCTTGATAGCTCGCACACAATGGGGTCTACAAACATAGATTGCACTATAAGTAAGGGTATGAGTTACTGAGGGACCTCTAAAAATTGACAAAAAATCCACTTATACATTGAGAAAACCATGGGGGGATAGGGAACTGAGCTGTTTAATGGCTGAATCCTTATTAAACAATTATGTCAATAATAATTGTTATTAATGCAATTTTTCTAAGGAAGTTGTTCATTATTCTGTATAAAAATACATTTATTTTCAAAATGCCCAACATGTGAAAGATTGTTCCAACTGGCTTCAACAATCATCACACATGAGTGAAAACATTTGTGTATTATTACATCACTTCGTTTTGTTTTGCTAATTAGTTCCCAGAGTGGTGTGTAATAGTATACTACCAAGTTGGGAGTCCATGTTGCTGGGGACTAGACTATCTTTTGATAAACAAATAAGTAAGATTCCTTTTTTTTCAAAAACTAGTGAGATTTGTTTCATGAGATAATCTCTACATTGAAACTCAATTTTTGTATTGTTCAGTTAGTACAATATTTTGATGTCATGATTTCATTAAAGTAGTAATGAAGCTTTATATCAACTTGAGGATATATCTAAGTACCAGTTCAGGAATTCTCTGACAATCGATTGTTCACAATGGTCCATATGTGTGAAACAAAGCTTTTTTTCCACAAAGTATTTATTTCACTTGGTTGCTTTGCTATCCCTGATCACAGTTATGAATGAGTTGGTTAATTTAAGGTAGTTTATATTGAATACACAATAACATTTATAATAGTGTTTGATTGATCAACTGAAGTGAGTTCACATGACCAACCGGGGCTACTAGATTTTAAGTGTGCAGGCCTTATTTTTATTTCACCATTTTTATTTGATTCAAAAGACATAATTAACATGGAAATACAAAGTAGGCCATCTTTTAATTCAGTACAACAATAAAAAAAATACTTCTGCAAGTTAGTTATCAAAACACTGTTGGCACTTAATTAAGTTTATTTGCTTTTGGACATAGATGTCAGGGTAGATTGACACATTTTACGTTTAAATACACATTGCATTATGATGATTACACATATGAGGACCTAAATGATGGAATTAAAAACAAATTTCACTTAATAAAAATTATTTAATTGTCATTTAAATATTAATGAACTGTCTATGCTAGGCATGACATTTTCATTGATCAAAATTTCCTTGAATATCTAATTACAATGTAATAAGAATGTTGTTTGGATAGAAAATGTAACCACTTATATGACTTCTTATTAAAAGTTGATAATTTCAAATTGTTGATTAAAATTTCCATGTCTTATCTACGGTTTTTGACCATAAATAAATGAGAAATATATCAATGTTTCAGTTACATATTTTGATTGTGATTATTTTTGGTTTAAAAAATGGGATCCATGCCTGATCACTCATTATAAGTGGATTTGCGAGTTAATGAGGGAGTGGTATACTTATATTGGGTATGTTTTTGCTCATATTATGTATTGTTATGTGTAGGCTCACACAAAAGTAACACAAAAAAAAAGAGTAAGGCCAACAAGCTTTGTAAATTTTAACAAAATAATTTAGTCCCTAAGAAACAAGGTAAAAATATGAAAAAGACTTGCAGTTTGAAAATATAAACCAAAAATTATTCTTGGAAAAAAATAAAATACAAGTCCTATCACTAAAAAGTCCTAAATAAATCTAAGTTCGAATTCAGATGAAGTTCCATTATGAAAGGTTATGATGTCTTCTGTAACCTGTTTTGTGCAGTTGTGTCAGCAGTTCATTTTTGAATTTTATGAATCAAGAATAATATTTTGGCTTTAAAATTCTGAATAATTTCTACTGAATGTCTTTGTCCAAGAATCTTTATGAGCACAAGTATTTTCCAGGGTGAATAAATTATTTTAAATATGAAAATCAACTCAAATGGCAACAACCAGACCTTGAGCCCAAAGGTATAACTTTATGAATGACTGAGAAACACTGGGAATGAGTAATTAAACCCAACTAAGAACACCATTTCAGACCCTCATGATGAGTCACATGATCACTTACTACAAGTCATTTAGCACATAAGCTAAATTAGCTCTAGCTAAGAATTAGTGATTCCTACACTGGAAATGAATTTTTAAAAATTGTTTGCAAAAGAGCTAACACATGGGCTGAACATGACCTTGGTAATGACCAATCATTTTCACTCAGTGTTTACAAAATCTGAATCAAGATCAGAACTAGGTCAGCTAAAAATACAATGCAGCAATCTGCTGCTTTTTAATCAGACTAAAAAGAACTGAACTGGATTTGCTGATAAAATGTCAATTCCAGTGAATAAAGTTATCATTATAATAACATAGAATGAAATAAAATAAAAAATTTAAAACTAACACACAAGTAATTTAATTACAGATATGTAACAGTATCTAGATTTAGTTTTTTTGTTTTTGTCTTATAACTTGCAAATTTATTATTTTGTTGACTGATCCTACTTTTACATCACTTTCTAAATTGGCCCTCATGAATTGGAAATAAAAGGGTTAGTTGGTTGTCTGTTCATATAATAAATACAATTTTAATATGGATTTTTATGTATTTAGCTTATGTGGCCTTATGGTATGTAATAGTTAAATATTATGAACATATTATGCTGCAGTTTCTCACATTTAATCATGGTATAATATTAGTATTGCATTTTTAGTGATGTTTTGCAGTAATTTAAGCATCGTTTTGATTTGAAGAATGTTACAGTCTGGCTTTATTCCCAGTTTATTTCCATCAAATACTTT
Organism: Potamilus streckersoni; assembly: GCA_016746295.1. NCBI lineage: Eukaryota > Metazoa > Mollusca > Bivalvia > Unionida > Unionidae > Potamilus > Potamilus streckersoni. The sequence goes on from JAEAOA010001970.1 coordinate 305,877, forward strand.
ATTTAAAAATATTGTGATAAATTTCTTGTCTATATTTGTCAAAATGGTGCAAGTGACATTTTTTAATGACTTGTTAGTAAGGTAATTGAAGAGAAAATTTGGCAATAAATCATAAGCATGCAGGACAAACATGAATTGACATGGGAGGCTACTCTAAAACTGCTCTGGAGATTACATCTGGTTGAATTATCTCCCATGGATCATAGGGAATATTTACCTTTAATAATTTGTCTGATATCTAGAAAGATCTTTTTATAAGGCAATCTATAAACATTAAATTTAGGAATGAAACATGGGATTTTAGACTCAAATGCAGATTTATGTAAACTGGCGTTTAGGATATGTTTGGTCTTTTGTCATTTGTTTGTAGTCCATTCACAATTGCTATTTACAAATTCTTTTTAAAACCAGGCAAGCAGAATTGACCAAATTTGTCAGACAGCATCCTGACATCAAGACCTTTTAAAGTCTTTCAGAAAATTATGCTAATCAGCCTTTCAATATGAATATTGAAAAACCTTTCAATGACTGTGTCTGCCTAAGATGTGGTAGGTTGCAGGTGTGAATCCCAGCTGAGTCATACCAAAGACTTTAAAAAATGGTGCTAACGGCTGCTTCACTTGGTGTTAATCATTAAGAGGTTAGTGTGGAGACTGGTCAGCCTGGTGTCAGCATAATGTGACTGGGTAGAACATGATGCCCCATTTCTGCAGCATGATGATCCAATGCTAGTCATCACTATAAACTGCCACACTGCAGATATTGTAGCAATATGACTGAAAAATCCATCCCATCCCCCAAAAGAATCTGTCCTGTTTTAATCTCCTGTACATGTGGTCTAAAAAGAAAATGAGTGAAATGAGTGATACCGACATTAGGTAGATAATGGAGTGCTGAGCATTCAAAACATTTCTTTCTACTTTCTACTCCATATATAGTTTTAGTGCATTTATGAATTTCTGATCATATGCTTACCTGTCAGTTACTCATGTGAGCAATATCAAGCCCACATGGGTATCTTGTTAATAAGCTGTATTCTTACTTTTATCATGGCATATAATGCTGAAATTACTTCTTAATAAATCATATTTCAGTTTTTAGAATCTGGTTTATTTGATTTAGAAAGATCAAAGTGGAAAAGATAAATTCTTGGTGTGCAAGCCATATTCCCATATTGAGTATTTGAACATCTATCATTTGTAACCAATATGGAATATATATCTTTATATGTGAAATGAAATTTAATTATTGTCTATGTACACCTTTCCCTTGATAGCTCGCACACAATGGGGTCTACAAACATAGATTGCACTATAAGTAAGGGTATGAGTTACTGAGGGACCTCTAAAAATTGACAAAAAATCCACTTATACATTGAGAAAACCATGGGGGGATAGGGAACTGAGCTGTTTAATGGCTGAATCCTTATTAAACAATTATGTCAATAATAATTGTTATTAATGCAATTTTTCTAAGGAAGTTGTTCATTATTCTGTATAAAAATACATTTATTTTCAAAATGCCCAACATGTGAAAGATTGTTCCAACTGGCTTCAACAATCATCACACATGAGTGAAAACATTTGTGTATTATTACATCACTTCGTTTTGTTTTGCTAATTAGTTCCCAGAGTGGTGTGTAATAGTATACTACCAAGTTGGGAGTCCATGTTGCTGGGGACTAGACTATCTTTTGATAAACAAATAAGTAAGATTCCTTTTTTTTCAAAAACTAGTGAGATTTGTTTCATGAGATAATCTCTACATTGAAACTCAATTTTTGTATTGTTCAGTTAGTACAATATTTTGATGTCATGATTTCATTAAAGTAGTAATGAAGCTTTATATCAACTTGAGGATATATCTAAGTACCAGTTCAGGAATTCTCTGACAATCGATTGTTCACAATGGTCCATATGTGTGAAACAAAGCTTTTTTTCCACAAAGTATTTATTTCACTTGGTTGCTTTGCTATCCCTGATCACAGTTATGAATGAGTTGGTTAATTTAAGGTAGTTTATATTGAATACACAATAACATTTATAATAGTGTTTGATTGATCAACTGAAGTGAGTTCACATGACCAACCGGGGCTACTAGATTTTAAGTGTGCAGGCCTTATTTTTATTTCACCATTTTTATTTGATTCAAAAGACATAATTAACATGGAAATACAAAGTAGGCCATCTTTTAATTCAGTACAACAATAAAAAAAATACTTCTGCAAGTTAGTTATCAAAACACTGTTGGCACTTAATTAAGTTTATTTGCTTTTGGACATAGATGTCAGGGTAGATTGACACATTTTACGTTTAAATACACATTGCATTATGATGATTACACATATGAGGACCTAAATGATGGAATTAAAAACAAATTTCACTTAATAAAAATTATTTAATTGTCATTTAAATATTAATGAACTGTCTATGCTAGGCATGACATTTTCATTGATCAAAATTTCCTTGAATATCTAATTACAATGTAATAAGAATGTTGTTTGGATAGAAAATGTAACCACTTATATGACTTCTTATTAAAAGTTGATAATTTCAAATTGTTGATTAAAATTTCCATGTCTTATCTACGGTTTTTGACCATAAATAAATGAGAAATATATCAATGTTTCAGTTACATATTTTGATTGTGATTATTTTTGGTTTAAAAAATGGGATCCATGCCTGATCACTCATTATAAGTGGATTTGCGAGTTAATGAGGGAGTGGTATACTTATATTGGGTATGTTTTTGCTCATATTATGTATTGTTATGTGTAGGCTCACACAAAAGTAACACAAAAAAAAAAGAGTAAGGCCAACAAGCTTTGTAAATTTTAACAAAATAATTTAGTCCCTAAGAAACAAGGTAAAAATATGAAAAAGACTTGCAGTTTGAAAATATAAACCAAAAATTATTCTTGGAAAAAAATAAAATACAAGTCCTATCACTAAAAAGTCCTAAATAAATCTAAGTTCGAATTCAGATGAAGTTCCATTATGAAAGGTTATGATGTCTTCTGTAACCTGTTTTGTGCAGTTGTGTCAGCAGTTCATTTTTGAATTTTATGAATCAAGAATAATATTTTGGCTTTAAAATTCTGAATAATTTCTACTGAATGTCTTTGTCCAAGAATCTTTATGAGCACAAGTATTTTCCAGGGTGAATAAATTATTTTAAATATGAAAATCAACTCAAATGGCAACAACCAGACCTTGAGCCCAAAGGTATAACTTTATGAATGACTGAGAAACACTGGGAATGAGTAATTAAACCCAACTAAGAACACCATTTCAGACCCTCATGATGAGTCACATGATCACTTACTACAAGTCATTTAGCACATAAGCTAAATTAGCTCTAGCTAAGAATTAGTGATTCCTACACTGGAAATGAATTTTTAAAAATTGTTTGCAAAAGAGCTAACACATGGGCTGAACATGACCTTGGTAATGACCAATCATTTTCACTCAGTGTTTACAAAATCTGAATCAAGATCAGAACTAGGTCAGCTAAAAATACAATGCAGCAATCTGCTGCTTTTTAATCAGACTAAAAAGAACTGAACTGGATTTGCTGATAAAATGTCAATTCCAGTGAATAAAGTTATCATTATAATAACATAGAATGAAATAAAATAAAAAATTTAAAACTAACACACAAGTAATTTAATTACAGATATGTAACAGTATCTAGATTTAGTTTTTTTGTTTTTGTCTTATAACTTGCAAATTTATTATTTTGTTGACTGATCCTACTTTTACATCACTTTCTAAATTGGCCCTCATGAATTGGAAATAAAAGGGTTAGTTGGTTGTCTGTTCATATAATAAATACAATTTTAATATGGATTTTTATGTATTTAGCTTATGTGGCCTTATGGTATGTAATAGTTAAATATTATGAACATATTATGCTGCAGTTTCTCACATTTAATCATGGTATAATATTAGTATTGCATTTTTAGTGATGTTTTGCAGTAATTTAAGCATCGTTTTGATTTGAAGAATGTTACAGTCTGGCTTTATTCCCAGTTTATTTCCATCAAATACTTTATTTAAAAATATTGTGATAAATTTCTTGTCTATATTTGTCAAAATGGTGCAAGTGACATTTTTTAATGACTTGTTAGTAAGGTAATTGAAGAGAAAATTTGGCAATAAATCATAAGCATGCAGGACAAACATGAATTGACATGGGAGGCTACTCTAAAACTGCTCTGGAGATTACATCTGGTTGAATTATCTCCCATGGATCATAGGGAATATTTACCTTTAATAATTTGTCTGATATCTAGAAAGATCTTTTTATAAGGCAATCTATAAACATTAAATTTAGGAATGAAACATGGGATTTTAGACTCAAATGCAGATTTATGTAAACTGGCGTTTAGGATATGTTTGGTCTTTTGTCATTTGTTTGTAGTCCATTCACAATTGCTATTTACAAATTCTTTTTAAAACCAGGCAAGCAGAATTGACCAAATTTGTCAGACAGCATCCTGACATCAAGACCTTTTAAAGTCTTTCAGAAAATTATGCTAATCAGCCTTTCAATATGAATATTGAAAAACCTTTCAATGACTGTGTCTGCCTAAGATGTGGTAGGTTGCAGGTGTGAATCCCAGCTGAGTCATACCAAAGACTTTAAAAAATGGTGCTAACGGCTGCTTCACTTGGTGTTAATCATTAAGAGGTTAGTGTTGAGACTGGTCAGCCTGGTGTCAGCATAATGTGACTGGGTAGAACATGATGCCCCATTTCTGCAGCATGATGATCCAATGCTAGTCATCATTATAAACTGCCACACTGCAGATATTGTAGCAATATGACTGAAAAATCCATCCCATCCCCCAAAAGAATCTGTCCTGTTTTAATCTCCTGTACATGTGGTCTAAAAAGAAAATGAGTGAAATGAGTGATACCGACATTAGGTAGATAATGGAGTGCTGAGCATTCAAAACATTTCTTTCTACTTTCTACTCCATATATAGTTTTAGTGCATTTATGAATTTCTGATCACATGCTTACCTGTCAGTTACTCATGTGAGCAATATCAAGCCCACATGGGTATCTTGTTAATAAGCTGTATTCTTACTTTTATCATGGCATATAATGCTGAAATTACTTCTTAATAAATCATATTTCAGTTTTTAGAATCTGGTTTATTTGATTTAGAAAGATCAAAGTGGAAAAGATAAATTCTTGGTGTGCAAGCCATATTCCCATATTGAGTATTTGAACATCTATCATTTGTAACCAATATGGAATATATATCTTTATATGTGAAATGAAATTTAATTATTGTCTATGTACACCTTTCCCTTGATAGCTCGCACACAATGGGGTCTACAAACATAGATTGCACTATAAGTAAGGGTATGAGTTACTGAGGGACCTCTAAAAATTGACAAAAAATCCACTTATACATTGAGAAAACCATGGGGGGATAGGGAACTGAGCTGTTTAATGGCTGAATCCTTATTAAACAATTATGTCAATAATAATTGTTATTAATGCAATTTTTCTAAGGAAGTTGTTCGTTATTCTGTATAAAAATACATTTATTTTCAAAATGCCCAACATGTGAAAGATTGTTCCAACTGGCTTCAACAATCATCACACATGAGTGAAAACATTTGTGTATTATTACATCACTTGTTTTGTTTTGCTAATTAGTTCCCAGAGTGGTGTGTAATAGTATACTACCAAGTTGGGAGTCCACGTTGCTGGGGACTAGACTATCTTTTGATAAACAAATAAGTAAGATTCCTTTTTTTTCAAAAACTAGTGAGATTTGTTTCATGAGATAATCCCTACATTGAAACTCAATTTTTGTATTGTTCAGTTAGTACAATATTTTGATGTCATGATTTCATTAAAGTAGTAATGAAGCTTTATATCAACTTGAGGATATATCTAAGTACCAGTTCAGGAATTCTCTGACAATCGATTGCTCACAATGGTCCATATGTGTGAAACAAAGCTTTTTTTCCACAAAGCATTTATTTCACTTGGTTGCTTTGCTATCTCTGATCACAGTTATGAATGAGTTGGTTAATTTAAGGTATTTTATATTGAATACACAATAACATTATAACAGTGTTTGATTGATCAACTGAAGTGAGTTCACACGACACACGACCCACACGACCTGGGGCTACTAGATTTTAAGTGTGCAGGCCTTATTTTTATTTCACCATTTTTATTTGATTCAAAAGACATAATTAACATGGAAATACAAAGTAGGCCATCTTTTAATTCAGTACAACAATAAAAAAAATACTTCTGCAAGTTAGTTATCAAAACACTGTTGGCACTTAATTAAGTTTATTTGCTTTTGGACATAGATGTCAGGGTAGATTGACACATTTTTATGTTTAAATACACATTGCATTATGATGATTACACATATGAGGATCTAAATGATGGAATTAAAAACAAATTTCACTTAATAAAAATTATTTAATTATAATTTAAATATTAATGAACTGTCTAGGCTAAGCATGACCTTTTCATTGTTCAAAATTTCCTTAAATATCTTTAATTATAGTGTACAAAGAATGTTATTTGGAAAGAAAATGTAACCAATTATATGACTTCTTTTTAAAAGTTGATCATTTCAAAATGTTGATTAAAATTTCTGTCATATCCACGGTTTTTCATCATAAATAAAATGAGAAATATATCAATGTTTCAGTTACAAATTTTGATTGCAATTTTATATTCAAGTTCAAGAAACAGGGATCAATTTTGGGGTTATTTTCTGGTTTAAAAAATGGGATCCATGCCGGATTGTTCATTAGAAGTGGATTTGCGAGTGATTGAAGGAGTGGTATACTTATATTAGGTATGTTTTTGCTCATATTATGTTTTGTTTTATGTGTAGGCTCACACAAAAGTAACAAAAAAAGTAAGACCAACAAGCTTTGTAAATTTTAAGAAAATAATTAATTTCCTAAGAAACAAGCTAAAAATATGAAAAAGACTCGCAGTTTGTGAATATAATCCAAAAATTAATCATGAAAAAAAAAAAAAATATAAGTTCTATACTGAAAAGTTCGACTTCTGATGAAGTTCCATTATGAAAGGTGATGACGTCTTTTATAACCTGTTTTGTGCCATTGTGTCAGCAGTTCATTAATGAATTTTATGAATCAAGAATAATATTCTGGCTTTAAAATTCTGAATAATTTCCACTCATTGTGTTTGTCCAAGTATCCTTATGAGCACAAGTATTTTCCAGGGTGAATAAATTATTTTAAATATGAAAATCAACTCAAATGGCAACAAGACAATATCTTGAGTTAAAAGTATAACTTTATGACTGACTGAGATGCACTGGGAATGAGTATTAAACCCAACTAAGAACACCATTTCAGACCCATATGATGGGTCACTTAATCACTTACTACAAGTCAATTAGCCTGTAAGCTAAATTAGCCCTAGCTAAGAATCAGTGATTCCTGAACTGGAAATGATTTTTTTTAAAATTGTTTACAAAAAAGCTAACACATGGACTGAACATGACCTTGGTAATGACCAATCATTTTCACTCAGTGTTTACAAAATCTGAATCAAGATCAGAACTAGGTCAGCAAAAAATACAATGCAGCAAGCTGTTGCATTTTAATCAGACTAAAAAGAACTGAACTGGATTTGCTGATAAAATGTCAATTCCAACCGAAAAAATGATTGTGTTTTTATAAACTACTATTAAAGTAAATTATGATGCACTACCAGAGGTCTAGGAAACGCTTTACAGTGACTATAATTCGTTGTTTAAAATAACAAAATACATGTAATCCCATTTCTGCATTCTGTATTTATTGGAGTACTTCAAAAGAACCCAACGCAATAGCTGGTTGGCAAGTTCAAAAGACTTTGACTAGCAGCTTGGGTGGGAGAATGTGCTGAAATTTACAACCACTGAATTTAGAGACTGAAAGATTCTAAGATGTACATGCCGAATAATAAAGGAAATACAATGGCAATCGTTATTTCAATATTATTTTTATTTATTAATAACAACAAATTTTAACACATATATAACTAAATATTATTTGACTATTTAATTTGATAATCTTATAGTCGATACTTACGTGTACCGTAAGTTTCCAGCAATTGGCTTGCCCGTATACCGGCAGATGCATTTCGCTAAAGCACAGCATCACTGCGCATCAGTCACAGTCGTTAAAAAAAATTATTTATCGTATAAGTCGCTCCTGGATATAAGTTGCACACATCATTTTTAAGAAGAAAAAAAAACGAAAAAAAGTAGCGACTTATACCCCGGAATATACGGTAATCACCATTTTCGATGATAAAAACAAACTATGTATCAAGGTTAAATTTGCCAATTTACAATTTCTTATCACGACTTTTTTCATGTTTAACACATTTTAAAATATATTTTCCTTGGAAAAAAATAGGGAGCCATGCCGGACACCGCGTTATAAGCGGGTTCGTGAGTTATCCGGGCGCGAGTTATCGAGGGAATGGTGTATTTTCAACAAGGACTTCAACTAGCCCCTTTTTTAAATGAAAATCTGATTGTTTACAAGAACCTACCTAATCAGATGAACAGTTTTGAATACATGCAAATAGATTCATATTCATTAAGTAAATGCTTTTCAAATCTCCAATGAAATTATTACAAAGGCATTGTCAATGATCTGATGCAATGGATCATTCATTAACCAAAATTATTCACCTGATGCAATGGATTATTCATTTCCCAAAATTATTCACTTGCTGATAGTTAATGAATATGAAAGAACACAAATGGTTTAAGCAGACTTTCAAAATGTAGGTTTATGCATACTTGCAGTGTGCAGGTTTGTGCATACTTGCAGTATAGGTTTATGCATACTTGCAGTGTATAGGTTTATGCATACTTGCAGTGTGCAGGTTTATACATACTTGCAGTGTGTAGGTTTATGCATACTTGCAGTGTGCAGGTTTATGCATACTTGCAGTGTGTAGGTTTATGCACACTTGCAGTATGTAGGTTTATGCATACTTGCAGTGTGTTGATTTATGCATACTTACTAAATGAAGGCTTGCAACCAAAAATGTGTCAAATGCTCTGATGCAAGCTATCTGTAGTTCTTTATCTAACTGCAAACTTGACATGATATCATAAGTCACATGCAATGGCTGGCGGTATCAAAGACATGATTATGGTAAGTGCAGAGGAGCGACTTATAGGGCAGAAAATACGGTATTGCCTGTAAAGATAGAATCTATATTGTGAAATTTGCATTTTTTCAAAATGTGAAGTGATATTTCTCAAACGTGTCACAAACCTCAAGTGTTATCGTGTTCTAATTTATGTCGTTTTAAATTTTTAGACCAATTAAATTCATGTTGGTAATGGTTAAACCTTGTGAATTTTTTTTTCTTCCATTTTACTTTTACTGCAATAAAAATCTACACATCGTTCGATCGAAATTGTTTTTTCGAAATGTGTCGATCGTTTGTATTTGAAAAAAAACCCGCCTACTTTGGATCAAAGAATAAAATTAGAACGTATACCATTCACCACAAAAATAAGTGACATAATACACGTGTGAAGTACATGTGCTAAGCAAACGGAAACCAGGAGGAATAATGTTTAGATGATTTCCTCAATATACTAAAGTTATCCTGAAATTAATGTTACTCTGAGGAAAAACTAAACAAAATACACCGATATGAAAAGATATTTATCCACTGTTAATCTTAGCTCGATTATTAATTAAGTATTCAACATGCCAAGCCACCCCACTCCCCTTTTCCCTGTGCGTCGATCCAATTGTTATATTTGTTGTTTGTTATAGGTCCCTTGATAACTCGCGCCCTCGCTTATATCGCGGTCAATGATTTTGGACCCGAATGTTTTCGAGTTATCGAGGGAGTGGTGTATGAGGTTCCTACACAGAGAGTGCAGTTAAATGGAAGAAATTGTCTTTTCTTGATTTCCTAGAAATTCTTTTTAGCCAGTAGAGTATTAGTCCATTCAAGTGTCTCTTGGTTTAACTTTAGTGCAGTCCATTGAATCTATAGATACCTCTGAATAGTTAAGCACTTTTGAAAAGGAAAATAGATTTTAAAACAAAAACTACTAATATTTTTATTAAAATTTGAATAGATTTAAGTATTACTTAAAATACTGGACAAATCATAACATCATTACACATTTGTTATTGCACCTAGTCCATATTTTTTGTATTTCAAGTTATTATACATAACTACATTTTAATATAAGAAATATTTATTTTTGTTTTAATTGTTCTTTTCATTAAAGTACAGTTTAAATTAAAGATCACCGGCCACACTCCAACATTTTTCTGTTTAGTAGATTTTGATTACATGAATAAAAGTGGTTATACTCATACTAAAAGAAGAAAGTGTAAAGAAGAAAAAATAGTTCAAATACTCCAAAAGATGTATACAATGCAGTTACTACCCCATAGCTATTTCCCACCTATAGATGATGCCAGCTGGAAATGATGTACATTTATCCTCACAAGACAAAGTATATGCTTCTTGCTGTCGAAAATAAAACAAACCATGGATAGGGAACATTTAGATGAAACTAATGAAAACTAATTTACTGTTCAGCCTTATATCAATATGCTTGTGCGACAATCTTAATTGTGTTGCTTTAAAAACTGTTCCATTGTTTCAATTTATTTTGAAAATTCCTGTTTATACAGATAAAAAAGTATCAATGTTGGCTTCTCTATGTCGGCCAACTTTATTTAAAAAAAAAGAAAGAAAATCATCAAACTTAAAAGAATTCAAAGGAACCAAACTTGACTACCTTATGTTGGCCATCTTCATAAGAAAGATCAGCACACTTAAAGTTAACAAGGTCAGTTTTCAAAGTTGTTTTCTTTGTAATAAAATAACCTTTTTATTTGATACCCTGTTGGAAAGTTTAAGGAAAGAGTTTATTGCTCACTCCAAGTTGTGTTTATCCATTACCCAGGATTCTATTTGTTTCCTAGATGTGATCATAATTTATTTTTGCAGGGCAAATAGTATACACAACAGTAATGTGCTTTAAAAACAGTAGCCCCGAGTGGTCTAAGGCGATGTCCATTAGGGATCACCTCTATCTCACCTCTGTCTTATGTCGGTTTGAGTCTAGGATTCAGCGAATGTGGATATGTGAGAAAGCTTGCCAGTAACTTCTCGTGGGTTGGTAGTTCTTTCCGATGATTTCCCGGTTTCTTCCTCTATCATTAATACTGGCTGCCATGTATAGCCTATCATGTGCTGAAAAATGATGTTAAACCCAACAAGAACAGCAACAATTTTAATAACACTTTTGTAACCCATTCTAGCAAAAAGATTATCATTTACACTCACAGTGGATCTATTTTAAAATAATGATTTTTATTTGTGAGATATAGTTAACCTGGATACAATACAATCTTGGTCAGTTTGCATATTGTAAGTCTTGCATGAATGGCAGGTCCCTTCATGCAATTGGTTAATATTTTCATCTCTTTGTGATTTTATTATTTGACATAAGCAATACACACTGCAGAAAGGACACATACGAAAACCGGCATCCACTACATACATGGAGTTCGTTGGTATATTTTTTTCTTTAATAAATTTTGCATGATGAAAAAAGAAGGAATAAATGATAACAATGTAAGGGTAGTTTCTTTCATTTTATTTTCAAATAAGTGTATGTTTATCATCTTTTTGTACCTTGCGGGGTGGAGCACATTATTTCAACACACAATTAATTCTTATTTGTATGGAATAATGGATTGACCATATTGAATAGTAATAGGGATTTTGGACAAATGAGGCCCCTTCATCACATTTTTTTTTCCAATATGGGCTTTCTGGCCAACAGGCCCTGTGCTTAAGCACACCTAAGCACAGTGGTAAATCTGGTACTGTATGCAACACAGTGTAGCATATTTGCAGTACAAAAGCACATTGTAAACAATCATGTGGTAATTAATTACTTGAATGGCTATGTTGAATAAAAGGGATAAATGTATGTCATATCTGTGTTTGGCATGTGGAAACTACTGATTGTTTACAGAGATTGCTGAATAATTTTTTTCATTTACAAAAGTGGACTTTTAAGTCCAATTAAGCATTTTTATGGTAGGCATACATAACAAATGTGTTCTGTTTATGACTATAATAATATCACACATTTGTAAAATATAGGAGGCAGGTGACCTTTAAGAATCATTTTGTTCCTAAAGTCTCTTTCATTCAGAGCTATTTAAAATAAAATGTTATTTTATGCCAATAGCTGTTTAAATGTAACTCCTTGAAAGAATATATATTTTCCCTCACACATTCTGAAACCCTCAGGTTACTTGGTAGTCATCACTAGTAGATCTTGATTTGTAATCCCTGTAAATTATTTCCCTTAAAGTTCAAAGTGAAAAATTGAAAAGAATATACAGTAATGTGAATTAAATCCCAGATAGTCATAGAATTTCTAACTTAAGTCCTTATGAATAAAATCTAATGCTAAAGGTGTTGGTTGTAGTGGCCTGTAGTCTCACATGTACTAATGTACTGATAGCCTGAAGTGTAGTGATGTGCCAACAGTGTTTTTAGAATCACATTAATATAATCCAAGAAGTCTTTGTTCAATTCACTGCAACTTCAAGATCTCTCAGTACATGTAATGAATTGTTTTCTATAAACAATATTATAAAAAAAACCAGACATGATTGAATAATCTGAATGAATGCCAAAAGTTTATTTCTAGAACAATTTAAGTTATAATTAGAAGATCTGTTACTAAAATTATGTTGAAGAATGTGATAAAACATAATGTCCCTGACTCAGACTAAGATAATAATCTTAATAATAACTTAAACTCAGAGAGAAATAATGTATTAGTTGTCTACAGAATATGAAGAAAAAAGAAACAATGTTTCTTGCAAGTAGACAATGATCTGGTTTTGGACAAGGTCATCTAGAAGATACAAACGTACATAACCCAAGCTTATAATGAATTAAATTAACAATGCAAATTAAAGACATGTAAGTGACACTTGCCCATAATTTCCAGAATAGAAGACATTTATGCAATAATATGTATGTATGTATGTATGTATGTATGTATGTATGTATGTATGTATGTATGTATGTATGTATGTATGTATGTATGTATGTATGTATGTATGTATGTATGTATGTATGTACTGTATGTATGTTTATATTTGTGCACTTTAACGTGTTACTAGGTATAAGGTGTTTATTATCTATACTGTATGGTTGACCTTAATCAGTAATTGAGGGCAGAGGCTTGCATGACTACTCACATCTTTTCTGTGTGGTTGACCTTAATCAGTAATTGAGGGCAGAGGCTTGCATGACTACTCCCATCTTTTCTTTGTGGTTGACCTTAATCAGTAATTGAGGGCAGAGGCTTGCATGACTACTCATATCTTTTCTGTGTGGTTAACCTTATAACCTTAATCAGTAATTGAGGGCAGAGGCTTGCATGACTACTCACATCTTTTCTGTGTGGTTAACCTTAATCAGTAATTGAGGGCAGAGGCTTGCATGACTACTCACATCTTTTCTGTGTGGTTGACCTTAATCAGTAATTGAGGGCAGAGACTTGCATGACTACTCACATTTTTTTTTGTCCTGTTTTTAGGTTGTATATAGGTTGTTTAAAGATGTTATGTTCAAGTTCTAGTTTCTTTGAGAAATTAAGAAAATTCTAGAATCAGGTAGTATCCAAATTTGACAGGAAAATGACCATCATCCTGGTTCTGCTATTGTGTCTTAGCATTATTTTGTTTTTGTTTTCTTTTCTTAATTAATATTTCAATTTATGATACTACAAACATTATATTTTAATGAGTGGCAAAGCCACAAGTTAAACTATATAATTTTTCATACCACAAGATGAAATATATCCAGTATTAATGTAGTAAAAAGAAAAAAGTTTTTTTTATTATATATCAAACTTGCTCCAGAATAGAAGTTCAGGAAAACATGCTCCCACCCCCTTTTGTAACTTGCCTAGCTTAAATAGCCTGATCATATAAATATACATGGCTTAAGTGATGTAATTTGGTTTACCTAATCTGTCACAGTAAATTTCTTTATTAAGGATTAACTTCAATGTCTGAAATATAAGGCAGTTTCTATTTTTTTGTTCTAACTCACAAGGTACACTTGTTTTGCCATTGCAGGTTCAACTTTTGTAAGCACACACAATGAAGTGTGCATAGTATGATGGGAAATCTTATATTTTAATATGTAAAAGCCTAAGGATGTATTTTTACATATGAAAAAATATATGAAAATTATTTTGCCAATAAGTCTCCATATTTTACGCTTAAGTATATTAATAAAAATATTGTTTAGTTCAAAACTGTACTTGGATTCAAAATTTAGAGGAAACACTTAAAAAATTTGTGTGATACTTTTTCATATTTCTAAATGTATTTTTTCATTTCTTTTGTTTGTTTTCCTATTTCAGCTCTCAGTGTATACAAGATTGATGTTTATATTGGAATGCAGTTCACAAATACACTAATTTTATAGTATGATAAATATATGTTTTCAAAGCAATTGGTCTTCATAAGTTGTCTTATTTCTACACCATTTCCAATTTTCAGACAGTATCACATTTTTGCAGCCAATTATCTCTAAATTAGAGCTCCTTAAAGTGATAACTTATTTCTGCCCAGTATGCTTAGCTTGGGACTATGGCAGTGATTTTGGTGTGTATGCTTAGCTTGGGACTATGTCAGTGATTTTGTGGGTAACTGGAAGCTAGCATCAGGAATGACTGAGATTGCACATGAATTGGATAACTCATTTCTACAATTTACATTGAAATTTACATTGAAATTTTTTTTCACTGCATTAAATGTCTGTCTTTGTATTTGCCTTTATTTACCCAAATACCTTCAAGGACAGCTAGGAAATTACTTGTGTCATGAAAATCAATTGAATTAAGATGTTATTTTCTCTCTCTCTTTCTAAAATATACAAGCAAAAATTCCATCAGCTTAATAACTGTCAACAAGGATTTAAGTGACCCATGTTAGGTCTATTTTCTTGATGCTGATAGCTATTTTTTATTGTGTTCCATACCAGAATGGTCTTTTTTGGTTACAGTTAATTTTTACTGGTGTTCAAGCCAAGATTTTTAAGTCACTATGCTTAATATCTATAAGTGTGTTGAAAGTTTGGATGAAAAGATATTCAATGGTACCTTTACAATATTACTGAAGTGTTTATTTGATTTGTACTGCAAACTTCGGTCCTAAATTTGATGACTACATGAAGAATAAATGTTTACTTTTTGTGCTGAATGAAGGATCACATCAAAGTACCTTGAAGTAAAAAAGTAAAAAAAAAATGCTTTGCTATACTAACCAAGTCTTGGTGTTGTAAATCTGCAGTTTTTGCTCATTTTTCTTTTCAGTTTTGAAAACTACATTGAACACTTGAGACAGTTGAGGAGTTTTATTGACATATCACTTCTGCCCAATATAGCACAAAAGTTTATTTTTAAGTTCCCTGTACTAATTTCGTGTCAGGTTATCAATGACTACCTGTAATACAGTTATCAGTGGATTGGCATAAATTCCTTATACATGTAATGATATCACCCTGATTCATTGCAGTTTACTGGAGAGAGCAATCACAGCAGTGTTGAATATGAAAATGTATTAATCTTGAGTAATACATTGCCGACATGACTATGTGAGTTTTGATATTGTTGTATATTGTATCTACTTGATAATCTTCTTGGCTGCTTGAAATTCATAGATCATATTATTATTATTATAATCTGTACATCAGTTATGTACATAATATGAAAAGATAAATTCTTGGTTTGCTTAGATATTTTTTTGGCTCATAAGAGAGTGACTTTTAGAAAATGTTTTAAATGTAAATATACAAGTTTGTGCTTTTATTGTGTTATTGACGTATTATTGAACTTAAAATTTGTGTCTGCTATGATTTCATATGTAATCCAATTTGGATCAACTGCAGACAGCATATACCCTAATCTGTTGTCACATAATGCTGGCAGATTTTTGTTGTTCTGCTTATGAATGCCAGTAAACCAGATATGTAACTAAATAGAGTGTGACAGCAGTGTAACACTGTGACAGACTGATTTCTTGCATCTGTAATTACATGTAGACTAGCCCCGAGGCCTAATAATAATAATAATAATAATAATAATAATAATAATAATAATAATAAAACTTTAAACACATAAGACAGTTTTGCCAAAGAATTAAGTATGTAAATTGTTTTTATTATTAGGTACTTTTCATCTTGTAGTTGCTTCCCGGAGCTTTTAATAACTCCGCAGTGAATTGTGGTCAGGGGTGGGTGTTGGGGGTGGGGGAGAGGGGCATGTATCTGGATTGGGTCCTTTAGGTTCAGTCCATCCATCTGTCCACCTCTCGTGTAGGCATACTTTAAAAAAAAAAACTCATGTAAATAAAATTAATTTAATGTCCACATGCACGTGCATGATATATATTCCAGCTATTGCAGGAATTTGTTCTTTTTCTTTAACTTTTATAAGCTTTTGTACCTGGACTTTTGATAAAACAGTTATGCAGAAACCATTTTCCATGGACAAGTAAGATTAAGGATGCTTGTTTGTACACAGAGCTCTAGATAAGATGATTATTTGCATATTTAATGCAAATAAATTTGCCCCAAAAATATGAATAATTTTTCCACCATTATGATCATGGCAGGGACATACTTGCCTATCATTAGGCTGATCTCTCTTCCCATCCTCTACATAGTTGGTACATATGTAGTGTACAAGCACATTTGTATACAAGTCACAAAAAATTAATCGGTTTCATCCACATCTATATGATGGCTGGTGTAAACATGGCAGATATTATTGACAGTGGGTCAACATGTTCATATCAATTTTTATTCTTACCAGGCTCTGAGGCCAGGGGAACATTTGACCCAGCCATGATTGTGCATCTGTCAACAATTTTTATTTTGAATTTCTCATAATTTACTGGACCAATTGGGCAAAGAACATCTTGTGACCAAAGACTTTTAGATTTGTATAAATGAAGCCAGTACATCTTGCTGCCATTATTAGTAATAGATAAACCTTTAGATGATTTCACTAAAACAGCTCAAGAGAATCCAACCAAATTTGACAGAAAAGTATCCTGTCTTAAAGGGATTTGAGATTGGTACAAAAGATGCTGATCAACTTTCATATACAGTTGGCAATTAAAATACTCAAAAAAATCTTAAATTTTTTTTAAAGAAAACTGCCGTTAAAAGTGTGATTAACGTGACAGAATTATCCTGGCATGAAGACCTTTCAGGTTTAAACAGTTGATTCTGACCTTCCATCAAATATGGCAGCTGTTACTAAAATTAGAAAACTAATTACATAATGATTCTTTTAAAAATCCTTTCAACAAAATTTTGCCAAATTTGAAAGAAGGCAACCTGGTTTTAAGGACTTTAAAATTTTAAAAATAGATCATTGATCAACAATTATGGACATTATTAATAAAACTAGAGAAAACATTAAAAGAATTTTTTGAAAAGCACTAAACATAATATGAACAAATTTGACAGAAAACATTCTAGCATGAAGTACTCTAGGATTAGTGCAATTACTGCAGATATCCATACAATACAGCTGCCATTAACTGTAAAGAGAAAATAAAATTTAAAAGACAAGTCTTAGAAATTTTAACAAAGTTGACGAAAAATATCCTGGTGTAAACTTTCATGTCTGTGCTATTGATGTAATCAAAAACAGCTGCCATTACCAAAAGGAGAAAAACCTTTAAAAGGCATGTCTTAGAAACTACTCAACAAAATTTTACCAAAGTTGACAAAAAAGTATCCTGATGTCAACTTTCATGTCTATGCTTTTGATGTCATCAAATATGAGATCATTAATCATGAATGGACTGTGACTGGTCTAGTTACATGTAATTACCAATAGGTTTATCCCATGAATGGGAAGCCAATTTGATGTGTGGTGTCTTAGCTGGCCTTAAGAAAAATTATATTGTTGATTTGACATCCAATTAGGCTACCATGGCAGCCATCTTGAAGATTTTATTATTGCTACCACTCATGAATAAAAAGTGTTATTGATATGATGTTCTCACTGGGAGCTTTCTTACCATGTCTAGTTGGCCCAGGATGAAAATGGTTCAGATTTGACCTCCAATATCTTTTCAATTCTGTACAAACAGAATGTACTTTATAAAAAAAAAAAAAATATCAAATCCTGTGAAAATAATCATTACAATAAAATGTAATGAAACAAAAATATAATTTTTTTTTAAAAATATCTGACACACTGGTAATTTAATTATATATATGTAACAGATGAAATTACCTGTTTCAAGGTCTTTAGTTTTTGAAGATTTTTTTCAACAGTGGTAATAAAAAGAAACAGTCTAATTTTTAGCCCCCTGTCTACAAGACCAGATAAATTCATTGTATATTCATTATTTGTACATTGTCCATAGCCTGTTTCCATTTGGCATCCTCAAATAATTTGCTATTTTCAACCATTTTTAAAACAATGGCCAGACCAATGTCAGCTAAGTTTGGCAAAGTGTATACTGGCCTTTAAAGTTTTTATGAATAATAGGATCCCTTATTAAAAGTGGCCACTATTACTAAAAATAGATAGACCTTTGAATCTCTTCTCCAGATCAGCTGGATACAATTTGACAGAAAAAATCCTGGAGTGAAGATCAATTAAGCTTTTACAAATGATACTGTCATGCCATTAGATGTAACTGCCATCATCAATAATAGAAAATCATGTCATGTAGTCATCCATTCAAAATTTCTATTTTCAACCTTTTCTTAAAAGCTGCCAGGCCCAATTCAACCTCAAATGTTACAGAACATACTGGCATTGGAGTTTTCAAATTTATAGAGTAATATTTATAGGCTATCATTTATGGTCATTGTTACTAAAATTATAAAAGGTTTCAGATAACTTTAAAAAGAAAATGCTGAAGAGAATTTGATCAAATCTGATTGAAAGCATCCAGGCATAGAGACTATTCAAATTTATACAAATGATGCCAATCTGTAATCGGATATAGTCATTGTTACTAAAATAAGAAGCAAACTTGAAATAGCTTCTTTTCAGAAACTGCCCAGCAGGATTTAACTAGCTAACAGAAAGCATGGGGTATTAAATAGGGGCTGTCATATTTATACAGATGATGTTGATTTGGTATTAAATCTGGTTACAGTTACTTAAATTCATCAGAGTCTTTCCATGCAGTGAGTATTCATCAGAGTAAATAGTAGGGAATAAACAGATCAAGGCTTACAGTTCAGAAATTGCTTCATCTGCATGATAACAGATAATAACAATAAAATTATATATATATATATATATATATATATATATATATATATATATATATATATATATATATATATATATAATTATGCAAAAAGTATGAAGTACTAGGTATAAAACCACATTGATGGATTACACAATAATATATGTGATATACAAATGCAGCAATTTTTTTTTCTCGGTGACAAATAAGACATGGTTGAACCAAAGAAGGAAAAAAATTGTTTATTGTGTGTGTGTGTGTGTGTATGTGAGAGAGAGAGAGAGAGAGAAGAATAAACAAGAAGGGAAGTAAAAGTGCTGTTGATATATATGACATGAATGTGGAATGTTACTTTTTAATAATGCTTTAACTATTTTCATAGCTCAGACAATTATATTGGTTTTTAACTCAGATGTACACAATAAACTTTGAATATATCTGACAAAGCACTAATCTCCTATAGTTAGAGTGCTTGACAAGACATAATTTATTGTAATCTGGTGTCTTATCCATTCTGTTACATCTGGTGTTTATGTTATCCTTGTCTCTTTTATCCACATTGCAAAATAGCATAATGAAAAGACATAATGAGTGTGAATATGATCTCAATAGAGTTACTTTATAGATAGAATTAAAATGACAAGAATAAACAACCTTTTATTTCAGATTATCTGTTACATAGTATTACTTCTCTATCTGTCTGTCTGTCTCTGTGTGTATCTTTATTTTGTTTCTCTCTGTCTATCTAATTGCTGCCCAAACATTTCATGTTTAATAAACAAGTTATAGATTGGTATTTATGAAAACTAGTAAAAACAATTTTTACAAAACTAGTTAAAATCTATTTTTAGTTTATGATTTATTTGGATTTTGAAGACACTGGAAAGTTTGGTTCTGGGAAGTGCATAGAGAACACGTGCAATTTGTTACAAACTCTGCAAGCAGAGATATTTGATTATACTAATATTTACCTCCATCCTTGGAAATATTTTTTGTTTTAAATGATTTGTACAGAAATTGAGCTAATGAACTTAATGTTTTATTATTACTAAAGTTAATGTTTTGATATACTTGTACATGGATGGTTTTCTCCAGAAGTACTTGTTAATTATGTTTACATGCAAGTTATTTATATACTGGGCACACAAAAAGAAACTGATGTCTTTGACATAGCATCAGATATGTTTCATATTGCCCAATTTATTTTCTCAGATAATGGATGTTAAATTGTCAAAGCTTATGTATATTTATGGTGATGCAAGAATCTTAAATAATGTTAGAGGCTAAACTTTTTTTTAGATGAAGAGAGTTTATCTAAATGTTTGTAATTTATTTTTCCAGTCTGATAGAAAAGAATCTGTAATCCAGTCTAATAGAAAAGCATCTGTAATCCAGTCTGATAGGAAAGCATCTGTAACACTTTGTTCAATAATTGGAATAAACTTTTATTAATTTACTGAATCATGGAAACATCAGTATCACTGATTAGATGGCATGTTAAATAGCAAGAGATTAAATAGAAATGATGCTGATGTAAGAAGTTGTGAGCACTTCTGTGGGTCTGTACCATACAGGAGTTGGGTCTTGTGGCCTTGACATAGAGGAGCTTCCAACGAGATAAAAATAGCGTATGTTATGGAAAAGGATATAAATATTTACATGATAAATTTCCCTAGTGAAAATGTGACTGAAATTTCACTGAAAGTTTTGGTCAAAATATTAGTGAAATTTCATTGAAATTTTAGGTAAAGATATCATGCAAATACCACTGAAATTTTGGTGAGATTTCATTAAAATTTGAACCAAAACATTCACAGAAATTTTATTAAATTAAAAGAGAAATTTGATTGAAATAGTTAAATTCCAAAGTTACTCTAAAGTATTTTACTGTAATTTCAGTAATTTTTCTCCAACATTTCAAATATTGGATACAATTATACAGCACTTTTAAGACCACAGTAATAACTTATAATGGTCACATGATCAACTGTAATTGCTGAAGGCAGGTTGATATTGTTGAAAGTTGTTGAAGATATTTATGTTCTGAATAAGGGAAAATTGTAATAATCATGAATTATCCACAGCAAGTAAGCAACTTTTTAGTTGGAATAAAAGTTAGTTTTGTTTATATCAGTGAAATAACGTTTCTCATTGGTATTTTTTCAGTGAAATTTCATTGAAATCTCGGTCACAAAATCTCACTGATAAATTTGAGCAAAATCTCACTGAAATTTCACTGAAATTTGTAAATTTCACTGAGATTTCATAGCTATTTCAGTCCCATTTTCACTTAGGTTCCACTTATACTTTCCTTGTACATGTCTTTACATGAACATTTCATGTACTTAGTTACATAGATGGGCCTTATAAGTAGCTTATAATCAAATGTAGGTCCCTCATAACTTATAAGTGAGAATAAGTTCTTTGGATAATGACTGCAGTTAATGCTACCCCACGAGGATTCGGTCAGACATGGATGTTGGTGTATACTAAAATTTGCCATCAAAGTAGTTTTAAAGCTTATGGCCAGGTGCATTTAAAACTTTTTTATGATTATGTCCTAAGGAATATTCAGGTACATGTAATATCTTCTAATGTTGGAACATTGGACTAATTTAGTTTTGGCAAGCAAATACAATAATGTTTTTCAATTTTGTTTTTCAGGTAAGTGGTTGTGAAGCAACAGCTGACTGTATCATATTATGGGCAGGTTACAAGTCTAAGAATGAGCATCTGTCTTTGCTGTAACAGGTTTGCGTTTTGTCACATAGAATGTCCCATCTCATCCTGATACATGTGACTGATACAGGTTACAAATCTGACAAGGATGGTTCATTTATCTCAAATGCTCTTGTATTTCTAAGAAGAAATTTTGAAATTGTGTGTTACAACCCCTCCCCCCCCAAGGTAAACACACTTTACATTATCAAAGTCAAGTCATAAAATTACATGGACTAACATACCAAGTTATAAAGAGACCATGGGATAATTTTAAGATTTTCTTTTTAGAATCCCATAACAAACTCTTTGTGAGTTGCTTTAAAAGAAGCATGTTGACCATTTATCATATCAAACAATAAAATAATCATAACTCTAATGACTTTCCAAAAAATTGAAGCATGTGTTGAATATATTCAGAGATTGTATTATACATATGGAGAATTTATTAAAAGAAATCCATGGTCTACTAAACTGCACAGTTGCATGATTTATGCTAATTAAAAAGAAATTGTTCCAGAAAATTAACTGAATGCATGAACATTGCAAATCATATTTTCAAGCCCTACCTTTATTTCTTCATTACATCACAGCTGTATACTTAAAACATTCTCCCATTTTCAAATGGAGGGAGGTATTTCCCCCAACAATTTTCAGATCTGGAATAGAAATCAGAAACTGACTGGATTGTATGTCATACTTAATTAGATTTATTTTGCCCATTCCAGTTTGCTTGGTAAACATGTTGGTAATGTTGTCATGCCCTCTGCCCACACTATCATTATTGTAATAAATTTTCCTTTTTTTTAATGCCCTTGGTATTGTTCATTATGTTTACAGACAATATTGTTAACTATTGCATGAAGAGTCAAATTTCAAACTTCACCTACTGATTTTCCACAGAACTTTCATCAAAGAAAGGTATAAAGGTAAATGTACTTGCATTTCTATTAGTGACATTAAGGGAATAATTTTGGAAGACTTTGTTGTACATGATGTTTAATAGAAAAACATGTAACCGATTAAAGATTATACAGGGTGCTCTTATTGGAAATTTGAATATGTGTGATTTATTTACATTAAATGACACATAGAATGCTTTGAATCTGTTTACAAGACACTTTAAATATTTTGTATATATATTAGTCCAAAAAGCACTGCATTAGGCATACATGTATTTTTTGTTTCCTGTTTAAAGACAATGTCTTTGAATGTGCAACATATCTGACTGGTAGCCCATTGTGCTTCATTTTCTAGTTAACTGAAGTGTAGATAACAATTTACATAACTATGATTTCTTTTTATGTATGCCATTAAATATGTAGTTTTCAGTGCATTGTTATTATAAAAGTACCAAAATTGAGTGGAAACACTTTTTTTCATTGCATTTACATTTTATTGGTACAGATTTAAAGTTTCTGTTAGGGATAGTTGGTATATTGTCATATTTAGCAGTATGATTTACTGGGTATTGTCAGTGGATGTGATATTTAGCAGTATGATTTACTGGGTATTGTCAGTAGATGTGATATATAGCAGTATGATCTACTGGGTATTGTCAGTGGATGTGATATTTAGCAGTATGATTTACTGGGTATTGTCAGTAGATGTGATATATAGCAGTATGATCTACTACTGGGTATTGTCATCGGATGTGATATTTAGCAGGATGTGATATTTAATAGTATGATTTACTGGGTATTGTCAGTGGATGTGATATATAGCAGTATGATCTACTGGGTATTGTCAGTGGATGTGATATATAGCAGTATGATCTACTGGGTATTATCAGTGGATGTGATATTCAACAGTATGATCTACTGGGTATTGTCAGTGGATGTGATTAATAGCAGTATGATCTACTATGTATTGTCAGTGGATATATATATATATATATATATATATATATATATATATATATATATATATATATATATATATATATATATATATATATATATATATATATCAGTATGATCTACTACTGGGTATTGTCATTGGATGTGATATATAGCAGTATGATCTACTGGGTATTGTCAGTGGATGTGATATTTAGCAGTATGATCTACTGGGTATTGTCAGTGGATGTGATATTTAGCAGTTTGATCTACTATGTATTGTCAGTGGATATGATATATATATATATATATATATATATATATATATATATATATATATATATATATATATATATATATATATCAGTATGATCTACTACTGGGTATTGTCATTGGATGTGATATATAGCAGTATGATCTACTGGGTATTGTCAGTAGATGTGATATTTAGCAGTTTGATCTACTATGTATTGTCAGTGGATATGATATATATATATCAGTATGATCTACTACTGGGTATTGTCATTGGATGTGATATTTAGTAGTATGATCTACTACTGTCAGTGCATTATTATGATACCTTGCATTTTGTGGGTTAAAGGGCTTTAACTCTTCCTGTCATATTCCAGTTATTAGTGAACAACATACAACCCTCCCTCCCACACACACACATACATACATACATATAATTAATCCTAATTAACTGCATGATGAGGCAGCCATGAATCTGGTTGATTCAACCAGGAAGTTAAAACACATTTTATCTTCTGTACTTCAGTAAAATATAAATTTGCAAAGTATTTTTTACAATCTTCAAATATACTGAATAGTTTTTTTTTTTTACCCAAGTGTTTAAAGCATTTAATGTAAACTTTATTTTCACAGCATACAGGTTTTCATTTTATATTTGAGCAAGGGTGGTCTTTGGTGCTTTAAAGAGACTGTTGCTGTCATGCAAATCTATTTCCTGTGCATTCCCATGTTTATCTTTCTTGTGGTAATGTAATTAGAGAACAGTATTGAATAATTCCCATAGTTATTTTTAGAGCTGTGACTAGAAAGTGATACTGTTAATGTGTATAAAGCTCACTGAAAAGTCAAGCCCAACTTTAGAGAACACAGACTCTGATTTTCCATTGCCATTTCAAAAAGTGCCAGTCGATAAGGTCTGTTTTGTTCTACTGGTTACTCATAACAAATGGTATTGAACCAGATCTACCAGCACATTATGTAGATGTGCCAATATATCTACAAATGTTTGTATTTTTATATATATATATATATATATATATATATATATATATATATATATATATATATATATATATATATAGTATTAGTAGATGTTCATAAATAAATATCCTGAGATGTACAATTAAATAGTAGTACAGATGTTTGTATCACAATACATATTATGCTACAAAATGGACAAATAGATAGTACCAATGGTTAGAGTGTCCACCTGAATGTAGGAGGTCATGTGTTCGAACCCTGGCCGAGTCATACCAAAGAGTTATAAAAATTGTACTTACAGCTGCCTTGCTTGGCACTGAGCATTAAAAAGTTATTGCCAGAACTGGTTGGCTTGGTGTCAGGATAGTGTAATTGGGGGGACATGATGCTATATGCCTGCAGCATGATGCCTCATTGCTAGACATCACTATAAACTGTCACACTGCAGACATCGTGGTGATATGACTAAAAAGTTTTAAAGCCAGTTTAAAAATCCAAATCACACCCACACAGAGTTAGGAGTACCAATGTTTGTGTCCCAATACATATTATTATGCCAGAAGATTTCAAACAATGGTACAGATTGTTGTACAGATTTTTTCAGGAGATGTACAAATAGGAGTACAAATGCTTTTATCCTGATGCCTATCACATCAGGAGGTGAGAATGTTACATTATCTTATGGACACTTCCTTCTACAATCTTTGATATAAAATAAACGTAATTTGGTACTACTTCACTTAAATGACTTGTATGTGTTATACAAACTGCATGTCACATGAAAAATGTGATTTTCAATTCCCAAACGCTTCAAAAGACTTGTCTTGTATGAAAGTGATGAAGTCATATTTGTTAAAGATTATTTATTTGTTCATGATCAGCAGCAGCGTTTCATTGAGGTTGGTTTGTACTCTGTGCATGTACTTATTAAAAAACAAAGGAAGTATTTTTGTAGTTGGAATGGTTGAGTAAGGAGCAGTACAAAACATAATACTTTTTTCAGGCAAAATTATCATCATAAATGCCAAGATTTGATATGAGCACTGATGTGGTCATTTCATGTTTAACATTCTTCCGTGGCAGTGCAGATACAGAAAGCTCATTGTAAATGCTATGAAAAATTCAGCAAGCTCTTCTATTCTTACTTGATCGGAAATATTACACTAATGAAATTCCTATCACTTTCAAAAAACTTCATGGGATTTATTGCAAGCAACAGTGTATGTACCGGCAATATAATTTGTTCTTCATTGTCCAACAAATGGTGAGTTTGGGGGATATTCATGACTAATGAATAAATTATTGAAAATGAATGCTAATTGAATTTTGATTTTGCTTGCTAATGGATTGTAAAGACATATATGTTTAAAATTTGTACTGTGTATTGGTTTTTCACCATGATTGTATACTATAATATATGACAGTTATTATGTTTGATTAATCTTGGACAGTAACTGAGTTTAAGGCCTACTTGACAAAAAATGTTGTTATCTTGTAAAAAAAGCAATGTTATATGGTTGATATTTCTCTGTGATGATTATAGATTATGTTTTAAGATTATTATTTACTAGAGGTAAACATGTTTACTTGAGTCTTGGTTTAAGACATTGGCTTTCACTTGGAAACTCCTGATCTTATTGACAACTTAGAAATTCAATGTTTTAGAAGCAAGTTATCTATGAATTGTGAAGTTGACCTTCATCTTGTTTCTGTTATCGTGTCTTTTTAAAGTAATGTTGTTTACTTAAGAATTGCTCATTCCTATCCTACCTTACAACCTGGAATCCATCTTGTTGTTTTGTTCAGTTTGATTTGAGAGGAAATATTTATTAAAATCAATTTTTGGAATTACCAAGTGTTCTTTAATATTTTGGACTAAATCACTATTTTAGCATTATTGTGAATTCATTCAAGGATGTTTTTGATTATATGATTGTGATACATCAAGACTGTTGGCATATTATCACATTTTTGAGGCTATTGGTACATCAGCACATACAAAATTCAAATTCATTTGGATCACTAACCAGAATTTATTTGGAACTTGTACATTTTATCTTGTGAAATTTTTTTAGAACTATCAGGGATTTAATTAATAATACTGTAATGTTTTTATAACTTTCATTTTGTATTCTCAGAAAAAAAATAACTACGAATTTTACAAAACTTGTAGGATTTTGCTCTTTTTGGTTGCTTAGTTTAAGACATGCATAGAGGGGTAACAATATGAGTGGGTATGTGCGTATTTATGTGTGTATGTGTGATGAGGAGGAGGTTGATTTGTGAAAATACAGTCTACTATCTTGTATTTTTTAATTGTATTTTCTTGTATGAAGATGGGAATTTCATTAATTTTCTATAGACCTGTAAGACTAGAAAACTTATTCTTGTTTTCTACATCACTGCTTAGTTGAGTGCCTGTATATACATTTACTAAATATCCCCCCAACCTGCAAGCCTGGACCAGAAAACTCTCAAAGTCTCAAAAATCTCTCAGCACTGCCTGGAGGGGTAGTGGGTATGGTAGTATCATAAAAATATCTCCTTCAATGAGAAAAAACTCCATAAATGTCACTTCAAGCACATCTTTTATTAACAACTTGGAAAAATGTAACTTTAAGTCACTTTGCACATTGTGTTTAAATAATATTTAACATTTAATACCACACAGTGAGTTATTAAAAATTTATACTGGCTGAAACATGGCATTAATGATGACATTACTTTTAGAAAGGGGGTGTGGAGAGGGTGTCTGTGGATTCTATAAGCTTCTTGTCAGATCTACAGAAAATACAGAGGTCCTCTCTGTTAAAGATCACTGCCATCTCACCTCTGTCTTCATGGGTTTTGAGTCTAAGATTCAGCGAATGTAGATATGTAAGAAAGCTTGCCAGTAGCATCATGGGTCGGTGGTTCTTTAATTCCACGGTTTTCGGTTTCTTCCTCAACCATTTTTACTGGCCACTATGTATAGCCTATCGTGTGCAGAAAAAAGGTATTAAGCCCCAGAACAACAACAACAACAGAAAATAAAGTGAAACATTTTGTAAGTGAAAACATTTGTTTTCCTTTATGGACAGGTGTCCTCTTTGTAGAAGCTCATTAAGGAGAGAATGGAACAAGATTGCTATCCACTAAGGGCAAGTACCCATTATTTGAAGATGTCTGTTCAGGCAGGTTTTGCTATCCTTTTAGCTAATTGAAGATGATTTTTGTTCTGAACTTCTGGCTCAGAAAGTCAATGGCTCATTTCTAATCAATGTAATCTGATGATACATTTTCTCATTATAATTTGATAGATCATAGAGACAGCCTCAGATCACAGTAATGAAGTTCCTTGAGGACTTTTTCTCCCCAGACCCATCTTGTACATGGGTCTAGTACATTCTTATGCCCCATTGTCAGCCTTAATAATGGTACCATCTATCATTGACGACTTGAAACTGTAATAAAATCGGCCATTTCCTTATCAAGGCTGTTGATTTTTGACCTTGTTGATAGAAGTTATTTGCAACTTATGGTTATGTCTTGCAAAGAAAATAGTTACTAGTGATATTGAAGTCTGGCAAGAATTACTTCGGAAACATGGCAATAACAATGTTGCCATTTCACAGAACATGACTGATATTTACTAAGAATGAAATGAGTGTAGGTTTTTATTTGATCATCCTGGAACATGTACAAGTTTATATATTAATGACCTTTTCATAAAAAGTGGAAAACATGCTATAAGCATTTCCATAATTGATTTGTCTTTCTTTCACACATTCATTTCTCAGGGCTGAGTTAATTTTATTTTTAACCACTAGTCGAGGACAAGTGGTTTCAGAAAATTCACTAGACCACCTTTCTCTTCACTAGTCCCAACTTACTTTTCACTGGTCCCAAAATGGTAATCACTTGCTGAGATTTGATGAAAAGTATGTACTTAATCCATAGAAAAAACAAACAAAATAATATAAAACATAATTATTTCTTAAAAGAATTTAATTTTTCCAAACATTGGTTGTTATACATTTGGCTTCTTCAGGTTCATGTATATATGTTTTAACTGATGGATTTGAAAATATGTCTATGTATATGTCTGCCACCTGCACCAGCACTAAGCCAGCAGTTGATAGCTGTGTCTGGGTTAAAGTCATCAAGCTCTGGTCCATTTGCAGAAATGTTCATCTAGGTGAATTTCCTACCTGTGCCAGTTTTGGATATCGTTTGCTGTAACTGCAAAACATCAGTCCTTCCAGTCATATATTCAAGCTAGGGATAACAATCAACCCAATGCAGCTGAAAATTTCTGTCTCTTAGTAGTGTCATATTTGACATTTTTGCCATCAGGATTGTTGCTTATGTCTCATTGGAGAAATAGCTACCGCATGCTCAGTGTCTGTCTTAGGTTTTATCCCTCCATTTTAAAACAAATTTACCTTCTCCAAATCGCTATTATTACCTTCCTTACGAAAATAGTTTAGCAAATTCATTTTATCTATCAGCTTGCTTGGTAACTACTTCTAAAGTGATCATAACATCAATTTTCTCTTATAAATATGAACTTTGTATACATATATATCCCCATTGGGATGTGTGTAGTTTACTACATTGGGATCCTTTCTCTAAGGTTTGGGCCATGGCTCAATGTTTTTAATTTTTACCACACACATTCCTTCCCACTCAATAATTTTCAATGCCATTTGTGCTTAAATGATGAAACTGTATATTTATACAGCATTATTAGGTGTTTGATAGAGAATGAATCTTTATGTACATGTACTTTTTCATTACAAGGTGTTTTGCCTACACTTGGGAAAATCTGTCTTCAGGGTCAAGGTTGTCTTAGTATTTTATGTTTCCTCTCACTTTCCTTTTCACTCTCTATCTATCAAGTTTTTTGAGATTAAGTGTTGAAACTTCTATATTATGTGTCATCATTAGAAGAACCACATTGCAAGTAACTATTTTAAAAGATCAAGGTCAAGGTAAAATGTTAAATTTCTGTCACTTTTCTTACAGCTCAATCTTTCAAGCCATTTAAGATATGGAAATTGACTTGCTATCTTTGATGAATAAAATATGTTGTGAACCACATTGGGTACCCTTTTTTTAGGGTCACTGCTTAGTCTATTATGTTTTCCCTTGTATTTTCCATTCTACTTAATAACATTAGACCTGTTGGAGATTTCAGGATGGAAAGAGTAGTATTTGTCAGAAATGACCAATGAGCTCCCCCCCAAAATCTTGCTAATGTGGTATGTTTGACAGTGGTCATAAGCTGCCTATAGTTATCACATGCAATTATTTGTTCATTATGTTTTTATTAACACAAGACAGTAGAGCAAGGATGCATCAAAATCTCATTATGGCATCAAGTCTTGGCTCCACAAAATGACGGTGATGTATGCAGGATTAGGCTGGGGTCAATGAAATGACTGTGTGATATATATGTGGATTAATTCTGTAGCATCTGTCTTGATTGAAGTAATGATTGGGTGGGGACTAGGGCATAGATATTGACCTTAAGAATAATTGTACTGCTTTTAAGCATGCCTTTTAAGCATGCCTGTGTCATAAAATGTCTCTTTTCAGGAACAAGTCTGAGCACAGCAGATATCGGTTGATTTAAAGAAATCCACTGTTTGTGATCCATAGCAATAAAAAAATTATTTCCAATGTAGTACATTAACAAATAGCAGGAAACCCAATCAGGTGAAAATTGAAGTAGATCTTGGCATGTGAAAGTTAGATTATGATGGAAAAGCTACTTAAGTGACCTGTACAGGTATATAAAAAAACTGAATAACTGAATATACATCTTGTTTTGTTGTTAAATTAAAGCTAAACATGTTTTTACCAAACTTGGCAGTATCATTTGTTCTACACTGTTTGAAATTGAGTTTATGTTGATACTGCCACATTCATATTGAATGAGATCTAACAGTTAGCATGTTTTTCAGGAGATGAAAGCATACTGTTACATTTTGATTAGATGTGTTTTTCATTGACTTGAAGACTTTCATATCTCAAATTAGGATAACTAAAATGAACTGATTGGAGAAGTAATTTTGTGGAGTATTTATTCAAACAAGTACACTTGACCAGAACTGTATGGCTTGAAAGAAGATTAAGTTGGTTTTTTTTTTAATGAATAATTGAATGCAGATAAACACTATTCAGGATTGATTAATATGCTTGATATACATTTTATACACTGGATCTGATCCAAGGCTTGTTGAAATCATATGTTATAACATGAAATCAAGAACCATGATGTGACTGTTGTGTCTAATTCATATGATGATATGGAGTTTTGAGCCATGATGTGAATGTGTTATATCTCAATTCATGTTATAACATGAATCAAGAACCATGATGTGACTGTTGTGTCTAATTTGTATTAAAACATGGAGTTATGACCCATGATGTGTCTGTGTTATATTTCAATTCATGTTATAACATGAAATCAAGAACCATGATGTGACTGTTGTGTCTAATTGATATGATAACATAGATTTATGAGCCATGATGTTACTGTGTTATATCTCAATTCATGTTATAAAATGAAATCAAGAACCATGATGCAACTGTTATATTTAATTCATATGATAACATGAAGTCATGAACCATGATGTAATGGTTATATCTAAATACATACTTTAACACAGCATGTTTTAGCATAAATCCCTAGGAATTGACTGACTGGACCATGTTCCTGTACCTATACAGATTCTATCAGTTCCCCATACTGTATGATATTTAACTCATTGTGGCAGTTTCTCATTTGAGAATTCATGGTAGGGCTTGATACAACGTAATAGACACTGTCTCAATTTGCTTAGTAGTTTTAGGTTTGTTGAGGGGGGGGTAAGGGTATTTTTTAATTGGGTATATCATGTGAAGGAAATAGGGGTAAGTGTCTTTCAAGCCAACCTGGGCTGACTTTGAAAGATAATTACCTGTAGATCATGGATTGATGCTTGAACATCTGAGATTCTGTGATTCCTTCTAGTATTGTCTTGATTACACAGCCATGGCTGTAATGACAACTTGGTTGCACTATGACATTTACTCCAACTATTGTTCTGTTGTGTGTCAGAAATTCATTTGGTGGCTGCTGAAGCTTTTTGCTGCTTTGTTGTCCTCCTGGGAGGATTCTTTATTCAGTAATTTTGTTAACTGCTAAGCCTTTGAAATATAAGTTCATGTAGCAATTTTGGGGCATAAATATTTAAAGACCTAAAGACTATGAGATGACAGAAAGATAAGCTTGCAGCCAACTTCCTGTGAAATTTAACAGGTTTCTGCAAACGAGCTTCTTTATTGGTGAAATTCGTAGGCTCACCCTAGCCATTATAATTTGTAAAGGGTAATGGCACGTCTTGGTGGTGTAATTTGATTGAAGGTGTAGACGACCCTTAATCATACTAATGAAGTTATTCTGAGAACAAAACTCAGAAGAGTCAGTCTCTTTGACTGTTAAGCAATTCAATTCCTAAAACATACACATTGCTGTGATCCCACTCTACAGAATCCCCTGAGCCCTGTAGTGATGTATTCATCCATCAACAAATGTTTTGCCATAAGGTAACTTTCATGGGAAGAATTGGATCTTAGCCAAATATGGTGTGATGCATTGTACATTGTAGTGGTGAGACATAGGACAAAATCAATTTTCAGCAATCTTTGCCATCAATTAGAGGACTTGTGTCCCAAATTTCATAGTCTGACAAACTTTAGTTTTAGAAAAAATTTGGGGGATTTTTACCAGATTCTACCTTAAATGGCTTAACCACTACCTATATAGCACTTACTACTGAACTAAAGTTCAGTGTATAAATCATTGGCTATATTTTTTGAGACTAAAAAAGTGTTTTGAAATGGGGGTTGTGTGCACATGATCTCCAAAAAGTCATGTTGTCAAATTGAGAAAAAACAACTTTTCATATAGGCCAAAAGAAAATAATTGATAATTCAAATTTTAATAAAGAATTAACTTTTGTTTTATTTTCAGACCAATTGTTACACCTAGTGTCAAATACATTACCATACAAATATACTTTTGTGCAGGGGTCGAGTGGTCTAATGCGCTCTCCATTACGCTCTCCATTACGGATCACTGCCATCTCACCTCTGTGTGCTTTCGAATCTATGTGCTTTCAATCTATGTGCTTCGAGATCTGAGATCTCGGTGAATGTGGATATGTGAGAAAGCTTCTCATGGGTTAGTGGTTCTTTCCACAGATTTCCCTTTTTCTTCCTCCACCATTAATACTGACTGCCATGTATAGCCTATCGTGTGCTGAAAAATGATGTTAAGGATTCAACAACAACAACAAGAACAATACCTTTGTGCAAACAGTAACATAATCATAAACATGATAAACACAGACATTAAATATAAACTTGCACTAAGTTTCTGTCTTTAAAATACATTGGAATAAAAATAAAGGCTTAATTAGATGCAGTCTCTGCTGCTCCAAATAGTTCCTTCCATAGTGGGTTAGAAGGTGTCATTAGTGTTCATCACTGCACTCACTGAAACTGTATGGTGCTGGTATTCAAACTTGATTCTCCTAGCAAATCCTCGTCAGAACTGAGGTGTTCTTAATATTAACATTGTCAAAGCTTTATCTGATTGTGTTTGATCATGAGATATGCTTGTCTTTATCTTTATAAAAAAAAAATGAATGTACATCACATTTGAGACTGACTGTTTCATTGGGTGAAGAGGTCAAATAATGTTTAATTGGGCTTTGCAGATAATAGCATTAATATATGCCTCAGTCCAGTATGGGTGTTAACACTTTATCAACACAGGTAAAAACAAAACCTGAAAACGAAAGTGCATGCTAACATTGTCTTTGAAGAATCCTGATTAAAATCATCCAGAAAGCATGGGTCGGTTAATAGTTTGTATTTTAAGAAGATCAAGATATGGAATAGTAATAAAGAGAACTATGTGTCAGATATGCTTTATACAGGTGGTGCTCCAGTTTTGCTGGACATCATTTGATCCAGAGTTACTTGTGTCAATATCTTGTTTGCAGTATGTGCAAAGAATTAAATGCTGCACCTTGCTGCTGTGTTTGACAAGTAAAACTCCATCAACCAGGAGTTTTGAAATTTACTTTTTGCTGAGGTTCGCTTGCTTTGTTAAAAGCTTTTCACTTCCTGAATTGCCTTCAAAAATGATTACACTTTAACACTATTCCAACAAATGAAATAATCATATCTTACAAAAAAACACACACATCTTTAACACAGATGGCTTAAACATTTTCATTCAAGGCAATGATATGCAGTAACTTCAACATGTATCTAGCACCTCTTTGATTTACATATAACTTAATATTAATTGGGTTGTTCCATTTCATGAACTTTACCTATGCAAATTAGCTCCATTGGCTCACCCACATCAATAGATGCTTCCCAATGATGTCACAAGCAGACAATATTTTACCCATTTTACCTAGATGATTGGCAGCCTGGCAGTTTCTTCTATATGATCAACCAAATTTTCCATTTTTAATGAGGCACACTGAAGCAAAGTCAACCTATAAATCACAAATATCAATACTAACAGAAAGCTTGAATTGCATTATGTTTATGTATGAAACTTTTATAAAATTATCTTGAGATTCAATGAATTTATTTCAGCTTTCAAACACCATATAAAGTCAACAGTAAATCTGCCATCTGACCACAAATATGCTGGCTGATGATGTCATTCGGAACTTATCTATATTCAAATTACTTTAGACATTATACTAGCAATTGTGAGCCAGTTAAGTAATGTATGACATGTTGGACTTTATACATGTTTAATTTGCCACTATTTAAACTGCACCAAGATAAGTTTTACATCAACTCCAATCAGGACTGTTTCCCATTTGTACATGCTACATGTTATGGGCATATAATGAAATGGTGGCTATTTATTTTTAATAAGCATCTAATACACTAGACCTTATAGTGTCAATTAGCTGCTTCCAAAAGTCTGTTTTACATGAGTGGATATTCCCATCAGGTGGCACTTTGAATTGACCATACAAATGGTAGATTTTCACCAGTGGTGTGCTGAAGTGCTTGTATTTAAATATGGAAGTGCATTCATATATAGATTGTTCAGTTGGCCTAAGAGCATCTGCAGGATATCATGGGTTTGAACCCCAACTGAGTAATACCAGAGATTTTAAAAATGGGACTAGCAGCTGCCTAGCTTGGCACTCAATGTAAAGAGATTATTTGTTAGGCCTGGTAGGCCTGGTGGTGTCAGGATAATGTGACTTGGTGCTACATGCACTTGATATCACTATAATTGCTACACTGCAGACATT
Source organism: Potamilus streckersoni (assembly GCA_016746295.1). Taxonomy (NCBI): domain Eukaryota; kingdom Metazoa; phylum Mollusca; class Bivalvia; order Unionida; family Unionidae; genus Potamilus; species Potamilus streckersoni. The sequence goes on from JAEAOA010001970.1 coordinate 341,333, forward strand.
GTGAGTGATTTCAAGCATTAAATGTTATCATTTACTGCAATTATTGCCTCTGATTTTCAATTTTCTGAACTGTTTTGTTTTATGTACAAATTTACCTCTGTCTTTCTATTGAATAAGATGATGAATGAGTTTATTTTTAAGGGTCCATCATGTTAATAAGATGTTTGAATGGTACAGAACTGAATTTCACAATCAATTAATGTACATGGTTTAATTGGTCACTTTACTTAGAGCAGCATACTGACAGTCAAATCATAGGAACAGCATTGGTTAGAAGTTGTGTAAGTTTGGGATCTAGTTTTAAATTAATGAAACTGTTATATAATTCATCTTCCAGCAATTCATAACTTCATGCAGAGGAGTTATGGCCCTTGATTTCCTGTTTGGCTTTTGTTTTTTTGCACTATGACATAATGGATTCTTAGTTTAATATGCATGTTTTTAAATAAGAGATCTATGATGACTTCTATTTCCACTGTTCTGCTGCATCATTATGGCCATGATTTTCCTTCCTCCTAACTTCCTGCTTTCTGCAGCATAAGTTTTCCAAGGCTAGATAATTTCAGTTAAATTTGGTTAAACTTTATATTAATGAGACCTAAGATCCCATGCATGCCAGCCATTATGCTTTTGGCATAATCATGCTTTTTTGTAACAAATTATTTTCACACAAGATTGTATATGGATTATGCTTTTTTATTAGATTAAAAAGTAAAAATACAGGTAAAAAGTCTTTTTTTCACTGTAGTTTGAGTTGTCGATGTTATATGATGGAAAATGTTACAGCAGATGGATCATTTTAAACTTCAGAATATATCAGATCATAAAAAAGGACAAATTAAGATTGCTTTACAAACTTAAAAAAAAAATATGAGAGTAATGTACAGTCATACCCACTTATTTTGACCTGGTTATCTTGACAACCTGCATATGTCAAGTGTTTTGGTCTGGTCCCAAAAAAATCCTTAATTTTGCTAATTTTCCTTTGCGTATCACGATCTCTCTCTGTTAAGTCGATAACCTGGTTATGTCAGGCATAAGTTTCGGCCTTAAGTAATGTGCTTATTACTTCGATTAAATGCAACTTTTAAAGTCCATCTCTGAGAAATTTTAAAAGAAATGATCTGTTGTTTCTGCTATTACCCTCGTACTGGCAAGGATGGAAAAAGTTGAAGAGACCAAATGTTAACAGTACAAATGCTAATCAAACAATCTCATCAATGCATGGTTTATAACTTATACAGAGTGGATAGAATTATGATGTAAACAATACTTTTGAGTAAGGAAAATGCATGCATTTCTGACCTTTACCTAAGCTGCATTAAAAATGGACATTATCACATGTCCACACCACAACAATTATAGTTCATCCCACACAGAATCCCGAATTTGATCTGATCTGTACTTTGGAAAATTATTAGGTTTACATCATTAAATGTAGCTACAAATACCTAAATTTGTTTTATACTGTATATTGAAAACACATTCCGTATAATTAAAGTGTTTTCATACTTGGTGTGAGCATAAGCCTTCAACTTCAGTATGACTGGATCACGTGACTCATAATAATCTATAAATAAAAACCCGCAAAACGAAACTAAGCTCCCCCCATTATTTATTTTGAACAAGAGTAAATAAAAGCACCAACGCTATTGTAAAAAAAAAAGTCTTATAGCACCCAGTATTTTTTTTCTTATGAAAAGGGTGATTAAAATGCGATGATTACATGCTCTTCAACACAAATGGAATGAAACAAAAGGCAACTGATAGGATTAAAATTTGAAACAGAAAAAAAGAGTGCTTTCATTTGTGTTGTTTTTATCTTGAATTTTAAAGGCTTGCAATCCATCATTGAGGTTATCCGATTCTCCTTCTGGTGCTGTGTTCTTGTTGACAATCACTGATCAAAGTCGGGAGGGATATGGGACTACAACTGTATGAACAGAATAAGTTTTCTTTTAACAGCATGGATGGAATAAGTTGGCTTCATACAGAATTTGATGTTGAGAAATACATTTTACAGTTTATTGGTAAATGAATACCGACTGCCCCATTTTTTTCCAGTACAGAAGCAAAATTTATTGGTAAAATCTGGCCTTTACTGATGTAAAAAAAACCTCTGATAATCATAATGTAGAGATTGATTTTCACCCACAATAATGGTTAGTTAAATTTTGCTGCTAGTCACAAGTCAACTTTTGCAAAAGAAAACACTTTCTGAAAAAAAAAATAAGTATAGTCCTACATGTACATGTACTTCAATTGGCTTAGATTTGGATAGCATGAGAAAATCATTGTCTTGCTGATCAACCAAAATGATGTGGCTATTGCAGGGAAATAAAAACAACTTTAAACCACTGACATTGTTGCAGTAACTTATTGTTGTAAAAATGTGTTACTTTTTACTTAATCTAATTTTAAAGACCTCCAATCTTTTTCTCCAACCATGCATGACTGAATTATTTTTTTTATTGTGCATTAAAATGCCATTTGCTTTTAGAAATAAAACTCCTCATATTTGGTACTTAAGATTTAACAACTAAACCTGGATACCAACGATTATTATGTTGACAATTTTCTTGACACCCCCCCCAACATAATCAAGGTAACCTGGTTTGACTAATACAGCACCAGACCATGATCTTTGTAAAATTCCAATTAAAGATCATTCAGCAAAAGTTACACATGTAGACTAGTTAAAGAAGCGAGCACTGAATATAAATCATTTTTCAGTTTTTTTTTTTGGTTTGTTTTCTGGTTTTGTGACAAAAATTTCAACTAACGTTTTCATACATGCTGTAATTTTGGCATGTTACATATAGATTACAATTTTTTATGTCCAAATTAAACTTTTTGCCACTTAGAGCAGCAATAATTACATGAATACCTCTCTGGGGTTGGCATTGATGTATTCTAGGTTTAAGCCCTGATGTAAAGAAATTATATCCCATCAGCCAAGACTGGTTTAAGTCCTGATGTAAAGGAATTATATCCAATCAGCCAAGACTGATTTAAGTCCTGATGTTAAGGAATTATACACCATCAGCCAAGACTTATTTCTGCAGAATATCATTATCTGTAAATGTATACCAATTTGATTTCGTTTATGGTTTTGAATTTTTGAGATTGTTGATGAGGTGTTTTTTGGCCATAAACTTTACACGAGATTAATTATAAGGATATAATATCACCAATTGGTGGATTGGTGACTCTTTCAGGGGGATTATCACCCATGCTGTACCTTTAATCATTAGATTTAATGCAAATTTCTTGTGCTCCATTAGTTCTTAATGATTGTAATTACCAGGATTTTTATGTAAAATTGTTTTTGGTACTGTGGCCCAGTTTTGCTGGTTACAAGCCTTTTGTATCCAAAATTTTTTTCTTTTAAATGTCTTCCATAGCAAATTGTGGCAATCAAGGTCCATTGCAATGCACATATTGTTAATAGATCAAGATGTTTGTGACAGAAACTTGTCCAACATAGCTGATCAAAACTTTGGTCAAATTAAACTTTGTTGGGTCTATTTTATAAATCTTTCAACATATTGCATTATCTTTTATAAATTGCATTGTATTGCTCCACTAATACAGATTTAACTGACTCTAAGTGGACTTTTGAGCATTATTTAGTATAAAACTCTTATTAGCATTGAAAAGTTATCTCCCATCCCTGTTTGCACTTTATTTTCTTTGGACTTTAGTTGCTGTCCAATAGGTTAAGCAATAGACATTTAATTAAAGGTCTGGGGGATTGATACTGCCAAAGTCAGTATTTTTGGCATGTCTTTAATTTAAGCACTCAGTAGTTACCAGTTTTCAGCATGATAATGGAAATTATATGCTAGAAATATTTTGCCATAATAAAGGATAAAGGAATGACAATAAAATTCTTTGTTAGTATTTTGAATACTTTGATTATCTCATATATAAGTGAATGGAAGGAGAAGATCTTTTTACACAATGTGCATTCTATATCAAATTATGAAACATTCATTCATTCATTCATTCATTCATTCATTCATTCATTCATTCATTTATTCATTCATTTGTTTGTTCATTCATTCATTTGGCTGGCTGGCAGGTATAGTTTATGATCTTTAATTTTCCTCTGGAAATTTTGGTGGCTGTAATGATGACTGGATATTTATAGAGGAGTTAGTCTGTTATGGTCTCAAATTACAAGGTCAACATACACTGACATTTCCTATTCAGCTTGTTCTAGTAAATTAAAACCAGTTATTTTGCATCATGGTTTATGACAAGGGCAGAAATTGATCATCTTGTCTTATCAGAGAACACTGATGCTCTAAACAAATAGGTTGATTAATAATTGATGAATTTTAGTTAAATACATTGATTGCAGTACTACCATGTCTGCCATCACTTTATTCAGAAAAATAAACATGTATTAATTGATACAGAATATGTGATTCATATTCTTACCTGCATATTAGGGAATGTTGTAAATCATTGCCATCTCATCTCTATGTGGGTTAGGCCAAAGTGGATATGTGAGAAAGCTTGCCAGTAGCTACTTGTGGGTTGGTGGTTCTTTGGGGGGGTGGGGTCCCAGGTTCTTCCTCCACCATTATTACTGGCCACCCATGTGTAGCCTATCTTGGGCTAAAAAATGGTGTAAAATCCTTGCAACAACAACAACCTGCATATTATGTGCACCTGTTGGCTGAGTGGTCTAAAGCATCTACTATTTTTTCCTAGTTAATACAATCTCACCTCTGTTCAGGTGGGTTTGAGTCCCTATGTGGGTATATTAGAAAGCTTGCCAATAGCTTCTGGTGGGTAGGTGGTTTCTGGAAGGGATTTTACAGGTTCTTCCTCCACCAGTTATACTGGCTGCCATATAAAGTCTATCATGTTCTGGAATATGTTGTTAAACCCACAACAACAATAGTAACAACAATAACAACAACAGCCTGCATATTATATTCTGCTAAATTACAGTTGAAACATGTTATTTATTTTTTGTATGCTCAGAATTTTTGCTCATGATTGTAGATTGTACTTTACATTATGATCATTTGCAAACAACATATTTTACAGCTTTTAATATTCTGGAATGAATATTATTGATAGTTTGATGGAATTTTTCACTAGAAATGACCCAGTTTAGGGAATTCCACGGCATTGTACCAAGTTATAGGTCAGGTAACAGTTTATAGAGGCTTTGTAAGCAAAATCTTATTCCTGTTAGATGTCAGTTTTTGGGAATCTGTCACGAAACAGATTCATGGACTAAAATAATCTAGTGGAGAAGAAGTACAGGCCTAAGCATATAGGGAACATGGAGTTGAAACCAGGACCAATGCTAGAACATGCATAGGGAAGGGAGTAAACTTAACCAAAGCTAATGGGATAAACAAGCACTAGAAATGAAACCCTGCAAAATTATAATTAAAAAAACCCACACACCACCTATGGATGGACAGGGAAACAAGCACGAAACAGAGATGCATTTGGGAAATCAGGGTATCACTAAGTTCAAACCAGCCATATATGCTGGGATGAGACTAAAAGGTTTTGTTATTGTTGTTGTTATGGGGCTTAACTCCATTTTTCATCACATGATAGGCTATACATGGTGGGCAGTATTAATGGTGGAGGAAGAAACTGAGAAGTCCGTGGAAAGAATAACCGCCACACTAGAAGCTACAGGCATTTAAGCTTTCTCACATATTTGCTGAATCTTAGACTCAAACCCATGCAGAGATGAGATGGCAGTGATCTATAAGCGGAGAGTGATTTAGATCAGGAAGCCACACGGGCCCCGACTAAGGATATTCAAGACTATACACATCAGCACATTCAAGGCTATTTGAATTAATTTGGAATGCTTGTATCCTTTTGGACTTGTTATTTGACAGTTAGGATTATTTGGAATTAATTCACAACACTATATTTATTTGGAATTTTATCTTTGTATTACATGTATATAGAAACAAGTTGTTCAAATTTACTCAGACTTATGGTTTCACTTCTTTCTCTTATATATTTTGAAAACATAGTCCTAACAAACCATTATTTATTTTTGTTTAGTACACTGCTTTAGAACTGTGAGAATTTCTTTTTAAGTATCCAAAAAAGGTGTGCCTGTTTGTCTTGTTCTGCATTTTAATGAATACATGTTTTTTATGACATGACTTAAAATCAGAGATGAGAAATTAAACAAAAATTTTTTCTGATATAAATTTTGAATGGCATAGATATATAAAAGAAATAACAAAATCCCTACATAGTCTTCACATTTTGACGATCTATCTAGTATCAGTGCATATACTGTTTGAAACAAAGAACTGAAATAAATAATTGACAGGAATATATGATACTGAGTTTCAGGAATGCATTTTAAGCTCACATTTATTGCAAAACTTATGAATTATGAATTAACAGGTTTGTTCCAGATCCACTGAATTGAACTGTTTATGAATCTTATTGTCACATAGTTGGTACACTTTACATACATTGTTTTCAGATTTTTATTTTTGATGTGACATCATGTGAACAGATCCCTTTCTGTAAATCTGATTGGTCCAAACAATCCCATAAAATCTTCGTGTAATATTCTCATTATTAACTGGCCTTGACCATATGAATTGTTTTTGTCCTGCCTTCTAAAACCATCTTGTTTTACTATTTGTATTAGACTGCTCCAGTGGCCTAGTGGTTAGAGCATTTACCTCAAATGTGGGAGGTCATGGGTTCAATCCCTGGTAGTCATACCAAGACTTACAAAAATGGTACTAACAGCTGCCTGGCATGACTGAACATATCAAACATATCAGTAATAAAGTCAGTTTAAGTTTATGGCTTCTCAGTAGGATAAGACAATTTCTCCTGGATAAGCACAGAAAACTATTTTATAACAGTTACATACAACCCTATTTAGACTACTGTAATAAAGTATGGGGTAATTCAAATGAGAAAAATTTAGCAAAGCTGGCACATCTCCAAAAAATAACTTTTGAGTTAATATCAATCTAGAAAGAAAGCAAGGAAAATTTAGCTTGTAAGTTAAAAATACTACCTATTAAAGCCCAATCTGTTTAAGAAAGGCCAAATTAATGTACAGGATAGCCAATAATAGTGCTCCTGAATATTTACAATCACTATTCAGGATAGGCTACCTGGAAATACTCCCCACCTGCTATCAATGTCTACCAAACATTACAAAATTCCCAAACCAAATAAGGAATTATTTCAAAAAAAGTTTCCAATACACTGGAACTTTGCTTTGGAATAGTATTCCAGTTGAGATTAGAAATGCCCACTCTATTTCATTTTTCCAAACCCAGTATATACATTGGCTTCAGAGATGCAGCAAAAATAAGTAAATTCCTTTGAATGAGGGCCTCAAGGTAGATTAGTTCTTAGTTAATTGAGTTACCCTCTTTAAATGAAGTAATAATAATAATAATAATAATAATAATAATAATAATAATAATAATAATAATAATAATAGTAATAATAATAACAAATCAATCACAAAATATCAGAAGGATCATGGATATAAATTTGTACTGCATAACACCTTTAGATTTAGTACTATTCATGCATCCAGCAATCATCCCTATAAATATTCAACAACTGGAATGCCATTTCTTCTGCCATGTCATACCACATTTGGTGAATGACCATGATGGAATCAACACTTTTAGTGGAAACATAAACATGTATATATTGCCTGAATAATGGCAACTCCAGCTGACTTGATGGAGTAAATTATGTGACATCACATAGGAATTTCCATTAAAGATCCAGTGTTGAGAAATGATGTCTGTATCAAGTGTTTTATTGATTGGAAGGCCATTTGCTCTTTGAAACATAATTCGTAAAAACAGATGTACTTGTGAATGTTGTTGGATTGAATTGGGCAGTATTGCTTTATCTTGCATCTGGGACTACTTTTCATTTGCAAGAATTTAAATGTGCAACATCTGAATCAAAATTGAATGAAATGCTGAAATCTTTTTTTCTTTCTATTAGTATTCTTTTCTCGAAATAAAAAACTGTTAAACAGAATTTCAGATGGATAATGTTTTAAAATGAAGTTTATAAAACTTCTAGAATAATCTCCAGGTTTTGGTTGCCAAGGTTTGTAAAAGCTTGATCTTGTTGTTGTTATAGGGTTTTACACCATTTTTCAGCACAAGATAGGCTATACATGGGCGGTCAGTATTAATGGTGGAGGAAGAACCTGGGAAAACTCAAGAAAGATCCACCTACCCAGAACCTACTGGCAAGCTTTCTCACATACCCATATTGGTAATCACATACCCATATTGGTAATCGTAACAATGATTGTTTTTGACCACTTGGCCACTTAGCATGAAATTATTCAATCATTTCATAAATTCAGTATCAAGTCATTACCAATTTGAGATCCATTTTTTATGTTATGAATTTTATTCAAACTGTTGATGTTGAAGTATTTGTTGTTTAAATTGTAATACATATATGAACAATGTTGTTTGATTGACTTTGGGATACATACAGCATATGGTATTTGCTCTTCACATTGTCTTGGTTCAGATCACATCAGATTCATTTCATAATCAATTTCATGACTAAATTTATCCAGATATTGGGATTGTAACCTGCAGATATCAGTATTTCAGCAAGATGATTGCAGCTGATCTTCCTGAAGTTACTTTCCACACCCAATTCTGTAAATTTTTAGAGATTGTTACATTAGAGTCATATTCCTAAGTCCATCTCCCCTCCTACACTGGATTTTATTGTTGCTACAGTTACGGCGACCATCTTGCTGCCCTGTGGTATTATGATAGCAAGATATTGGGACTCCTATTCGTGTAAAGCTACAGGATTGGGTTAGTTTGGTGTTTTGGGGTAATGTTATATAGTGTTGAGGAAGTTGGTGTGAAGTGCATTGGGATTCAACACTCATGCAGACTTAGACTGATGAAACTACAGGAATTGAACTTGCAACTATTTGGTGGTAATCTGACAGGTCGTCTACCTAGGAAGCATTTTACAAGTTTGCAGTCCCCTTCCCAAGAAAATCACAGTTTTAACTGAAATTTGAAAACAAAATATATTTCACATGCAGAGTTTGGTCAGATGGGTAATGACTGATTAGTCATATACATTTATACTTGTAGATGTATGTATAATAGGGTGATGTCACTACAAAATATATTTTTAGACTGACTGATTAGTTACTGTTGCATAACTAAAGCTGGTTTTGTCGGCTGTGTTTGGAAAAGAAATATTCAGATTCCTTTCTTAAATTTATAATTAGATTGCTAAGCACAGAAGCAAGAAAACTCAGATATTAAAACAGAAACTAAAAAAATTAAGATCCTGTTTATCTCTCTCCATTTCAGTGTCAAAAGATGTAGATATGCTCAGTTGGTTGTTAGAGGATAATTAGGTGCATCCAAGCATGCACTTACTCATGCCTAGTGCATGCACATGCACATACAGTTATAGGTGAAGAGGATCACAGTATTGTCAGTATTATTAATCTTGGGAAGTCACTGAACATGGGATAATGTTATATACAATTGATGGATTTTGCTTGCAATACTTTTAATGAAACATTATAAAGGTGTGGCAATTCATTTGGTGACATTTGACCTGTGGCTACCAATAATTCTAGTCATTATAGAAAGTTGTATTACTGCTTTCTTTTGAGTTTACTTTCATTCTCATATATTTCCTAAACCCCATGATAGATTTTCTTCTTGCTTGGAATGGATCATAACAAAGTTAAGATATTTCATTCTGACATGCATGTTTGCCCTTTCCCTTGACCTAAGAAAAGGTCAGTCATAGAATTTTTTTTATCAATTTAACCACTTTATGGATTTTGTGTATTACAATTGGGATAAATTATTATGATGGTGAGACAATTTATTTGGTGATATGTACACTTGCCCATTTTACTATGTGCTCAAAGATAGTTTCATAGAAAATTTTCAGCGTTCTAAACCCAAATCATTATGAAGCTAAGACAGTTTCAGAGATGTGTGCACTCCAGTTTTGTGGCAACACTTTGATTTGGCATCAACATGAAGGTCAATACCTTGTGTTCAAAGATTTAAAAACAAATGATCATTTCAGGCTTTTCTGTGACTGTTAATATGTGTAGCTTAAATATGACTGTTTAAATACAAGAGAAACCCTTGCTACTTGAGAATTAGCTATATAGTCCACTTATTCAGAGGCTGAGTTTTAGGGATAAATATATGTTCATTACAGGGATATAACTTATTTTCTTTAGAGTTTTTCAAGAGATCTTAAATGTTGCTTAAAAAAAAAACATACAGAGGAATTAAGTGGACCATGTTTCCTGTGACACAGTTGCCCTGAGGAGATTCCAATGTACGTGAAATTGTCATTAGATAAGAATACAGTTGAAATGGAGAACTTAACTGTACAGAGAAACTGCAGCAGGATTTATATTTTTAAAACAGCAGCCTTGAAGGTTTTAATGGCACTGTATTGATTCAATTGTACTGTGTGAAATGCATTGTACTATCGAAGCATGAAAATCATTCTTAGCAGAGATGACAAGCTGTGTCCATGGCTTACTACCTTGTTGTTAGTGGCAGTAGGATTCACTACAGCTAGGAAATTAGAAGTGTTTTCTACAGTTTAGTGCATTATATTCCAGATTTGGATGATGACATTCATTGCCAGGGTTTGTTATCCACTTGTTGCAAGTACTTTTATTAGAGGCATTTTTTCAAAGTACTTTTGTAGGCAACAAAACTACACAGCTTATCATTGTGGTAATGTCATCTAAATGTCTGCATTTTTTATCACCGTTATGGAGGATGATTGCCTGTGATAGCAGCTTTCATGTGTGACTTGTTGGAAGGATTTCAGGTAAATTCACAAACTGGATGGAAATATGGACTGATGAATTTTTTGGATAGTCATTTTAGTTAAAATTGATGCATTAGCTGCAGACATAGAAAATTAATAAAATAGCAACAGTTTTTGTTTTTGCTTTATTTGAAAATGAAAAAACTCACAAGATAAAACATAAATACATAATTAAAAATAGATTGAGAAGGACCACCTGATTTTGAGGCAGTCTAAATGAAAAATAATGGCAAGTTATTATCTTATGTGCAGAGCAGTGTGTATTCCAGAAGAATGAAACATTGGGGCTCTTTACTCTTACTGGGTCTAAAAGGGGAACATTTACAAAAAAAATAGGCAAATAATTTCTGTTCCTGTATTTTGTTTATTAAGCCATTCTGACACATAATGTATCATTGTCATGGACACTCAGGTTTGGATTTATTTATTTCTATTAACATTTCTAACATTATATGTTTCAATTCAGCCATTGTTGACTTGGACTAACACAGGGACTTTTCCAATGGCCTAAGTGGTCAAAGCATTTGCTTCGGATGCGGGAGGTCATGGGTTTAAATCCCGGCCAAGTCATACCAAAGACTTATGCAAATGGGACTAACATCATCATCTTGGTGCTCAGTATTAACAAGTTAGTGTTAGGAGTGTTCAGCTTAGTATCAGGATAATGTGAATGGGTGGAACATCCCGCATCATGTCTGTGGCATGTTACCCCAGTGCTAGACATAACTATAAACTTCCACACTGCAGATATAGTAGCAATATGACTAAAAGTATTAAAGCTTTGTTAAAAATGTAAAACACATACACAGTTGACTCCAATTTTCTTGTCTAGTAAAATAAGCGTGTTGTGTTCAGGTCATGGATATATATCTGTAAAGGTTATTGGATGACAGTGCTATAATCTGACTACAATAATTGGTTATTTATTTCTGTAATAAATATTAAATTTTTTAAAATTATATGCTTCTTCTTAGTCATTGTAGAGTTGGTCTACAGTACTGTTTTCTGCAATTTCCTTTGCTAAAATAACCGTGTCTACTGTTTTTGGTTATGAATATTTCATCTGAGAAGGAAATTGTAGTTAACTACACTATAATTGGATTAAAAACATGACTCATTAAGTTCTGGTAAAGTGAGTATTTATTGCAGATATAAATAAATTCATAACCTCAATTTCTTCGACTGACCTCTGTATAGATGATATTGCACTGTCTGAGATGGGTAAAACCAAAACATTGCTTGAAAACAACTTACAAGATGCTCTTAACAGACTTAAAGTATGGTGCAAGGAAAACAGTATGATCATAAACACAGAAAAAACAAAAGCCCTACTAGTTTCAATGCCAAAAAACTGAGCAAGGCTAGGTAGCGACAAACTCCAGATTCTGTTTGACAGTATGAACCTCTGGATAAAATTATTGATATTTTTGTAGATAACAATCTTACTAGGTCTATTCACATTAAACATGTTTCAAAAAGGTTAATTATTATCTTTGGCTACTGAGGAAAATTAAAACATACATTCTTCTTCCGTATAGGGTCATCCTTTATAAAAGTTATATTCAAGCCATATCTGGACTCTTGTAATGTAATTTGGGATAATATGTATAAATCAAACATAACAACACTTTTTGGGGTAATATGTCTAAATCAAACATAACATTTTTAAGACTCCAAAAGGGGGCTTGACATTTAAGTCTAGATCAATGCATAGACAATTTCCTGGACACAGTGAATAATATAAAGATTTTAATTATACTTGAGAGAATATTTCTTAATGTTGATGTATAAAGTATTCAGAAAAGCCATTCTTGCCTATCAAAGCAATATCTTTCACCAAAGTCAGATATGCTGATGGTACTCCAAATTTAAGGACCATAAGAAGTAAAAATGCATTATACCAAGGCCACAGAAGGAATTGTTTAAAAAAAGCTTTCAATATACTGGTCAACTGGTATGGAACAACATTCCTAGTGACATAAGGCAGGCTCCTAACATTTCTTCTTTTTGTAGTCCGTGTCTCAAATGGATGAAATCTTTAGACAATTGAACAGTTCTAGTTCAGTAAATACTGCCTGCTTTTATGTAATTTTCATCATTTTCACAGTTGAATTTTTGAATGCAGGATATTTTATATTATATATATGTCCAAACCTTGATAATTTGATGTATAAAATCACTCAATTATTTGTGTGACCCAAATGGCCGAGTGGTCTAAAGCTCTCTACCTTACAGAGCACTGCCATCTCACCTTTGTCTTAGACTCTACCTTACAGATCACTGCCATCTCACCTTTGTCTTAGACAAATGTAGATATGTGAGAAAGCTTGCCAGTAGCTTCTCTTGGATTAGTGGTTCTTTCTGTGGATTTCCCAATCCCGGTCATTAATACTGGCTGCCATGTATAGCCTATCATGTGCTGAAAAATGGAAGCCCCACAACAACAACAATAACAATAACAATAACTAATACATTTAGTGACAGGTCAGATTGTTCACATCATGTTGTACATTAACTGTATATATTGTTATTATACATAACATATAGAAGGCCACAAGGTAGATTAGTTCTATAACTGAATGAGTTACCTTCTCAAAATAAAGTCTTTATTATTATTATTATTATTATTATTATTATTATTATTATTATTATTATTATTATTATTATTATTATTATTATTATTATTATTATTATTATTGTATCTGGGATCATTGTCATTCTCACTTGTAATGAGTTTTCCATATAGGGATTTGAGCTACTTGTGTTTGAGTAACCATTCCCCAGTAGAATTTATTCAAAGATTAAAGTCAGCATTTGTTTCTGCCAAAACATTACATTGGAAAGAGCTGCAATAGGGTTTTTGCTGAAATTGGATCTTTTCTTATTTTCCATCAGTGATCATTGATCGCGTACAAAGACAGTTTTTATCTGAGCCACTGTAGTACACTTTGTTCAGAAAATTTTGAATTCATTCATTTCAGTAAAAATCAGCCACAAAAGTCTTCTATCTTCATTGGGGGGGGTCTTTTTATCAGTCCTATTGTGATACAGAAGCTAAAGTATGGTACATTATCAGTTCATATCAACTCAAAGATCTTGTCCTTTTTAGAAGATTTATCAGTGGCAGGATGGTGCCATTTCAGATGTGACGTTTTGGTCATATTTCCAGTATGCAGATTACAGACAAGCCTATACTCATTTTTTTCCTATAGCCTTCTCATCATTGACAAGATAAAAAAAAATACCTCTAAACAGACTACCTGCTGGTCTGTGGTGATTCTATATAACATTCTCCATCACTTAAGTCTTCTCCATTTGATCAAATGCAAGATTTATTATGGTCAATGTGAGATTCATTATGGTCAATGTGAGATTCATTATGGTCAATGTGAGATTCATTATGGTCAATGTGAGATTCATTATGGTCAGCATTCCATTAGTTTTGCTTTGCATGAATGCTTTAAAAATAAGTCTCCTAGCATTACAGTGCTATCTTAAAAGATGGATGAAATTGTGCAATTTACCAATTGCTGATGACTGATAATTGAATCCCTCCTCTTGCTTCCTGCAGATACAAAACAACTGCTTTGATTACACTCATTTTTTTCTCTTAAAGAGAATTATTTACAACATCCCCCCCTCTATGTATTCACAGATCACTGGGATGAATTATCAAGTTAAAAATGAAACTAACTTTGTATGATAAATATAATTTTTTTTATTGATTCTTCACTTCTTATTTCAATGTGTGTATTGATATGGCAAGATTGTCAATGTTTCATCCCTTAATAACTAGTAAACAGTAATTCCCATTCCTGTCAACTCTGGCAAAATAATGTGACAATTCCCATTCCCATCAACTCTGGCAAAGTAATGTGACAATTCCCATTCCCATCAACTCTGGCAAAGTAATGTGACAATTCCCATTCCCATCAACTCTGGCAAAGTAATGTGACAATTCCCATTCCCATCAACTCTGGCAAAGTAATGTGACAATTCCCATTCCCATCAACTCTGGCAAAATAATGTGACAATTCCCATTCTTGTCAACTCTGGCAAAATAATGTGACAATTCCCATTCCCATCAACTCTGGCAAAATAATGTGACAATTCCCATTCCCATCAACTCTGGCAAAATAATGTGACAATTCCCATTCTTGTCAACTGCAAAATAATGTGACAATTCCCATTCCCATCAACTCTGGCAAAATAATGTGATAATTCCCATTCCTGTCAACTTTGGCAAAATAATTCGTAAATGAGTGGTGGTAATCACCAGTAATTTTTTTAATTTATTATTGAATATGATGTAAACTTCTAAACAGAGTAGTCTACATGACATATTCATGATTATTATGCTAAAACTCCAAACTTTTCAAACTACAAGTGTTTACTAAATCTCTCCAAAATTTAAAGCAATTACATAAATACAGTGCTGTTTACAAACTGAGACCAACATGTGAAAGCATGTCAAATTTCTATTTTAAAGCTCAGCTATGTCAGTAAAATGTGCATAATATTTTTAGCTTGCCAATAATTTGTACTTAAATTAATCTGACTTGCCATCTGTACTGAATTATTAGTCCCGTTCAGCTGGAAACAACAAAGACACTGATCGATGTCATATAGTGGAGTCTGTGTTGCTTGTTTTGTTGATTAGTCCTAACAGATTGTATCAACCCAGACTGTCCGAACATTATGTAATGGCAGATCTGGATCTGTGCAATTTGCATTTGGATCAGCCTTATAATCCAGTATATATTGCATTTGACCAAAACCAGTGGATTTTGGTATTAAGGTGATTGTTCTAACTTGCTACAAGCTACAAATAATACATCTGGTACATGGTTTTGGATTTAATTTTAGAAAGGGCACTCCTTCCACTGTTAAATATAGATGGCAAAAAAATATTTTATTACTAAATGTCTTTTTATATTCATTTCCAGATAATGACTTTTAAATCCAACTGCAAACTGCGTAGACTCAGATCTGTTATTGCATAATACAGCTGCAGATCAGATTCTCTGCAATTTGAGGGGAGTTAAAATAAAAAATATGGACCCTGATCTACCATTTCTTTATTGGACGGCATATCAGGGTCTATGTGTGCTGTTTGACCCGACCTTTACAAAAGTGTATATGGCAATGTATATGACAGACAAGAAGTGGTGCTTGAAGGTGATTTATTAATTACACGTTGCAGAACTGTTCATTAATTAATGTTGGCAGCTGTGTTATAAAAGAGGATACAGAATTTGTAATTGTTGAAAAGGAAACTACAAATGTAAGGATATGTTTTGAAGAATCATTGATTTACATGTTAGTATGAGAAAATACTTTTATTTTTACAAAAAAATTTGGTGAAAATTAAGAGCAATTTGAATGAAGAATGATAACTATTGCTTTAAAGTAAAATATCCATAAACAAGACGTCTGCATAAGACAATGATGAGGAAGTAGGTTTTAATATCTTGTTGACACATTAATAGTTCTAAATTCAAGGACAATACATGTTTATCTAAACCAGTTAGTACAGAACCATTTCCATAATTGATCCAGTTCATGTAAGCTGTTGCTTTTATAATTGATGAAGCTCACTGACCTTAAAGTTGTCAATTATCAGAGAAAGTCACACTGGAGTCTGATCTCCAGTTATAGTTCTTTTAGATGTTTTCTTTCCTCTCAAAGCTATTCTACTGATGCTATGAATGTTAAGCTGACAGTTATTGTCAGCTGCAGTCATGTCATGACATTGGGACTCCTGTAGGAAGATGATAGGGGATAAAGTAGAGTGGATAGTGTAGTGTGCATGCCACTGCTAGATGTGACATTTACCCTCATTGAGCGTTGCAGTATTTTCAACATGGTAGTCTTTAATCATCAAAGAGGAATTCTGTAGCAGATAAAATCAAGAAATTGGTGAGCTCTTTTTTTTCACCAAACAAAACAATAGTGAGGAAAAAATGAAGACTGTGTTTTGAACAATGTGTACTGTAAGAAACAATTTGTCATTTGAAATGAGACTGAAAATATTAATAATATGAGAGAAGTCTTGGTTACCTATTGTTTTGCTACTTGAGTTTTTTTTTAGTAACCTCCACAGCATGTAGGAAGTGGTGATAAGATGAATTAAGGAAGTGATAAAAGGAGGTTGTATGCCAGGCTTTCACATGTTACTGAATATCGGCTATCAATATCAACAGCTGTATATTTAAACAAGATAATACCTTGCCACAGTTGTAAGCATCAAAGGAAAAACTAATAAGGATTAATTTCAGACCAAGCAAGAGTTAGGAAAGGATATTGTTTTGTAAGTATTTATTTCTGGTGAATTCCATGTTATGTATAAATGATTTTTACCATGACTTTTTATAAACTAAATTAAAAAGTAGAGTATGAGATTGGAGTTAAAGAACATGTTGACTTTGGTAGAATTCATATTGCTAATTATCAGTGCTAATTACCAGTGCTGTCTGAACAAAGTATCTGAATATGACTTAGAACTTAATCTTAGGATATGTCCAAACACTCCAATTTTAAAAAAAAATATGTTTTCATTATAAGCATTCTAATTTGGTTGCAATCTAAATTATTTGCAAATTGTCATGGCAGATAAGCTCTTAAAAATAATACATACCACATTAAAAAGTACACTGCCAAACCTTTCTTTAAGGTCCTTTTGTTTTATAATCTTTGCTCCAAAATTGAAACCAAAAGGTAGAAGTAACAACAGC
The DNA here is from genome assembly GCA_016746295.1 of Potamilus streckersoni. NCBI lineage: Eukaryota > Metazoa > Mollusca > Bivalvia > Unionida > Unionidae > Potamilus > Potamilus streckersoni. The sequence goes on from JAEAOA010001970.1 coordinate 358,939, forward strand.
TGAATTTAGCAGTAGCAGATTTCTTCTCAGGGCATAAGTTTTAGCTGTAATAGAAATAAAAATTTAATGATAATAATGACATATAGATTAAAAATTATCAGAAAGCATGATTAATTATCCAGTTGTTTTAAATTTGCAAAATTGATAGTTTTGAAATTTTGAGAATTCAAAAGAATGAAACAATATGCTAGAAGTTTTAAATTGCTTTGAATAATAATGCAATTTTAAAACACCCTTTGAAACATTTTTAAGCTTAAAATACAGATTCGTTCTGAAAAAATATTGTAAACTTGAAATGATTTTTCAACTTCTATTGCAAATAATGGAGGTCAAGACCATCAATGTAATCCCAGTACACAGTATCCAGAATTTCTTTTACTGTACATAATTTGTCCAGTGGTCAAATATAAGCTCATCAAAAATAAAAGTTCACACTTGTTGCAAAGATTAAAGGAGATAGCTTGAAAATAACAACATAGCCTTTGATTCAGTATTGATATAGATCAGAGGTGTGCAACCATTTTGCAAAAGGGGTCACTTTGAGTTTTTTTTCTTCTCATTTATTGAGACAGTAAGCATATTTAAGGCACATTGGCAGGCAGGCACATGATGAGGCACAAGTTCAGAAAAGTTAGCTAACCTTTGGCAGAGGCTGGTTCTGGCCCATGGGCCATGTATTGGACAACACTGATCTAGATGTATCACATTATAAGACAATCTGACTTGACACAGTTGTGCAATGTACCTAAATTTGACAACGTTAATTAAAACAGCTTTAGAAATAAATCTGCCAGTCACAAATTTCCCAGTTGAAAAATTGAAAAGTTGCAAGAACTTGTAAGACATATTTTATTTTCTGTCAAGTTCTAACTCTGTAACATGCCAACACCATTTATTTTGGACACACAGCATCACTCACATAACTTGAACTCTGATGCCAATTATTTTGGTCACATGGTATCACTCACAAAACTTTTTCATAAACCTTCTCTTTCTGTGACTTTAAAAATTCTAAACAACTCAACAAAAAAAGAAAGAGTGATATTGGGCTCCATGCATTTAGAATTTTTAGACTTATAATTTTCAGGCATACTTTTTTGCTTCCAAGATCGCATCTTAGACGCTTTTTAAAAAATTATTTTCTTAGCTCTACTGGTCCCAGACAAGAAGAACTTGTTGGATGACTTATTGTACTTTGTCAGTCATCTGTTGTCAGTCATCTGTTGTCCAGCTGCACGTTGGAGCCTCTGAGTAGCTCATTTTGTGGAGCATTGGACTTGTAATCCAAGGACCAGGATTTTGATACCTTAGGATATAACCAAATAATCATTAACATGTTAAAAGAGACATTAAAACTGATAAAAACAATTAAAAGGAAAACCATCTGTTCATTAGCACAAATTATTGCTATATTCTGCTACCTGGCAATTTACTATACAAGTTTGAATACTATCTCTATGCCGACCAACTCATCAGTATTTTTAAGAGCAACAAAATTAGCTCCAAATTACATTAGACCCCATTACTTTGCTAGTTTTAAAGACTTACTGAAGTCAGTCTAATTTATTTCTTGGAAGTAATTTTTTAAAGTAAGCACAATTCTTTTTAAATAGGTGTTTTTAGATTGAACTTTTGCAAAGTGTAAAATTGCCAATGCTTATTGGAGCAATTCCATTGTTGAATCCTTAGTCTTGGAAGTATGTAGTTTTGCATATTGTAGAGCTCTTCAGTTTAGGATGAAAGTAAATATAGCACTTTAAGTTTGTGATCCCATAATGCCAAAATGGATGTGATTGGTTTTCAAAAGTAGATGGAACTTCTGGTGTTTGACTTGACACACACACTCATCCCATTGTCTTGTTGGTCCTTAATGAAAATGATACCATTTGGACATCCAGTATGGCTGCCACAGTAGTCTTTATGGAAATCTTTTTGCTGTCCACCAAAACAGATATTTATACGGACATGGGCTTTTCACTGTAAGACTTATTATAATGTCTAGTTGGTTTCAAATGAAAATGGTCCTGATTTGACCTCCAGTATGGCTGCCATAAAAGCCTTCCAGAAAATCATGTTACTCCTGAACTGGAAGTCATATTGACATGGTGTTTTCACCAATATAGTATCCTGTCAAATTGGTTTTAAATTAAAGTTATGAAAATCTCACATCCATTTTGGCCTGGACTTTTTTTGTACCTAACTGGTTGAAAATGAAAATCGTACAGATCTTTCATCCAATATGGCCATCTTGAAAATCTTGCTATCATTGAAGAACTATTGTATTTGAGAAAATTCTCATTTTCATGGAAATTCTTTTCTTTTGGTCAGTAGAGCTTCAGTTTCTTTAAGGAACTCTTGTATAAATGTTATTTTGCTAAGTTATGGTATGGATTTATAAGTTGCCATGTTTGTCAGTAATTGGCCATTATATGTATGTATACAAGTTGCTGTTAGGCTCACTTCCCAGTACTTTTGTAGGTTGATGAGCCTAACAGTAACATTATAGGGTGGAAGTCAGTTGCATTGAATTCAGGTAGCACTTTTAGTGGCAGCTTTAATTGGCCATTCAAAACATTGTACCTGTATTGTAATCATTGAAAAGATGGATGGATGGATCTTTTTGTTTATCATATTATTCTGTCCCCTAATACTTATGTGAATGTTAATTGGCTGATTCTTGTTCATCTTCATCTTCAGAGCTTCAAATCAGGTTAGTTTGAACATGAAGATTGCAGCGTGAGGTCAGATAAGAGTAAATATTGCATGATCTTCTTGGATCAGAAAATTATTTTTCACCAAAGGGCAAAATTAGCAGCAGTCAGCAATGGTTATTGATGATAATCGTGATTTGATATCCAGCAGAAATTGTGTATTTATATACTCTACTCCTATTTGAGAATATTTCCCCTTATTTCTTCTTTAACAGGTAGAATTTTATATTGATTTTTAAAAACATGTTAACAGATTGCTTACAAATCCAAAGACATGTTATGGAAAGGTCATTTGAAATATGATATACTGGTACCATGTAGATTTGCTTATAAGATGGATCCAACTGCAAAAAGCACAGATACAGATCTGTTGTCACATAATGCACTGGCAGTACAGATCTGTTGTCACATAATGACAGATTTGGGCCTATGCAGTTAGGAATAATTGGTGGAAGAAATAGCACAGGCCACATTTAGATCTATGGATGCATTATTTGACAGCAGATCATGGTCTGCATTACCTGCTGTTGGATGTGACACATAAGTGACCATATAAGTAGATCATATGTTTACATAATGCCACCACTGTTTTTTGTTTATTAATAGCTTCCTCAGTCCCAGATTGCAATGATTGACATCTGTGGAAGTCAGATGTACAAATTTCCCTTCATGGTCGTCCATGGAAGGGCAGTTAGCAAGAGAATTAGATGCAGTTGCTCCTCACATTAGGCAATCTTGCAGGGTGAAGTGTTCAGAGTAAAACAAGTTGGAACAAAAAGATACTACAGGACATGAATTTTTATTTCACTGAATAGCATCAGAACTGCCATGACTGAATTAAGTACACAGCTTGAAGAAATAATTTTATGAAAAAAAAAAAAAATCAAACATCACAACCTATAGCTGGGCACTATCAACCTCACCAGTCAGTGGCTGCATGGGCAAGAGGTAGTTGATCAATTCTGGAAGCCATGTAGTATTGACTTGAATATATTGGCAGTTCTGGTATAGGACTGCTAAATCCTAGTAGATGTCATTGATATCTCCCACTTTTGCTCTGCTAAACTTAGAATTTGCCACCTGAACAGTTGTCTATCACAGTTGAAGTCGGAGGACTTTTCTTTAAAAGCTTAAATAATTCAGAAACAGTAGTGAATCTGCAGTACAACTGGATACATTATGCATTTGTGCTGGGGAAGAATAAGAGTGATGGCTTGATTTTGGTCATCCTGCACATATGTGCTTTAATTTCTGGGCTTTTCCTTTTTGGTGTTATGTTATAATATAGTGGCATTGCTACTGAACAATCTTACTAATTTTATGAGATGAAAGAAGTTAATTGCCTTTTCAATCTGGCTTGGAAAGAAAGCCAGAATGGATTAGTTTTGTGGAATGTCTTAGGATTGATTAGATGAAAGAAATCAAGTGTGATCATGATTATGTTTAATTAAGTTAATGAAAGGAAAATTAATTACAATTTATATTAATTCTTTGAGAGGGACTGCTCCAGTTGAAACAGTTCTGTTGCCATGAAAGACTTTTAATATTATCGATGAACTGCAATTTCATCTACATCTTTACTGATGTTAGCCAAGTATTGATAACTAAAATTTTGGAACTAATGCACTGCCAATCAAATGAAGAAATTTGATTTTTTTGTAAAACAATATATTGGAAAACATTAAGACAGTTTCTGTCACTGAATAGAAAGCCTTGATTTACTATTAATATTAATGGTGTAAAACAAGGATATTAAATATTACAGTGTGGAGTTCTCCATTGATTTGTAATACACTAAAGTAAAATTGAGATAGTTAAGCACAGTGCATGACCTTATGCAAGGTTAAAAAACTACTTACTGTATGTTTAATTCAGATGCAGGGTGCATAAAGCTAAACCAGTTCAGGAAAGAAGGAACAAACTTAAAATCCATGGCTGAAATGCAACTTTAATTGAGAGTGCAGTCATGAACAAGATATTTAAGAAGTCTCGGTCAATTTCGCCATCTTTCGAAATACCGAAAATATGTCTACCCCATCAGAAAAAGTCGATCGACCACACAACCACATCATCACATTCAGATGATCAGTCACAGTGTTTACATGTTCCTAATGAGCTTCGAATGCGCTCATCGAGTTTTGATGCTAGCAGTCTACACTTTCAATCGGACCAACTAAATGTTCCAAAGCAAGGGCGCCGCTGCCACTCCTTTGATTCATCTTGTTCAATTCAACTCTCACCAGGATCTTCTGATGAGAATGTTTCCGATCGGAAAACTGGATGTAATTCAAAGTTGTCAAAATATTCCCGCCTTAACACTTCTCTGGATATTCCCAAGCTCTGTATTCACTGTGTGCATACAGAGGCCAAGGCAAAGGAACTGGAAGCAGAACTTAACATATTTTGTAACATATACAATAAAAATACTGGTACATACAGTGATGATGTTAGTTTAAATTCAAGTACAAGTTACACTAGCAGTTCCAGTGAGTCCCTGTCGACAGATCAAACACATTTTTATTACTTGTCAGATGGTGATGATAAAGGAAATGAGAGCTGTAATCCAGAGAGGGATGAAGAATGTGTTACCAATGACAGACAAAAACTAACATCTCCTAGCTTCAGTTGTCATAGTCGTAGTTCTGCCACTAGTTTTCAACGGCAGATTAGTATTGAACTTGAAACGGATAGCAGAGAAAGTGAGAAAAGTGCCATAGATAAAGGAACAGATGTATACACAAATGTGCTCACATTAGAAGTACCCATTATAAAACAATATAGATCATCTTCTTTGGATGCCTGTTACCTTAAGGTCCCAGATGTGGGTAAAGGAGCTGGGAGCTCAATCCGGCGCCAAGCCTCATTTGAAATCGATGTTGTGGATGCTCCTATTCAAGTACGCTCAAGTTCAGTGGATGTAACCTTGCCGACAGAACAGGATGCTAGATACAAGGCCATTCTGAACTCATCGTAAGTAAGAAATTATATGGGGTTTTTTAATTTTTGTTTTGTCCTCTGCAAACAAGGAATACTACTAGTATACTAGTTTTAATTCATCTATAAGAATTGTTTATATCTGCTTTGAATGTTTTAAAATTATAAAATCTCTACTCTTTTCTGCATGATTGCAAGTGTTGTGGTTCTTATATGCACAAAGGTAATTTCCAAAGAATATTAACTGCACTGCTTTTTAATTTTGAGAAATACTTTTTTCTTTACTTTGCGAATGAAACAAGTATATGCCCATTTTGTTGGAAAATTTACTGCATTGCAGAAATGTGAAATCTGAATACTTCATCAGATATACACTCCTGGTAGAATTAAGTTATGTCTTTATGTAGGATTAAGAGACAACTTTTTTTGGAGCTTTTTAACTCAGTATTTACTGACTGTCCAAAATAATAAACATTGCAGTAATGTTCCAAATTTGAATTGACTGGATGAACGTTGTATCTGAAAAATGAGGCCAAAATGAAATAAATATTGCAATACATATTCATACTCAATAAATAAATTTTCTCCATGTATATTTTGAAGCTGACATTGAAAAAGAACAAATATTATCTTGCATATGATTTTTTGGTAATAATAATAATAATAATAATAATAATAATAATAATAATAATTACTTTAATGAGTGATGGTAACACAATTAGCATAGAACTACAAAGGAATTAATTTATTTTAGCTGCATCTCTGAAACCATTGTATATACTGGGTTTGGAAGAAGGATTAGAGTGGGCATTTCTAATCTCAACTGGAATACTATTCTAGAGCAAAGTTCCAGAGTATTGGAAACTTTTAAATAATTCCTTATTTGGTTTCGGAATTTTATAATGTTTGATATATATGGATCATGGTTGGGGAGTATTGCCAGGTAACCTATACTAGAATAATGATTGTAAATATTCAGGAGCACTATTATTGGTTATCCTGTACATTAATTTGGCTTTTCTCAAACAGATTCCATCTTTAATAGATTACTTTTTTAAATTACCAGTTATATTTTCCTTGTATTCTTCCTGGATTGATATTTTGAAGATGTGGTGGCTTTGTTATGTTTTTATTATTTGAATTACCCCATACTGTATTACAGTAGTCTAAACAGGGTTGTATATAACTGTTATAAAATAGTTTTCTGTGCCTTTCAGGGAGCAAATGTCTTATTTTACTGAAAAGCCAATTAAACTTGAATTGACTAGAATGTATAGTCCATGATAAGTTATTATCTACCAAAACACCAAGTAGTCTATCATGACAGACCATTTGCAAATTTGCATCTTTCCTTGTAAGACATAGTTCATCAATATCAAGATTTTCCATTTTTGTTGTGTTAAGTAATATTTTAGTTTTACCAGTATTTACCACCATGCCATTGCATGTGCACCAGTCGTTCAGTTTGTTTAGAGTATTTTGTATAGATATTTCGAGTTCATGCTTTGTTTTGGATGTTTGACAATGTTGTTGCATCGGCATAGAGATCTGTAGATGATATTGTTTCCCTTAGTAAATGTGGTAGGTCATTAATAAATAAAATAAATAGAAATGGACCTCAAATTGAGCCTTGTGGTACTCCATCTAATTTTTCCAGGTTCAGACAGAACATTTTTACATTAACATTTTGTGTTCTCAGTTAAGTATGAAGCAAACCATATATTACTGTGCTTTTATCACCTTGGTAGATTTTCAGTTTCTTCGAAAGGATTTCATCATCCACCATATCAAAAGCTTGTTACCACTATGAAAGCCATATTTTATTTTGGGGTTTTATCGAACTTTAAGAATTGCTTATTTCATCATTATATCCAAAGTGTTTGAGAATACATAAGTCCTGTGCATGTCAATGAGGTGTTATTGCTTCTGATTAGTTGAGCATCTCACCACTCTGCCTGGGGAATACATGAGTTCTATGCATGTCAATGAGGTGATATTGCTTCTGATTAGTTGAGCATGTCACCACTCTGGAGAATACATGAGTCTAATGCATGTCAATGAGGTGTTATTGCTTCTGATTAGTTGAGCATGTCACCACTCTGGAGAATACAGGAGTTCTGTGCATGTCAATGAGGTGTTATTGCTTCTGATTAGTTGAGCATGTCACCACTCTGGAGAATACATGAGTCTAATGCATGTCAATGAGGTGTTATTGCTTCTGATGAGTTGAGCATGTCACCACTCTGGAGAATACATGAGTCTAATGCATGTCAATGAGGTGTTATTGCTTCTGATGAGTTGAGCATGTCACCACTCTGGAGAATACAGGAGTTCTGTGCATGTCAATGAGGTGTTATTGCTTCTGATTAGTTGAGCATGTCACTACTCTGGAGAATACAGGAGTTCTGTGCATGTCAATGAGGTGTTATTGCTTCTGATGAGTTGAGCATGTCACCACTCTGGAGAATACATGAGTCTAATGCATGTCAATGAGGTGTTATTGCATCTGATTAGTTGAGCATGTCACCACTCTGGAGAATACATGAGTCTAATGCATGTCAATGAGGTGTTATTGCTTCTGATTAGTTGAGCATGTCACCACTCTGGAGAATACAGGAGTTCTGTGCATGTCAATGAGGTGATATTGCTTCAGATTAGTTGAGCATGTCACCACTCTGGAGGCTATATTTCTGAACCAGTTTTTATTAAATTTAGAATATGTTATCAAGATACTTGTCCCATGGAAATTAGCAAAGTGCACACTTATGCAACATATTTACTGGAATCATACTACATAATAACTAGACCAGAAAGGAATAGTATATATATATATATATATATATATATATATATATATATATATATATATATATATATATATATATATATATATATATATATATTAGTTGGAAGGTTACAGTGAATAAACATGGCATATGAATTGTAAAGAAACTGACTGACTTCATTTTTTTATTTTTTTTTATTTTTGCTTTTATTGTCTTCAGAAAACACAAGCCTTGTATCTTCACTTTTAACCTTGCTGGGCAGTTCTGTTGTTGCACAGTTTTGCCTGACTGCTGTAATGCTTTTTCATGCCATGTGTAAACTTACTGGGATTATCTGTAGCAAATTTAATGATAACTGCAATACTGTCTTTGAATGACAATAAATATAAGACACTATTCTAGGTTGCAGGATTTTTCTTTATATTCACCATTTACAGCCCAATTGAAGTTTTTCCTCTTCCTTATTCTATATGTCATCATATCTGCAATCATGAAAGATGTAGTGGCAAATGTTGAACTTAGTATACCACCTTTAAGTCAAACTGTAAACTATAAAGATCCTGATCTGCTGTAGCATAATGTGCCTGTAAATTAGGGTCCATGTTTGTTCTGCTGATTACTCCTGTCAAACTGCATAGAAACAGATCTACTGGTATGTTTTATGCTGGCAGATCTAGACCTGTGCAGTTTGCAGTTGGAGTTCTCTTGTATGCAAGTTTATAGAATTTATAGTCAGTCAGGATTGGTGGGTGGTTTCTGAGAGAAAGTATTTGTCAGAATTATCTAATAAAGATGTAGAACTTTTACAAACTTATACATGATCACACACACACACATACACACACACACACACACACACACATTTTGCTCTCTGTGTGACTCCAAAGCATTTTTACATACTTATGGGTACAAAGGACAGTTTTTTACACAGACTTGATCCATATGCCTATCATATAAACTAGTAAGCTCAAAAAGGTCATGTTTTGATTGCTGTAGTAAAAGAAAATGTAACAATATCATTGACTTGATTCAACAATGGAAGATAATAGCAAAATATGTTTATGTATTCCTGCTCCAAATTTATTTATGCATTTTTCAAAACCCAACAATACTTCCTACACAACATGATGCTATAAGTGCAAATGCAGGCACATCCCATATGTGATAATTTTGAGTAACATTGCATACTAAATAGCTTTTTGCAATTAGAGCATTTGGTAAGGTCAGTTCTACTTGCCTTGAAATGATATGGTTGGCTAGTTCAACTTCCTAGTGGACTGTTGGTATTCACTGACTACATACTATGAAGTAACTATGTGAAGTGTACATGCTTCATATCAATTTCAAGAACAATGCAAATCCAAACTACATACTAAACAAATATACAAATACATGTATATCTTTAATTTATATATAAATTTCAGGCGCACTATATCCAACAAGGGTTTTAAATGTTTACAAACAACATGTTCTATGTTTTACTTGTTTTGTCTATGTTTTGTATATGCCTTTGAAACTTTGAAAAAGACTCATTAAGAGTTCTCAGGCTAATTAGATACTAGTTTTGCACTGTTTGTCATCAGTTTATTGAATGTAGATATATATAACAGTATTGGTTGGAAAAGTCACATAGGCTGAAGTTAAAAAATTTGAAACTTTACCTCAAGACCTTATGAACAGCACCTTTTTTGTTCTTATTTAGTACAGTGTTTAGATTCATATTTGTATAAGTCACAATCATTCTTCAGTGCTTGTATCAAGGATTTTTTTATACCCATACCTTAAAAGCTTTATGTATGTACAGTCAGCAGCAACTTAATTGTTATGATACACAGGGTTTGATATCAACAACATTACTGTAATAATCCACAAAGTAATCATATCACACAAAGTGGATGTAAGAATGAAACTTTGTATGTAGGTGATCTGATTAAATGGTAACACAATTACAATGATTTGATTTTATTGCATGTTCCCTCACATCTGAATTGCATGTCTGCATGTTTGACTATTTCAGATCTATTTCTTAATTCTCAGTCCAGTGTTATAGGTTCAGTCTTTATTTTTACTTGATTCTTGTTCTGTGATTACCATTATAATCTTCTCTGTTTCATTTCTTTTCTTTTTCAGTGCATCATTAACACCTTCCAAATAACTCAAAATAACTTTAATACAGGTATTACCAGGTAGTTATCCTTATTGTTTCCCTCATGTATGTTTGCCCATCAATTAAGTTTCCTTGCAGGCAAGATAATTTTGAGTTATTGAGCCAAAGAAGACCAAATTTTCCGATATCTGATATGTGTTTCCTAAGACACACACCACAAATGCTTAGGTTCAGGTGATTGTGACTTTATATTTCAGCTTTTGCTTAGTTTTGAATAGTTTGGACTTAATGTTCAGGAAAAGAAAAATTCATGAGGTACACAAATGAAATTTGTGGTGGATATTAATTTTGAATGATTAGATGCAATTGATCTGAATTATCTTCAGGTGTTACATGAATTTTAAATATTTTTAAAGAGATTCTCAAAAGTTTGACTGTAAAACAATTTTTGACAAAATCTTTATAAACTTGACTAATCAGAAATCAATTGAGGTATACACAAATAAGTTGTTTTGTATACATATTAATTTTATAGTAGTCATTCCATTTTAATACAGATATTTGATTCATTTTTTACAAAAATAGTGTTCATAGTATGAATCATTGGCAAAAATCACTTACAAATAAGGATCTTACGAGATTTTACCATTACAGCAATTTTACCATTTTATCATTTTTTTAAAAACTTTTTTCTTATATGGTCCCTGTAAGTTGATTTTTATTGTTGTTATATTGCACATCCATCTTTACATCTGTTACTGACTTTAACAATAATGTACAGCCTATGGATAGCAGGCTTGATAAAAATCACAAGTATGACCATTTGGCAAAGAAGCATTAAACAATAAATTTCATTGGCTGACTGAAATATGTTTCACTGATTTTGGTTAGGTTGGGAATAATTTCAAGGCACTGCACATGTCTGTATAGCTGCATGTATTTTCAGTGTAAAGTAGAGGAAAAATGTAGACTGTCTGAAACAGACTTTAGAGGGGAATGGTCATTCAAGCATGACATTCAAATCCCAGTACCAAGGCTTATGGCAGGAGAGAAAGATAAGGATCCCAGGTGTCCTGCATTGATAAATTTCTGCAATCAGAATTCACTTATTCCAGTAGTATATACTTACAGTAATATATACTTAAATCAGTTGTTGCTGAATCAGATTAATACATGGCTTGCTGCAGTTTCCTTGTTGACTAATATAACCATGTCCTGAAAAAAGATTTATAAGGGTTCAAGGAAATTGTGGAAAACTGTGTTTTATACTGCTTCATATGGATGGAGTCAGTTAAGTATATAATGTTACTAAAGTGAGCTTCATAATTAAATTAATAGATTGATGACATGAGTGATTTTGATCATAATTTGTGCTTGCATATCTGTCATAAAAATGCAATTGGTAAGAATATTTTTGCCACCCACCCACCCTTTTCTTTTTTTTTTTTTCTAAATGCCCCCACTTTTGACAGTGTGGATTCCATTTTGTATCCATATTTTGTGCAACCAGCCATCAACAGTTGTTCTTGTTACCATTCTGGAGTTTATATTTCTGAACTAATTTCAATCAGATTTGGGATTCGGTGATCAAAATCTTGAAAATGTGCTATTTTGATTGAGATTCATGTTTTTCCATGCTTGAGGTGCTCTTGTATCTGGTTGACTAATGTTGCTACCACTCACTGACAGGCCCTGATCTGTGTCTAATTTTGATCAAACTTGGAATGTATGCATGGATCATATAAGGTCTCAAACAAATTCAGTAATGAGTGTAAACCATGCATAATAATGAGGTGATCATGCATTTGGTTGGCAGACCTTGCCAAACTTAATAGAGAAAAAAAAATAGCAGTTTTGTATATTATAGCATTTAGAGAAGTAACCTCTGATCAGGTCTGTTGAGATTCACTGGTTTTGGATTGCAAAGAAAGTTCTCCCATTTCAAAAACTTTACAAGCTTTAACAAAAATAATTTGAGAATACAGGATTCATTAATTTCAACAGGCCAAGTTCTATAAATTAGCAAATATTTTCATAGTCAGGATTCACATTCAGTGAGCTTATAAACATAAAATTATTCAGACCAATCCTTCCAGCCCTTTTTTTAATCATGAAGTCAGAAACTACTCATTTTGCTGGACCTATTAGATAATGAGGCATATAAGTGCACCAAACTCCTCTTTCCATGCCATGCTTTTACTACATGTATATATTTAGTTTCACAAACTTTCTTTTGTTAGTTGCCCAGGTGTGTGATATCAGGCCCACCTTGACCTCTTGTGTAGTTTGGCCTTCAAGTTCAGTCTTTTATCAATCTTGCTGACTGCAGAATCTGTTTTTGGATGTACAGTTGTTTAATTCATGCTAATTTATATACTTATATAAAAACATTACTAATGTTTTCAAGTTTGCCATTGTTTCCTTGATATATACCTTTAGCAAGTTTCTACTTTTTTTTAAAGATCATACTGATGTATCACGGCTGTTTTTGAGCCCAAGTTTGAGCATGAGAAATTTGTGCCAAAGGAACAAACAAATGATAAAAGATCTGCTGTTTTTTTTATCTTTTTTGGATGGGATGGTGTCACAAACTACTACTAAAATTAATGTACACAATTCCCTTGGTAACTCATGCCCAGATAACTTGAGAACCTGCTTATAATGGGTGGGCAGGTGTTGATCCCCCATATTCCTAAATAGAAAATTCAGAAAAAATTGACTTTTATTTGTTGAACATGAAGAAAATAGCAATCAAAATTGGTCAATGAAACCTGATGCTTGTTTCATTGTCGAAAACAGCAGTTAGTGTCTAGAAATTTGAATCAACACAATGAAGTCTCATCTTTTAATAATAAGTCCTAATAACTCTGTTGCATTTCGTTACAAAACAAAGTCTCAGTACACAGTAAATACAAAATTTTGATCAGTGAAAATGTTACTGAGGCTTACCATAACAGCACTTTAAGAAATAAATCATAACAACATACGTTTCATCAGGTGAAATTTGTGTTTTCATTGTATATTTTGATTTCGGTTTAGTGTAATCATCATAAATGTGATATGCTCTGTTGTATTAAAGTGTATAAATTGTGCATCTGCTGTCAAAGCATTGTTTGTGAGCATTATTGTCCAAAACTTATTGACTGCTGATTGTGTTTTGATTTCCATTGGCTGGCATATATGTTGTATTGTTAAATTCAGTTAAAACCAGACCTGTTTTGTATAATCATGTTAATTATGTATTTTCTATGAAATCAAATAAAGGAAAGGGAATGGAAAACGCTAAAGGCCATTGTTACAACTTTGTGGTCCTAAAAAAAGTAAGAAATAAGAGTGAGAAGCAAAATGCTTTTTAAAATCCAACAAGTTATTTATTTCCCTAGACTATAAAGTGAAAATATAAAAATAACTTACAATATTACAAATTACATCCCAAATAATCCTAGAATTTTGAACACAAAGTATGAATGTTAAAAGTTCTGAATAAACTTTTGTGGTTTTCCAAAATAATTTCAATGCTGAAAGTGTTGATGTGCCTCTGATGGCCTGTAAGGTGCAGATGTGCCAAGATTTGTTTTTATTCACAGTAATATAATCCAAGGTTTCCTTGATTGAATTCACAATAATTTTCAGTTAATGTCTCTTTCCAAGAATATAATTGAGCATGTTGTATTTCTCAAAAAGAATACTTTGAATAATTCCAAATCAAAATATTGTACACAATAATGATTTCTACCAAGATATTATTGTAGGAATAAATAATTCTTCCAGTATAAAAGATTATATAACAAAAAACTAAGACATAAAGAAAACCCCAATGAGGGTCAAACATTTGTTGTTCTAGAACAATTAGAAGACTGTTGCCATAAAACATGTCACCAGATCTGGCTATGTGAAGAAATACAAAAGTCAGTTAAGGATGATAATCCTAATAATTATCCTTCAGTCAGAAAAAGGTAAACAATGTGGTTTATAAAACTATGACTGATATTGGACAAGATGGCTATTAGTTACAATTTTACATTACCCCTGACGTTGATGGATCATTGCCATCTCATCTCTGTCTGTGTGAGTCTGAGTCCAGACTTGGCTAAGGGGGTAAGTGAGAAAGCCTGCCAGTAGCTTCTTGTGGTCAGTGGTTCTTCCAGGGTTTTCAGGTTCTAATTTCTCTACCATTAATACTGGCCGCCATGTATAGCCTATCTTGTGCTGACAAATGGCGTTAAACCCTATAATAACAACATTACCCATAGTATATAATGAAATTAAAAAAATCTGAAAGAAACTAACTAGCCAGCAAAATGAATACAGATCATACCTGCATAAGAGCCAGTGGTCATAGTTGCGTGTCATATCAACTCATTTCATTTTTCCACTTGAATATTATAAATATTGTATAAGTGTCAGTTAATTTGCCTTAAATTATCCTAGTCATGTGACCAAAGAACTAGCAACTAAGTGAAATAATAGTACCCAGTGAATTCAAAGCTATGTTGAAAAAGATACAATTTATTATGAGGCAAGCTCCTAAAGTTTAATGAATTCATGCTCAGAGATTTGCTAAAGGATGAGTAAAGATTTCACTACTACTTGCAATGAAATCACAGAATCAGTATTTCTCTAATGAAACAGTTTTTAAAAAATTGAGTTTTATGTTTACAGTGCTTTTACAAAATAAATGTCTTCACATTTTGAACAAAAGAAATTGGGTTTCTTTGTGGCAAAAAGATTGAGTGTTTTGCATGTACATATGTTTACTTGTTAAAACCTCTAGGAGTTTTGTTTTTAGCGATCTTCCAGAGATTGGTTTATCTTAAAAAAGAAAGGTAATTTATACAGAAAAACAATTTTATTAGAAAAGCTGTTTTGTTGAAAAATTCTCCCAACATGAATATAAAATGTATATTCAGCCATTACAAAGTGCTTTTGCCCCACCCACTCACAGTCTAGCTGAGATATCAGCCCCTTCATTTTTCAGAGGTACCTTGGTAACTTTCACCATTGCTTGTAGTATGGTATATGTTTTTAAACTCCATCAAAGGAGACATGTACTGAAGAGTTTTGTGATCTCTAGGTTTGATTTTTTTTTCCTTGGTAATAATTTCATTGAGTTGGATAGGCATCAGGTGACAGTAAAATGATGTGTATAATCAGATGCTGGGCTCTCTAAACAGAGTACAAGGACAAATGGAACAATCATAATAACTGAATACCCTGCATTCTGTATGATAGCTTCTTTTTCACACTATCTTTGAGCCAAATTAACACTTGCTTTTCATTTAGGAAAAGCAAATTGGTTGTTGGATATGAAAATTGAGATTGAGGTCACTGTGACCTTCTGGTTGGTGCTTTCTAGTCAGCCATATCTTGCTTGTGATTATATACTGGGCAGGCATATAATATCACTGTCATTTTGATATTACAAGGGCATGGTCACTGATGATTCCTTCTTATGCCCTTTATGGCCAAGAACCAGCACTGGTTTTCTTTGGCAGTTTTCCAATGCACTGCATAGTGGGATACCATCTAAGTGCCTACTTAGTGTAATGCAGCATTGTCTTTGAGGTGGTGGTTTGGGAACAGAGATGTTCAATAAGATTCCTTACAAAGGAGCTCCAAAAGGAAGTCATGTGAATTCTTGCTATCTGATCTTGTAATCAATGAGCAGAATGGAGCATGAAAACGAAGTCTGCCAAATTAGTGAGTAAATTATAGAGTTTGTGTCATCAGTCGGCAAGTACTGCAGCCTAATAATTATACAAGCCTTCGGCATTTAGTCGCTAGCTCTTTAATGACATAGGATTTTTAATACTTCCCTGTAATATGTATGATAATGTCCGAATCTCTAAGTAGAGGAGAAATTCTGTTTTCTGTTGGACTGTATTAATTTTGGACTGCAAGTCCTAGGAAATAACCTGCCTCAAGGAAAAGTTTAAATCTGGCAGTTATTCATTTGGTTACCATGGATTTGTCCAGATTATGGCTGTAGTATAGATAATACAGCAGATGGCAAGTAACATTTTTTTTGTCTCGCAAGAATAAAAAAAAAAAAATTTAATACAAAAGGGCATCATTATGTTGTTAGCTCAACTGTCCACAAGTCCAATTGAGCGTATGATGTTGATTCTCTGTCTGTGACCTGTTTGTGCATCCATTGATCAAACTTGGAATTTAGATTTTTTTCCATCAATATTGTTGGAAAAGTTATAATTTTAAGCAAGATCTGTACAAACCAGTAAGCTGATCTCATATTAATGGCTTTGTTACTACTCATGCAACCTTCTCTAATGTTAATTAAGCTTGCAATGTGTGCTTGCATCTTGAATGTCTTGGACAAGTTTGATAATGAGTGAGATATATACATTTCTGTGTGTAATTGGATAAGGTTGTAATCTCTGAAAGGCATAGTTCTGATCATTTGATCAAACTTGAGATATGAGCTTATATCATCTGGGTATTTGATAGAGATGTGAGAATATATACCGGGTACTCATTGATCCTATGAAGTTGTATTAAATGGGAATCTGAACGGCTTTGTTGTAGGTTCACACATGCCAACCCCCCAAGATGGGTATAAGCATAAAGTATAATTAATACTAATATATTAAGTGGCAAAAAGTTTAATCTGAGCATATAGGAAGAGTAATCTAGAATATTACATGTCATAATTACAGAAAACTACATGGAAAACATACATTTGCATATTACATGTCATAATTACAGAAAACTACATGAAAAACATACATTAGTTTTGCTGCTTAGCTGAAATTTTGTCACAGATGACTAAATCCATTTGGATTAGTAGTTAGTACAAACATATAGACATAAAATAAATTGATAAATTATTTATCTGTAACAGTCACTTTAGCTAGTCAACATATCTACAATAACTTTCACAAAGAGTCATAATTTCTACAAATGATTGTTGTTTTATATCACTTTTGAATTCTTATTTCAAAATTTTAAAAGTGCTATTGATTTAAGTTCTTTTCAGGATGTAGTATGTTTTTATGTTTAATAAATTCCCTCTCCTATCATTTTTCAGTCCTATAACATAAGTTAGTCACATCGATAAGTCTGCTGCATATGTGGTTCAAAATAGAATGAATCTCAGACACCCATTCAAAAAACCCGTCTCAGTCTCATTCTCGTAACTATATCATGTGGTTAAAAGAAAATAGGAAAGTAGACAGAGGTCTAGCCATGAACACAGTTTCTTGTATCATTGTTTCAAGTTTAACAATCAGTCATATATGCACTATAGAATAATACAAAAATAAGTTGTAAATAGGTTTGGTACATCAATTTAATTTGGCCAGTGAGAGGGCAGTTTTCCGTGAATTGCACTTGCATGTTAAATAGGCATGATCATGGCTATGTTGTGGTATCTTGGGAAAATAGTCTGGCATTCATTAATGGCATGTTTGCAAGCCAAACCTTTCAAGAGGCAGTTATTACAAGGTTGAATGCCTGAGCTAAGCATCTGTACCAGATGTATTACTCTGTAAAATCTAGCTTGAAATATCACACTTGACTCTTATATAAGTCACATGCGTAGGCAGAGAAGTGCCCTTCCTGGTGTTATTATACAGCATATAAGTACCACAAGTAAATTTTAAGCAACCATACAAAATTCTCTACACAACAGGAGCCTTCAATCAATCAATCAATCAATGTTATTCTTCTTGATCTGATTGATTTGGAAACTTATTTTGAAGAGGTACCTGGTTGTCCATTTTATTACCTGGGTTATTGTCAGTCAGCAAGTACCTTTAGTTTTAGATGAGTGTGTGTATGAGATGAACTCCTATTCATGAAATTATATTGCAATGGATGGCTGATCTTGTTACCAGTCTGGAAGCTGTGTATTTTATCTGATTTTGATACACTTAGATGGCAAACGTCATCAAGTATTGGATCAGTCCAGTGATTGGAATTTCAGTCAGATTTGCTCAAACCTGTTGATTTATATTATCATTGATTTAGACAGGTTGCATAACAACTGTGATGTGCATATATTGGAAGTATGTCTTGCATAAAATGGATGAGCTGGCTGTTACAAAGATCTATAGCATCTTATTTCAATACAGTCTAGCAATGCCTTTCATATTGCAAAGATCTTGGATAACTTTCATAATGAGCAAGAGACAGCTGATAATAATTATGTTGTACTTTAAAAAGCTTTTGTCTCAGACTATATTAAGATAGGAAATTTCAATAGTATCAAGAGTTGGTGCATATTTTGGTTACATATTTGGATGGGACAAAATATGTATACATAGAACTTGATGACAGATTGTGACCATAATAATGACTATACAAGTCCAAACAAAAGTTAAGATGGAAACTGAAAAGATAAATATAATGGCAGGAATGTATTCATTATAAAGTTTAGCCTTTCCAAAAAGAATTAAATATATAGATGTACGAGATAAAAATAAAATCCTAAGATTAAATGATTCTCTAAAAGGTCTATAGAATGAAAGATAAAGAATTATTAGAAGGGCAGTTATACAAACCACATTCTGCTAAAAGGTCTAAGATTTTTTAGATATATTTTTGAACATAAATTCTGTTGTCTGGATTTTATATGTTTCCCTTCATCACTACCTGACCTGGTGTATGGGGCATTACCTTAAGATTATTTTTCACCCTGATTTTTTACTTACGCGTATGTTTGTTTTATTTAGACACAACACAGACATACACAAACATTGTACACTCACAAATATTGTCAAATAAGAACCCTTCATTTATAAACCCAAGGTGCCCATTTGTTTCTTTAATAAAAAAGTAAAGAAAAACTAAAAGATCAAACCAAAAGTTGACAAAATTGTCCACTTCATTTCTTTTCTTCCAGAATCCACAATTTTCTTCATGAGAACATTCAAACTCGCACTTTCTTTTTGCCTGAAGTCTGGTTCCATAGCTGTGATTTACATTCGGTTTTGCTCCACCGTATATAATACTCCTCACTTCTGTTAGTCACTTGGGTGACATATTTTTCCAGCCTTTTTTATGATAAAACACAATTTTTATAATACATTAGATTTTGGATTTTTGATGCACAGAAAGATCTGTATGTAAAAATAATTTTCAAGCAAGGTTAAAAAAGTTGATTAAATCTTTTATTTCTTATAAAGACATCTTTTAATGTTATTTTAAAATTTGGGGTGTAAGTTTGGATCTCTGTACTTGATAAAAAAAATAATTAAACAGAATGTAGTGCCTAGACATGTACATGGGATGATTTTGTAAGATTATCAATGACTAGGAAACAATGTAGTTGATTACAAACTTGAAATGGTGTTTCTCAAAAATGATATGTTCTTAATCAAAGATTCTGTAAAGAATCTTATAGGTAAATAATAATAGTTGAAGTAACATTTTATCAGCATCATCAGGAAATCAGACAGATGTGTAATTTTTATGCAGTGTTATCTATAACTGGTTTTAAGAATTTGTTTTTCTTTTCAATTTTCTTATACAAAGATGTGGAATTATAAACAGTAATTTAACTGGGACAGATCATAGTTTACCTGCCAGTGGCAACCTCAAGCATGTCATCCATTTGTGTACTGTTTACAGGTAGTAAACTAAATTGAACTGTTTGCACATAAAAATGTTGCTGCTGTAATACCATGTAATGTGATGAAATACAGGCCAAACTAGACTGAATTAAAACAGGCCAAACTAATATTGTAAAAAAAGAAAAACTGGCCAAACTAGATTGTAATAAACAGGCCAAACTATAGACTGAATTAAACAGGCCAAACTAGACTGAATTAAAACAGGCCAAACTAGATTGTAATAAACAAGCCAATCTAGACTGAATTAAAACAGACCAAACTAGATTGTAATAAACAGGCCAAACTAGACTGAATTAAACAGGCCAATCTTAAAATTGTAATAAACAGGCCAAACTAAGTTGTATTCCACATTACAGTCTTGCTATCATGAATTCCTTGAATCTAGTGCCACTGGTTTTGTTGGAACTTAAACAGGCTGCATCAGGTTCTGTTATTATCATCTTGTCAAATAGATTACAGTTCTGCTAATCATAGAATGTTTTTCTATCAGTATTGTACTGTATATACTCACTTGTAAGTTGAGTCAGATCAGAGTCTTTTTGTTTGTTCTTTGCATACTAAACTGCACAGACCCAGATCTGCAGGTGGATCATGTGATAGCAGATCTGGGTTTGTATAGTTTGCAGTTGGGTTTGTCACATGATTAAGTATATATGGTAACCAGATATTGTCAAACATGAGGATAGAGAGTCTGTGTAAGATACCAATTTTCAGGGATTCAGCATAGGGACAGAATTTATAATATTATTATTGGGATAATGATGTCCCCATAATCATTAATGGTAAATTGATTGGATTGTAGAATAATCCTACTGTATATCTAGAGAGAAGCTGATAGTCATTACAAATTAATTG
The DNA here is from genome assembly GCA_016746295.1 of Potamilus streckersoni. NCBI lineage: Eukaryota > Metazoa > Mollusca > Bivalvia > Unionida > Unionidae > Potamilus > Potamilus streckersoni. The sequence continues at coordinate 379,922 of JAEAOA010001970.1, forward strand.
GTACTCATTGATGTGTTAAAGAAATTCAGATAGATGAAAGTAAAAACTTTGTGAGAGGATTTAAAATCTGAGGAAGATAAGTTTTTCTTTCTTATTTCACAATGTACTTAGAGATATTGATAACACAGATATTGAAGAAAACATAACCAATTATTTTTTGAAGTATATAGAGCCAAGAAATTTCAGTGAGAAAAATGTCCTATGCATGTACAATGGATTAGGAGTTCTTTTTCTCTCACACACATATTTATTATTTATAGTATCATTTTCAAAACATTTGAGCTGTAAGTTAAACAGTTAAAATACAGAAATGATAGAGCATTTATACAGAACAGAACAGAACAGGATTTAATTTTATTTCCAAATTAGACTGCAGTGTTTATATATGTAAATAATGAAATGTAGTTTAATGCCAGTAAATGGTTACAAAATCATGTCATGTTTAAATTATGTGGCTGCCAGTAACACAGTAAGTGTCCCAAATAACCCTTTACCTAATATAAGCACCTTTTGGCCCTTTGCTGATGTACCATACAGGTGCCTTTTGGCAATTTACCCATGTCAATATAAGTGCCTTTTGGCAACTCCATAAACAGCAGCCATTTTGAATGGGTTTTCATAGCCCCACCTTCAGGGAAAACCCGAAATTGCTGATATGGTTAATCATGTAGATTCACTGATTTGATAGTGAACGAGCTCTCTCAAGATTTTGAAGCACATACAAAATTCTTTTGTTAAAAATAATTATACAGCTATAACCGTATTTTACTCTTAAATCTTTACATACATAATATATGTGTACCAAAAAGGTAAAATGGTTAAAGATGTTGTTAAACGTAACATACACTTCCTTGCTTAATAGGCTTATGCATAGCGACTGCACTGGGTAACTATGCTACAGCATATCGAAGGGCCATACACTCTATAAGGGAAAGGGTTAAATGATATATTTATGTGCCCAAGCGTAGTAGGAATGTTTACTATTGTTTTCTATTGTTTATTTACTATTATTTTCTATTGTTTTCTATTAATTTTTTTCAAGTATGAATGATTTTGATTGAATATGGCATATTTAGAAAAAACCATAATCTGATGAGAATTTATTGATTGTGCATATTATTTAATATTACATTTACAGGTAAATTACTAAAAAAAATTCATTAAACTATAGTATTTACCTTTGAACATTTTATTTTTTGAATATCACTTTTATGATCAACATTTTGGGCATGCAAGACTTGGAAGATGATGGTATAGCTATTCTCAGTAATTATTCCAGGTAAAAAAATTATTTCAATATTAGTTCAGTAAATTAATCTGCCCATTAATATTTGTGTTAATTAGCAACTCTAAAAATTTTTTTATATATTATAACACTAGAAATGCCAAGTATAAAAGCAGTATAAATTACCATTTTTGTGTAAACCCCTCCCATTAAACCATGCTTGACCATTGATTGTGAATATTCAACACAGAGTAGACAATTGTCAATTACACACATTTCACTCCAGCACCTCACATGCCCATGGCCAGTACAGCCATCATTTCAAAGATATGTTTTTAATGGATATGTGGCAAATCTCTGACCAGAGAACATTTATAATGTTGCTATAGTCCTTCACTGTATTGCAGTCTTCCTTCAGCATTCCTCCACTGCATTAGTCTTTCTTCAAAAAGTCCTTCACTGCCTTATGGTCTTTCTTCAAGAAGTCTTTCACTGCATTACGGTCTTCAACCTTCAAAAAGTCCTTCACTGCCTTATGGTCTTTCTTCAAGAAGTCTTTCACTGCATTACGGTCTTCAACCTTCAAAAAGTCCTTCACTGCCTTATGGTCTTTCTTCAAGAAGTCTTTCACTGCATTACAGTCTTCAACCTTCAAGAAGTCCTTCACTGCCTTATGGTCTTTCTTCAACAAATACTATCTCAGTGGTACATGTATTCTCTCATATACTATTTAACAGAGCTGGGTACCATATTAAGAATATTTCATCATGGTATGCCATGGTGTTTTTGACAATGCCAGAATTATATTAGGAAACAACACTTGATTGTATTTGGGGCAGGGGCTTTACACTTTTTTGTTCAATTTCCGCTTGTCAATTGCTGGAGAAAAAATATACATTGCATTGATTTATAACAAAATAACATCATGATATTATTTTTTAAAATTATTATCATGAGATAAAACGTATCATCACAAAAACAAGTACATCTCCTTTCTCCACCCAAAAATAAAATGTCAGTTATGTTACAGTAGATTAATTTAACAGCTGAAAAAAATACCACAGTAAACTGGTATACTGGTAAAACTGCACCTACTATTTTGCATACTGGTAACTCCCACTCCTATTCATATATTGCGGATTGCTCCCTCCCATTGTGGAGGTACAACACTGACAGCAGGTTGCACTCTCCAATTAGGGAGGTAGAGCACCACAGCAGCAGGTTGTTCCTTTTTGGGAGGTTGAGCACCATGAATACAGTTTGTGCCATCCCCCAGCATTTACATGCAGGTGTGTCCCAAGTGGGTAGAAAGTACATCTTCTGGTCACAATAGCTTTATATGCTGACATCTTCTTAGCTACTACTTGCACCATTTCTTGCCATGCATTCTACTCATGAACATTCCTGTAGGTGCTTGTCTAAGCAATTTTTTGGTGGCTTGGTCAAGGATGAAGAAGGAAAGCCATATGCCAGAAGAAACATAGTTTATCTGTGTATACTGTTATAGTTCCTAGGTATGGATGAATTCCTGGCAAGGTTTTGTACTACTTGCAAATGCACTGCCCAGCCAGGGTTTAAGATAAATATTTGATCTTGCTGGGTCTCCCACTGTTTTATGGTTGACAGAAATGGGGTAGTCCTACAATGTAATACACAGCACATGTTTTTATTTTGGTGCTATGTCTTACTACCCTAAAAACAAGCCTTGCATAGCCAGTTCCAATGTCATTGACATTGGAATGAGGAGTCAGAGTTTTAGGAATATCTTACTTGACAGCCAATATCGACACTCATACTTTAAATTTTTGTGTAATTAGTATACTTACTGTGCTGTCTTTATCCTGGTGGAATTAAAATATGATACTTGCAAATGGATGCATTTTCATGTTCCGTTTACATACACTTGAATTTGTTGCAATGTGACGGTAGTTGAGGTATACCCAAGTATGTTCCAGTAGGCTCATGTGGAAGATCTGTTTCTTGAACGCAATGAAACATTGCTTATAGTTCCATTATGCATGATATATTTTTTATTCAATTCATTAAAGAATAATATTTCAACCTAACCCGGTTTTGGCATTGCTTTCCAGCCAACTGAAATGCAGGCCAACAGAACTTGAAAACAGGTCCATTTCTTTTGTGAGAATTTGAATTTATTGGAAAAAAGACGTCAGTTGTGTGTGATATAACTAAAAATTTTACTTTTGTTAAACTGTTAATTGACATCAAAACATGCTTCATTGAGCATTATTAGTTAAGCAGCAGAACCCATCACCCATCCAGAAGAAAAATATCTAGATGATGGGGCTTACGTTGTAAGACTAAGAAATGGGGGTAGAAAAAGGGTTTGAAAAATGGATGAATTATGAGTTTTCTGCTGGATTCTCATCAATATTTCCCTACCCGTCCATACCAAATACACCAAATACCTATAACAAAAACACCAAAACTAATAAAAGGATCAACGTAGAGGCAAAAGGGGAGTGGGGTGGGGTGGTAGGTTTATAGTGTTGAATACTCAGTTAATAATTGTGCTGAGATTAACTGTGAATAACTATTATCTTCATAAATATGTACTTTGTATATTCTTTTCTCATAGATTAACATTAATTTCAGGATAACTTGCCATACATTGAGGAGATCATCAAAAACATTATTCCATATGATTTCCGTTCACTTAACACATGTACCATTGTGTACTACGTCACTGATTTTTGTGTTGAATTGGATGCATTCTAGTTTTATTGTTTGATCTAAAGTAAACTTGTTTCTTTTTTTTAACAAAAGATCAACACTTTTTTTTTTAGAAACAATGTCGATCGAACATAGGTAGATAGATTTGATTGCAGTAGAAGTAAAGTGAAAAAAAATAATTCACAAGAGTTGATCATTATAACATGTATTCAATGGGTCTACAAATTTCAAACAAAGTAAATTAGAACTCGATAATAATTGCAGTATGTGACACATTTGACAATATCACTACACATTTCGAAAAAAATCTGTTCATTTTTTGTGTGTTACTCTTTGATTTCTCTGCCGCTGAGCAAAATTCCTCAGATTTCTCAACTGCATGATCTTAGCATAGTCAACATTTTGGGTCTCCAACCACTGTATAGCAATAATGAAAGATTATACTCCTATTGGCATGCCTTTGAATTTGTTTTTAATATACCTCCCTTGCTTGATTTGATACAAAAGACATTCAAAGTGATAAAACAACACAGGTTTCTTTTAATGGATTTTTTAAAATGCAACAAACACTTCCCCAAGTTGTTGATCAAAACAAAGCCAGCATGTAATTAGGTTCTCCCAGGTTTTAATTGACTCTTTCAATGTTTTCATGGAAGAGAATATGTTCAAATTATAGTGTTTACATTGAAGCAAAATTAAAGGATTAGAACATGATTTTCACCTTGCAAGACGTTTAATTAGTGTTTACTTCTTTCTCTGTTGCTACCTGTTAGCATTTACCATAAGTTTCATTGATTGCTTTTTTCACCATATGGTTTATCTACAGTGTATTGACAACTATTTCTCTCAACAAAAAAAACCTAACATGTTATGTGATATCTTATTATAACATGCAAATTTCACAGCATGGATTCTATCTTTACAGGTATTAATCACCATTTTCAATGATAAAATGAGCCAGACAATGTTATAAGGGGTTCATGTGTTACTAGGGAGTGGTGTAACTGCTAACTTTTCAAATACCTAGGTCTGCCCAAAATATTAAAGCTCTAATTTTGATATAAATGTTTAGAAGAAACTTGGTTGTCTCTAAGTAAATCATGTAATGGGGTACATTTTCCTAACAATAAACCTTTTCTTTGGAAAAAAGTGTGCACATGTATGAAAATAGAATTTTGTCCCCATCTTCAGATCTCACAACAATATAACAATAATGGCAAAACAATATTATCAGAAAGTTTCTATTTTGTAAAATTAATGATATAAACCAATTTTTTTTATTCTTGTGTAGGACAAATGGCCATTTTATTGAGCGTTCAGTGATTTTCTTTCTTTTCACATTTAAGATCACCCTTCTTTTTTGCATTGTAAAACAACCATTCTTTTCAGCATTAAAAATCACCTTTTATGCATTACAAATCCACCCCTTTTTTTCGGCATTATAAAATCACCATTATAAAGTCACCCTTTTTTTGCATTATGCAGTCACCCTTCTTATTTTGCACTATAAAATCACCATCATAAAATCAACCTTTTTGTCATTATGAAATCATCCTTTGTTTTTTTGCATTATAAAATCACCATTATGAAATCAACCTTCTTTTTTCATTATAAAATCACTTCTTTTTTTCGTTATAAAATCTCCCTTCTTTTTTTATCTTTATAAAATTAGCCTTCTTTTATTTTTTCGCTGTAAAATCACCCTTCTGTTTTTTCTTTACAAAATCACCCAACTGTTTTTTTTTTATAAAATCATCCATTTTTTGTTATAAAATTGGTCTTCTTTTTTTGTTATAAAATCAACCTTCTATTTTTCTTTATAAAATCTTCCTTCAATTTTCTTCATTAAAAAATCAGCCTTCTATTTTTTCGTTATAAAATCAGCCTTCAATTTTTTCTTTGTAAATCTGCCTTCTATTTTTTTCATTATAAAATCAGCCTTCTATTTTTTTTTTTATAAAATCAATCTTCTTTTTTATAAAATTACCCTTCTTTTTTTTCTTTATAAAATCAGCCTTCTGGGGTTTTTTTTTATAAAATTACCTTATATTTTTTAAATAAAATTACCCTTCTTTTTTCTTTATAAAATCAGCCTTCTGTTTTTTTTTTATAAAATCACTTTTCTATTTTTTTTTTGTTATAAAATTATCCTTCTATTATTTTTTGTATCATAAAATCTGCCTTTTTTTGGTTAAAAATATTAGCCTTCTATTTTTTCGTTATAATATCAGCCTTCTTTTATACATTGTAATATCACCCTTTAATTTTACATTATAAAATTATTTTCCTTTTTTTGTGTTATAAAATCATCATTTTATAAAATCATCCTTTGTTTTTGCATTATAAAATCAACCATTAATCGACTTCTTTCCAGTGATGTTTTTCCAAATACAGAAGGAAAATGGCTAGGTTGCTTTGATACCAGATATTAGTGCTTTTGGCTTTTCAACATTGACTTTTTATTACTGTAGTATTAGTTATCTGCATGAATGACAGTAACCATCATCATTTGGGAAAAAAATTACTCTAAGATATTTATGATTTTTATGCTGATGATGCTACTATTCTTGCAGATCACTCAAAAAATTTATAAAAAAATTTTTGATTAAATTCTGGAAGAATGGTAATTGAACGTCAGTGATGAAACAAAGAAAAAAAATAAATGATAATATCTGATATCAAAGCAATCAAGCCATTTCTATAGGAAATTATTGATTAGACTGTTTACCGGTATTATTTGGAGTTCCTTTTTAAATACTGGGATTAATTTTATTCTGTAGTTAATAGAGGATTTTAACTAAGTAAAAAAAAATGAGAGAGAGAGAGAGAGAATATTGCAATTTTATTTTGATATTATGATTAATTGGACTGAATTGTAACTATGCTTGTTGTATTTTCTTCATATGTGTCTGTCCTGTAAGACATGAATTATTGAATTTTCAAAATTTTCTTTTACTCCAATAAAAGTTTGTAACTTTATATACCTTCAGACAATAAATATTAATCAGTTATGTTTGTTTTTTCAGCATCTAGATTTTAAATCTCTTAACTTTCTCTGAAATAAGAAAATGCAATCATCTATTGGGGTTTTTTTAATCCAGAGTTTAAATCTCTGAAATATCTCATCTTATATCAATGAGGACTGTTTAATAAAGCTTCATTCAGTACCAAGATTTACTCAGCAGTCAAACAAATTAACCATTCATAATACATTTTGTATTATAGGAATGACAGTTGGGCCATTATTGTAAATTTCTTGTTCTCTCTACTTTTTGAATGCCTGAAAATTGATCATAAGAACAGGCTTTTCTATCTTTTGTTGTGGTATCTGGTTACAATACATACTGAAGGAGAAAATTGTTTAGATTAGCATCACTGTGTTATCAATGAAAAAATTGATGAATGAGACTGAGTGCTTGTCTTCATGCACTGAACTATCTTGGTCATGTGGCTGAATTTTGTTAAATGTGAGGAGAAGAGTATGGATTTTGCAATGATTTAGACCCTTAATTAATACTCAATATGTCAAACTATGTGCACCTGAGTTCACTATAGACAGGTTCCATCACAGTTTGATGAAAGATAAAGGAACAACTGTAGAGACTGACTGACCCTATGGCATAAAACTTCATGAGCACTTTATGCTAGCTTGGGTGCTTAGTTAATGCCAGGTACATAAGTGTCATTCACTGGCTGGCTCTTTATTGTTAACTTTGTTTAAATGCAGTTTTTTTACACACATTTTATGCCCCATTACTAATAATATTAATGAGTTAGCAGGGTGAGTGTGAATGTATAGGAAAAGATGAATTTTGAACACATTTTTACTGGTCATGTACCACTGTTGTGAGGTTACTGAAGAAATTGAGAGTGCTGTTAATGGAGATTTATATATTTTAACACAGTCTGTAATTCTCAGGCCTGTTACGCTGAATATTTTTAGAAGATTCATTGTAAGCAAATCTGAGACAGTTTAATACTAAATAACTTGTATATATAACTAGCTTGTTAATTATGACTACCTCATCAGCTGTTTTGTATACACATTCATAAGCAGAAAGGTAAATGAAAATTGGAGGGGTTTTTTTTGCTTTTTGGACCAAATATTTCTGCTTCTAGACCACACACTTGGTCAAAGACGCAATTCATCTTATAACAATATCCAAGTTTATTCTTTTAGTTTGATATTTTTACAGTTTTGATTAAAGAAGGTGGAAGTTGAAGATATGGGTCCAATTTTAGATATTGCATAGGATCTAGAAATTGTCTATGTTTAGGAGACAGCTCAAAATAAGTTTGTTGCTCTATCCAGTATATATCTTCTTTTGATTTTGATGTACATTCTAAGGTGATTTTTGCAGATGAATATTGTTTCAATGAACTGTCCATGTACATCGCCAGACAGTGGACCAAACTGTATTGAAGTTATGATAATCAGCCATAACAAAAATACCCAAGTAAAAAATAAGGTTTTTGACCATAATGAAAATATCAAAAGATAAATGTCTTCAACCATAATGAAAATATCAAAATAAAAGATAAATGACTTCAACCATTATGAAATTATCAAAAAGATAAATGACTTCAACCATTATGAAATTATCAAAAAGATAAATGACTTCAACCATTATGAAATTATCAGAAAGATGAATGATTTCAACCATTATGAAATTATCAATATGATAAATGACTTCAACCATTATGAAATTATCAAAAAAATAAATGACCTTAACCATTATGAAAATATCAAAAGATTAAAGTCTTCAACAATTATGAAAATATCAAAATAATAGGTAAGAATTTTTAACATACCTAATACTCTCATTAATGTTTTGAGAAGATGTATTGTTTTAAAAAATTTTAATTTTTAAGTAATAAAATCATTTTGGGCTTGATTTTTATAATCTTTTTACCATTATTGCAAAGCAGTAGTAGACAGGATTTATGGAATAGTCAGTACTGCAGTCTGTTGTTATTCAACCATATAATCATAATTTATCTGCTTCTGCCTTATAAAGGGTGACATTTACTGGCTTATTACTTCTGCCATAGGAAATATGTTTACTTGCTTACTGCTTTTGCCAAAGGGTACAGCTTCTGTTGAATGGTATATATTTACTCTCCTGTTGTTTCTGCAGAAGGGTACATATTTACTGGGTTATTGTTTCCTCCAAAGGGTACATATTTTATTGGGTTATTGCCCCTGCAGACAGGTACATATTCACCAAGTTATTGCTTCTGCTGACTGGTACATTGTCATTGGGTTATTGCTTGTGGTGATGGGTACATATTTATTGGCCTATTGCATCTGCTGATGTATATATATTTACTGGGCTATTGCTTCTGCTGACTGGTACATATTTACTGGGCTATTGCATCTGCTGACTGGTACATATTTACTGGGTTTTTGTTTCTGCTGATGGATACATATTTATTGGGCTATTGCTTCTACTGACTGGTACATATTTACTGGGTTACTGCTTCTGCTGACTGGTACATATTATTGGGTTATTGCTTCTGCTGAAGGATACATATTTTTGGGTTATTGCATTTGCAGAAAGAGACACATGCGATTAAAAGGCCATGTCATGTTGGACCTAAACAAAAATGGTGATGATCTCACCAGAGATATGTTCATCATAGTGACCATCTTGAAAATCTTTTTCTTGATTGTTCTTCATAATGGAAGATATAATGATAAGGAGTTTTCACACAAGGACTTTGTATGATGTTTAGTTGGTCCTGTATAAAAAAATGGTCAGACTTCTTTGTCCACCATAGTGGCTATCTTTGAAGTCTTCATATAAGGACTATCCTGTATGGTCATCTTGACCATATATATATAAATGTATATATAAATCAAGTATTGTCACTCTTCAGAGTGGATGGCCATCTTGACATGGGATTGCTTTGTCATGATATCCTTGTTTTTTTTTGAAAGTGGAGATTATTTTAATCATTGGTGGCCATCACAAATATCTTGTTACCTCTACTTTCCTGTTGTTGTTTTGGGGGCTTAACACAATTTTTCAGAACAAAATAGGCTATACATGGCAGCCAGTAATAATGGTGGAGGAAGAAACCAGGTGAATCCACAGAAAGAACCAAGACCCACGAGAAGTTACTGGCAGGCTTTCTCACTTATCCACCTTAGCCAAGTCTGGACTTGAACTCATGCAGACAGAGGTGAGATGGCAGTGATCCATAATGGTTTTAGACTACTCTGCCATTTGTGGCCCCTCTTCTATTTTCTTGAATGGTTGGCTGTATTGAGATGGGTTTTCACTAAATACTCCTCACTAGATGCAGATGGCCCTAAAGGGAAAAGATGAGATCTCTCAAATACGAAAAATATTGAAAGAGTTACTTGTGCTAAACAAATGGTGATGCCTATATTTTGTAACCAAAAAAATGACATTGTACTATAATTGCCATTTGAAAATAAAATTGAAACTGCTTGTATTCTTTTACTTCACTGATCATATGAACACAATGAATTGTATTTATAAAATTAAATTTTGAATAGACTTTGTATTGAGTAGCACAGATTTTTGGCACTCAGAAATTGATTTTAATGGACAGAAAGCTTTGACACAGGTTTTTAGCTGTTCAGGCTTAGAGACTTGATAACACAAACAAATATGAATGGATTTGTATCAAAGGATAACTGATTCAGATCAAGGCTAATTTTGGGCCATGGTTGGTTCAGACCAACTTAACAAGCCAATTAGGACCAAATGCCAGGCTGATTCATACCTTGTCAATTATTATATTATAAAGACAAGTAGTTAAACATACATTTGTGATATATTAGTTATTTCTGGTTTTGCAAACATTGCTTATGGTCCAAAAGTTTTATAGAATCTACCACTATGATACTGTATTATAAAATTAATTTTACAGGATCACAGGTTTTTGTTTAGTAGACAAGTTTTATTTACTGCTATTAAAATCTAATACAATATATGATAAGATTATAAAAGTTGTCCCTGTTTTCACAATCTTTTTCAGACTTAATGATCGTAATTTTTCTCAATAAAATAAAAGCTAAACTACTTCTTTTTTGAGCAAAGGTGAATGGTCTGAATTATAAACATGAGTCTTAAATTATTTAATTTGATTTCTATCTATGCCTGTACATTGTATAAAATCAGGGTTTTGTTTCCTTAAATGTAGTTTTAAATTAGTCAGCATAGAGAGATATTTAAAACAACTGTGAATATCAAAAACATATCATATAATTTGGAATGGATGGGCCTGGTCAGAGTTAAGCTGTGTCCTTATTTTAATTAAATCCAGTTTATGGATATATATATATATATATATATATATATATATATATATATATATATATATATATATATATATATATATTAACACTGAATGCTACTTAAATAACTGTCTTTTATGTCTCAGAACAAAAGGATTCATTATAGATTTAATTTAGATTTAGCTTAGAACATGGGTGCATCTTTGTCAAAGAGAAGTGCATTGAACATCCTATCCATGATATCAGGTACTTTTACCGTCAATGGCTCAGGCAAATAATTTTGTCCTGTATTCCCAAATGTCTTTGGAATGTGTTAAGTTAAAACTTGGATATGTAAGAAAGTATATTTAGGACCAAATTTCTTGTTTGAAATTTATCAAGAATATCAGAGATCATTTCAGTTAAAAAGAAGAAATGATTGTATCTTGGATTACTGGAAATTATTTTTGGCATGTAGAACCTCAATCTTTTTTTAGGCACTTTATGTGTTGCTGTGCTGAAATTACCAAACTTGTCATCTATATAGGTAAAATTGGCCTAAAGTCCACTGCTAGTGTGACTGGAGTATGATGCAAATTTGTCCTGGACACAGGCTATAAGAATGTTGTATACATATATTGACTTGTAACACTGATTACTATAACACCCACAAGTTTAAGTTCGGAACAAAAGACATTAACAGTGTTCTGGACATAAATGGATGTGTGATACTGCTTTAATATCATCAGGTTGTTGTAAGTGCCTGATGCGCACCTAGCTTATAATGTCAGCATCATTTGTTTTTGAACACAAGACAATTATTATGTACTGGACATAGATTTACTTGTGATACTGACTACAGTAACACCTTCAAGGTATTATAAGACAATTGTTATGTACTGGACATAGATTTATATGTGATACTGACTACAGTAACACCTTCAAGGTATTATAAGACAATTATTATGTACTGGACATAGATTTATATGTGATACTGACTACAGTAACACCTTCAATGTATTATAAGACAATTATTATGTACTGGACATAGATTTATATGTGATACTGACTACATTAACACCTTCAAGGTATTATAAGACAAATATTATGTACTGGACATAGATTTATATGTGATACTGACTACATTAACACCTTCAATGTATTATAAGACAATTATTATGTACTGGACATAGATTTATATGTGATACTGACTACAGTAACACCTTCAAGGTATCACAAGACAATTATTATGTACTGGACATAGATTTATATGTGATACTGACTACAGTAACACCTTCAATGTATTATAAGACAATTATTATGTACTGGACATAGATTTACATGTGATACTGACTACAGTAACACCTTCAAGGTATTATAAGACAATTATTATGTACTGGACATAGATTTATATGTGATACTGACTACAGTAACACCTTCAAGGTATTATCAGACAATTATTATGTACTGGACATAGATTTATATGTGATACTGACTACATTAACACCTTCAAGGTATTATCAGACAATTATTATGTACTGGACATAGATTTATATGTGATACTGACTACAGTAACACCTTCAATGTATTATAAGACAATTATTATGTACTGGACATAGATTTATATGTGATACTGACTACAGTAACACCTTCAAGGTTGTGAGTGCTGATTTGCACTTATGTCTATATCGTCCAGTTTTCTTTGTGTAACTTTGTTACATCATACATGTGATTCTGCATGTGTTACTTGGCAAAAATACTATTTTAAATGCTGTCAACTGCACATACTGTTCTATTGTTGAAATCCACTTGTTTTGAAAATTAAAGCCTTTTTAAAAAAAATCAAATGTAAAAAAAACAAAATTACAATTTTTTTATGCATTCTATCCAAACATTACAGAAACCAGCCAGAACCTTTTCTAGGGATGGAACTGTTCACCAGTGTAATGACTGGTGCAGTGATTTCAGTGCTGTGTAATCTTATTACCAATTGCTATGCAATGGCTGACATGTGACACAACAAGCTGTAAATTGATTACCCTGTTGTTGCAATTTGGAGAGTTTAAAGCCAAAGTCAGGATGTTTTTCAAGGTGTTACAAGTAATAAAATTGTCAGAATTATAGTCTGTGATAATTTTCCAGTCTTTGAAATATAAAGGAGACCAACCCAAAAATAATCCTGAAAGAAACACTTGAGTAAGTATTTTGATGTTTTAAGAGGAATATTTAACGACTCCATTTGTGCTCAATTCATTGTCAGACTGCAAAAATGTGCAAAATGTGAAAAAATGCAAATCACTGGCTAGGAAAAAGTATAAGTCCAGCCGTGCTTGGAATTAGAGTTTAATTGTATGAAAAATGTCTATCAAAGGTCCTAAGTTTGCATTGTATGTTTCATGCTAAGTGTGTGTCAAAGGTCCTAAGTCTTCATCATATACTTCATGCAAAGTGTATCAAAAGTCCTAATTAAGTTTGCATTGTACATTTCATGCAAAGTGTGTATCAAAGGTCCTAAGTTCACATTGTATGTTTCATACAAAGTATGTATCAAAGATGCTAAGTTCACTTTGTATGTTTCATGCAAAGTTTGTATCAAAGGTCTTAAGTTTGAAATGTATGCTTCATGCAAAGTGGAAATTAATATAGGATATGGAGACATAAATGAAATCACCAAGCAAATATGCAGGCACTGATGCATTGGAACAGCTTTTTCTTCTGTGACATACACACCTGCTTTGATGGACTTGTTTGAGATTGGATTAAAGGTTGATAAAGTGTCACTTGCAGAGACTTTGTTTGCATGTTTTGTGGCAGAGCACAATCTGTCATTCCTCATTGCAGATCCTTGTACTAACCTGGTTAAATTTGTCTTTCAGACTCAGTCAAATAAATTTTCATTCTAGGGTACAAAGACAACAATCATTGTCAGACTTTAATCCTAGCCACCTGCTTGTACAGAAAAGTTAAAAATATGCATAGGAATCAAAAGTTCTTTACTTTGATTGCGAATATGGTAAAAAAATGCATTTGCTCTTGTTTTGTTTTCAGTCTCCTTAAAACATGTAAAATAATGGGTCAGTATCTGCTAGTTAAGAATCCAGTCAACTGATCCAGATTTTAAAATCTACTGATTTGATATTCTGCATGGTCTGACAGATGCACGCTACATCTTAAAGCTCTTACTGTGTTTCCTTCCTTATATTGCATTCACTGTTAGTGTTAAATTGGTCATGGTAAATCCATTATAGTCAGGCTACTTGTATTCTCAACAGAGACATCCCTAAATTGATTTGGGTGTCTGCAGTTTTTTCAAGTTGGCAGCATTGCTGTCTCATGTAACCATGAGCAGCTTAATTTGATATAACATTAATGCAATGGTATCTTAGAGAAGGCCTAGGGCAAGTCCCAAAGGACCATGAGTATTGGACTCCATATTTATATAGATTTTTTACTGAATGTGTATCCTAGGTGTCATCATACTGAGGATGAGCTAAAAAAACAATGAAAACTCAAAATCAAAGGTGATTTAATTATTGTGATTTAAATCTGTATGATTATTTCCTAACATAAGGAAGAACACTTTCAACAAAGATTGATTATGTTGAAGGATAACAACATGACTATTAGTGAAGATATATACTTGATTTTTTTTTTATTGGCAGTGACTGCAGTAAAGATTGACCTGTCACTTACCTGCCAACATTCCAGATAGTGCATTTTTAAAACTGTAAAAAGTGGCTTTTGTGGTCCCAAGGGGTGTCAGTATATATACCACAAGCAAGCAGTGTTGTACAGTTGAGAATAAGTAATTTAGAGAAACAGGCCAGGAAATTTAAATTTGAATATAAATTTAAAGTTTTTTTTTTGAAGAATTTAATACATTCTCAAACAAAATAAACTGTTAGACTTTACATGTTTAACTCATCCGACTATAAAGTGCATTTACACATTTTGTTCATTTTCAATTAATAAGAAATTGCTGTGAATGTGAAACTTCATTTTCATTATGCCTTGAATGAATTGAATGATGATTAGAAGATATTACTGAAAGTTCAGATATTTTGAGGATATTGCACAGTTCTGACCCTTTATAACCATAAACTTGCCTTATGAACATTCTAACATTCCCCCTTTTGTTTGATTTCTTCAAAATGTTCTGAGCAATAAGGTTTCTGATGAATTTGAGTGGATATTCCTGGGGTTTTTTCTTGAATTTATCGAATCACTTGTAAGCATTGGTATTATTGGCCGAAGGAATTAATTGTGCAGTCTTTTGTCCATCTTAAACTATGCATCATCCATCCATCAACACTTGTTTGCAAGCAGTCTAGAGATTTTATTTCTGATCTGATTTCAGTGAGATTTGGTATCGAAGCTTAACAATTAAGATAGTTCAGTTATTCATATATTCAGAATAATGAGTTGTGCTAGGTAACACTCTAAATACCATACTTTTGAACAGACTTTCTATATTATTAAGCAATGTTTCATCAGGATCTTTGATGACTTCAGTCATGAGTAAGATCCACTCCGGTCATGAGTAAGATCCACTCCAGTCATGAGTAAGATCCACTTGAGTCATGAGTAAGATTCACTCCTGTCATGAGCAAGATCCACATCCTGTCATGAGTAAGATCTACTTCAGTCATGAATAAGATCAACTCCTGTCATGAGTAAGATCCACTCATGTCATGAGTAACATCCATTCCTGTCATGAGTAAAATCCATTCCTGTCATGAGTAAGATCCACTCTAGTCATGACTAAGATTCACTCCAGCCATGAACAAGATTCTCTCCTGTTCATGTTTAAGATCCACTCCTGTCCATGAGTAAGATCCACTTCTGTCTATGAGTAAGGTCTACTCCAGTCATGGGTAAGATCCACTCCTGTCATGAGTAAGGCCCACTCCAGTCATGAGTAAAATATACTCCTGTCATGAGTAAGGTCCACTCCAGTCATGGGTAAGATACACAACTGTCATGAGTAAGATCCACTCTAGTCTTGACTAAGATTCACTCCAGCCATGAACAAGATTCGCTCCTGTCCATGAGTAAGATCCACTCCTGTCCATGAGTAAGGTCCACTCCAGTCATGGGTAAGATACACAACTGTCATGAGTAAGATCCACTCTAGTCTTGACTAAGATTCACTCCAGCCATGAACAAGATTCGCTCCTGTCCATGAGTAAGATCCACTCCTGTCATGAGTAAGGTCCATTCCAGTCATGGGTAAGATACTCTCCTGTCATGAGTAAGGTCCACTCCAGTCATGGGTATGATACACTCCTTTCATGAGTAAGGTCAACTCCAGTCATGGGTAAGATACACTCCTGTCATGAGTAAGGTCCACTCCTGTCATGAGTAAGGTCCACTCCAGTCATGGGTAAAATACACTCCTGTCATGAGTAAAATACACTCCTGCATGAGTAAGAGCCACTATTGTTCATGATCATCCAGTCAAATCTGATACTGGAAATCTAAACTCCAACATGAATTTAAGACCTTAAACTGCTGAGACTACTGCCACACACTTGGGTGGTGATTACAGTGGTTTGCAGGTTTTGACCCCAGGAATAAATGCAGTATAGGTTATGTATGTTTAAGGGTGGGGCTTTGAACAATTTCCATGTTATGTATATGGGCTTCTAAGCCCCCCAGGGGAAGATGCTGGTTGTATAATTATCACCTTAGCAAAGAAAGTAATTATATATGTATGGTCTTGGACTGTTGAAAAATAACACTAATAGACTATGTGCCAACTCTAATAATTGATCTTATTTCTCAGGGACAAGCTGAAGTAAAAGTTCAGAGGATTATATATATATATATATATATATATATATATATATATATATATATATATATATATATATATATATATATATATATATATATATATATATAAGCACCTATATATATCTGTCTGCCTGTCATGGCTGCCAAACAAGAGATCATGGGTTTAAAACTCGCAGTGGCATTCCAAGTTTTTTTTTTAATATATTTCTGTGTTAAAACTTTAGTTTTTCTCATTCATCTCAATGTTTTTAATTTTTACTTTTAATTTTTATCTTGAAACTTGATTTTATCATTCCCATTCAGGATGGGCATTTTGATCATGTATTATCAATACAAGTAACTTAACTAAAGAAAATATTGTATAAATAGGTCAGCTAAATGAAGAATTACTGCATGTTTATACTCTTGCAGTGGGAGTGGATTGTGTACTAGAGTGATGCATTTATGAACTTAAATTGTGCATATTAAATAAATGGGGGAGGGATGGGATGATTTATAATTCTGCTTGTCATAGGACACTCATGAGCTTATGGGATTGTATGTTGTCTGTATGTCCCTATAGCTTAGCACAAAATTGTTTTTGCTGCTCTTAAACTTCTAGGTGAATTGCCTTGCAACATTAAACACTCGTTGACACCCCATGGACTAGCTGGATGTGCATAAAAATGATTCCACTTAGACATCTAGCATGGCTGTGACAGTGTCCATCTTGAAAATCTTGTTATGGATTCCGCTCCTAAATGTAAAGACATATTGACATGAAGTTTTAATACAAGATTTTAAGTTCCTATGATGTTCTGTTGGTAATAAATGGAAAGGTGCAACTTGGACTCCAACATGGCAGCCATCTTGAAAATGTTGCTATTGAAACTTCTCCTGAGTAGATTGTCATATCTGCATAGAGTTTTCACTACAATACTTCTTACACCATGCATAGTTTGGTCCGAAATGAAATTTGTGCCAATCTGATATGCAGTATGGCCACCATGGCAACCATCATGACAATCATGTACTCAGAACCCTTCCAATACAATAAGCCACATCAATCAACATGGTGTTCCCAACAAAAAACTACTTATAAAGTCTTGTTGGTCTTGCATGAAAATGGTGCCAATCTGACTTCCAATAAGTCCTCCCACACAGCAACTAATTTGATGATCACATTATTGCTGAAGAATATCTTTATCATAGATGGTTTCAGTAGCCTAAAAGAAGTAATGGTCTTATCTTGATTTAATTAAATCCTTTTTGGCCAACATTGTCAGTCTCTTTGAGGGACTCCTGTCAAACAGTTTGACTCCTGTCAAACAGTTGTGATATATACTTTTGAAAGAATATCTTGTTTTAGGTATGTATTTGAAGCTAGTTAATGCCTCCTGCAAGGTATCAACAGATAATTAACAGGTTGTATTGAAGAGTGTACCCATGCAGAAGAATGTAAATTAGCTGCTCCTGAAGTTACATCTGTTTGGAAAACAATTTGCAAGGGAAGTAACTGTGTAATATAATTCTTAATACATATAAAGTTGTTGTTTTGGGGCTTAACACTGTTGTTCAGCACACAATACATGGAGGCCAGTATTAAAGGTGGAGAAAGAAACTAAGTAATCCGTAGAAAGAACCACCATCCAGCGAGAAGCTACTGGCAAACTTTCTCACATATCCACATTCGCCACATATAAAGTAATAGTCATAAGGGTAGGATAAAATACAAAGGCAAGGGAGAGGCTATCAAATAAATACATTAGTAATTAGATATATTTAGCTCTTTTGGCTGCAAGGTATGGCATGGTCCCTTGTCCAAGGTGGGTCATCTGTCACATGCCCATCATATGTTGTCTGTTTACATTTGATATTTACATATAATGGTTTACTAATTTGCACTTGATTTTTAGGGAAAATTCTAACACCAAGGCCTTTAAGATTTGTTTGGCTTATGTTTGGTGGTTGAATGGTTTTTGTCTTCTATTGTTTGGTAATGGCGCTGCCATGTTGTCCAATATGGATGTCAATGCCAAAAAATAGTAAAAGATAAAAAAACATTCAGCAGATTTTGATAGCATTCGATTGTAAAGATAAAGGCCTGTACAATTCCTTAAAATAATGAAAATCTGCATTTAAACATCATCACTGTTACTACAAATAAAAAGCAACCTTAAATGGCTTCTTCTCAAAAAACTACTCAACAGAATTTGACCAAAATCGACACCCTGATATGAACAGAATTTGACCAAAATTGACAGAAAACAATCTGATATGAACAGAACTTGATCAAAATTGACAGAAAACACCCTGATATGAACATAATTTGACCAAAATTGACAGAAAACAACCTGATATGAACAGAATTTGATTAAAATTGACAGAAAGCACCCAGATATGAAGGTCTTTACAATTGGTCCACATGAAGAAGATTTTCCATTAGATATGGCCATCATTACTCAAAATAAAAATCCTCAAAAATGACCCACTAGAATTTCACTGAAATCTCTGACCTGAATTAATGGAAATTTGATGTTTGCTTTCTGTCAGTTTTGGTCAAATTCATTCAGGAATCAAGCTATACTTAAATTTTAGGGAGAAATGACTTATCCTTTTGGACAAAACAAGGACATACATACATACATACATACATACATACATACATACATACATACATACATACATACATACATACATACATACATACATACATACATACATACATACATACATACATACATACATACATACATACATACATACACACATACAAACAAACATACATACATACATACAAACATACATACATACTTACATACACACACATATATATATATACACACAAACACACACATACATACATACATACATACATACATACATACATACATACATACATACATACATACATACATACATACATACATACATACATACATACATACATACATACATACATACATACATATTAGCTATGTCAAATATTGTCAGTATGCATATCTGCATTTTAAACTGGTTTTAGGTAATGCTTTATTTTATGGCAGAAAATTTTATGAGTTTTAGTTATAAACACATTTGATAAATGTACAATAATTATCATATTATTATGCATTGCATATTGACCATATGACTTAGAAAAAAACATTGTAATTAAATTTAACAAATTTTAAAAAACTTGATTGCAGTATTGTGATTGCAGATTAGTAAAAATGCTTAATCTACTGCTCTAAATCAAGAATGTTTTTTACCTTCTAAAAGTTCACTACAAAATGGAAGTTGAAGAGATTCTTAAACTCCTTTGAAACAACCTCTTAACTATGTACATGATAGCAAATACACACATTTTTAGATCATTCTGTTCATCCTAATTTCTTTGTTGCCAGGTAATCATTACCATAACTATAAACAACACAGTGAAGCATTAACATCAGTATATGAATGAACAAAACCCTTCTTTCCATCCAAATTGACACAGCCAAGATGTAAATGCATATTGTATTGGATAGAGGGATTTTCTTTTTTTCTTAATGGAACCATTCTCTTTCTGGCTTCATTGCAACAGTCCATTGATTGGATTGCAGATTTGACTTTGCTTAAATAGTATTTGCTTCACTGCTTTTTTGTATTTGTACAAAAAAAAAGTATGGACAGAAAAGAACTCTGACCTTGGCAAGTCCACAAAAAAGCATTGTCTTAAATGTTTCTAACCTTAATAATTGCATTTTAATTCAAAATCTTCAAAAACATGTATTTCATTGGATTGTATATTTATCTTAATATATTTGCCAAAATTGGCTTAGGAAGTCACAAGCACTTTAATAAAGTGGTAGTGTACTTCTCAGACACAGCATTGTCTGCCATTATTTTTCACATTACATGTTTACTTATGGTTTCAAACTGATTTTATAAAAAAAATGAATGCACACACCATATGTAAAATCTTCAGATCACTGATTCTATTCTTAAATACAAATTGCTATTTACACACTATTGAGTAGGTTGCAAAACATAACTTAATGTATGCATTTATTATCAAATGATAACTTGAAAATTGGGCATTGATAGGTCCTAATTTATTAGGGAAAGAATTAATGGTCAATCAACTATTAAAGCATATGCCTGTAAATGTGCAAGAGTTTATCAGCATAGTTGATATGAGCACCAGCTATTTGATGGCTAAAGATGCATGCCAACATGTCATCTTGAGCTACAACACAGCACTGGAACTGTTTGGATAAGGCATGGAAACATCTAAAATATCACAGGACAAAGTCGTTTTCACTTTATGAACAGAAGAAGGCAAAGTTACATTTTTAGGACAACTATAAATTATCTTCTTTGCCAGGAAGCATGACCACTAATCACTTTAGCAATTTGTATCTCTACTGGTCATAGACCAGAAGTGATAATGGGTTTGTCTGTTGTCCATTGTCCGTCTGTCTGATGGCACAAATTTGTTATCACTACTCCTTCTGAATTGCTTAGAGGATGGCCTTAAAATTTTGCACACATTCATACTTTACTTTGACTCTACATCCCCATTTCTTTGTACCCCCTACTGATTTCAATAACAAAAATGTTTAATGTGATAAAAAGTGCACTGAACAAAGTCAATTGAATCATTGATTTATAATTTCTAACCTGACTGTGACCAGAATGGCATTAATGCTGGCATCCCCTTGCATTTTAGTCTTTTCATGCTGTACAGTTAACTCATTAAGCCCTAGTGCCACGATTACGGGACAGGAGGTGGTAGCCTACTTCTGAGCTGTGTAGCATTATGGTCATGTGTGACACAATAAAGTGAGTGGTATTATAGAAAGGTAGACAGATGTAGCTTTACGATGATACCAAATAATATGGATGTTCTAGTTGATCTGCAAAATAGAGAGAGAAAAATGTCACTTTTTGCACCCAAGTTTTTCCAGCCGAAATTTGCCCAAGGTCATGATCCGGTTTTGTGTCTGAAGTTTAGACCTTTTGGCCTCAGATCTAAGAGAGACAAGTCTGAATTGTATACTGACATGTGAACCTTTGCAGAAAGTAGAATAAGATGGGCATTTAGAATGAAGAGTGGTCTCGACACAGAAATGATGGGTCCATTAGGCAAAAAAACAGTACAATAAAAGAAAAAAAAATGAAGTCCAATTTTACCCTTCTGATCATGCTCAGGCAAAAGAGCCAATGAAAATTGATGTTTCTAACACAAATAGGCATTAAGTTAACCAAAAATGTCTTCCAAGTCAATATACTCTAATGTATTCAGAATGTCTCCCAAAATCGATTTCCTACTCGCATTTCAGGCGAAAATGACAAAAACCTCCAGGGGTTAATGGGTTAAAATGGAGAATGGTCTTTTCACCATTTTCTTTAGAGGGACTTTTGTTGGGATTTGTTTAAATTTTTTTAAATTTCCAGTAACCATATTTTAAGGTGCATCAGCATCATTTGAGCATACATGATAAACTTTCATGCCAGTATGCTTTTTGTCAATATTGATCGAGTTCTTTTAAGCAGTGTTTGAAAAGAAAGTTGTTCAATGTTTTTCTAAATTTTAGAAGTGGTGGTTTTATCTCAGATGGCAGATCATGAATAAACTTGGAGTTTTCACTAAAACATTTCTTGCAGCACGTAAAGATATTAAAATAATGCCAGTATCCAAAATTGCTTCTTGGGTGGCCATCATTAAACTTGTATTTTTGGGTACATGAATTGAATGGATGGTTGTTATCACCAGAAAACTACAGCAGTATTTAGATTCTCCTGAATGAAATGGTGCTTGTCTGATATTCAGCCATATTAGTCATAATGAATTCTTGTTATCACTACTTCCCTTGAAGGAAGGCTGACATTGCAGACCTTTTCATTGTACAGTTCTTACATGTTTGTCTTATTTTTAATGAGTTTGGAAATGGATCTTATTTCATGTTGAGTTCAAGTAAAATATGACTGCTTTGATGTGCATTGCTGAGAATATGAACAATCATTTATAATAATAAATTTTGATTGGACTGTTTTTATTTGGTGTTTTATAATAATAAAGTTTGATCAAACTCAGATTAAAATATGATATTTCAGATTCTACTTTTGTCATATTCTACCACTCTAAGATTTTTTGGACAGGTTCGTGGTCTGTGGTCTGTGTCACAATGTCATTGATTTCAAAGTCAAATTTCTTGAAGCAGGTTTTTATCTGTAATGACTTGAGAGCATGATAACATAAAGTGTTAATGGTTTTGTGTTGGAAACCAGTTTGTGGATACATGTTTACAATAAATTCTAATTACAGCAGTTAAGTAGTTTGGGTATCTTCTATATATATATATATATATATATATATATATATATATATATATATATATATATATATATATATATATATATATATATATATATAGAAGTTGTTTATAATCTCTACTTACCCAGATAAAGAATTGCAAAGATATTACTCATTTTGGGGTGAAAAAGTCAAGTTTACTGTAACATTGATTTGAAAAATTTCAGTTTTGTAAATCTATAACCATTAAACACAGGATAGGCATATAATCATATAATACATCATATCACTCCTGGTTCTCACTATAGAGACTGAAATTTTGTATAGGATTTTATTCATATGTGGTATATTTGTATTGTTAACAGATCTGTCAATTTTGACTGAGATCCATGCATATAAATGGTTATATCTTACATTTGACTGGCTTTGCTAGTCAGTACTCAGGAAACTTTCTTATCAGACTTAGATCAAAAAAATACATAAAAGGTTGATGGGCTTGATCATGAGCAAAATTGACATATTTATGAGGTGATCATGTCTCCAATTGACTGGGTTTGATAAAAGAGACCAAATTTCACTCAGATTTCAGTTGCTGCCCCAATAATTTGACAAGATAAAGGATTATATGCTTAAAAGCCACTAATAAAATGGAAATATGCAGAAATATCTTTGAGGCAATTGATCTGTTAGTTGTGTGACCAGCCAGAATATTAGTCTCACTGGCATCTTCAATTCATGATTCTGAAATGTGTTAATGAAGGTACAACTTTCAGTGACGACATGAACTTTTTCGACATGAACTTTTTCGTTGTCTTCTAAATGGATGATGTCCATAAAATCAACCTTTTAACACATTTATAGAAATTGAAAGTAATTGTCAGAAGTGAAGGTGAGGATGTGGTAGACTCACTGTGCAGAACATTTTTGAAATGATACAAGAGATGAAACCAGACTCTTGTGAATCTCTTCTCAGAAGATGTGGCTGTGCTGAAGTTGATCTTAGTAATGCCACCTACAAATGCGACAAGTGAAAGCTCATTTTTCATGGTACGACCAATACAAATATATCTAATCACCAGCATGACCTAGGAATGCCTTAGTACATTAGTGACAATATGGTTCACAGACAGTCTATGGACAGCATGGACATACATGCTATTGAAATGAACTTGTGATATTTAAGGAAAAAAAAACAGGTAATTTTTGGACAGTTTGGAATCAGAAGAGAAGTGCTAATGTGAAAATTAAAATGTTACTTTGTTTTAATTAAATTTTTTAAATATTTTCTTTTACGGCTGTATGTATTCAGTGAAATAAAGAAAATGAACTGATGAAGTTTTAATTGAATATGCTCAGAATGCTCAAAAAGTTCCATTTCCTGTGTTAATGTTTTTTTAAAATCTCCTGAGAGGACCCCTGCCCTTCTGCAAGATTGGAAAACCCCCTTCTACATCCACACCCTGTCTGTCACTACCCCAATCTCAAAACTGATCCGTTGCTCCCTAAATTTTAATCCTAGGTTGATAAATATGCTTATATTATTGCTTTTAGACATTCACTAATAACAGAAGTGAGAGCTGAACAAAATAATGAAATTATCTTGCACCTGTTTGGCTTGGCTTATTACATGTATAGATCTAAAGAACATATTTCTCATCCAAATTTGAAAAAACTTGGTAAATATTATGTTATCTTTGGAAATAATTTTTTCATATTATGTTACAGTAGATAAAATCAATATGATAAAGAGTTTACAAAATATATTTTTGAGTTGTATTTCATGTTATCTTTATACAGTAAAACCTGTATTGAAAGCCGGCTGTTATGTGAGACTACCAGTCTTGAGAGACCTTATTCTCAATGCACAGATTTATTGATTATATAGTCTTATGACCTGTAATGAGAGACTATATGTCTTGAGAAACCATTAATTTTTGGCAGAAGTGGTGGTCTTTCAAGACAGGTTCTACTATAAAGAGTTATATCCTTGTAATATTACTTATTAAAGTCTTAATGAAATGATAATGTTATATAAGCTAGGTTTGTCACAGATATCAAATATCTTGGGCCTCTTTAATAAATTTTTTTAAATGATGCCAAGTCACCATTACATGAAGCTTCCGATTCCAACACCTTTGATCAAATTGCTGTTACATTTCACTGCCTATCCAGTGAAGCCAGATGAGCATCATTTTCTCTGGGTCTCTTGTTCTGCATTATTTCAAGTCCTAGACCTTATACAGAGTATATTTTTCCAGAATCATTTGGAGCATTGTTCATTTTTAATCATACACCGACCTTTGACGTTCAATATATATACAGTACCTAACTTGTATTTTCAGTGCTAGAATCAAGTTTCCTCTAGCTTAATAACACATTTAATAATGGATACAATGTTTCGTTTTTTTTTCTTCAGGAAAGCCATATCTAAAAAT
The DNA here is from genome assembly GCA_016746295.1 of Potamilus streckersoni. Lineage (NCBI taxonomy): Eukaryota > Metazoa > Mollusca > Bivalvia > Unionida > Unionidae > Potamilus > Potamilus streckersoni. Next base: position 405,580 of record JAEAOA010001970.1, read on the forward strand.
GCCTTGAACCACTCGACATACCTACATCCCTATTATGCAGAACATGGTGGTTACAAGAAGCGAGAACTTAGCTGCTCTGTGGATTGGTTGGTAAGACTGTTGATCACATAAAATAGTAAGATGTCCAAAAGGTTAGCACATTCACCATGCATTTTTCAAATTTCAAAGTATTATTATTTGGCAACCCATGTTGTTTCTTATGGCATTCTGGTTGCATCAACCTCAGAAATCTTTCAGTGCCATCACTTGTTGCTTTGAGTGTCTTGAAAATGTAGTTGGAGTATGTTGTGCCAATAACAGTGTAAATTAATAAATTAGCATGCCATCATTACAAAGTTTTCAGAGTTGGTCCGTGTGTGTGTGTGGTATGTGTGTGTGCGTGTGTTGATTTTTTTAGTCCATAAAAGGCTTGGTTATCTGAAAGAAATAATATTTACTGGAGTGAAGAACAACAAATATTATTTTACTGCCTGTCAATGGACTTTGATAACATTATAAAAAAAAAAATTTTGGAACTGTTTAGATATGTTCTTGCATATGGTCAACCATTGTTCATATCCAATAGTGTGCAGATATTTTTTTGTTTTCTTTTCTCATTGTTTTCTCTTTAACCATGGCTAGGGAATTATAATTATGTTTCTCGAATATTTTCTGCATGAATATACAGAAAACACTGCAGAAAAAAATTGTAAACTGCTGTCATTGTCGTGCAGGATAATAGTGAAAATAAAATCTACAGTTGAGCTTAGAATAAAAGGAAAATTTGCTTGCTTAAAGTGAATAATATATATATATTTGATCTAATGGTGACAAACTTGAGTACTTTCGCTTGTGGGTTCACCACTCATGAAAATTTTAGTTTTTCACACACTTGATAAAAAATATCCATTATTCATTTGGAGCATGCAAATATCCTCTCTTTGTAGAAAGAAATTCTTCATCTTTTCTTTGTCCATTTTCTGTGCCTTCCATATGTCAATGAATAGCATTTTTGCCCATGACAAACTGTCTGTTAGTCTAATCATTGAAGATTTGGTTTTTGAAGAATAAACTGTAATCCTGTTTGTGCATTTACCACATTTTGAAGCTTACATGTCAAATAATCACATAGATTCAGGATTCTAGTGGTCCTAGATGAAGGACACTTTGCTTTTTGTTTCTCACAATAACTTTTCTGCTTTGCAGACCTTTGGTGAAGACAACAGACTTTGGAATCCAAAGGTCTAAAGTCACAGTTTTTTTTCTGAATTTCACTTAATATAACTGAAGCAAACCTCACAAGTGTTTCCATTGTTGGTTAATTCAAACCTCACAGATGTATTTAATGATAACAAACCTCACAGATGTGTTTCCCTGTATGGTAAATACAAGCTTTACAGATGTGTTTGATGATAGCAAACCTCACAGTTGTGTTTCCCTGTATGATAAATACAAGCTTTACATATGTGTTTGATGATAGCAAACCTCACAGTTGTGTTTCCCTGTATGATAAATACAAGCTTCACAGATGTATTTCACTTGATTTTCAATACAATCCTCACAAATATGTTTTACTTGATTTTAAATGCAGTCCTTGATAAATACAAGTACATGTATATTCTTGTGGGCATTGTAACAGAGATCAAGATAATAGATCCAAAAAAAAGAAAAGAAATCTTTCTAATTGATAACATTTGTTTTGCAAATACCATAAGCAAGCATCATATGTATCAAACTCTCAAAAATTCATTAGATAAAGTCAGTATCGGTGTCAACATGATGCCAATAAAAGGAAATTTGGCAGGATAATTATGTATCATATAATTTGCATGAGGTATTACATTGTTCAGATCACCTAAGGATAAAATGGTTTGGAAAAATATTTTTGCTTAGGCAAGAACTGATATAGACCATAGGAGTTTTGAATCCAAGATATAATGCATTCTGTGAGAAAATAGTGACCCTCCTGTGTCAAAATAATTTTGACAGACATAATTACCACAAATTTTTTTTGACCAAGTTGTAATAAAATGTACATATTTCCTTCATGAGGATTTGATAATCATAATTGATCTACTTTTGTACCATAGGATCAGGCTATTAACAATGAGCACCTGTGGGTGGACACCAATGCCTCTGGTGACTTCTGTTATGCAATGGACCAAGATTGTATGGTAAGTAATAAAGCCTCAGCTGTATAAATACATGTAATTATTTTGAGTAAAAGCATTCACACTAACTTTCAATACTTGTTTGTATGTTGGAGTTGTTGATTTAAATCCTGCCAGGCTCAGATTGGGCTGATTCTATCAGAATCAGATTGTGCTGATCCTACAAGGACCAGATTTGGCTGATCCTATAAGGACCAAATAAGGCTGATCCTGCCAGGACTAGATTAGGCTGTTCCTGTCAGAACCAGATTTGGCTGATCTTATCAGTACCAGATTTGGCTGATCTTATCAATACCAGATTTGGCTGTTCTTACCAGTACCAGATTGGGCTGATCTTGTCAGTACCAGATTTGGCTGATCTTATCAGTACCAGATTGGGCTGATCCTATCATTACCAGATTGGGCTAATTCTATCAGTACTGTATGGGGCTGATCTTATCAGTACCAGATTAGACTAATCCTGCAGTTACCAGATTGAGCGAATCATGCAAGAACCAGATTAGGCTGATCTTGCCAGGACCAGATTGGATTGATCAAATCTGAACCAGATTGTGCTTATCCTATCAGTACCAGATTGGGCTGATTTTATCAGGACCAGATTGGCTAACCCAGCTGTAGATTTTCCATCATATTCCATGAAAAACGATGGAAAATGCTGGAAAATTCTAGCATGGAAAACGCTGGAGTATTTGGACTAATATTCTAGCCCTTGTCCAGGTTACTAAGGCTGGAAAACCCTGGACAAATTCTAGCATGGAAAACGCTGGAGTATTTTGGACTAATATTCCATGCTTTGTCCAGGGTAGGCTGGAAAACACTGGAAAATTCTAGCATGGAAAATGCGGGAAAATTCTAGCATGGAAAACGCTGGAGTATTTGGACTAATATTCCAGGCTTTGTCCATGGTAGGCTGGAAAATGCTGGACAATTTCAAGCATGGAAAACGCTGGAATATTTGGTTTAATCTTCCAGCCTTTGTCCAGGGTATGCTGGAAAACCCTGAACACTAAAATTTAGCTGAAAAACCCAGAAATTAATTCATGAAAACAAGAGATTTTAACAGCAATGCAAGGTTGCTGCAAACTTGTTTTGTAATTCTATGCAAAGTTACATACCTCCATTTTTCGAGCTTTTGATGTACGAAAAGTATGTAATATAAAATATTAAAATGAAAATGTTAATATATGGTAAACATCAATTAGAATGAGATCTCACTGTCACAATAAAAAAAGAATGAAGTCATCAAATCATTTAATAATATTTAATCAGATAAAAATAAGATCCTATGAATGGGATCTGTGAGCAAACTATACTTTTGCTATTTATTGCCTTGGAAATGTTACACTAATTTACTTCCTTGTAGAAATCCGTTTGGGTGAGGATGGTGTCAAATAGTTAGGTTCCCTCTCATCTTTCACAATGATAAACAATTTGGTGAAAACATTAGAATTACTCTGAATCACTTCTGCTAAACAAAATCCTCAGAATAAAATTCTGCATCCTCCTCTGCTTCTGGTGTGATCCAGGTATCATCCACTGAAATGGATTTCAGCAACATGTACTATGAAATCAGGAGAGAAAAATAATGAGTATTTACCTCATTGTCAAAAGCATTTCATTTTTAGTTTATTATTCCAAAATCACTTATCAAGTCCAGGAATTATAAGTGTTATTCAAGATCATCCTTTAATTAGCCATAAATTTCAGTTTTACTATTCATTTTGAAAGGTCTACAACGCATGTCAAATGAATGACACCTGAGAGTTTTGAACAACAAAAATCCGATGAAACTGATTATGTTCCTTAAGACATTTTGAAATAAAAAACGGTCATCTTTTGTGAGGATGTAAAGAATTAAATGTAATAACCTCTTAACAACTGTTGATTTGATATGCGAGAGGAAAAATACCCTAAGAATAATGGAAATGGGATTCTGAAGCGTACGTTTAACCCTATTGTCGATAGCTGATAGCACATGCATGATTTGGCAAGTGTAACAATAAATAATAATGATCTACAGCATTGCCATCTCAATCATTGGGTGAAGCAACATTACAAAGTCATATTTTGACATATTTAAATTGTAAGCATGAAACAACGCAAGCGCAAAACTAAAGTCATGAAAACTGGCAAAATACGACACAATCTAGAGTTTACTCACCGGTATTACAACTCCTCCGTGATTGCAAATTATCTCTCTGATTATAGGATCGGTTACTGCACATACACTGGTTCAGAGAACATTGAAATTTATCAAATAAACGATGTAAATTGTGATGATTCAACCTTGAAAATTGCGCCTTAAATGCGATGCTACAATGGTTGTATTGTGTTCTTTGTACTCATATTTATTGCATGTACATTTACATTTCGTAAACCAGTCTGCTAACCCGTAAACAGGGTACGTAACTGCTTTTAATGACTCGATACCGAATTAAGTATCTGTCGCGGCAAGCCACACTTCACCTTGCATGCTTTTATTTGATTTCCTTTTAAAGAAGCAAAATTCACAAAGCTCAATTATTTATAGTATGCTGGCAAAATGGGATGCTTCTCTATCTCAAGGAAAAATAAAAACTATATATTTTAAAATTTTATTTAGTAATTAAATAACTGAAAATTATTTTTTTCTCCTGGCAACAGATTGCCATTGAAACAAATATATGACAGTTCTTTCATTAACCTAATGCCAGAAGTTAATATTACAAGATTTACTGAGACTATATTTGATGGTGCATACATTATTGGTAAAATAGATTTAAAAGTACTTGCCATCAAATATCTTGCTGTATTCAGTTAGTCTGTAATTAACTTTGCAATGAGCACTTACTTTTTAACAGGATTTTTTAAAATGGAATCTGTACACATTCTTCCATTACCTGACAAACTGACTACATAGCTAATTGAGTGTTCAATCACTTACAGAATTTCCTTTATGCAAAAAAGCTCAATTTTTCTCTAATATATATTTGTAAAAATTGAAAATGATAAAAAAGACATTTGTAGAAAAAGTAATATTTAATATTTTGCCTTGCTCAAGTTATAATTCAGTTTATTTTGACATATATTAATAATGTTCATAGTTAATTTAAACATGGAGAAATGTTGGAATAATATATTTTATTTATGTACCAGCTTAAAGTACTAGTAATTTAAGTTCTTAGCATTTTGCAACACTGAAAATGTACATTATTTAACTCAAGTGCATTATCAGATGCTATAAATAAAAACTAGATTACAAGTAACATTTTTTAAATTGATAGTGTAGTTTATAATAATGAGTATATGATCTGGTCACAACATGTATTCAACATTTCAAGAAGTACTGATCTCATACAGAACTGCCCTTTGACACCTGATTATTTCAAGTTTGTGCAAGCTGCATTAAGTGTTTTAGATTTTGCAAGCTTGCAGACTTTGCAAAATTCCTTTTGCACCCTTACTTGCTTGCATAAGCTTGCCTAGCTTGTTGTAAGCATGCATTATGGTCAGGATTTAACTATATTTTTCAGGATATTTTTTCGATCATGAACATTTAATTACATATGTTTGTGCATTCAACAAAGGGTTTGTTACTTCAACACTTGTGGTTTGTCTTGTTAAAGCCAGGGTCAAATGTGTGTGAGCATGTGATTTCATGTATTTGTTTAAAATGTGTCCTCTTTCAGAGTGTATATGTATCATAGGTTTGAAATAACTGTATAGTTTCAAGTTGAAAAATCTGTGTTATAGCTAAGTTTAGTTATGATTGCTCATTCTTTAGGTACATGGATCTTGATAGTTGATGGATAAGACAAACTCTAATCAGTTGACCAGAAAGAATTAAAACTAATTTTAAGTACCAATCTTGAAAATTGACTAAGTTCTTTTTCAAGGTTTCCCATGCTGAAATTTATCCAAACATTTCTAAGTCCAAGCTGTTCAGCATTTTCCAGGGTTTTCTATGCTGAAAAATATCTAAGTCCAAAATGTCCAGCATTTTTCAGGGTTTTCCATGCTAAAAAAAATCAAAGTTCAAAATGTCCAGCATTTTCCAGGGTTTTCCATGCTGAAAAAAATCTAAGTCCAAAATGTCCAGCATTTTCCAGGCATGTCCAGCATTTTCCATGCACAATGTCCAGGGTTTCCATGCTAAATTCTGCAGAATATTTCAATCTTCCATAGTTTTCCAGGGTTTTCCATGGTATTCCATCCTTTTCCAGCATATACTCTGGAAAAAGTACAGCCGGGAATAATTGTGCAATGGCCTGATTGGGCTGACTACTGGACAATGTCCCTGAGCAATATACTTCTCTTATTGCCCCATTATGATATAACCTTTCATATGTTGTTAGATTATAATTGTATATTATAAACGTTTTCATTTGCTGAAATGTAGAACAAATGCCTGCTTCTTTTGTCAAATTTGGTTCAGTATGATCACTATTTTCTCCATTTTAGTGATACAGAAAGTGTATATAAAGGACTGCTTTTGCAGATGTTTTTGAAATACATTAATTTTTCATTGAAATGTCTCTGCATACAATTTGGTTCTATAAAACTTCCACTAGTAATGTTTCAGAGAAAACCGTGTGCATAATTGATATCATGTAATAACAGGTGCTCGGATGAAATGATAAATGAACACAACATGATCTAAAAGCTCTTTGTTAAAATTACAATTACCTTTTAGTAAAACACATCATGAGAAGAACAACATGAAATAAAGGTATTCGGTTTTGATGGTTTCTTTTACCAATAAATTTAATACTTGCTGCCACTCATATTGATTTTCCTTGCTAACAGGTTTGTTACATCTTTTAATTTTCCATATATCTTTGAAAAGTCATTTGGATAATGCTAATTCAAATGTAAAGCTTTATAGAAATATTGTAGTACTTCATATTAATTAGATATTCATCCGTAGAGAGTAAGTAATACAAGTATAGAAAGGAAACTTTTTTTTTACATTTGCATGGCACAAATCTAGGTTCCTAGGTTCCGAAAATGGGAAAAATTGGAATTCCTGGTAAGCAAAAGAGCTTTTAGAAACTTCAAAGCTTTCCAGAAAACACTAGTCAGCTTAATGATTGCCCTGTCAACTAATCAGATTAAACTTAATGATTAGTATCATTGATACAATGGCACATGTTTTGGTCCTAGCCAGTGGGACTTGACTAATTTAATTTGCTTTAGGGCTCTTCTGGTAATGCACAAGAGCTTATAGGATGGCTTTTTGCTTGGTAATACACAGGAGCTTAGTGGATGGCCTACTTTCTGGTATCCATCTATATGTTAGTTGCTATGCCTCCAAGACTTCCTTGATTATTGCCGAGAAACTTGACATACCAAGATATATTTCAGTCCTAAATGAAAATTGTGCTACTCATATCCATTATGGCCCCCACAATGGTCATATCAGCATGGGGTTATCACTAAAAGACTTATTATGTTGATCCTAGATAAAGTGCTGATCCGATATCCAGTATGGCTACCATGGCAGCCATCTTGAAAATCTTGTTGATACTCCTCCTGAATGGATATCTAATTTTATAATAAATATGGCATCCATGATAGCCAACTTGAAAATCTGTTATCACAGCTTGTTCTGATTAGATTGGATTAGTTTATTTATTATTATACTCCCCCTAATCTCTAATCTGATTGACTGAACACTGCAAGATGTTGGGTGAAAAGGTCTACTCATTGCTTGAGTTAGAAGCTGGATTTCCCAATTAGCTATGACACAGCTGGCACCAGATGCATAGCCAGCAGGTATACCTATACACATAGAAGCACTATGCATCTGTCTTAGCCCAAAATATTAATTCATTTTTTTAGAGAGAAAGTGAGCCAGCAATGACCTTTGTATTGTTTGCATTCTCTATGCCAGGCTGCTCACATCAATAAAAACATCAACAAAAATAGCAATTCAGCAGTTCCAAAGATAATGACTGCCATGGTCATCAGAATAGTTAATTTCTTTGAATATAAAAATCAAGCACTAAACAAATTTTAAATTCAGAAAATAATATATAACTTGATATAATCACTTTAAGTAATCATTTGTTAAGCATGTTTGTGGCAGGTTGTGTTCCTACAATGTCTACGTAGGCAGGAGTAAGACTAACACTTGGATCTATATATCACAGTCCATAAAGTGTGTGATGGCCTTTTGTCTGACAAAGTCATTATCAAAGCTTCCTATAAACTACTGGGAGAATTGCCACTAAAACTTACAGGCTCATTCACATCACAAAGTATAGTTGGTTGCAAATGACAAGGCCAAAAAGATGCTTCTTTAACATGAATTATGTCTACCACAGCAGCCATTTTGAAAATAAATGGTCCTGTAGAATTTTTACTAAACTGTTTCTTACAATGTCCATCTTGAAATTCTTGTTATTGCTACCCCTCCTAAATGGATGCTCATATTGACACGGGGCTTTCACTAAAAGACTTATTAATTATGATTTATCATGGTCCTGAATTGAAATGGTGCGTCATACAACCAATATGGCCACTAGGATGGCCATCTTGAAAACCTTTCTACAGCTACTCCTATTGATAGGATGGTCATATTGACATGGACTTTTTGCAAAAGAATTTCAAGGAATGTCAAGTTATAGATTTTTCTGACAGTATGTTCACTAGATGGTTTAAAGCTTAGCAGTTATGAAGAGGAAATGATCTTGCCATGATTCCTGGAAATTCATTTTGGCTAGTAGATTGTGGAACCTATCATGCCACCCCTATAAAACATGTTAAGGTGGTATACTATCACTTTTTTAAGGAACTGGTCCAATAAGAGTTCCTGATAGATGAACTTCAACCACACTACATGCCATGCCAGGTTACAACGATATTTGATACACATTTCTGTGGAGTTTATTTACTTTTGCTGTGTGAGAGAGACATTCTGTTTTGTGATTAATATAATGACTAAGCTTCTTAACAAGGAACCACTAATGAATATAAGAATTTACATCAACAAGACCTAGGTCAGGTCTAATTTGAACCATTTTTTTTGTGCAAAATGTATGGTTCTAGTCACTGACTTACAACTTCTGTCACATCATATTCAATAGGACAGCTGTTTCTTAAGAGCAGATTTGTAATCTTTTATAAATAAAACAAATCTCTTTAACCTGCAAATCTCAGATATATTTAAAGTATTTATATTACACAATTATATTTATGGTACTGTCTTATTATATACTGTTCACTGACCTGCCAGATTGTGTTAGAGCATTTGTTTGGCACCTGTTCTATGGTCAGTTTTAAATTATATTTTCTTTTGAATTTTTCAGAAAATGGGACCTAGGAAGAAGTGTATAGCCTGTAAGATAGTATCACATGTGGAGTGTATACCTATCTTAGAAAGGGTTGGTATTGTTAGTCACATAGTTGATAGTATTGCATGGAATGATACCAAGTCATAAGGAAACTCTCCAGGTCTCACACTCAGATAAATTTTCTACTGATTCAACATTGTTCTGTAAAATATTTATTTGCTGTGATTCAAGTAATATCTTGATCAACAAACATGTTCCTAAAAATTAAATATACAGAAATACTAAATAATAATTTTAATTAAAATATAAAATATAACTAATTATTTTGGTCTCAATTCTACTTTAACCTTCTCAGAGGATATTTTTTATTGACTAGGCATGTTTTCATACCAGGTTTTCATGTCTCATATATTCTAATATAAGTGTGGTGAACCTTAACCTGATAGTTTGCAGCCTTAAAAAGTGGAAAGGAAAAGCTTGTTGCATCTGACTTTCCTACATTATGTCAGTAGCAAAACAGCAGTGAGCTTTACTCATTAGATCCAAATATTATTTAGCTGTTATTATCTTCATTCAAATTTGTGCCTGACTTTTACAACCTATGATTACCATGAAGTATTCATTATATTTTTTATTGATTGAAATGTATACATCGTATGACATTATTGATTGAAATGTACACATGATACGACATTGTTAATTGAAATTGACACATGATATGACATTGTTGATTGAAATGTACACAAGATATGACATTATGTTGATGTATAATTGTTCTCTGTGCCCATAACTTCCTTTTTTGTTTTGCTTGCCAAGCATAGTAGGGACTGACAGTGTTTTGGGAGATGTCCACAGACACAAAAGGCATCAACATAAAATTTAGCTTTCAATTTCATTTCTCTGATACTCTTTCATGTTCAGTCATAAACAATAATGCATAAATACAGAGTAATCCAACATTTTGTATCCTTAATTGCGCATGTAATCAAATTTTCCAGACTTGGGTAACCATTAATTTCTAACCAGATGGAAATGCTGACATAAAATATTTAAAAAAAATCATAACTTAAAATTATTTTATTCAGTAATATTGAATTACCATTGTAAATTTGAACATTCAAAATTCATTTTGTACACAGCTTATAGAATATGACCAAATGCTATATTTGAAGCCCTTCTTTTGATTTTCTTGTTATTGTATGTGAAATTCAGTATAATTTTAAAAATTTAAACATTTTGTTTTATGAAGAATGAGACATAAAGTGGTGTTCTCCAAACAGAAACAAACTAAATTTAGATATTTTGGAAATCTTTTAAAACAGAGCAGTTGATGGCAAAGCCAAATAGCTGAGTTCAGTATGAAATAGCTGTTATTATCAGCACTGAAATAATATTTCAGAGTTGATAAAACACAATTTAAATTATATATTTTAAGATTATTTTCTCATTATTTACTTCATTTTAAAACTTTAAGTATTATGTTGCCATACGTATAGTCAAGCCTGTCCTAATGGCTACTTTTATTCAGCAATCACCTGTTTACAGTGGCCATACGAATATCATCCTACCAATATAAATGTCTTTTAAGTAATATCATCTTCATTTCGTGGTCAGAAGCCAGGTGTTTCCTAATCAAGCACTGGTTTCTCTCTGTTTTAAGCAGACACATTAATATAAATTGTCTATAAAGGCAGCTGAAGTTTTTAGTTCATGGGTCATCAAACATTACCCATTATCATACATGGCTTCTTTAGATTGTCTATTCATCATAGGCTTCTCATATAAGCCAATTGAATATGGCCACTTTGGCATCCTTCTTGAAAATCATGTTATTTTTGCTTCTCCAAAACAGATGCATTGTTGGCTTGAAAATCATGTTTTTTTTTGCTTCTCCAAAACAGATGCATTGTTGGTCCTAAATGAGAATGGTGCCAAGTTGAAATCAGTTATGTCCACAACAACAGCTAATTTGAAAAAAAATTGTGTTATTGCAGAAAAATATAATTGATACTTTCAGTACTCAATGGTTAATAGGAAGTAATGGTCTTCAGTTCCTAGAAATTCTTTCCAGCCAGTAGACCATCGGCCCTTTCAAGGGTCTCTTGTTTTCAAACATTTATTTGTTGCATGATCAGTATGAAATTCAATAACAAATGAGATACATGTAAATGAAGTGATCGTGTATATGATTAACTGAGCTTGTTACCATTTAAGAAGCCTTATTTCTGATTTGATTTTGATAAAATTTGGAACATAGGCTTATATCACGATGGTCTTCAGTGAATTTATTAATGAGCAAGATTATTATATATAAATGAAGTGACTTTGGATCTGATTCCCTTAGCTGTTAACACTCTGGAACCAGTTTTGTTTTCTTTTTTGATCAGGCTAGGAATATATGCTTGTACAGTATTTTCATGGTCTGAGATGATATGCTTGTACAGTATTTTCATGGTCTGAGATGATATGCTTGTACAGTATTGTCATGGTCTGAGATGATATGCTTGTACAGTATTGTCATGGTCTGAGATGATATGCTTGTTCAGTATTTTCATGGTCTGAGATGATATGCTTGTACAGTATTGTCATGGTCTGAGATGATATGCTTGTACAGTATTGTCATGGTCTGAGATGATATGCTTGTACAGTATTGTCATGGTCTGAGATGATATGCTTGTACAGTATTGTCATGGTCTGAGATGATATGCTTGTACAGTATTGTCATGGTCTGAGATGATATGCTTGTACAGTATTGTTATGGTCTGAGATGATTTCAGTAATGGGTATGATGCAGGATCATAATGAGATGATTTGGCTGAACATGTTACCACTAGTGTGATCGTGAACAGACTTGGAATATAGTTTTCTATGATCAAGATTTACACGAGTTTGATAATTGTGATCGTGAACAGACTTGGAATATAGTTTTCTATGATCAAGATTTACATGAGTTTGATAATTGTGATCGTGAACAGACTTGGAATATAGTTTTCTATGATCAAGATTTACACGAGTTTGATAATTGTGAGATCAACTCCATTTAATAAGGTGACCTTGCATCTTATTGGCTGAACTTGTTAGAAGCAGTGTTACTTTTAGATCACAGGCCTGTGGGTTTCTTGCAGATTTTTGTCAGATGTCCCACAACTTTTGACCCTGTGTGCCCATTGGGTACGCTTTTTCTTATATTAGAGTTCTGAAAAAAATCTCAAAATTCCAATGCTACTATTTCAAAGTACATGTACATTTCAAAATAGATGTAAATTGATAAACTTGTAGATGTCATACATCATTTCTCAGTGTTCACATCTGCATGGATGAATATGAATAATATAAGAATGCTGATTTTGTGATGTTATCCTTTTTAAGGAATATTGTAACCAGCACATGCATGTATGGGTTTCCATATGAAATTATTGTGATAATTGATCAAAAAACTGAATATTAATGGAGCTTGCATCTCATTCGTTGAGTCATGTTTGCACTTTAGTGACTATTTTTGATCTTTTTTTTTAACCAAAATCAAATCTTATAAAGAGATTTACAGTGATGGAAAAGGAAGAAGTGTGGATTTCTTTTTAGGTGATAGTAAAAAAATTGTCACCACCTAACTCTCCCAGATCTGTGTCTCAAACTTTTGGGATCATTTGAAGCTAGGATCCTTCTAGTTAAGAGACACTCTACATGACACAGCCTGAGTCAGACCTGTTGTTTATCTTTTACTCAGCGATAATGAGGAAGGAGATTCAGAAAATCTTTTAAGGCCTAGAGTGTGCCAGAGAGTAGTATTGATGGTCTGTCCTTTTTTGTACTTTGCACCCTGGTCTCAGCCTATAATTTCAGGATCCAGTCATTTTCTTATTCTCTAAGACCACCACCTTGGACTCGGAGGTGTACCAGGAGGGTATTTTGATAGGGTCCTGGGCATGTCACCCTTGTCGAGATTGTCAAGATTTTGGAACTAATGGAGCAATCATTAGTTACTATAGTCTCACATGTTGGACTTTTCTTTGGACTACTTCATTCAGACTGGTGAAGGAGGAATTACTTTTGTCTCCAGCTGTTTTGCAGAGACAGTTTGTGACGGAGGCCAAGATATGGTTTCAATGTCATTTCCACTCTCTGCATTGTTTCCTCACCTATGCAGAGACATTGAAGAACATAAAGAGTCCAAAATTTTATTCCAGGATTTTCTTAGTTTCAAAGAGAGGGGGAAATCTTTACTCCATTGATCTTTTTCCTTTGAACAAATTCCTTCTGAAAGGACCCATTTAAGATGTAAATCAGTGCCTCAGTCAATAATGTCACTAGGCTGAACCACTGGACAGTGTCCATAGATCCAAAGGATGCTTATCTTCACATTTCCATTTTTCCAGCCAATTTCTGTGATTGTTTCAGCATATCTCTCAGTTTCATTCTTTTTCTTTTGACTGGTCCTCTGCTCACAGAGCCTTCACCATGGTTATATGTGTAATAACAGCTCTTTTAAGGTCCTTATAGATTCTCACCCTCCAGGACCTAGATGACTGGTTGATGCACAAATGCCAGACATGTGGATGTCCAAGATAGACTCCTTGCTGCAAAAGATGTCTTTCTGTCCCCTTAAAAGGTACTTCTAATATTTCAGTGGCCACCATCTTGATGTGGATTGTTCAGATTAATAAAAGAGCCGCCAGTAATCATTCTCTCACTTTTAAAGAAATCTCTAAAAAAAATCAAAACCACCGAGTTAGCATCTTGGACCTGTTTGAATCATTCTTCAGATGTAGTCATGAAAGTTGTCTTTTAGTGTTCTTACTTCGCTTTCTCATTATTTTATGTTCAATTATTGGTGTATGAGAGTGAATAAATATATGCCTTGGGTCCAATTGTATCAACCCAAAAAGTTGTCAGGCCATCTTCAGTTGGCAGAGGAACCTGTGACTGACGACAATGGAAAGTTCAAATGACAATGTATCTAAAGCCATCAGCGTCACACAAGGCTGGCAAATTCAGCAAGTCAGTAATAGCAGGCAATGTATTTGTGCTGCAAATACATAAATATGGGAGTAAAACTAATTTTAATTACACAATACATAGCTGCTAGAATAACTGCACAATTCATTCCTCCCACCCAGTTCTGATGTCCCTTTGTCTCGGTTCAAGTCAAAGAGGAGGATTTTTTTGTCAGAAATGCTTGGGTATCAAGCTTGGATCATTTTGTTAAATTTAGATCACCAGTTAATTATTGGAGGAGGGAATAATCTCCTTGAATAACTGACAAACCAGGAAAAAATACAACACTAATAATAGCAGTTAATTATTACATAATTAAAATGCGGTTTTCCCCTTCCCATCTTCCCCTACCATCATCCAGAAAAGTTTTATTTTTTACTATTTGTTTCTCAGGAAACAATTCCAAATTTAATTAAAATGAATAAATAAATCTATAGCCTAATATACATGAAAGAGCAGACCCCTTTGTTTTATCTCTTTAATTCCCATGAAAGCATATGTCTGTAGAATACAGGTTAAAGCTCCCTCTGTAAACATGACTTTTGTAGAACTTGGATGATTGATTATAAGCATATTAATTAATGTTTTTTCTTTAGAAAAAATATTTATCTTTGGAACAGTTTTCACTATAGTAAAGTAAGTAACATCAACATAAGATTTGGGGTGCTAATTGATGTTGTTATGATTCATTGCTCTTAAAAGAAAAGAGTGAAAAGCAACAAGCTTTGTAAAATGCAACAGCAACTTATTTCCCTAGATTACAAAGTGAAAATAAAAGAAAAAACTTATGTATTGCAAATTAGATCCCAAAATAATCCTAAAATTACAGATACAAGAACTAATAATTTAAAGTTCAGAATAAACTGTAGTAGAAATCCAAATAAAGTCCAGTGCTGTAGATGTTGATGTGCCTGTGGTGGCCAACAGCTTTTCTTGAAACACAGTTTCAGTATAAATCCCAGTGAATGTCTCTGTCCAGGAATATTTTTTTAAAGGAGCAGTCTGTATTTCAGAGAAAATTCACTTGAACAGTTCTCAAAGAATAAACTCCAGCCAAATGAAATACTGAACACATCCATAATTTACATTGGTTCTGCAAGATTTTAAGCATGAATGAATAATCTTTTCAGTAACAAGATTATATAGTCTTCCACTTGACCTTGAGTCACAATTAACATTTTCTGTAAAAAAAAGAGTCATTACCAAATGGAAAATAACTTTTTTTGAAAGTTCTTAACATTTACAGAATAGAATGTTAGTTATTTCTTTATGGGAATCTGATTCTTAGATAGGGCAATTCTAGAATACATGTAAATTGACATTTATTTTACTGCCCTGTTCACATTAGTGATCATGTAGCCCATCATGTGAGCCACCATGTGATCTAAAACCGCAGGCTAAAACAGCCTTTTCCTAGTAGATTTATTTAAGTTCTTAACATTTACTGAATAGAATGTTAGCTATTCCTAGAAAGTCTGTTACCAAAATTTTAATATGCTGTAACCTGGGCTATGACATGTACTAAATGTAAATTGTATTGGAATTCCAATAACCTATAATTAGACCCAAATAAATATATTATCTTAATAATTATCTTGATATTAAACCCATACACATAGAGAATATTTTAGCTTTGTATTATTTACAGAATTAAATAATTCAGGTCAAGCAGAATATAAACTTGATTTTGAGTTAGAATAGCATTTAATGAAAATTTAAGAAGGTTAACAAACAATGCAAATTAAATATACTTAACAATAATGTACATGTAATCTTACAATGCTACATAAGCCTTAGTGAAATGGATCACTGCTGAGTTAGGTTAACAAGGTAAGCAATATCAGCTCCACTTGGGTCTCTTTTTGATAAGTTTCACTTCAGATAATCAGGTGAAAGTTTTCTTCAATGTGAACTCAATGATCATTACTGAATCCAACTTTTAATACAGATTTGTTGATGTTTCATTTTGAAAATAGTTAATACTGGCCACAATTTAAATATTTCTAGTGATTTATGTATTGTCTGGTTATCATATATACTTGCTTATAAGTCAGATACAGCTACAGACTACACAGACCTAGATCTGTCATTACATAATGTGCTGGCAGATTGGAGTCTGTGCTGTTATTAAGAGTAATCTGTAGAACAAGCAACGTAGACCCTAATCTGCCAGTACATTGTAAATGGCAGATCAGGTTCTGTGGGGTTTTTTTGCAGTTGGATGAGACTTACAAGTGAGTATAACTGGTATAAATTTATGGTCACAAAGACATTAACACTGGGTTCATTTCCTGTGCATTGCTTTTCTCTCACTGTGCTTGGAACCATTTCCACAAATTGCACAGACAAAGAACTACCCATTGATTATGCAAACTCTCTGCTTGACAATGCATCATATATGATGTGTGAATTGTTACTGTTGTTATATCTTTCCTCTTGAGAATCTTTCTTCTAATTCAACTTCAGATGTTAATACCAGGTGAAGTTAATTGGATCTGGTGATAATTACACTATGGAAATTGATTTCAAACTAAGTATTTTGCTATTTGTTTGGTTTGGTTGTATGGAAAAAAGCAGGCTACCCCTAAAGAGAGGAGCTTGCTTAATCAGACCCATTCGGTATAATTGATTACTCATGATTTTCACAATGGTAACTAGATTGTTGTACAGGGACTCAATTCTGGACTGTCAGATATATATATATATATATATATATATATATATATATATATATATATATATATATATATATATATATATATATATATATATATATATATATATGCCTGGCAGGTGGTGTTTTTCTTGTGAGTGTTCTGAATGTTTGGTGTCTTTCCAAACTAATTTTTGGCACCTTTAAGAATGGTTGTCATATTCAGTGGCAGCACCTGTGTGCATCGCAATTTGCACACACAACCAGGTGTGTGTGTGTGTGTGTATATATATATATATATATATATATATATATATATATATATATATATATATATATATATATCTCAAATTTCAGTATCTCTGATAATGTCCTGAGCTGAACAATATTATGTTTATCTGTATTCTCATCATGTTCCAAGCTATCAAAACATGGAAATATTTTGATATAACCCTTGATCCATAAATATATTCGTTTTACTTTTCATTTGACATATGAAGAAGAAAATAAAGTACTTTGCATTTTGACAAATGTAAATTTGAAGTTTTGTATATAAATGACATTGTAACAAAATATATAATTGCATTAACATATTTTTGAATGTTTTGGTTTTTAAATATATATGATATTTTATTGTTTTTGTATATTTTTGAAGAAATGTCAATTTAATTTTGTATAATTCTGAAACAATATCCTATAGATTTCTGCAAATGCTAATTTGAATTTTGAGGCATAATTTAATATGGCTGTATGTAATATTTGGGTTCAACAAAATGTTACAAATTTTTCTAAAAATAATTTGGTTGTCTGGCCTTATGTGCATTGTGAACAGCTGATCAGATGCAAGTCTGTTTGTTACATGTAATGTAGTGCCAGTAAATATACCTATAATATTTGTTACACTCATGATTTCATAAGAATGTGATGTGACAGCAGATCTGTTTCTGTTCTGTTTCACTCAGATTTCCTGAGAACATGATATCACATCAGGTCTGTCTCTTCTGTTTCACTCATGATTTCCTGAGAACATGATGTCACATCAGGTCTGTGTCTTTTCTGTTTCACTCATGATTTCCTGAGAACATGTCACATCAGGTCTGTGTCTGCACTGTTTCATGATTTCATGAGAACATATTTGGCAGCAGGTCTGGATCTGTACTGTTTTTATATTCCCCACATACACCTCTATAATGGTAGTAGTATGTACTGTTGATATATTCCCCACATATACCTTTTTATACTCCCCACATATACCTCTATAATGATAGTGGTTTATACTGTTGATATACTCCTCACATATACCTCTATAATGGTAGTGGTATATACTGTTGTTATACTCCCCACATATACCTCTATAATGGTAGTGGTATATTCTGTTGTTATACTCCCCACATATACCTCTATAATGGTAGTGGTATATACTGTTGTTATACTTCCCACATACACCTCTATAATGGTAGTGGTATATACTGTTGTTATACTTCCCACATACACCTCTATAATGGTAGTGGTATATACTGTTGTTATACTCCCCACATATACCTTTTTATACTCCCCATATATACCTCTATAATGATAGTGGTATATACTGTTGATATACTCCCCACATATACCTCTATAATGGTAGTGGTATATAATGTTGTTTTACTCCCCACATACACCTCTATAATGGTAGTGGTATATACTGTTGTTATACTCCCCACATATACCTCTATAATGGTAGTGGTATGTACTATTGTTATACTCTCCACATATACCTTTTTATACTCCCCACATATACCTCTATAATGATAGTGGTATATACTGTTGATATACTCCCCACATATACCTCTATAATGGTAGTGGTATATACTGTTGTTATACTCCCCACACCTACCTCTATAATGGTAGTGGTATATGCTGTTGTTATACTCCCCACATCTGCCTCCATAATGATAGTGGTATATACTGTTGATATACTCCTCACATATACCTCTATAATGGTAGTGGTATATACTGTTGTTATACTCCCCACATCTACCTCTATAATGGTAGTGGTTATACTGTTGTTATACTCCCCACATATACTTCTATAATGGTAGTGGTATATACTGTTGTTATACTCCCCACATCTACCTCTATAATGGTAGTGGTATATACTGTTGTTATACTCCCCACATCTACCTCGATAATGGTAGTGGTATATGCTGTTGTTATACTCCCCACATCTACCTTTTTATACTCCCCACATACACTTCTATAGTGGTAGAAATCCTCATGTTCATCAGTCTGCCCTTCCATTACTGGCAGACCATCCCATAAGCATAATTAGATCTAAATATTTTGACTGATTGCCATGAAACTTAGAAATATATTATCCCCATTACATGAAAAATGTGCATGTCATGTCTCTCCCATAATTTGTTTTAGCATTATTGTCCTTTATGTGTTTTAACTTAGCAAATTTAGTACCTGAAGATGCACATGTATTGACAAATAACTGTAAGCTATCAATATGTTCTGATATTGTCTGTCTGTCCAGTATAGTTGCTGCTCAGTAACTTGAGTCGTCTAGCATCTGCAGTTAACAAATGTTTTGCATGGCTTGTATTTGTGGTAAGGAAGAACCACATAAATTTGGGCTGAAAAATGAAAGGTCAAGATCACTGAAAGAAGGACAAAGTTTTTGGCACACTACTTGAGTTCTTCAAGTTACCAATCTCTGTTGAGAAGCTTTTGAGGGAAGTAAGAACCCAGTTCAATTTTGATTCAAAAGATTAAAAGTCAGGGTTATTGATTGTAAGAAAAATAATGGTTTCTACAAAATAACCATCTACGGTTACATGTCTTTGGCATAAAGAAAAGGCTATGGTCACTGATAAAGAAAACTAGTTTCCACTTGGTAACATTTATTTATAAATTAGTCAATTTTGGTGAATGGCTTGCACTTGGGATATGGAAGAAAAAAATTGATTTTGGGGTCAAAGGGTCAAGTTCACTCTGAAAGAAGAAAAATGGTTTACAAAAATTCAATTATCTATATGGAGGTTTTTAATGATATGCAGATATAAGATGTAACATTCATATTACTCTTATTACAAGAGTTATTGCTTTTATGTAGCTGAATGCTGTTTATGGGAATGTCTTGTACATATAACTTGTTAAATATGTTGAATTACCTGGCTATAAGGTCCATTGAGATTGTGGTATGGCTCTGTGCGGATTGTGCATTATGTGTTTTCCTCTTTTTGTCATTCGTCTATGAACAATGCTTTCTTCTAAATTCCAGTTTTAATTAGATTTGAAAAACAGGCTAATAGCATCAACATCATGTTAGAATTTCATGCTAGAATCATGTTAGAATTTCATAATAAGCAAGATGTATATATTTTAATGAGAGGGTATTCTTGCCCGACCTTGCTGTCAGTCATGATGTCATATCTAAGATACAGTTTCAATCCGACTTGAAACATATGCTTATATTGTCTAGATCTCAGATGAGTTCATTAGTGATCGAGATTTTATGCATCCTAATGGGAGGATCTTGCATCAGATTGTGTTAGCTTGCTTCCAATTTGGATGCAGTATTATCTGGTCAGAATTTTCTTAAATTTTGGAATAATCCAGATATTCTTATGTCCTTTAAAGCCTGAGCAAGTTCTTTAATCAGTTAGTAATGTGGTGATATAATGAGTAATGATGTGATTGGTTGTACTTGTTTCAACTCTTGAGGCTGCTGTAAGTACATCACGCCCAGTTTTGATCAAACTTGGGATGTAGACATTTATCATCAGACTCAATGTCTTCATCAATAGTGATCATATCTTGGATGGATGAGTTTGATAATGAATGAGCTCCATGGATATTATCATACATCTGTTTTTACAGTATGTTACTACTCCGAGGGCTATATTTTTCATCTAGTTTTTATCTCATCTGGTCATGGACCAGAATAACTTACAGGATGGTCTGTTGTCCATTGTCCATCATTTGATATCCATCATCTATCCATCAGTTAGCAAAAGTTTCGTTTCAATACTCACTCGAAACAATTTGGAGGATTACTATAAAATTTGCATCCCTGCTCATCAGATGGTCTTGTTGGCCCCAACATGATGCTGCTTGGACATCCAATATGTCTGCCACAATGGCCATCTATTTCTAGTTATTGTATGTGAAAATGGTGATGATCTGATATTGAAATATGGTTGTGACAATGGTCATGTTGAGAATGTTGTTATTGCAGCTAACTGCATAGAAATGTCATCATAAATTTTCACTTAAAGATCTATTATTATTTCTTCTTGATCCTAAAAAAATGGTGCTGATCTGTTGTAAAAAAAATAGTTACCACTTAAAGATCTATTATGATATCTTCTAGGTCCTAAAAACATGGTGCTGATCTGTTGTAAAAAAAGTAGTTATCACTTCAAGATCTATTATTATTTCTTTTTGGTCCTAAATAAATGGTGCTGATCTGTTGTAAAAAAAATAGTTATCACTTAAAGATCTGTTATGATTTCTTCTTGGTCCTAAAAACATGGTGCTGATCTTTTCTAAAAAAATAGTTATCACTTAAAAATCTATTATGATTTCTTCTTGATCCTAAAAACATGGTGCTGATCTTTTGTAAAATAAATAGTTATCACTTAAAAATCTATTATGATTTCTTCTTGGTCCTAAAAACATGGTGCTAATCTTTTGTAAAAAAAATAGTTATCACTTAAAAATCTATTATGATTTCTTCTTGATCCTAAAAACATGGTGCTGATCTTTTGTAAAATAAATAGTTATCACTTAAAAATCTATTATGATTTCTTCTTGGTCCTAAAAACATGGTGCTGATCTTTTGTAAAAAAAAATAGTTATCACTTAAAAATCTATTATGATTTCTTCTTGGTCCTAAAAACATGGTGCTGATCTTTTGTAAAAAAAATAGTTATCACTTAAAAATCTATTATGATTTCTTCTTGGTCCTAAAAACATGGTGCTGATCTTTTGTAAAATAAATAGTTATCACTTAAAAATCTATTATGATTTCTTCTTGGTCCTAAAAACATGGTGCTGATCTTTTGTAAAAAAAATAGTTATCACTTAAAAATCTATTATGATTTCTTCTTGGTCATAAAAACATGGTGCTGATCTTTTGTAAAAAAATAGTTATCACTTAAAAATCTATTATGATTTCTTCTTGGTCATAAAAACATGGTGCTGATCTTTTGTAAAAAAATAGTTATCACTTAAAAATCTATTATGATTTCTTCTTGGTCATAAAAACATGGTGCTGATCTTTTGTAAAAAAATAGTTATCACTTAAAAATCTATTATGATTTCTTCTTGGTCCTAAAAACATGGTGCTGATCTTTTGTAAAAAAATAGTTATCACTTAAAAATCTATTATGATTTCTTCTTGGTCCTAAAAACTTGGTGCTGATCTTTTGTAAAAAAAAATATAGTTATCACCTAAAGATCTATTATGATTTCTTCTTGGTCCTAAAAAAATGGTGCTGATCTTTTGTAAAAAAAATATAGTTATCACTTAAAGATCCATTATGATTTCTTCTTGGTCCTAAAAACATGGTGCTGATCTGTTGGGAAAGAAATAGTTATCACTTAAAAATCTATTATGATTTCTTCTTGGTCCTAAAAAAATGGTGCTGATCTTTTGTAAAAAAATAGTTATCACTTAAAAATCTATTATGATTTCTTCTTGGTCCTAAAAAAATGGTGCTGATCTTTTGTAAAAAAATAGTTATCACTTAAAGATCTATTATGATTTCTTCTTGTTCCTAAAAAAATGGTGCTGATTTATTGTATATAAAAAAAATAGTTATCACCTAAAGATCTATTATGATTTCTTCTTGGTCCTAAAAAAATGGTGCTGATCTTTTGTAAAAAAAATATAGTTATCACTTAAAGATCCATTATGATTTCTTCTTGGTCCTAAGAAAATGGTGCTGATTTATTGTATATAAAAAAAATAGTTACCACATTGGTCATCTGGAAAATCTTGATATTGTTGCTTTTCCTGAATAAAAAGTAATCTTGACATGGGATTTTCTCCAGCAGACGTCTTATGGTATTCCTGTATGAAAATGGTGCCACTTGCTCAGTCTGTATGGCTACAACAGTGGACATCTTTAAAATCTTGTTATCACTACACATCTTTATTGGATGATTGTATCAACATAATTGGTCGTAGATGAAAATGGTGCCCATCTGACTTTTAATATGGCCACTACATTGGCTATCTTGAAAATCTTTTTATTGCTGCTTGTTCTAAATGGCTGGTCATATTGATACTTTGCTTTCACCAAAAAGTTCTAATTATGTCTGGTTGGTCCTAAGGGGAAATGATGCTAATCTGATATTCAGTATGACCGCTGTGACAGCCATATTGAAAATCTTTTATCATTACTCATCCAGAACTCTCATATGAACATCGGGTTTCCACCATGACTTCATGCAATGTGTTATTTGTTATAAATGATGTCTTGCTGGTCTGAATGAAAATGGTACCAATCTCAGACACAAACATGAGCATCACAGCAGCTAGCCTGAAAATCTTGTTATTGCTGAAGGATATCAAATATAGTTTCAACACTTAGCAATTAAAAGGAAGAAATTGTCTTGAACTCCTGGAAGTTTTTTTATGGTGGGGAAAGCATCATTCCCCTCAAGGGACTCTTGTTATCAAACTTAAGTATAGGTTTTTATAATCAAGATCTTGAACAGATTCAGTAAGGGACAAGATTCAGATGTATTAATGGTCAAGCTTTCTAAAAGTACTGGAAGCTTTTTTTCTGATCCAGCTTTTTGTGCAATTTTATTTACCCAGTATGTACATATATCAATTAACTTTTTTGAAAATTGCCAGATCAACGTCTTATTGGCTGATTCAGTGTGTTACTTGTCTGGAGGCAATATTTCTAAACCAGTTTTCATTATAGTTGGAATAGTGGCTTAAGTTAATTAAGATCTCACAGAAGTTAGAAATGTGAGAGATCTATGATACATCTGATTGGCTAAGCTTATTACTTCCCGAGAGCATTATTTTTATTTTTATTTTTATCAAACTTGCATAATAGGTTTGTATTATGAAGATCTTAGGTACAGTATGATGGAGATTACAGCATAATATTGGATTATAATTTCTCACAGATTATTTGAAACTTTTTTCTCACATTTTATAAAAGAAAAAAATACCCTAATATACCTTTTACCTGAAACACATCAGAATTTAATTCATAAAAGTAAATAATTCCATGGTCTTGAAAAGGAATAAAAACAAAATTTTGGAAATAAAATTTCAATTTGTGTGAAAGCCACTAGAAAACAAATGAAAGCTTTGTCTGTAAACTTCTAAAAATCTATGTTGCCTTAAATTATGAGTAAGCCATTGCATATTAAATATACCTATATCTTTGGAAAGAACCTGCCAAAATATAGTAAAATAATGTACAAAGGTTGTATTCTGCAATGTTATATAGGCCCACTTTTTGAAAAGGTCATCAGTTACATAAGCCAGGTGAGCAGTACCAGGCCCACTTGAGTGCTTTGTTTAACTATAGACTCTCGGGTTGCAGGAGAGGCTGGCTATATTTTCTTGAGGAAATTTGCTCCTGATTCTGCTAGTTTTCAAGAGAATTTGACATGATGGCTTATCTAGGTCTAAGTCATTTCACTCTTAATTTCATGAAAATAAAATACTGCAGCAGTGCTGGGTCTCAGCTGTACAAA
Source organism: Potamilus streckersoni (assembly GCA_016746295.1). NCBI lineage: Eukaryota > Metazoa > Mollusca > Bivalvia > Unionida > Unionidae > Potamilus > Potamilus streckersoni. The sequence goes on from JAEAOA010001970.1 coordinate 430,371, forward strand.
ATTCATGTAATAAATACTTATAAACATTATAAAATCTGCTCAGCTAGTGTAATATAATAATATATAGTCACATGTCAGATCTTCGTTATTTGCAGTCGTTTATGCCTTGTACACTATCCAGTGTTTGTGTCATGAGCATCATGTCCAGCACTAATGTATTCATATTTTTAGCCTTGGTTGCCAGTTAATTGAAATTTTATCCCTTCTATAGGCTTTCTGTCTTGATAAAGGTGATAAATATCATTACTCCAAGAAATAGAACAATACTTGATCAGATATAGGAACAGTTTTTCATGTGTGATGAAATATCTCTCCAATCCGATCTATAATTTTTGACAAGAAGTAGGTGTTTGTTACTGATTGGCAATGCATGATACCAGTTATGTGAACAGGATTTATGGTTGCCTGACATTGCATAAACAAACTTCAGAATGAAATATGGTAATTGATGGGAAGATTATTGATGAAATTAATCAATATGAACATAGATTACTCTTTTACTGATTAATAAAGGACAACCTATTAGAAGAAACGGAATGCTCTTTTAATCAATCATCTTTTGTCATCTATTTGGGAATCATCTTCCAAAGAGTTTAGTAACAGTTTTGACAATAATATCACTTGAGATACTGTAATTTCTTCTCTACTACTAAATGGTATATATATATATATACTTGAGAAAGTCTGTGTCCTTAATTGGTCAGTTGGTCTTTTTTATTAGAATTCTGTTTGCATGATTGGTTCTCATAATTGCAACAGAAAATATATTATTTGAATAATAGTCACCTAAAATTCCACCATCTGCTTAAAATTAGAAGTTATATTTTCCTATGATCAGGTGACAAAGAAACAACAGCCTTCCATCTGTATGAGTAAGTCAGTCAATCATTATCCATCCTTGTGAAGAATATAGCACCTATATTTTCTGTTTGATTTCTTGTTACCGGTAAGCTTCATTCTAACGCAGTCTTTGCTGTGCACATTTTGACTGTATTCATTTGCTGTAATTGACTCTGATTAACTTAAAATAGAGACAATAAAATGATAAGATATTGCCACCAACATGGATATAGTGAGCACTGGCTACAAAGCTGAATGTACCATAGGTGTACCAATGGCTTGTGGTTATTGTTATAATTTGCATTTGTTCCTTTCATTTTAATTAAAGCATTGTCTTTTGCAAGGTCTGGAATGAGTTTGATGATCAGCAGATTTTGATCACAGTTATGGCCCTTGAGTGGTTTATAAAAGGTTTCTGAGTTCTCAAAATCATTAAATTATTTTCTTAGATTCAAATTAAATTCACTGCATCTTAACATGTCTCAAATGACTTTGATAATCAGCAGATTTCTACTTTATTTTTATGAGTTATTAGAGTAGACATTATTCATCATTTACTAGTAAAATGGAAAAGCCACTCAGCAAACATATTTTTTTTCAAACCTGTGCCATGATGAAAGTCCAGGTCCTCCATGAACATTATTATCTCTTGGAAATGGTGATATTGATAACAAACTACTAAGAGAATGGTCATGGACTTGGATAACATATCTTATGTCTAGTTGCCTTGCTTGATGTCACTTCCATTTTTTATTGCAACATATATATATATATATATATATATATATATATATATATATATATATATATATATATATATATATATACACACACACACACATACATACATACACACATACTGATGTTTATAGTTTGCTTGTTTATAAGTCTATCAGCCCCTCATTCAGATCTGAAAAAATTGGAAATTTCTCAATGATCCTATAATAGGTTGTGGTATATTTTACATAGAATCTGCAAATAAAATATGGGCTTTACAAGTATCAAAATTATAGATGCTCCATCTGTGGTCAGTAAACAAATCCTAACTTAGATGTTTGGTTTTTATTTTTATTTTGACTGGTTGGGCTAGAATAGATATAGGTTTTTCAAAACACTCCTCATTTTGTATTAACTGCATTGGTGTAAAAAAAAAACATACAGGTTTTGGTATGGTTTTTAACTAAAGTCATGGAGTTTTAGTATGATTGGTTTTCTATTTTACTACAGTTTACTACAGATTAAAATTTTTGAAAAAATAGCAATCTACAAGGAAACAGACATAGTTACTATGGCAATTATATGTCGTTGCACATTGAGCATGGAATCACAGATTTTCCACAATGTTTTGCCCTGTTTCTTCCAAATCTTGATTCATGTGCGTTTCCCCCTCAGTGCACTTTATATATGGAAAAATATGAAATCCAGTATTTTTTTTCTTTATTGCACATCTCTCCATGTATGTGTTGACTCTAACAGTGGTTAAAGTTGCTGAAAGCAGTGTACTTTAGTATGACACTTTTTACATTTTAAATATTTTCAGCAGATATTCAACCCTTGTAGTTATCAAGTGAATTGTAACTGAAAATCCCTGATGACTGCTAGTATCCTGATTTTACAAAGTGATGAAGGGATCTGATTGTTTGGAGTGAAATAGACATGTATTAAATGAATAAATTATTAGTCTGAAAGGAATATAATTATGAAAAATGGTAACTATTATAAGTAAACAATGGTAGATATTGAGCAAACACTAAAGTTAAATGAGAGCAAGATCTGAAATGGAAAATTCCATTGTTAAACTTATATAAGGTGAACCAGAGATTCACATATGTAACTGTTAACTTGAATATCTGAGAGTGTGTGTGTGTGTGTGTGTGTGTGTGTGTGTGTGTGTGTGTGTGTGTGTGTGTGTGTGTGATATTTGGATTTTTAATGTAGCTTTAAAATATTTTCAGTCATATTGCTACATGTCTGCAGTGTGACATCATGTCCCACCCAGTTGTATTATCCTGACACCAGACTGACCCTAATACTAACCTTTTAATGCTGAGTACCAGACTGCTTGTACCATATTTATAAGTCTTTGATAACATATTTTATGGAATATTGGCTGACATGTAAACATGTAACATCTAACTGCTTTAGCTTATCTCTCCAGCATATCTGTACACTACCTTCCTGCCATAAAAAACCCAACAAAGACAGACACTTCTCTTTGGTTCTTGCACTTGTAAGATGCATCCAGTCAACACCCTAGCTTTTGGTGGCAACTTCATGGTCACTAGCTCTAATCCACCTCTCCCTAACTGCCACCACTTAATTCATTAAGCTTTCCTCAGCTTGAATTTTGACACAGATTCTTGCAAGTAAAAGAGAATTTAAAATTAGATTCTTGCTAAAATCGGTAAATCTTCATGTATGACTTTTTGCATTGGTGGTGTTGTTGGTGGTGGTGGTTTTCATTGTGTGTTTAAACACATTGTTGACAGTATCATGCAGAGGAAATGGGAACCAGGAACTTTTCTCAAGGACATACTGAGGCAGTGAATTTGAGTTGTCACCAGAGCAGATTTGTTACTAATGACTCTTGGATTACAAGTTCAACACTCTTCCGAGTTAATGTGAGTGTCAAAGTAATTATCAATTAGAGTAATGTGTCATGCAATTGAAAAGGAATGTATATATGAATGTATGTGGTTTAAAAGCATATCAAGGGCCCCAAGTGGCCTAACATGCTCACCTTAATAATTCACATATCTCACTCTGTGATTTGAGTTTGAGTCTAGACATGATCAACATGGGTATGTGAGTCAGCTTTCGATTAGCTTCCCGTGGGTTGGTGGTTCTTCCTGAAATATACTAAAACATAATAGCTGCCATGTATAGCTTATCATATATTGAAAAATGGTGGTAAACTCCACAAAATCAAACTTAAGCATATCAGCAAAATCTCTGATATATAGGCATCACTTAAAAGGGGATTTAAAAAAAAACGATTGGGGTTACTCTGGGTAAAAATCTTAAAACAGAAAGCAATGTGCAAATATTTGCAATGGCTTCCATCTCCAGTCATAAAGAAACCTGGGCTGAAAATTTATTGGGTGTTTGAATGCCAATTATGTCTTGTGACTACATAAATGTCCAAATATTTCCAATTGTCTTTATTTGGCATGTACCATACTATAGACAACATAGACTCATGTTGGTAGTTGTAATGATGAATCCTATTGTAAACAGCATAGACCCAGGTTGGTAGTTGTAATGATATGTCCTGTTGTAAACAGCATAGACCCAGGTTGGTAGTCATAATGATGTGTTCTATTGTAAACAGCATAGACCCAGGTTGGTAGTTGTAATGATGTGTCCCATTGTAAACAGAATAGACCCACGTTGGTAGTTGTAATGTGTCTGTGTAAACAGCTTAGACTCAGGTTGCTAGTGGTAATGCTGTCTGTGGTAATCAGCATAGACCCAGGTTGGTAGTCTTAATGTGACCTGTTGTAAACAACATAGGCCAGGTTGGTAGTCATAATAATGTGTTCATTGTAAACAGCATAGACCCAGGTTGGTAGTCGTAATGATGTGTCCCATTGTAAACAGCATAGACTCAGGTTAGTAGTTGTAATGATTTGTCCTATTGTAAACAGCATGGACCCAGATTGGTAGTTGTAATGTTGTGTCCTATTGTAAACAGCATAGACCAAGGTTAGTAGGTGTAATAATGTGTTCATTGTACACAGCATAGACCCAGGTTGGTAGTTGTAATGATGTGTCCCATTGTAAACAGCATAGACCCAGTTTGGTAGTCATAATGATGTGTCCCATTGTAAACAGCATAGACCCAGGTTGGTAGTTGTAATGATGTGTCCTATTGTAAACAGCATAGACCCCGGTTGGTAGTCGTAATAATGTGTTCCACTGTAAACAGCATAGACCCAGATTGGTAGTTGTAATGATGTGTCCTATTGTTATCAGCATAGACCCAGGTTGGTAGTCGTAATAATGTGTTCCATTGTAAACAGCATAGACCCAGATTGGTAGTTGTAATGATGTGTCCTATTGTAAACAGCATAGACCCAGTTTGGTAGTCGTAATAATGTGTTCTATTGTAAACAGCATAGACCCAGGTTGGTAGTCATAATGTTTTCTATTGTAAACACCATAGAACCAGGTTGGTAATCATAATAATGTGTTCTATTGTAACAGCATAGAGCTTGGTTGGTAGTCCTAATAATGTGTTCTTTTGTAAACAGCATAGATCCAGGTTGGTAGTTCTAGTGACATGTCCTAATGTGAACAGTATTTGTTTTTATATTTATCTAGCCTATTGTAAATAGATTAAACAAGATCTTCTGAGATATTAATGGGTTGTATTGTGAATAACTTAAACCCATGTTGGCAGTCATTTTACTGCATCCTTTCTCATGTACAGCATAGACCTAGATATGGAGTCTTCTTATTTGATCTAACTGTGAACATCATATATCCATACTTGTTTTATCAAGGTGTAATTCCATGAACAGAATAGTGTGAGATCTGATGTCACATTTTTGTGTTTGCATATCTGCACTGAGGATTGACAGTGTTCAATTCATGGTTTTAAATGAAAACTGCAAAGTCAGTCTGCCAGCTAACATTATTGCATGTCAGGTCTGAGTCTGTGCTATTTGGTAGAGGTTATTCTTCAGCACCTATACAAGAAAGCAAATTTCAGGACCTTGCCACATATGTGGAATCTAATTGTCCTTTTCCAACCAATATTGGCAATTTTCTTACAGTACAGACTAATATTGAATGATAGGTCCTGCAGGACAATAAGCCCAGCAGCCTTTTTACCGATATGTTTGACTACATAGTGGTTATTGAGCAGCAAATGTGTAATCAACAGAAGTGCTCCTGTCGTTACAATCCTTCCAGATGAAATGCCCTGTGAGCAATGCATTTCACTCATCTAAATGCTGATGCTACCATACATTCAGATCATAAACATCTCAACTCCTGAACATAGTATCCCATATTATCATTTACTTAGTTGTCAGAAATCTTGAATATGATAAATTTCCACATTGACACATTTATGCAATGAAATATATCATAATCATCATTATGCTGAATATCTTGGCATACTCCACAATTCACAAGTATTTCACAGACACTCAGTTCTATCCTTAAAATGGTCCAACACATGATAAACCTATCCTCTACTCTCAATTAACACAAGGTAACAAACTCTCACAGTTTGAAATCAAACTGTCATTTCAGTTTAGTCAGATTTAGATTCAGAGTGTTTCAGTTTTAGCATCAAATTTTACCAAGATTATAATTTATTTCATTGTTAAGATGTGTGGCTAGTTTAGAAATGTTTAAGAAATACAATTCTTGTTGAGGATACTATGTTATCATTAAGGTCTTTCCACACTTAAAATTCTTTAAGATTTTTAAACATCTATATTTTTATCCTGTTATTCTTATGGGATCACAAAAATAATGCCTACCATTTATTACATAACAATAAAGATAATTTTGGAAGAAAAAACATTGTGCCTATAGTAATGGTGAATGCATGATATTTTGGCATCTTCTGCATGACGGTCATAAGAATCATTTTATGTCATCGTCTGTCTGTATGCCTGTAATAAGGGTGAAAGCATCATGTTATGGCATTGTCTGTATGTCTCTATTGTTACTTGACAATGGCTCATACTCAGTAACAAAGAAAAGAATGAAAGCCAACAAGATTTGTATATTTTAACAAAATTTATTTCCCTAGACAGCATTGTAAAAATTGGTAAATAGGACTTACAGTTTGTGAATATAATCCAAAATTTGATCCTAAGAATAAAAATACAAGTCCTATCACTAAATAGTCCTATTAGAATCCAGGTTTGAGTCCTGATGATGTACAAATATGGAAGGCGATGACATCAGATGTGGTCCAATGTACGAATATCAAAATGTCCTCACTTGTATTTGTTTCTGAATAATTCCAGAATAAATTTCCATGAATATCTTTCAGAATTTTTATAAAAAAGTCAGCTACTTTAGTCTTCAGGGTAATAAATTATTAAATCCAAAAATCAGACGAACAAACAATCTGGCAACAAATAAAAAATAATACACATTGTTCCTTCAAAGTGTTACATTGACTCTGCCAAAAAAAAATATTAGGATTGCATATTTAAAACACAAAAACCTCATTTCATGTCTTTTGAGATTGGTCATGTGGTCTCTTACTATACTAGCTTGATCATTTAGACCAGTTTTTCCCCACTTAACCATCATAAAAAATGCACAAAGAAAGTATGCCCCAGATACTGACCAATCATTTTAACTTCATGTTGACATTGTACCAGCCCAACACGAACAAAAAAATAATTCTCATGTAATACTTCTTCGTCTTAAATAAACAAACTTTTTATTAAGAATAACTCAATGCTGAAAAAGAATCCCAAATCCAACAAAAATATTCATTGCAATAAAATACAAAGAAATAAAAAGAATTTTAAAACTTAGACACAAGCAATTTAATCATATATAACAGTATATTTGTAATAAGGGTGAAAGTAGCAAATTATTGTATTGTATGTATGTCTGTATGCCTATCATTAGGGTGAAAGTAGTATGCTATGACATTGCCTGTATGCCTGTCATTATGGTGAATTATGACATTGTCTGTATGCCTGTCATTATGGTGAAAGTAGTATGCTATGACATTGTCTATATGCCTGCCATTAGGGTGAAAGTAGTATGTTATGACATTGTCTGTATGCCTGCCATTAGGGTGAAAGTAGTATGTTATGACATTGTCTCTATGCCTGTGAATAGGGTGAAAGTAGTATGCTATGACATTGTCTGTATGCCTGCCATTAGGGTGAAAGTAGTATGTTATGACATTGTCTCTATGCCTGTGAATAGGGTGAAAGTAGTATGCTATGACATTGTCTGTATGCCTGCCATTAGGGTGAAAGTAGTATGTTATGACATTGTCTTTATGCCTGTCATTAGGGTAAAAGTAGTGTGCTATGACATTGTCTATATGCCTGTCATTAGGGTGAAAGTAGTATGCTATGACATTGTCTGTATGCCTGCCATTAGGGTGAAAGTAGTATGCTATGACATTGTCTGTATGCCTGCCATTAGGGTGAAATTAGTATGCTATGACATTGTCTATATGCCTGTCATTAATGTGAAAGTAGTATGCTATGACATTGTCTGTATGCCTGTCATTAGGGTAAAAGTAGTATGCTATGACATTGTCTGTATGCCTATCATTAAGGTGAAAGTAGTATGCTATGATATTGTCTGTATGCCTGCCATTAGGGTGAAAGTAGTATGCTATGACATTGTCTGTATACCTGCCATTAGGGTGAAAGTAGTATGCTATGACATTGTCTGTATGCCTGTCATTAATGTGAAAGTAGTATGCTATGACATTGTCTGTATACCTGCCATTAGGGTGAAAGTAGTATGCTATGACATTGTCTGTATGCCTGTCATTAGGGTGAAAATAGTATGCTATGACATTGTCTGTATGCCTGCCATTAGGGTAAAAGTAGTATGCTATGACATTGTCTGTGTGCCTGCCATTAGGGTGAAAGTAGTATGTTATGACATTGTCTTTATGCCTGTCATTAGGGTGAAAGTAGTATGCTCTGACATTGTCTGTATGCCTGCCATTAAGGTGAAAGTAGTATGCTATGACATTATCTGTATGCCTGCCATTAGGGTGAAATTAGTATGCTATGACATTGTCTATATGCCTGTCATTAATGTGAAAGTAGTATGCTATGACATTGTCTCTATGCCTGTGAATAGGGTGAAATTAGTATGCTATGACATTGTCTGTATGCCTGTCATTAGGGTGAAAGTAGTATGCTATGACATTGTCTGTATGCCTGCCATTAGGGTGAAAGTAGTATGCTATGACATTGTCTCTATGCCTGTGAATAGGGTGAAATTAATATGCTATGACATTGTCTGTATGCCTGTCATTAGGGTGAAAGTAGTATGCTAAGACATTGTCTGTATGCCTATCATTAGGGTGAAAGTAGTATGCTATGACATTGTCTATATGCCTGTCATTAGGGTGAAAGTAGTATGCTATGACATTGTCTGTATGCCTGCCATTAGGGTGAAAGTAGTATGCTATGACATTGTCTATATGCCTGCCATTAGGGTGAAAGTAGAATGCTATGACATTGTCTGTATGCCTGCCATTAGGGTGAAAGTAGTATGCTATGATATTGTCTGTATGCCTGTCATTAATGTGAAATTAGTATGCTATGACATTGTCTGTATACCTGCCATTAGGGTGAAAGTAGTATGCTATGACATTGTCTGTATGCCTATCATTAGGGTGAAAGTAGTATGCTATGACATTGTCTGTATGCCTGTCATTAGGGTGAAAATAGTATGCTATGACATTGTCTGTATGCCTGCCATTATGGTGAAAGTAGTATGCTATGACATTGTAATCCTGCCATTAGAGTGAAAGTAGTATGCTCTGACATTGTCTGTATGCCTGCCATTAGGGTGAAAGTAGAATGCTATGACATTGTCTGTATGCCTGCCATTAGGGTGAAAGTAGTATGCTATGATATTGTCTGTATGCCTGTCATTAATGTGAAAGTAGTATGCTATGACATTGTCTGTATACCTGCCATTAGGGTGAAAGTAGTATGCTATGACATTGTCTGTATGCCTATCATTAGGGTGAAAGTAGTATGCTATGACATTGTCTGTATGCCTGTCATTAGGGTGAAAATAGTATGCTATGACATTGTCTGTATGCCTATCATTATGGTGAAAGTAGTATGCTATGATATTGTCTGTATGCCTGTCATTAGGGTGAAAGTAGTATGCTATGACATTGTCTGTATGCCTATCATTAGGGTGAAAGTAGTATGCTATGATATTGTCTGTATGCCTGTCATTAGGGTGAAAGTAGTATGCTATGACATTGTCTGTATGCCTGCCATTAGGGTGAAAGTAGTATGCTATGACATTGTCTGTATGCCTGCCATTAGGGTGAAAGTAGAATGCTATGACATTGTCTGTATGCCTGCCATTAGGGTGAAATTAGTATGCTATAACATTGTCTATATGCCTGTCATTAATGTGAAAGTAGTATGCTATGACATTGTCTGTATGCCTGCCATTAGGGTGAAATTAGTATGCTATGACATTGTCTATATGCCTGTCATTAATGTGAAAGTAGTATGCTATGACATTGTCTGTATGCCTGCCATTAGGGTGAAAGTAGTATGCTATGACATTGTCTGTATGCCTATCATTATGGTGAAAGTAGTATGCTATGACATTGTCTGTATGCCTATCATTAGGGTGAAAGTAGTATGCTATGATATTGTCTGTATGCCTGTCATTAGGGTAAAAGTAGTATGCTATGACATTGTATGCCTGTCATTAGGGTAAAAGTAGTATGCTATGACATTGTCTGTATGCCTGTCATTAGGGTGAAAGTAGTATGCTATGACATTGTATGCCACCTTCCCTTTTGTAGTTTTTCTTTCTCACATTCTGCAGTTTATTCCTTGATCAAAATATTTTGCTAGTTTAACCACCACCTTCCCTTTTGTAGTTTTTCTTTCTCACATTCTGCAGTATATTCATTGACCAAAATATTTTGCTGGTTTAACCACCACCTTCCCTTTTGTAGTTTTTCTTTCTCACATTCTGCAGTATATTCCTTGACCAAAATATTTTGCTGGTTTGACCACCACCTTCCCTTTTGTAGTTTTTCTTTCTCACATTCTGCAGTATATTCCTTGACCAAAATATTTTGCTGGTTTGACCACCACCTTCCCTTTTGTAGTTTTTCTTTCTCACATTCTGCAGTATATTCTTTGAACAAAATATTTTGCTGGTTTGACCACCACCTTCCCTTTTGTAGTTTTTCTTTCTCACTTCTTCCAGCCCTTCTGTCCAGCTTTGGATGGTTTCCTCCCACAGAGACACATTAATCTTTAATATTATAGTTTTACTTTACATGGAGAATTCTCAGGTGGCAGTCTGGAGACAGGTATGCTGTAATACAGCACCTGTGCCTGTAGAAGTACTACTATCATACACTTAAGATTAGTGTCTTATTTACCTTGTGGAGCTCATGTTCTCCAGGGTGGAGCATTAATTTTACTGTAAACAAATTTAATATAAGGTTTGTGGGTTACTGGCATAGGCTGTGTTCTTTTTGAGCATTCAGATTAGTTGTCACTTGTTTAAAGAAGATAATCCAGAGTGCTTTGATAATAAATAATTAAGTTAATCCATCTGTATAAATAAAGAACAAGGCAAGCCCCATCAATCCAAGTTTCTTGTATGTATTCTAGACCTTGTGTTGGTGTTTAGTTATTTACTGTGATTGCTAATTAATAAATATGGTGGTATATATATATATATATATATATATATATATATATATATATATATATATATATATATATATAGTTTGATACAAACAATACTATCATACAGAGAAATTAAATTCGTACTCTACCTAGTTTCAAACCCAGGTCCGCAAGTAAATGGCACCCATCTCCTTGCCTCCACGCACCAACCCATTTTCCGTCACGGGAAAAATGGCGTTAAGCCCCACAACAACAAAAATACATATTGGACTAAATGTGTACAGGAACCTTTTGCTGTTCATCTTAATGCAGATTGAATATTTTCATTGTTTTCATCGTTATGTTTGTTTGTTCATCCATCCACTGTAGACATGATAGTTTGGGGGTTTGTTTTTTTTTAAGTATAACTATTTAGGATATCCCTCTGAAATTTGAAAGTAAGTGTAGTGTAGAAATAGAGCCTGCTTGATCATAGTCTGTCTTTAATAGTCTTTGCATAAGTGGGGAGCTAGCATCATATGCATATAAAAAAGACAATGTGTTGTGTGTCATCTTTTTCCTTCCATGAACACTTGTTTGTGAACACTCCAAAGGCTTCTGATTTCTGATCAATATTTGATCAGATGTGGCATTCCAGCTTAAATTATCAGGGTCTAGGATGAGTTTAATTAAGTGGCACACATATGCATTAATGGGTTGATCTTGCATCTGATTGGCTGAGCTTGCAGACAATCCAGAAATCTTATTTTTGATCTGAGTTATTTCAGGTATTGTATGTTAAAGATTTTATCATCAGCAGTTTTAACTCATCTGAGATTTTTCGGATTAGGTAGATTATTAGTTTTAAGTCTTGTTGATTATAAAGAGATTCAGTTTTTAATGAGTTTATGTATGTATATTTCTAGTTAAACCAGTTTTTAAATAATTTAATATTTTGAAGCAAGTTTGATATGTTTAGTGAAATTGACCATTGACATTCAAGTGCCTGAAACAATTGCAATATATGTTATCACATGTAATGTGCATTATTTTATTTTAATTTATATATTCATCGACATTTTTCACAAATTATTTAAAACATTTTTGTATTTTTGGCTTTTAATATAAAAAAACTGCTTTCTTCTGAAGCACTTCCAGTTTTAAAGACAGTAAGTGACATCTACAATGATAGGCAATGTAGCCTCAAAATTTGTAATATATATGAATTTGCATTCTAAGCTGATATGTGTTAACAATTCAGGTGAGTGATATAGACCTAATTGGGCCTCTTGATTAGAAATAATGGTCACATGAAAAAGGGTCAGTTGATGGTGTGATCCAACATTTTTACAAATACAAAATATTTGTCTGAATTTTATTCTTTTGTTTGTTTTAATAGGTCAAGCTAAGCAGGATACATTTATAAAATAAGCAAAATACACTTATGTTATAAGCAGGATACACTTATGTTATAAGCAGGATACATTTATGTTATAAGCAGGATACATTTATGTTATAAGCAGGATACATTTATGTTCATAAGCAGGATACATTTATGCTCATAATCCAAACCAAGCTGGAGCAGGCCATAGGTGGCTGAGTGATCTAAGGTGCTTGCCTTTGAGGATCACTGCCCTCACAACTCTGTCAATGTGGGTTCAAGTCTCTGGCTGAAAAAGCTTGCCGGTAGCTTCCTGTGGGTCAATGTTTTGTCCTGGAGTTTCCCAAGGATCTTCCTTCAGTAGAATTACAATGGCCACCATGTATAGTCATGTGTTGATAAATTTAGTAAAATCCACGTTCTACACCACCAAACTAAATTTGTGTACATAAAAATACAATTTTTACATTGTAACTTCTAGAAACAGGGTGGACTTCAGCTGCATAATAAACTTAATTGTGCCATACAGTACAATTTTGTGGATTGTGATGTTGTGTAAGCCAAATGAATAAAGTTGAGAATGAATATAGTCACACATACCATATATTCCTGCTTTTTAAGTCCTTATGCAAATGATATGGACCAATGTCTCCATGTTGTTTGTTCTGCTGGTAACTCCTAACAAACTGCATAGACTCTGATATGACATTGTATTATGCAATGGCTGATTTGGGTCTGTGCAGTTTGCAGCTAGATATGACTTATAAGCAAGTAAATACAGTACATTATCTGGACCAGTAAGGAGACTGGATTCTGTCTAGGTAATTGTCTGAATATCTGCAAATTGTGTTGTTACGTATCTGCTCATTCAAAGTAACACAAAGAGTGACTACAAAAAGCTTTGTAAATTTTAACACAAATAATTTATTTCCCTAGAAAACAAGGACAAAAGGTAAATATATGAAATAAGACTTAAATTTATGAAGAAGAACCAAACATTTGTTCTAAAGTTGTGAAAACACAAGACCTGTGAATAAACAGTTCTAAATTGATACAGTCTGAATCTCATTTCCGGTCCAAGATTGTGGATGACATCAGACAAAATCATACAAAACATCCGGAATTTTCACCATGAATCACAATTATTATTGTTCTACTCCAACTTAGAAATAATTTCAGCAGATGTCTTTGTCCAAAGCCAGTAGTGTTGTTCTCCAGGGAAAATAATTATTTAGAAAGTAGATAAAATACTGCTACTGCCAAAAAAAATACAGAAGGTATCAAAAAGATGTGACTCTATACAAGATGTTATGACCACGACTGACTGACTGACTATGACTAAGACTGAATATTTCTTACAAGTAACTGAGCATATAAAACAAACTAATATATCAGTTCATGTACACAATGCACAAAGGACACATGTGATTCTGAAATCATACTTGGTTATTACAAAAGTGTAAACAAGTAATGTAATGACATGGTCATAGCCAATCATTAACATAGCTTTTCCAGACTCTTTATTTGTAATGACAAAGCACAAAGCTCTTGTGCAAAAATCATGCTTACACAAGTCACATTTATGTTTTAAGTAAAGAATGTTTGTAACAAAATACCAGACCTTCTTAACATGATCATCACCATAATAGAAATTATATTTAATGATATAAAAATGAAATAAAGTTAAAATAAAAAAAATAGAAAAATGTAAATCTTAATACAAGTAAATTAACTACAGGGTCATAGTGTGAACAAGAAATTGTGTATCAGTCATGCAAATTTTAGTCTGGATAATCAATAATTCTGGATAAACTGCATATAGATAGTTCACACATTTCTGTACTTAAAGAAATTAGTATAAAGCTAATTACAGAGGATGGCAATCCTAATGATTTAATATTGAATTTATTAAATGAGTTGAATAGTTTCCATCATTTTCAAGCTGGAAATTTTTCAACCATTTATCATTAAATTATTACCCATTTCAAATTCATTTGTCACATAATTTTCATTTTAATGGAAAAAGTTAAGAGAGAAAGAAGAAATAATTTAGTTTATTCTGGCTCATATGCTGTACCTTTCAGTTGCTGCATGTAAAAAATAGTCCATGATGTTGGTTGAATTAATAACATCATTTTTCAATACTGGGTCTCCAATGGAAATTTTAGTGTGATGTCACATAGTTGACTCTGGTTAGGTTAGACAAGCCATATATACATTGATTTCAGTGAAAAGGCTTATACTTTTATAATATTTGTCAATTCCACTATTATGGATGAAGGTGTGTGTGTATATATATATATATATATATATATATATATATATATATATATATATATATATATATATATATATATATATATGAAAAAGTAGCTTTCCACATGTTGGAATTTCATGTGAAAGGACGATTAATGAGATTAATGGATGCAGAAATTATGCTAAATCTGTACTCAAATGTTGTTGAATATAGTAATTCTGGATTTAACGTATTTTGGGATTGGACATTTGCATTATATGATTTGGAGCAATGGTTGGATAGATTTTTTTTGTCAGTTGGAAAGCTAGCATTGTTCTACTATTCTTCTCCAAACGACGATGATTTTTTTTACTCCTATAGGTTAACAGTTAAACAATGTTTGTTATATGTTTGGAGCCTGTTACAGGTTTATACATCCTCAGCCATCAAAACATTGACTGATATCTGACATTTTATTTGTAATCGGTTAAATTAGTCATTTTCTGACATGCATGACTTTTTTCGCACAGTTCAATGTGAAGTTGATTCAAGAATCAGATGTTGCCAAAATGTTGATATTATTTTTTTAAAAAATTCCCTAAGGCAGAGTAAGGAAAATTTCTACAGTTGCAGCAAATTAGTAAAGAGAATACAGAACAAGAATTCCATGGGTTTATATGAACCAGTCTGATTCACATAAAGTGTTGTGTTAACATTTTGTTATATAAAAAAAATATTAAACTGCACACACTAAATGTAAAATGATAAACATGTAAATCGGAAATACAATGTGGCTGTAAAGATTTTTTTGTGAAGATCTTTGTTTCTAAACTGCTGGACATTTTCTTTGTTGCAGAAAAATCTAAGATGCAAGCCTACATTCAGGGAAGCAGGAGTCCGAAATTATAGGGAGGTAAGTTGCATTGTACTTTAAAGTTGTGTGTATTTGGGAGAGGGGGTGCAAGTAATTTTGTTTTTGTCTAATTAGGACTTTGCTCCAATGGGATAATATTTATTGTCAGAATGCCTATATTTATAAAAAAAATAAATCTCCAGAGAATTATTAATAAAATCTTTACCACATTTGAAATTCTCTATATCTTTGGTGAATTTGACAGTTTTTGGTATTGTCCTGTTAAAGTATGTGAAATATTTTCATTTATTTGTTATCACATGTTATGCATTTTTTCCTGACATTTCATATATTCAGTGGCATTCCTGAGAAATTATTTGATATTTATATACTGTATTTACGAGCTTTTTAATAGCTTTAACCAGTATGCATTTTTTCTGACACACTTACAAATTTATTTACCAAGAAACAAAAGACTAATAAACCCAGGAAGTGATTTTTAATTTAAATTCATGCAGGGGCCCCGAGTGGCTTAGTAGTCTAAAGCGCTGTCAGTGACGGATCACTGCCATCTCACCTCTGTCTGCATGGGTTCGAGTCTAGGATTCAGTGAATGTGGATATGTGAGAAAGTTTGCCTGTAGCTTCTCATGGGTTGGTGGTTCTTTCCGGCAATTTCCTGGTTTCTTCCTCCACCAATAATACTGGGCGCCACGTATAGCCTATCGTGTGCTGAAAAATGGTGTTAAACACCACAACAACAACAATAAATTCATGCAATTGTCATACAACTCTATAGACCACAAATTAAAGTCTTCATTAGTAACCTTTACTTTTAATGATCTTAGATGACTTTATTATAAGCAAAAGACTATGCAGAATTGTGAATGGGGATAATTCAAAATGATATTAAAGTTTGGGAGACAGTTTATATAGGTTGTGTTCTGTATACTACAATACAAGACCAGCTTAGAGAAATGGTCGACTGTTAAGTAGCCAGGTGAGTGATATCATGCTCATAGTAAGCCTCTTATTTTTTGTGGGTTTTGAATTATATTTTTTTTTCAATTGCATGACAGTGAAAACAATCAAAACTGTATTGTTTTTGTTACCATCACAGTGACATCATTTATATTTGATAAAATAAAATGTGTAATATGCAGATTCTTAAGGTTAATTAATATATTACCTAACTATATCTCCATTTATCTTTTTAGGGGTACTTTTTAGCAAATGCCTGGTTTGTAACTTTCTTTGTTTACTTCAAAATTATATTGAAACAATAGTGTCTTGAACCCTGTGTTGTTGGTAAATGGTAATCTACATTTGGCATATACTAAACATGGACTTAAGCATGAATATTGTAGGCAATTGTTGGTCAAGGGTCTTGATCAGTACAGATTTGATTGGTTCCCATTTACATTCTGCTGCTTCTGTCTACATTACACTGCACTAAGTGTGAAAACCAAACTCAATTAGTTCATTTGGTTTCCAAAAACATAAAAGGCTGCCATGGGGACATGGCATCACTAACATTCTTGTCATCATGCCATTCATGTGTCTCTTGCCAAATTGAACCATATTGTTCCATATCTTTTTCTTAGATTTTTTTCCTATTTGAATTTTAAGGATCATAGGAGCTTCTTAGAGTCTTTTATTATCAGGTACTTATTCAGGGAGTAGAGTGCAACTTTGTTAATGTTCCTCTCTATTGTGTAAATTTGTCATCAGACTCAGTATCAGGACCATTGGAACAGTGTAATCTTTACCCATTAAGGATTCATTTATTGCTAAGCAGTGACCTAGCTGGAGATGAGGCTGTGGCTAATTCATTTGTAACTAAGAAACCTTTTTTTAAATCAGAAAGTTGATCATATTGAAAAGGAAATCCTGTTTTATACGCAGCTTGTGCAGTTACTAGAGCTATGGCAGAGAAAGCTCTTGAGAATAATGTTGATGGGGAATGTATTCCTTTAGCTGACACATTTATTGGTCCTTCTAAGTTTGCTCCCACCAAATCATTTTCTTCATATTCTTCAAAATCTTGGCATTTTGATTGACTTAAAAGGAATGATATTGAAAATATTCTTTTCTGTCCATTCCATGGGAGTCCCCATTTTTTGTTCAAGGTTTTAACTCATTGCACAACATGATTTTCATGATTTTCTGTTTGTGGGGAAAAAGGAGGCTCAGCTGCTGAAATCATGCACATATATTAATCAAAAACATTATGTCTTCTTTCACTATCATCCAGTCAGGATAAGCAGCATTACATATTTCAGTTTTTAAGGAAATTGGCAACAGGTGATTGTTATAAGTCAACAGAGTATGTAGTTAATGAAAGTAATGGATGAAAACGCTAGAGAAAAGTCATTGAAAGCTTTTATAGCAAGTACTTTTTGTTTATGCTGTCCAGAAAATATTTGCCCTTATTAATCCCAAACTACTCTGGTTAAGTACACAAGTATTGAATAAAAGATCTCTTTAAACATTTATACAATATTTATATCATTTTTTTGCTTCACCTTTATTTCACAAATATTGTGAGGACATTTGGATAATGAATTTTCATGAACATTTTATGAATATAAGGGTATAGAAAAGTCATAAACATTTCAGTAAATATCTTAGTTGTGTATCAGAGTACTTGAATTGTTCATGAACAAAGTTTATGACATTTCAGGAAGTTTTAAGATATTATAATAGTCCATAGAACTTCAAAATTGTTTTCATGAACTTCATATATGATGCATCAAAATTGACGAAGTGTTCATGAACTTAGTTGTGGAAATTTCATGAACATTTGTTCAATAATTCAGATGATAATCTGTTCATGAATATTTGAAGAACAGTTCATGTACATTTATAAACAGTTCATAAGAGTTCATGAAGTCATGAATTTGCTTTTGTAGGAGTTGCATGCATAAGATTTGTATTTCACATCAATGTAAAAGGCATAAAGTTTGCAATAGTAACAGTGACAGAATATAGACTTCACAATGTGTAAGCATAAAATTTGCAGTATAGTACCAGTATATAGACTTCACAATGTGTAAGCATAAAATTTGCAGTATAGTACCAGAATATAGACTTCACAATGTGTAAGCATAAAATTTGCAGTAGTACCGGTGTTTAGATCTCACATTGTGTAGGCATAAGGTTTGCAGTAGTACCAGTATATAGATTTCACATTGTGTAGGCATAAGGTTTGCAATAGTACCAGTATATAGATTTCACATTGTGTAGGCATAAGGTTTGCAGTAGTACCAGTATATAGATAGATTTCACATTGTGTAGGCATAAGGTTTGCAGTAGTACCAGTATATAGATTTCACATTGTGTAGGCATAAGGTTTGCAGTAGTACCAGTATATAGATTTCACATTGTGTAGGCATAAGGTTTGCAGAAGTACCAGTATATAGATTTCACATTGTGTAGGCATAAGGTTTGCAGTAGTACCAGTATATAGATTTCACATTGTGTAGGCACAAGAATTGCAGTAGTACCGGTGTTTAAATTTCACATTGTGTAGGCATAAGGTTTGCAGTAGTACCAGTATATAGATTTCACATTGTGTAGGCATAAGGTTAGCAGTAGTACTGGTGTTTAAATTTCACATTGTGTAGGCATAAGGTTTGCAGTAGTACCAGTATATAGATTTCACATTGTGTAGGCATAAGGTTTGCAGTATAGTACCAGTATATAGATTTCACATTGTGTAGGCACAAGATTTGCAGTACCGGTGTTTAAATTTCACATTATGTATGCATAAGGTTTGCAGTAGTACTCGTATATAGATTTCACATCAATGTAAAAGGCATAAAGTTTGCAATAGTAACAGAATATAAACTTCACAATGTGTAAGCATAAAATTTGCAATAGTACCGGTGTTTAGATCTCACATTGTGTAGGCATAAGGTTTGCAGTAGTACCAGTATATAGATTTCACATTGTGTAGGCATAAGGTTTGCAGTAGTACCAGTATATAGATTTCACATTGTGTAGGCATAAGGTTTGCAGTAGTACCAGTATAAAGATTTCACATTGTGTAGGCATAAGGTTTGCAGTAGTACCAGTATATAGATTTCACATTGTGTAGGCATAAGGTTTGCAGAAGTACCAGTATATAGATTTCACATTGTGTAGGCACAAGATTTGCTGTAGTACCGGTGTTTAAATTTCACATTGTGTAGGCATAAGGTTTGCAGTAGTACCAGTATATAGATTTCACATTGTGTAGGCATAAGGTTTGCAGTAGTACCAGTATATAGATTTCACATTGTGTAGGCACAAGATTTGCAGTAGTACCGGTGTTTAAATTTCACATTGTGTAGGCATAAGGTTTGCAGTAGTACCAGTATATAGATTTCACATTGTGTAGGCATAAGGTTTGCAGAAGTACCAGTATATAGATTTCACATTGTGTAGGCACAAGATTTGCAGTAGTACCGGTGTTTAAATTTCACATTGTGTAGGCATAAGGTTTGCAGTAGTACCAGTATATAGATTTCACATTGTGTAGGCATAAGGTTTGCAGTAGTACCAGTATATAGATTTCACATTGTGTAGGCACAAGATTTGCAGTAGTACCGGTGTTTAAATTTCACATTGTGTAGGCATAAGGTTTGCAGTAGTACTAGTATATAGATTTCACATTGTGTAGGCATAAGGTTTGCAGTAGTACTGGTGTTTAAATTTCACATTGTGTAGGCATAAGGTTTGCAGTAATACCAGTATATAGATTTCACATTGTGTAGGCATAAGGTTTGCAGTAGTACCAGTATATAGATTTCACATTGTGTAGGCACAAGATTTGCAGTAGTTCCGGTGTTTAAATTTCACATTATGTATGCATAAGGTTTGCAGTAGTACTAGTATATAGATTTCACATCAATGTAAAAGGCATAAAGTTTGCAATAGTAACAGAATATAAACTTCACAATGTGTAAGCATAAAATTTGCAGTATAGTACCAGAATATAGACTTCACAATGTGTAAGCATAAAATTTGCAGTATAGTACCAGAATATAGACTTAACAATGTGTAAGCATAAAATTTGCAGTATAGTACCAGAATATAGACTTCACAATGTGTAAGCATAAAATTTGCAGTATAGTACCAGAATATAGACTTCACAATGTGTAAGCATAAAATTTGCAGTATAGTATCATTATATAGACTTCACAATGTGTAAGCATAAAATTTGCAGTATAGTACCAGAATATAGACTTCACAATGTGTAAGCATAATATTTGCAGTATAGTACCAGAATATAGACTTCACAATGTGTAAGCATAAAATTTGCAGTATAGTACCGGTGTTTAGATCTCACATTGTGTAGGCATAAGGTTTGCAGTAGTACCAGTATATAGATTTCACATTGTGTAGGCATAAGGTTTGCAGTAGTACCAGTATATAGATTTCACATTGTGTAGGCATAAGGTTTGCAGTAGTACCAGTATATAGATTTCACATTGTGTAGGCATAAGGTTTGCAGTATAGTACCAGAATATAGACTTCACAATGTGTAAGCATAAAATTTGCAGTATAGTACCAGAATATAGACTTCACAATGTGTAAGCATAAAATTTGCAGTATAGTACCAGAATATAGACTTCACAATGTGTAAGCATAAAATTTGCAGTAATACCAGTATATAGATTTCACATTGTGTAGGCATAAGGTTTGCAATAGTACTGGTGTTTAGATTTCACATTGTGTAGGCACAAGATTTGCAGTAGTACCGGTGTTTAAATTTCACATTATGTATGCATAAGGTTTGCAATAATACTAGTATATAGATTTCACATCAATGTAAAAGACATAAAGTTTGCAATAGTAACAGAATATAAACTTCACAATGTGTAAGCATAGAATTTGCAATATAGTACCAGAATATAGACTTCACAATGTTTAAGCATAAGATTTGCAATAGTACCAGAATATAAACTTCACAATGTTTAAGCATAAAATTTGCAATAGAACCAGAATGTAGATTTTACATTGTGTAGGCAGTTAATTTGCATTAGTACTGGTATATCATTTTCTCATTGTATAGGCATGAGGTTTGCGATAGAAAAAGTATATAGACTTCACACTGTGTTGGCATTAGATTTGCAACAGTACCAGCATGTAGATTTCACATTGTGTATGCATAAGATTTGCATTAGTACTGGTATTTAGACGTCTAATAGCAGAAAAGGACAATCCATTATATTCTATCAGTGTATCAGATTTGACAAATTCATATTTTATCCATGCTGTTGTTCCATATTTGGCCAATCTGTTGCTTCAATTGCATTGTTTGTAGAAAAACGGTATCATTATTAGGGTTAAAGTCATATATCAAACCCAGTCTAGTCTTGAGAGCAGAAAATATCAAACTAATGTGTTTTTCCAGACAGAAAGTTATATATGTACAAAGCCAGTATTATTGATTTTGCTTGTTCTGTGCATGGTATATTGATTACAAATGCTCATTAGAAATTATTTAACTTCCCAATAAGAAATGCAAGAAGTTGTATTTTCAAATAAAAAAAATGTCCTAGGTTTTTGTAACATCATTCAACTTTATAACCCTCATCTATTTGTCATGACTGTAGATTGATTTTAAATGAGGTTAACATGCTGCTCTATATTTGAATGCATTATTAATGAAATTTAAAAATAAAATGATTCCGTTGAAGAGCATGTATGATTTGATTAGCAGAATGAATTGTAGAGAAGACAGGCAAATATGATGGTCTTTCATCCATCATCCAGAGTTTGGCACCTAGTGTGTATTAGCACAAATTTGTTATCAGTCCTCCTCCTTAGCTATTGGGCAGAGTGCTAAAAAACTTCACTAACTTATTTATCACATGATCTCGTAGGCCCTGAATTAAATGGTGTCCCTTAAACAGCCATCATTAAAATTATTTCTACTCATCCACATTGAACAGACAAGTTGATGTAAGGTTTCCACTAAATGACTTTTTTTTTATGATATCCATTTGTTCCTAAGATTGAAAAAGTGCCCCTTGGACATCCAGTGTGGCTGCCGCTGTTGCCGTCATGAAAATATTGTTACCATTACTTCTTTTTAATTGATAGTAATATGAACATGGTGTTTAATAGACTTGTATCTACTCAGTACTAAAAAACATGAGACTGATCTGACCTCCAACATTGTCTTCACTGCTGACTTGATTTTTTTTAAAAATATTTTCTAACACAGTTTGTGAATATATCTGAAGAATACCATGAAAGAATCACTTCAATAAGGTTGGATGTTTTCCCCAAAAAAATATTACCATAGTTTTCTTACAGTATGTGCAGTTTCATATTTTTTATATCACAGCATGCCACTTTATGTGATTCTGATTGGTCCAAATAAGCTCTGTTAGTTGGCTGCAGTTATGGGAAAATTCTTTTAACCCCACCTTCTGGAAATTTTTGTTTTCAATGAACATTTTTACAACTTTTTTTTCATGTGACTCATGAAAGGGAATTGGTTGAAATGGTTTTATCTGTTTGAGTATGGCCAATTTGCCTGCACAGAGGTTTGTTATGTCATGAATAACAATATAATCCTATGAAAATTACCATAAAACCCCAAGACAAGAACTATAACATTGAAATGAAACTAAGGGTACAGTGCTCATTTGTTAGCAAGAGTATGGGGGGGGGGTTGTAACAAAGAAGCCACCCTATATACAAGTGTGGTTTAAATACTAACTTGCAGAAGTAAAAAAAATGACTTCATAGCTGAATGGGTCATAAACTGGTCTCCCAACTGACAGAACTTACTCAGCCACAGCATATTTTAATGGTAAATATGTGATGCAAATCCAGCTCAAAAGAAATGTCTTCTGTACAGTCTGTTGTTCCAAATCAAATACTGCAAATATCCGGTCACAAATACATTACAATGACTTTGGAAATTTCTGCATCTATATAATCCTCTTTTCACATCAATATCACAACAATGTAATGTTTAGTTGTGAAAGTGATATTTTACTGTTAACATGGACTCTTCCTGGTTCAGTGTACTGTATCAATGCAAGATCACACATTAGACAGTCTGTGTTGAAAAATGATTTCTTCTTTGTAAATTGTTCTGTTTCTTCAGGCAGATGCTTGTTTCTTTGATTTATAGTTTGTAGAAAAGAATATTATTTTACTAGCGCAACTAATTTTTATGCACAACAAATTAAAGGTACAAGGTCTGTCAGAAATCAATGAAATTATTTATTATTCTTTCTGTTTGAATAATTGACCAGAAATAAAACCAATGTGATAAAAAGAATCATAAAATGGTAATGATTTAATATTAAATTTATGAAATTTGTTGACTAATGTCCAGCTTTTACTTGCCAAGGGTTGCAGAGCTGGACCTGATTCAACCCATTTTTTAAATTCAATATTAAATCATTTCCCATTTGAGATTCTCTATCTAATAAACCAAACTTAGCATGTGCTTATATTCAGTGCCTTGTAGTGAGTGAACTGCTTCATAAACATGAATGTCTTTTAAAGTCCAAATCCTACATTTTCTTTTAAATATATGCTGTTGTTGTATAGGATTTTTAAAAAAATGATACATGCAGCAAAATATGATATTCAAAGCAGGTATAATAGTGCAGTCAAAAATAGGTGTTTACACATTTAGAATGATTATCTGTATTTATCTGAATCCTGACTGCTTTAGTGGCCTAGTGGTTAGTGTGTCCATCTTGTATATGGAAGGTCATGGGTCCATACTGGCCGAGTCATACCAAAAACTTTTAAATATGGTACTAACTGCTTCCCTTGGTGCTCAGCATAATGAGGTTATTATTGTGTACGACTGGTTGACCTCAGGTGTCAGGATAATGTGACTGGGTGGGACATGATGTTACATGTCTGTGGCATGATGCTACAGTGCTAGACATCACTAAAACTGCCAGTGTAGACATCATAGTGATATGACTTAAAAATTGTTAAAGCTACATTAAAATTCCAGATCACAACATGCACACACATCTAAAGAGCTAACCAATACCTGAACTTTATATCAGGTACTGTTTCTTGGCATTCTTGTTATTTATTCAACACAGAAGTCATGTAAAGTCAGTCCTGCAAATAACAGCCACTGGTTGGGAAGAGGTCAAACTGTTATGGTATACAGGCGACTTAAATGCAAAGTCACCATTCAGACATGGTTGAAGTCAAGTGAGTCAGCCCCCAAACTTGTGCTGGCATTTTGGGTGGTTTGAGTTCTGATCTCATCAGCACAAAAAAAACTTCAATTTATTGCTGGTAGAATTTTATGGTGTGGTGGCCGAGTGGTCTAAAGCGATGACCATCCATTACGGATCACTGCCGATTCACCTCTGTCTGTGTGAGTTTGAGTCCAGACTTGGCTAACGTGGGTAAGTGAGAAAGCCTGCCAGTAGCTTCTCGTAGGTCAGTGGTTCTTCCCTGGGTTTTCCAGGGTTCTTCCTCCACCATTAATACTGGCCGCCATGTATAGCCTATCTTGTGCTGAAAAATGGCATTAAACTTAACAACAACAGATTTTTATGCAATGAACAAGTGTACCCACAAAGGCCATTATTAGACACTTGCCATTATTTCTTAAGGCTTATAAGCTTCTGTCAATTGAATGGACATAGTGGTTGTCTGTACAGCATATTTTTATACCAAGTCTGATGTTAGACAACTTGTAAATATATGGGGCAAAACACAATCATATCTCCTGTTGTCATTTTGAATTTGTGTACCTGGCTTTATTGGTGGATAATCAACCATTCCATCAATATCAAGGAACCAGTGCAATCAGAACTTCTTATCATGTCTTAAATTCCTGTACACAGGTGGTTTTAAAAGTTTGGGACAAAGTTGGAACTACCATATCATTACATTTTGCACCAGTTACCAGATGAGACCTCCATTTGTAATGAAGAAATTAAAGTCATACTTAAAATCTTTGAATTACACTGAAACCTAACCAAAAAAATTAATTTCAGCTTTTTTTGAAACATACACAAAAATTAAATTTCAACTATATCAAAGCCTAAAAAAAATAAATGCATTATCTGTCTGGATTCTCGTTCCCTGTTGAAAGCTTTTCAAAACCTTAAATTTGACAGCCCATTAATTTCCTAGATCTTACAGAAACATGATTTATTCATACACTTTGGAAAATATTCTGCACTTTTGGTAAAGAAAGATTAGATGAAGCAGCCAACACTGTCCTGCAGACATTCATTTCAGAAAGAAAGATGACTAAAAGAAAAATTGTATGTGATGTGATTATGATTTTTAACATAGCTTTAACAATTTTTCAGTCAATGATGTCTGCAGTATGGCAGTTTATAGTGAAGTCTAGCACTGAGGCATCATGCCACAGACATGTAGCATGATGCCCCACCCAGTCACATTATCCTGACACCAGGCCAACAAGTCCTAACACTAACCTCTTAATGCTGAGCATCAAGCAAGGCAGCTGTTAGTACCACTAGGTCACTGGAGTGGTTAATATGCATTGTCTATATGTTTGATACACTATTTGATATAAAACACTGCAAATAAGCTTTCAAATGTCAGACCCAAATTGGAGATTGTCATCAGTCTTACAGAACAAATCTGAGTTGATGTGTTATGTTTCTGCTTACAATGGCATGCATACCAGTCTGGCACATAGCTCCAGAAGGGTGAACATTGAGCAGAGTTCATACCCAGCCAGTTCCCATTGATGACTATATTTTCTTTATATTGACTTCGTCCTGTGATAAAGTACTTTTTTAAGTGAACTTGATTAAAAAACTGTATAAGCCTTTTTGAGGAAATGTGTCAGGTTTTGACCAATTATTTTATCCTTTGTTTTCCTTTATATTTTATTTTATACGCATTTGATAAAATTTTAACATCTTTGCTTTTTATTTTGTAGTAGTTGATATTTAAATTTATTTGGAAATGTTTATCTTCCAAAACGTTGTTGTGAAATTCATTTTTGCACTTTTAGAACCTTGTTTTTAATTGGCATGATATAGCCATTGTGCTCTCAGGTGCCAAGTATACATACATACATACATACATACATACATACATACATACATACATACATACATACATACATACATACATACATACATACATACATACATACATACATACATACATACATACATACATACATACATACATACATACATACATACATACATACATACATACATACATACATACATACATACATAGATACATACATATGAAAGGTGTGTCTTGATTGTTACATGACTATCTTGTGATAAATATCCAGCCATGTGACTGTTATTATTGTTCAACATTTTGTCGATTCCATATTGGATGGATTAATTTGACATTATAACTCAGATTGCTCAGAACACTTATCTGTATAATTTACAGTAACACGAAATTGTACCATGAAGATACAAACTTGATCAGTTGAATACTCTAACAGTAACATAGACAAAATTTTATAAAAGCACATATCTGCCTCTCTAAACTGCATTTGGATATTTTCTGTTGTTCCTTTTCTATGCTCTGTATACAAACAGTTTTTATGATGATTCAAAATTGATTGAAAAAGTACCATAACTCTGTCAAACATGATATTATACAGATGAAACCCTTGTGCATTTGTGAATTTCTTCTCTTCTTCATTTTGACAGTTGTTGCCAGTTGGTTTTTAATGTCATATTTTCTGTACTGTTTTTGTATGACTTTGATGATGTCCAGTTTTTCAATTGCCTCATGACAGTAGTGTATTTATGCTTCGTGGTTAGAAAGTTTGCAGATTAAAATGGTACTTAAAATTAAAGTGAAATCTCTCTCAAATCTGAATCCAATATGTACCAAAATCCCTAAAATTCAAACCTTTTTTTGTTCCCAAATTTTCCTTCTTTAATATCATATTTTTTCCCCAGTAAACTAAAACCCCTCTGCTTAGAAAACCAGAAGAAATTTTTTGGTTCATATTCAAATTTTGCTGTTTTCAAAAGTCAGATAAAATTGAAACCAACTTCTAGTTCGGAAATGTATTTTAGCTACTAAATTCCACAAAACAATGATATTTAATGTACAAATATTGCCTGTGGTCCTGGGTTAAGTAAATCATATCATAGGAACAGACTAGGGCTGGTAATTGACTAATTCAAATATTTTGTAACTGAAATAAGTACCAATTTTTAATAATTAAAAAGATATTAAATACATATTGAAAAGTGAATTAAGAAAGATTATGTTTATCTGCTTATTATATATAATAATCTGTTTACTGTCTGATCATGGTGATTGATGGTATTCATTTGTATAATAAATCAAAAGAACATTTTTAAAAATAATAAAATGCCTTGGTTTTAATTAGCCAGATCTGTAGCCACACTAATAGGAACATCACTAACAGAGACTGGCAAAAAGTATTGAAATGAGTGTACATTTTTCAGTTAATTTTCTATTTAATATACAAAATGAAGCCAACAGCTGTTTCTTTTTGTTAATATTATGCACTTATAAACACTGAAGCATGTTCTCTTGTAATTACATTCTGTATCACTCAAGTTATATTGTTGCTTTCATAATCTTACACATGCACACAATATTTGGTTTTAAAATTTGGGGGGGGGGTTATATTAAAAATTATGTCTGGTATTCAGGTGATGTGTGTATACAACTACACCACTCCCTCGACAACTCGCGCACAACGGGGTCCAAAAACATTGACTGCGTTATAAGCGAGGGCACGTGTTATCGAGGGACCTATAACAAAGAACAAAACAAATGGATCGACGTACACAAGCAAAAGGGTGGGTGGGTTGGTTTGGCATGTTAGTGTTGAATACTCAATAATCATGCTATGATTAACTATGATTAAATATTTTTTCATAGCTGTGTACTTTGTTTATTTTTGTCATCACAGATTAACATTAATTTCAGGATAACTTACATGATATTGAGGAGATCATCAAAACAATAATCCACACGTTTTCCATTGGCTTAACACATGTATGATTTCACACATTGTGTACTACGTCACAAATGATTGTATTAAATTGGATAAATTTTTGTTTGATCCAAAGTAGATTTTTTTATACACAAGATCAACACCCATTTAAAAAAAAAAAAACACAATGTCGATCTAACGACAGGTTGATTTGATTGCGGTAGAAGTAAAAAAAATTTTTTACAAGGTTTAGTCATTACCGACATCATTTAATGGGTCTACAAATTTAAAATAACGTAAATTAGAACACGATAATACTTGCAGTTTGTAACACGTTTGACAAATATCACTTCACATTTTCAAAACATCTGCCCCCTTTTTTTCTTTACTCTTTGATTTCTCTGCTGCCTCTGTGTATTTGTTCACGGGTGATTTTCTCTCTGAGCTAGTTTGGATAATTACATGCAGCTTCCTGATTCGCTGAGCGTATTTCTCCCGACAATGAATTTTGTTTAATTCTATGTCCGCGCAGGGATCTCCAAAAGTGATAAAAATATTTTAAATATATCACACAAAAATGTGAAACCAGTTTCGACCAGTCAGATAAAATTCATTTTTGAAAACGGTAATGACCTCAAGAACTTATGCTGCTCTCGGCATGCTGTCTTTGATTTTTTTTTAATGGTACTGCCCTTGCTTGATTTGATACAAAAGACATATTCAGATAAAACTACACCGGTGTTTTTTAATTGATTTTTGTTTAATGCAACTAACACTTCCCCGAGTTGTGGATCAAAACAAAGCCGGCATTTATTTAGGTTCTCACAGAAGTACTCACGGGTTTCAATGTGACGGACGATTGACTATTTTCATGTTTTCATAGAAGAGAATATGTTGCAATTCTAGTGTTTACCCAAAAGCGAAATTAAGGATTAGAATGTGAATTTCACCTAGCAAGATATTTAAGTGGTGTTTATTTTATCTGTTGCCACCTCTTAGCATAATATTTCGTTGATCCTGTTTCACCAGACTGATTATTTACAGAGTATTAACAACTTTTTCTCTCAAAAATCCCCAAATATAATTTGAGACATCCAATTAGAACTTGAAAACTTCATGATATAGATTTTATCTTTACGGCAATAATCACCATTTCCGATGATATAATGAGCTGCCGTATTTCATGTAATTTTTCGAACCTTTTAATTTTTCAAACACAATCCAGTTATCAAATAATTATTTAAATGTATCATAATTATTTGTATATATGTCTTTGTATTTGAAAAATTGGTTAAGTTATCGGACATAAAATTTCCACTAAGTAGATTTACGTTTGCAAAAAAGATCGAAAATACCATATTCCCATTTTGTTTTTACAAAAATTAATGATTTATAATTATTTTTTGTGTACAAAAATTTACATAATATACAGTATGTAACAAGATTCAATATAATAATTCTTATCGCGAATTTTTTCCGTTTAACCCATTTTAACCCATTTTAAAATATATTTCCTTTGAAAAAAAATCGGGAGCCATGCCGGACACCGCATTATAAGCGGGTTCGCGAGTTATCCGGGCGCGAGTTATTGAGGGAGTGGTGTACTTATATATAAAAATACATTTATTCAAGTCTGACATACCCTCAGTAAGCCACACCCTCTCAAAACCAAATTTTAATTTGATCCCAAGGGGTTTTGGTTTTGTGGGATTTCATTGTATTTGAAAGGTCAGTGTGCTATTGAATATGCATAATTAGTATATGTATTAAACTCAGATTGGAGTTTTGTTTCTTTTTACAGCAACATTTTATGCGACACCACTGGGTCCATCGACGGAGACAAGATGGCAAATGTAAACAGTGTGGAAAGGTATAGTACCTGTACTTAGTCAGTCCATAATACATAGACATAGAAGATTTGCAAACATCATTCTTGGGAGAAAATGCAGATATCAATTATTGTATTCACTCAAAACTGTGCAAGGATCATTATGACAGCTATTATAGCTGCCTATATATTGTTTGTTTCATCTGTCAGAAGATTTAAACAAATTGACAGGTAATGAATTTCAGTTTCACTTGATTCATACATGTGATTGAACCAGGATTTCAGAGTAGTAAATTTTCTAAAATAATTTTCAGCAGATTGGTTTCTAAACAAATAAAAAAAAATGTATTGGCATTAATTTTATGTTCTTCAAGGGTATTTAAAACGAAGTACATTTCTTTGCTTTTATATCTTTTCTTTATACTATAATAAAATAATATTTTTTAACATAAATCAGATTTGGTTTTGATGGCAGTGTGAAATGATAATTAAGAGTTAGTATATTTTCAGTTAATGAAAAAGATTTGTTTAAAGTACCATTCACTGTAAACATTTTTTAATAATATCTAACAGCATATTTAGTTTCATTCACTATTTGGTGACAATATTTACTTTGAATGTAATATAACTTCACACATAACAGGTTTTCAGTAGTTCTCTGGTCGAGATTTAGCCCTGAATTACTCTGTATTTTGTGAAGAATGGAAATGACCTCTTTGTATCAGCATTAGAATATTTTAATGAGAGGACAACGATACCCTGTCAAATGCTGTCTAAATTATGTTCACCACATGGAGGAAATTCTGACTCTGTCTTAGATATATATTCCTAAGCCTTATCCATGAATGGCTACTTTCTCTTCATAGCTTTGATCCAAATTTGTTGGCATGTTTCACCACTGTTAACTCCACCCACAATAAACCAAGATTTGTTTTGACTTGAAATAAACTGTGAAAAATGACATTATGTAGCATGCTTTTATGAATAATTTATCCCCACTTAAAAACTATTTATCATGTAATATATTGTGAACTGATATATTTTATATAGGGATTGAACTTAATTTATTTGCCTGAAAAGATCAAATAGTTTATGAAATATAAAAGATGCTCACCTTTGAAACACACAATTGCAAACACTACCTTTGCTACTGCTGGTCCTCACCTAAACTCTGATATCCAAGCATTATTAAACTTGTAATATTTCTTTGCATGTGATTTCTTAGCATTGGGAGAAAACACCTTTTGTCCTTTTGCCATGAATTAAATTTAAAATGTGTGAGAGCTGTCCTTAAATATTCCTCTTAAATATCTTGAACAATACCAGTTATTCATGACAGATAATCAAAATACATTTGTGTGTCTGCCAAACTGCCAAAATAATTTTTTTTTATGTCTCGCAGACGATTTTCATTAAAGACTCCAAAGTCATCTTGTTCGCTGTTTTCTCCTTAATTGCTTATAATAGCTCAGAAACATTTGGCATTTGGCCTTAAATTATCCAAATTCGAAAAGTAGGGTAATCATTTAATAGCTTTCCATGTACACATATGGTTCTAATCCTGATGCTGTGGCATGCATCACCACACTGTGGTTGTATTGGTGGAACATTTCTGGCCCCTCCACTCCTCCCCACTAGACTGGTTCTGTTTGGTTTCTCTAACCTGTAGTTAGAAAACATATACATGTATATACTTTTCAGTTTTTAAATAAATTTTTTTGAAAAAATTCTTTTAATTTTCAAATGTGAAAGATTTCAACTATAAAACAGTATGTATGGTAGATAGACTTTAAGTGTTTTTTCAAATGTGAAAGATTTCAACTATAAAACAATGTGTGGTAGATAGACTTTAAGTGTTTTTGGCCTCTCCTGGTAGAATCACATGTATGCTTCATTGAATTCCTATAATAAATATATCTATGGAAGGTAAATGTTTGCTATAATATTAAAAACATTACATTGGGCCATATTTTGAGGCTGGTGTAATTCCATTTTGGATTTAGAGGTGGGATTATTTTAAGCAACTATACCGTTGAACCATACCTTACCAACTAAAATCCCATACCTAAACCAGATCCTTATCTTTATTTTGATTTTGTGCTACTTGGGTTAGCAGCAAGTTTTTTCCTACAGAAAATTACTCCAATTTGACATCCATTATGACCTCCATGGTGACCAATTTTAAAATCTTGTCATTACTGCAACTTCTGATTGGATGGTCACATGAGCATCTGGTTTTTGCAAAGAGACTATCTATGGAATCTTATTTGGTCCAAAATAAAGTGGTGTCGGTATGGTGATTATAGGGCTGTTGATCATAGGATAATTGGTCATAAGATTGGTTTATCATACAGACAGTTGGTCACAAGGTCTATGATCATATGATGATTGATCTTAGGACATTTCATCATATCTCCTTGATCATTTGTACAACTGATTAAACATCATTTGATCCCACTCAGCAGTTGGTAATTAATAAACAACAGCAAACCTTTTGCTGATATTTGTATATTTATTAAACAGGAATGTTATTTAGCATGGATAGTTAACTGGACTTTTTTAAAATGTTAATAGTTCTATCACTCAATGTATGCAACCGCTTTGGTGGCCTAGTGGTTAGAGCATCTGCCTCAGATGTGGTAGGTCATGGGTTCGATCCCCGGTTGAGTCATACCAAAGACTAACAAAAAATGGTACTAACAGCTGCCTTGCTTGATGCTCAACATTAAGAGGTTAGTATTAGGACTGGTCGGCCTGATGTCAGGATAATGTGACTGGGTGGGACATCATGCTACATATCTGCGGCATGATGCCCCATTGCTAGACATCACTATAAACTGCCACACTGCAGACATCATAGTGATATGACTGAAAATTTTTTAAAGCTACATAAAAAATCATAATCACATCACATCACTCAATGTATGCAGTAAAAAGCAGTGCCTTGAAGATAACTTGATACATCAGCTTAAATGCAAGCCAATACAACTCTTCCTACTCTCTCACACATCACTCGGTATTTCGTAACAGTTGATTGTTCTACACCAGTCACTCCTTGAAGAGAAGGCATCCTTTGCTTCACACAGTCATTTATTAAATTGTTTGTTAATTTCCACGTGGTTTGATGGCTTCACTGAAAGAAGGAATGCAGCCCATAATGCCATACTTCGATTGTTTTTAGTTGTAATTGCCAATTCATATGCAGAAATGTCTCATTGATTCACTGAAGGAATTCTAAAAAGTGATTTTTTTTTTTCCTCACTTAAAAACACCATAATGTTTCTTCTCAATTTTTCTGTCTTGACCATAGTTCATGGGCTTAGCAACACTGCTTAAATAATCTTGCAGGACAGACTGAGTATTGTACTACTAGCTTAGCAGTTTACTCAGTTTATTGTCATTTCCATGTTAATTAGCATTTCTGTGAGAACCTGATTAAATGCCGACTTTTAATTTCTGACTTCTGAAGTTATATGTTGCATTGTTAAACTCAATTAAAACCAGTGCTGCTTTGTAATATCATGTTTACTACAATTTTTATATCAATTCAGATAAAGGGAGTGACCGACCATCCTTGTGATGAAAAGGTTTTAACCAGTCATCATTTAATCACAAGTTCTAAGATGATATGTCATGAAACTAATATGGCTGCCATCTTGTACGTTGTTTTATTGCAAATCATACTGACCTGGGCTTTGGACCAAAAGACTAGTTGATTCTAAATGAAAATAGTCCCAATCATGCATCCAGTATAGCTGCCAGAGAGGCCAATTTAAAAATCTTTCTGTAGCTCAAGATTATCAGAGATGGTTTCAAGACTTAGCTGTTAAAATGAAGAATAGTCTCTCTTTGATTCATGGAAATTAATTTAAAACATCACAGTCTTTGAAGTATTCTGTCACAGATGATTCGTAACTAAAAATGGCCACCATTACAAACATCTTAACGCAAGAAGTTTTATAGATGATCTGCCTTTATATATGGTTAATGCTGTCATCATTAAAATTAGAAGAAAAAAATAGTTACAGTAATGTTGGAATCTAACGTTACACAATTGATTTTTGTGGATGGTGTGCTGAGGTATGTCTTTATAACAAAACAGTTTATAGTTATATTGACAATACAATCAAGATGATTGAAGCAATGCTCATAAATTAAAAATCTATTTCTTTTTTTCTTCAGGCATTCCAACCTAGGTTTCCTTTTCAAAGTAAGGTGAGTTCAGACTTGTTTCTGGTTTATAATTAAATTCTTTTTCAGTCATGTGCTTTCTATGATGCCTTCATGTGGGTATTCCTGCTTGTAATTTTAGGTATGTGACATGACACAGATGATGGATGATGAGAACATTGTCATATATGATGACGCTCATAACTGTCTTTATGGTGCAACTCATTTTGTTTGTTGTAATTTTCTACTTTGCAGTGAACAGTTGTAAAATCTATGCCACAGTTAAAGTGGAGTATGGAAGAAAACTGTTGATTTTGGAGTCAAAAGTCAGGGTTTGTATAACTGAAAAAAGTAAAATTGTTTAATGATGATTTACTGTCACCAATATTTGTGGATGGCTTGTGTGTTGGGTAAGATAGAGCCATATTGATTTGTTGTCAAAAAGTCAAAGGTCAGGGTTTGGTAGGGGAGGGAAATCATATTAATATTGCTTGATAATCATGCCTGGGTCTAAACTCTATTGCATCCATACTTGGACATGTTTGTGAACTGAAACTTAATGTAACCTACTTTCCAGGATTCATTTTTATTTGCTTAAAAGTTGTGTTCAGCCGTAATTTATGTTCTACTACACCTGTTGGCCAAAAACCTACACTTCGTGTGCATTTTTGGATGAATCTGTGTCATGTACCAACTCTGTAGAAATTTACTTTCTTTCTAGAATTTAAAAAAAAATTGTTTCAGTCTTAAGCTCCAGTATTTGAAATAGTGGTATCAGACTTTTAACCGCTCTGGTGGCCAAGTAGTTAGTGTCCACCTTGGATGCAGGAGGTTGTTGGTTCAAACTCTGGCCAAGTCATACGAAAGATTTATAAAAATGTACTAGCAGCTGCCTTGCTTGATGCTCAGAATTAAGAGGTTTGTGTTAGGAGTTGTATGCCTGGTGTCAGGATAGTGTGACTGGGTGGGACATAATGCTAAATGTCTGCAGCATGATGCTCCAGTGCGGGACATCACTATAAACTGCCACACTGCAGACATCGTAGCAATAGGACTGAAAAATTGTTAAAGTTACGTTAAAAATCCAAAACACACACACACACACACACCAGACTTTTGTGTCTTAGGATTAATGCATTTTCCATGTTAAAGCTCTGTCACTCAGCAATGTGTTTTTTAGGATTTTGAACATTATTTAAAGAATGAGTCAATGCTCTCATTTTCAAAGTTTAATTATTATCACCAAAGTTGCATCTTTGAAATCTGTGTCAAACCCAAACTAGGTACTTATGACCTACTTTCTGTGGTATGTTGAACACACTTTTAAATAGACCAGCTCCTCATAACACAGAATTAGTCATATTTTATGAGATAATGCTGAAGAACAAGACAGCTATCTGCATAATTTTAAAGCCATTTGAGACTTAAATGGATGAAAATTGTCAGACTTGCACATACTCACTAGAAGGTGTACCACATTGGAGGTCAGTCAAGGTCATTGTCGCAACTAAATTTGTTTTGGTTTCCATCATACTTTTCCATCTGCTCTATAACTTTAATGCCATTTAAGATCAAGGGATGACTGCAGAGCATCATTAAAAGATGGGGTGTGCTATTGAGGTCAGTGTCACTGCTCCAGTATAATTTCATAGTTTTATCTTGATTACCCTTCAGCTTTATAATGTGAAAGCCTTTTGAGATTATGGCATGAAACTTGGTGCAGTTACAGATTCTCACTATCAGGTGCATTGTGTACCACATTTTGAGTGCTTTTTCACTGTTAAGGTGATGACTCAATTTCTTGCATTTTTGACACCTTCCTTTGTGCTTTATTACTAAACAAATTTCATATAATTTGTAAATCATCGCATGAAATTGTGTTACATACCAAATCTGGTGTAAAACATCTTGAAGGTCAAGGTTATAACCGGGTATTTTATGATTTCCCTCACATATCCTTTTCTACTCCATAATTTCATAGATGTTGGAGGTCATGAAATGCAACTTGATGTACATATATGGTATTATTAATAGTTACCTACCACATTAATGTCATAATGATGCATTTTTAATTTTTTATTACAGTTTCCTTTCCACTAAATAATTATAGAGCCATTCAAGATGAATCAAGTATATTTGGTATGACGATAGTTATCATCAGTGTGTCAATGCTAATGTTGAGGTCCTATTATCATCGTCAGGGTAAAAGGTCAATAATTTGGGTTTCAGTCACATCTACTTTCTAACGTGGCAGCTGTTTAAGATGGATTGGTAAAGCTTGGTATATGTGTACCTTATCACTAGATGGTGTGTTGCATTGCATGTTTGAGGTCTTGTTCTAAAGGTCAAGGTCATTATCACTATTGATGATACAGGGGTGGACTATGGTACAAGTTTCTCAATTTTGTGAGATCCTGTGTATGGTAGATAAAGATTTATCTTGAAAGAAACGGTCACTGATCCCTTTGTGTACACGTTTATGTCAATACCATTTTAGGTAGGGCAACAAAACTTGGTTACTTCCCACGTGTGCCCAGTGATGTTATGGCAGTCTTAAATGTCATGGTTTGATTTCATTTTGTGCAATTATTGTGACCTCCTCCTGATAGGTGCAGAACAAAATTTCACAGAATTTTCTTGTTCATCCAGGATCTTCATTTGCTGTCCATGCAAATTGTTTACTTTGTTTCACTCAGGGCTAAATTTTGCATTTTTGCTAATAGCTTTGGAGTTGTAGACTACAGCCCCCTTTTATTGTTAATGTAAACTTTTGCAAAAAATATTCCAATAATCATTTAAATATCACACATATTTATTATAATATGTGGCAGAAAGTAGTATTAGTTTTGGTTGAAATTCGGGTTAACAGTCAATCGTTTTAACAATTTAGTTTTTTCAGTTACACATCAGTGTAGCCAGTAAAATGAATCAAGCACCATTAATGTCTTCATATCTTTAATCACAACACTATCTTCATTCTATCACACTTTTCAGATTTTGTCAAAACTTTTTTAAATGTTAATTCTCTATTGCAGAATGTAACAATATCATGACATTACACTGGCTTTAACATTTATAACAGTGTATCATAAATGCAATAATATCGTGACATTACACTGGATTTAACAGTGATAACAGTTTATCATAAATTTTACAATATCATGACATTACACTGGCTTTAACATTTTTAACAGTGTATCATAAATGCAACAATATCATGACATTACACTGGATTTAACATTTATAACAGTGTATCATAAATGCAACAATATCATGACATTACACTCGCTTTAACATTTTTAATAGTGTATCATAAATGCAACAATATCATGACATTACACTGGCTTTAACATTTATAACAGTGTATCATAAATGCAACAATATCATGACATTACACTCGCTTTAACATTTTTAATAGTGTATCATAAATGTAACAATATCATGACATTACACTGGATTTAACATTTATAACAGTTTATCATAAATTTTACAATATCATGACATTACACTGGCTTTAACATTTTTAACAGTGTATCATAAATGCAACAATATCATGACATTACACTGGCTTTAACATTTATAACAGTGTATCATAAATGCAACAATATCATGACATTACACTTGCTTTACATTTTTAATAGTGTATCATAAATGTAACAATATCATGACATTACACTGGCTTTAACATTTATAACAGTGTATCATAAATGTAACAATATCATGACATTACACTGGCTTTAACATTTATAACAGTGTATCATAAATGTAACAATATCATGACATTACACTGGCTTTAACATTTATAACAGTGTATCATAAATATACTACTACTGTTTGTATCAATTCTGTCAATCAAATAGTGCATAATTAACATTCATTGGTATGTTTGAGTCATTAATTAATTTTGTCTCCGAAAAACTGTTATTGATGACCATTTATAAATGCTGAATATTCGTTTATACAGTTTGATAGGAAACCTTTGTCAAAAGGTCCAATATGATGGTACCAGTATAATAACTAGGTTATTTGTTGTTCTAAAAGATGTAGACTTTAGTAATACAGTTACATGCAGCTCTCCCTCATTATAACATTCCTTATTATAATGTGATTCCAGATACAATGCCATGCCATTATGGGACCCATTACCAAAATTATATCAATTTAAAAAAACATAGTTTGAAAGATGATGAGGTTAATCTTTATCTTATTTCTACATTTCTTTTCAAAACACCATTATTTAGCAAATAGTTACTACTTTGCTGCAGTTTTGTATATTACACTATTCTTAGCTAGGATGTCATAGTCTCAACTTGGTTTGTTGTGGTTGAGGCTACGAACTGATATCATGTGATTGAGCACAAAAAAATCATCACTAAAGTCAGAAAAACAAATGGTGTAGAAATCTACTACATAAGTATAATCATGTTGTGAAGGAAGTCTGGCTTATTTTGAATTTATTAAGCCCCCACACAATAAAATAAAATGGTATAGATACATTAACCTCCCCATATCCACCATGACAGATATTGCGAGACTCTAACTGTGATCCTTTTTCAACATAATGCTTGTCAGACCATTTTTGGATATTCTACACTATGGTATTAATTGTTGAATGAC
Source organism: Potamilus streckersoni (assembly GCA_016746295.1). Taxonomy (NCBI): domain Eukaryota; kingdom Metazoa; phylum Mollusca; class Bivalvia; order Unionida; family Unionidae; genus Potamilus; species Potamilus streckersoni. The sequence continues at coordinate 469,566 of JAEAOA010001970.1, forward strand.
ATAATGTGCGAAGACAGAGAATGAATACTTGCATTAATTGTGGAAAACTGTTTTTGTTGAGAAAATAATGGCTTCATGGTGGAATTTCATAGTCACTGGTAAACTATATTTACTTTTAATGCACAGAATTTCTGACTCAATGTGCACCCTATTTTTTTTACTACGATCTGTTTACATTTCCAAATAAGGCCTTAATTTCCTTATATGGCACACAAATAAATGAGGCTGAGAACGGAAGTAGTCATTTGAACTTATATGGTGGACGATCAAAACAAATAGATAAAAAGAAGGTATACAAAATTTTGCAACTATTTGAATAATGATTTGCAATAATTATGGTTTTAAATAGGAGGGCGACTCAAATTATTTCATTATATTCAAGAAATATGTTCAAAGTTGTTGGTGTTAGGCTAAAAAAAAGCATTGGGTGTGAATCGCAACCAGCTGCTCCATTGACACACATAGGCTCATGTTAGCACCCCATCCATGATGTAGAAGTAGGGGTACTAATATTAGTACTACACTATTCTCAGTTTATCACATTTCTGTACATACCACAGTTCTTGCTGTAACATAGCTTGGTACATAATGTGATTGGCAGTTATGGACAGTGATTTACCCTGTTATAATAAGGAGTGCTGTATATCAAGTCGGTTTTTTTTATGTTAAATCGTTGCTTTTATCTCACCTGTCAGGAAGCATTGGCATCACATTTTAGGCAGCATTGTTAGTGTCAGTGTTTTCATCAACAATTTTAAGTTTTGTGTTCAAGCTTTTGTAATCCATTTAGAAGGGGATATTTTTGCAGAACACATGTTCTTGACTATTTTGTTATGATGTTTTCTTCTTTTGCAGGAAATTATTGCAATCAGTTGTTCATGGTGTAAGGCTGCATACCATAATAAAGTGATGTGCTTCACAATGCACCAGATAGAAGAACAATGCAGCTTGGGAGTTCATGCAGGGATCATTGTTCCACCATGGTGGATCATTAAACTTCCTAAAAAGGTTAATTCTTCCAGAATTTTTTCAGTTCATTGCCACCATGTTTTATAAACATCTGTCCAAAATGTTGTATTTTTCAGTGATTCTTCTAAGTTGCTATTCTTTTTTTTTAATCATGAATAATGTCAGAAGCTTAAACTTTTGAATTACCAAAAGAATTAAATTCCCAAGAGTTTTTGGTCAATTTTGTTGCAGAAATTATGTTAGAAACTTGAACTTTACAATTCCAAAGAAACAAAATTTAAGTATTATTGGTAAAAAATTTAGCTGAAATTTCAAAACATCTTTTTGTTTGAAAAGGTGAAAGTGTTAGATCTTTTACTTAGAAACATGTTTACATAAAATCAATTTTCCATTATCTTCATTTTTTCAGCAATGAGAACAAAATTGATGCCATAATAAGTACACATATTGTAGCAGACCTTTTATTTTAAAAAAAAGATTAGAGAATTCATGTAAGGAGAATTTAAGTTAAACAGGATACAGAATATAATAACCTGTACATGAACACAGTTCAGTTCATTATGATCTCTTTTAAACTAAATATTCAGTCAACATACACAGGAATTAATCGGTTTTATTGTTATAATTACTGTGAAAATAACCAAAGGTCAAGGTCAATATGGCTACAAAGTTAAAAAAATGGCTTCTGCATAATAACACTATTTCTAAATCACACTAGAACCAGCATTTGGAATGGTTTGCACTTAGAATAATGAAAAAAAACTTGTTATAACATAATATATGTATTTGGGGTCCATGGGCACTGACCACAGTACATACCCAGTTGTGGTATGGCAAGAACTTCACTATGTACTGTAGCCAGAACCATGTAACTACAGTGGTTTCCCTTTTGTACTGCCACCCCTTCTGCGCTGAGAAAGTGGCCTTATAAAATTGGTGGCCTATCTAGAGGGGACTAAATTTTTTGTAAGTAGTGTATGTAATGTACATAGTAAGAAACCTACATACTTCAAAGCATTTAATATCTTCATTTAAAAGTAACATTAATTATTAAAAGGTTCTTGTTATAATAATAGACTTATTTCAACTGAATATGCGTTAATAGTTCTTAATCGTGATATGCTGATATGCGAGCAGGTGTTGATGTCATGCACATTGCAAAATCTTCAAAATTACATCCAGTTATAATCATCAAAGAGAAGAACTTGACAGATGTGTGAAACCCAAAACTCTATCATAACAATGTTGAGCCCATTTCCTGTAAACATCAGCTTTTATAGATAATGATTTAATATTAATCTTAGTGTTACATGTACTTTAGCCAACACTTCTTTCAGTAACCGAAACTTGATTTTGGGAGAAATGTATTGACTGTAGAGATAATCTGATTATTAACCTTACATCATGATATGAATTAATTATTGGTTCATGGACACATGTGAAATAAAAAGTGGTCGATTGTGAGGGGAACGTTTTACATTTTTGTACTAATATGCTGGCCACTGGTTGCATTAGGGGGGTGGTCATTCTTGAAGGGTACTTTTGAACACAAATTCATCAGTGCCAAGTGATTTTGGCTGTAAGAAGCAAGGTGGCCACTGGTCATGGGAGGCATTCAAGAAGGAGAATACTGTATATAATGAGCCACAGTATATTGGGAAACAATTTATTGTCAACTAATGTTTTTAAAGTGAAAATAAAATATAGTATAAAAGTTCTTGTTACCTTCTGAATTACATTGTAATAAAGCAAGTTATGAGGGAGGTGTGTGTCATCAGAGTAATTGATTAATAAATCAAATTTCACATGCCTTAAATATAATTGATAGAACAATTATAATAATTTAATAGTTGTAAATATCAAAATAAATTTTCAATATTTCAAGAGTATATTTTTATGATTTATTTGGAATGCAGATATAAGATACCTAAATATTAAATCCTTTTTGCACTGATTTGCATTTTGAACAGTTGAACATCACTCTATGTATACCACTCAGCTGGTGTGAATACTGTTCTAAATAAGCCCTTGTTCAGGTAGGGCGTAATTGAGCTACTGGTTATTAACACAGTACATTTAAGTACATTGTGATAATTTTATGAAAATTTAATGAAAAGTGTTGAGTTATAAATATTTGAAATAATATAAAACCAAAACTCTCCACTTCAATTGAACATGCTTGTAAGACCAGCATAGTAATTGTACATGCAAATTTGTAATTAGGTAAATATTTATAGGTGGGATTAGACTGGACCGCTTTGTTTTAGTTGATTGACATGTGTCACATACAAATGAGGACAGTGAATATGACTTCATAAAGAGAGGATGATCATCTTGGCACAGAAAGTGTGATTCAAAATTAATATTTTGAAAACTAGCAATGTTCATAACAATGTGTTCCAAAATAATTGATGCATGAAAAATATTTGCAAATCTAATTTATTTGGTCTGAATTTAAATGACAATTTAATACCATCAGTAAATGTTTTAGTTTCTAGAGGAACATGTTGGTTTCATTTATTGTACAGTGGAACCTCCCATGAATGACAATTTTTCTGCCAAAAACTTATAGTTTTTCAAGACAGGTGGTCTCCCATGACAGGTTAAAAGACTAGATAATAAATAAATATGTGGATTGAGAATCGGGTCTCTAAAGAGGGGTGGTCATCATAGCAGTGGTCTTTCAGGAGAGGTTTTACTGCATCTGCATTTTGAACCCAATGATTCATAGAATAGTTTGAATCACTTTAACACTTGTTTTCTTGGTTGACATCTTAGGAAAAGTTTGCCACTTTATAAGTGAAATAATATAAAGCTACAAAACTTGGTGTTTAAGACTTTAAGACCAATTGATTTGGAATATAGACTTTTTTCTATGAATCTTTTACAGGGGTGTTTCAAATCATCCTTGAGGAAAAAAAGGAAATCCTCAGTGAAGAGAAAACGGACTTCTAGCAGGGAGATAGAGGAGAATATTCCACGGCCTTTCATCATCAAACCCATTCCATCTCCGCTGCTAAAACCTCTTCTTGTATTTATTAATCCAAAGAGTGGTGGCAATCAAGGGGCCAAAATCATGCACAAATTCTGTTGGTTGTTAAATCCACGGCAAGTCTTCGATTTGTCCCAAGGGGGACCTAAAATGGGGTAAGGATATTGTTAAGCTTCACTTGTATGTCAACTTCTTCAAAGTTAGTATTTGTTAGCCAGGCATGTAGCAAATAAATTATTTACCCCAGTATTAATATGATGGGATATGGTTATTGATATGGAAGTATGACTCTGCGGGGGCAATATGCTGTTTCTATGTCTATGTCTGTAGTTATTTTCTTTTCCTGAACATAGCTCTCAAACCATCCAGTTTATCTCTATAAAACTTTGTATGCCCAGATATGCCTTCATTATTCACAGTCCTTGAATTTCGATATTATATTTTTGTCCACTCTTCTGTCCATCTGTTATCTATGTTTTCATTTCCAGATGATAATTTTGAAGCCATTGAAGGTATTTCTTACATATATTGGACTAGTCAACTACATTTTAGTCCATGCATAAAAAGCTTATAGATTTATACAGTAGCCTAGTCCAAGCATATAACACATGTAAATTAATACATCATCCTAATCAAGGCATATACAGTGCTTAGATGCATACAGCATCCTTGTCCAGGTATATAAAGCATATAAATGTACACAGCATCCTAGTCAAAGCATATCAAGACTATAAATGTATATAGGATCCTAGTCCAGGTGTATAATGCACATACATGTATACAGTATCCTAGTCCAGGCATATGCAGCATATAGATGCATACAGCATCCTAGTCAAGGCATATAAACCATATAAGGTACACAGCATCTGATTCCAGGCATATGAAGCATATAAATGTACACAGCATCCTAGTCTAGGTATATAAATCACATACATGTATACAGTTTCCTAGTCTAGGTATATGCAGCATATAGATGCATACAGCATCCTAGTCAAGGCATATAAAGCATATAAATGTACACAGCATCCCAGTCCAGACATATCAAGCACATAAATGTACAACAGCATCCTAGTCTAGGTATATAAAGCACATACATGTATACAGTATCCTAGTTCAGGCATATGCAGCATATAGATGCATACAGCATCCTAGTCAAGGCATATAAACCATATAAATGTACATAGCAGTTGATTCCAGGCATATCAAGCACATAAATGTACAACAGCATCCTAGTCTAGGTATATAAAGCACATACATGTATACAGTATCCTAGTTCAGGCATATGCAGCATTTAGATGCATACAGCATCCTAGTCCAGGTATATAAAGCATATAAATGTACACAGCATCCTAGTCCAGACATATAAAGCATATAAATGTACACAGCAAGGTATGTATATAAAGCACATACATGAATACAGTATCCTAGTTCAGGCATATGCAGCATTTAGATGCATACAGCATCATAGTTCAGGTATATAAAGGATATAAATGTACACAGCATCCTAGTCAAGGCATATAAAGCATATAAATGTACACAGCATCCCAGTCCAGACATATAAAGCACATAAATGTACAAAGCATCCAAGTCTAGGTTTATAAAGCACATACATGTATACAGCAATCTAGTCCAGACATATAAAGCACATGTATTTAGTTTTACAGCATCATCAAACTTGGTGAAAAGATGCATCATTTTGAGTATTATACCCTTATCACAAAATGTCAATCACTGTGATCAGTTTTTAACACTTCAACAACATATTTTATATTGTTTTTCAAGTTTATTTCTTAAGCACTGCTTATATCACAAGAATAGGTCATTGTGACCCATATTTTACTCTCCACTGACATTGTTGATATTGTTTGCATTTGAAGTTCATTTTTGTGGTGCTGTTCGTGTTAGAGCCATGAGATGATAATTGGATGCATTTCTGCTAATACTGTACTTTTAATTATATGACAAAACTAAACACTGATGGATGGTAGTGAAATGCACAAGTATTCCAGACTTAATGTCCATGTCTGTTTTCAGGCTGGACCTCTACAAAAAAGTGCCTAATCTTCGAATACTTGCCTGTGGAGGAGATGGAACAGTGGGATGGATACTCTCCATGATTGACAGTCTTAATATATCTCCACCTCCTCCTGTTGCCATTCTCCCACTAGGAACTGGCAATGACCTCGCACGTACTCTCAGTTGGGGAGGAGTAAGTATATCATTGTGTTTATATTGCATTATTAACTCATTTACCCCTGGAGATTTTTTGTCCTTATTGCCTGAAATACAAGTAGGAAACACATTTTTGGGGCTGCTTCCAAATTCATCCTAATAAATCAGCATCCAAGTGATTTCCATTTGGCCTGGTGCATACTTGTGTTATAAATATCATTTTTCTTTTTGAAGTTTTTTTTGAGGGTTTAAAAAAATTGGGAGGTCTCAAAAAATGTTTTTCCTTCTATATTTTGTAATGCCAGTAGAAAGTCCAGATTATTTGCTATCCTTGTAGAGCTGAGTCTGTCTACAATTCTGTATTACCACCCATTTTGGAGTGTCTTAAATGGCCTTGACACATCAGAGCTTCGAACTATGGTACTTCCTCCTGACACACAAACGTGGTACCAGGGTTATTGAGTTAATTTTGTTTGATCTATAGTGAAGTTATATTCATATGTATTTATGGATCTGCTCTTAGTGTTGTTTACATGTACTTTTTGCATGGTTCTGTCGAAGGTAGTGTTGGACTTAATATTCTGACTACTCTTCGGTTAAAAGTTAGCAAATGCAGGAAGAAGATTTATACTTTAATTCCAAATAATCATTTACTGATTTTATTAATGAAATTCTGTTAAGACTATATAAATATTAAATATTTCTTATTTTTTGCTTCATCTTGCTTATAGCTTAAATACAATGCTGGTCTAACTGTTAAAATGCAAAAACAAATATATAACTACTCCATGAATAGATGATCATCCTGACATGAGATTTCCACTAAAACTTCTGTTATGAAATATAATGTGTTGAGATTGAGAATAGTACTGATCTGGCCTCACAAAATGGCTGATACATTTACGGTCCTTAAACTCTTGTTCTCACTATTATGCCAGAACAGTCATTGGCATCGCCAACGGGGTTTCATAAAACATTTTTTGTGGTATGCATTTGCCCCACATGAAAATGATATCTATGTCCCAATATGCAACCTTTTAAAAATCTTTTTGCTTTTACTCCAGATTGAATGATTGTATTTTCATAATATAAATGCAGTTTTCATTGAATATATTATGTATTTGTATGTTAGATGTCAGCGATCTCATGGGCATCTTGTTGCTTTATTTATCTATGGAATTTGTGTATGCTGATTATTGGTTTATTTAAGCCAGTTTCTTTTTTGTACATGTCAAACGTCAAGTTTCTGATATTGTACGAAGATTTATGTTGCTTTTCTTTTCCCTCAGGGCTACACAGATGAACCTGTCAGCAAAATCTTATGCAATGTTGAAGATGGTCAGGTTGTCCAGTTAGATAGGTGAGCTAAAATTGTATTCACTGAAATCAGAATCTCTTGATCTAACAATACCTATGCCAGCTTTTTGTATTTATCAAAACCAGAAACATGAATAACAGATTTTTGCATGTCACTAATATTTTCAGGAAAATCATTTGGCTCAAAGGCAGTGAATGCATAACAATTATAATGGATTGAGAATCAGTTATGTGTGTTTGTATGAATAATCCTTACACACTGTACTGCTTTGGCTGGCAAGTTATTGTCACATGACAACTCAGTTTTGTCCCATTGAAGTGTGTGGCTGTAAGAACCCTGTACCAGATGGACCTTGTCCTGGGATTTATCCCCAAGGTATCAGCTTCCAGTAATGTCAGTATTCCATTAACATATTGTTTTATGATATTGTACAGCAAATTTCACAAAGAAAGTGCAGCACAAGTAATAATTTTTATGATGTCATGTTATGTTTCATTTAATTTTCATAATGTCTCTGTTGATTTAGGTATGAAGAGAGCTATAGATGCTTCATTTAACAATATCAGCTTGTTGTCCTTAGCTGTATTTTTGACTCTCACTTGTTTTACTGCATTAAGTACACTCCATTAGTACCAGTTTCCTAAAGTTTGTAGATTGGTTAGGCTTTGACATTGTGCATACTGCCCTTTCAAGCAGTAAAATTTTTGTCTCACCTGGGCAAGTATAAGCCTGCCAGTTACAAAAAAATACCTTTAAATAACATCTTTTTAACTGAAAGGTTAATCTTTACAATGTATGGCACTATTGCTCACTAAAGAATTAAGTTGCCCTTCTCTAGCCACATTTAACCAGTTAACTGTGAGCAGTATAGCCTTAAGGCAGTTTGATAGCAACAGGCTTAGATGCTCATAACTTTAAATCCCTTTCTTTACTTAAGAGTGAATTTAGATAGTATATTGGCTTGGGTAATCCATGTTAAAATAAGTAATCCACATTAAAATAAATAATAAAATAAATAATGTTTTAATGTTAAATATTATTATAATTATTTTTAATGTTTTTGTATGATCCAGTAAATATTATTGGGGATGCATAAAATTACTAACAGTTACTTCCTTTGCAAAATTCACAATAAAAATTCCCACCAAAATGTTTATAATTTGCAGTATTATAGAGTCCTCATATATTTGAATTCTTAATTCTTAAACAAGTCACAATTTCAGAACAGCTATTGACTAATTGTAGTTTTTCTTTTTTCCCTTCAAGGTGGAATTTGACAGTACAGCCACTGAAGACAGTCGACAGTGAGCCTTTTGAAGAGGAGGTGAAGGACAAGTTGCCACTTGATGTGTTTAATAACTATTTTAGCCTTGGTGCTGATGCTCAAATAGCCTTAGAATTCCATGAGTCTAGAGGTAATCAGTTTGAACACCAAAGCATTTTACATATCCATAACTCACCAGCAGGGCACTTTATATTATACTCAAGGTGTTTTAAAGATGACATTAACAAATTTTTCAAGACAATATAAAGAAATAAAGCTTATTTCAATTGAAAGAGCTCATTAAAAAAAACACATCTTCAGAACAGTTTAAATTATCAAAATATCTCTAATAGAACCAAAGTTAATAACTTTTAAGTTGATAAAACTTTAGTCATTTTCGAACTTTTAATTTTATATAAAACCTGGTGTTCTTTGCTAGACAATAGACTAAAGACCAACCCTATTCTTTAAAATGTTGTAACTTTTTTATTTTTTAAGATATTTTTTAAGATATTGTTATGAAAGTTGACATTCTTATGTAAATTTACTGCAGAATGCATCTGTGCTGTCAGATATTTTGTAGGTGTAATTGGTAACAAGTGATCAATGAAAAATTATGTAAACATTTTTTTTTATTTACATATTTTACAAAGAAGTTTTATTCATGGTATTAAATCTTTTGTCCGACTTTAAATTGACATTTGTAAGCTCTTTTTGACCTCTCAATAAATTAGACATGGGCCTTTGTTCATGGGCTTTATTCCATATATTTTCTTTAATCAAGTGATGTATCTGACAGGGGCTGGATAATCCCTTCTTAGGGATTAAAGGAGATGTAATTTTCATAGCATGTTACATGAATATTCAAACATTATTGAAATTTACAATTGATAATCATTACAATGTTTTTAACTGAACAGTCTCCAGAAAAAAAGTTATAATATTAAACTAGCAAATGATTTGAATAAGAAAACTAAATTCAATGTGTTAACTGCAATTTTGAATGTTTATGAAAAATGAGTGTCTAAACAAATTCATAAAACTTTAAAAGACAAGCACTTTTAAAATACAGGTATAGATGCTAAAAATTTATTTTGATCGTTGCATTTGTTAGACGTAAGTCACAGCAGTTACATTGTTGACATTTATTGATTGATACAGCATTAAACTACAGCTCACACGTGTTTGTTTGGTAAAATATTCAAGATGACATGTATCCCACACTTTGTGAAGTCAATAAACTCTAAAGTTTCTTATTTTTAATGCAAACTTTGGCACTCTATTTGGTATTGGCATTTTGTTGCTATTGCATTGCATCCACCTTGGAGACATACTGCATTTACGGAAATGGGCATGGTCTAACTATTGTTTTCTATTCTTAGAAGTTTTATACTTTAAAAATATTTAGAAACGAATAAATTCAGATTGTTTTTTTTTTAAGCAATCTGGCTTTTTTTCATTTTCACTTCACTTGTGGCTTAATATTTGTGTCAGCAGGGATGTTTTGAAAGGCATGTTCTAAAGTCATATCTTAAACTGATTGCAGTAAAACCTGTTATGAGAGACTCCCCCTTCTGCCAACAGAAAGCTCTCTCTCAAGACATGTGGTCTCTCATAGTAGGTTTATAAAAAAAAGACCAGTTTCTAAGGTCCAGTTTCAGAACAATTTAAAGAAAAATAACCACAATTACTGTACATATGTTCTGTTCTTTATTAATAGTTCTTGCTAAAATATTGTATGTATTCATCTAAAATCAAAAATTATATTGCAATAAAGATATACTTCTATCATTAGATATAAAATCACATTTGCATTTGAAGATTTTAGGATTTGAAACTGTTTCAGATGTACTAATTTTCCTTTATAACATCCAAAATTTGTTTTACCGACGTTTAAACTGCTTTTTTGTGAGTGGTCTGACTTTTTTCAGTTGCAAAGGTTATTGTCTGCAGCCTTAAAATTTGTCTTTTTAGTTAGAAGTTCGTCCATTGCTATTAAAGTTCTAGGTGTTAACATTATTAATGCTCAGTTATAATATTGAACATAAAAAAGGAAGGGCTTTGGGAAAACATGAAAAATCTTATACAGGTGCATTTTATATCTGAATGAAATAAAAAGAAACAATTATCTCCTCCAGAAACAGAACCATTTACTCAGAGACAAAAGTCAACGGCATCATTCAAAGAAGACATACAGGAATTAACTCTATAACAAAGTGTGTAACATGTTTGCTACTGCTTGAGTAGATGACAGCTTTATGATTAATATGCAATCATTTAACAGTGGGAGAAAAAACAACAAACATCACAAGTCTTGAACACTGTCAATTTTATCCCACAAATGATTCTCTCTTGCTGGTTTAATAGACAGTGACCTTATTCAGCCCCAGACAATACTAATTAACTCTAAAGACAAACAATATATTTGACCACTACATCAATTTCAGCACCACAATGGCAATTCGTGACACGTACATTAGCCTGGTTCATGGACTGTAGCGTCTGTCACCTTTTTTTTCTTTTATGTTTCTTTTTTATCAGGACAATCGTTACTAATCAAGCAGTCATTGTAACAATTGATTACATATAGGTCAGTGGTGTCTGTCTATATTCTCTCAATGCTGTAATTCATAGGGATGCTGGGTCCTATTTATGCATATGATCTATAATAAGGATGAGAAGCAGGCTAAGTGCAGGATAAAAAAGTTTAGTTCCCTGCTTTATATGCTCTATGCATTGCTTTTCCCCATACAAATAGTGGAGAACAATACATGTAGCATACAAAGCTGAGTGAACCAGACTAATGAATAATCTACATGTACTTTGGTCTGGTTTACAACAGAAACTATAAAACACTGTAAGTTTACCTACAAAAGTTCAGATATTGGTAGCCAGCCTATATTTTTTTATTATTTATTTTTATAGAACAGTATGAGCAGTTGTTGCAGTGATTAAATAATGGTCGGTGGAGATTTTCCTCTTTTTTGCGATGCATATGTTCATAGCAGTGTCAAAATGCATATTTTGCCAAGACATAGCATTGGCTGGTTTCGTTCAACAGGTTTTTACTCACAAAATAGTGTTTATATAATAAAAATGATCTGTGCATTATGATTGTGGTCAGAAATGACAGGTGGTCACACAGAGAAGAGGTCACTGATGACGGATTTTACTGTATTGTAATCTTAATACAGAAATGGTGTTGTAAGTTAGCAAGATGATTAGTTTTACATAATGATAAAAACCGAAATATTCTCCAGTCTGTTATGAGTCTTCCATCTGTATCTGTCTAGCAATACAACTGGAAAATATCTCAAATCAAAGGATAAGATCTAATTGGAATGTTTCCCTTATTTTTTTCATGTTGTTGCAATATTCATTCTAAGAAATTTAAGCTTCACTGGTTACAAATGTATGTGTATACATACATACATATATATATATATATATATATATATATATATATATATATATATATATATATATATATAAAGTTCAATACAACATGATATTTAATAGAACAATTAGCTCAATTGTGATTCCCATATCAGGAGCATTTTTTTAAATAATTTTTTCATGTTTTTAGTGCAGTCTTTATGACTTTATTTTGCTTTGACATTTTTTGACCATTATTAATTTACAAGTCAAGGGTATTCGTTGTTGACTCATACATTTTAAGTCCTTTTATTTAATTAAATGGTAACAACTTCATTGCATAAAAATTATAAACATATATTAAAATAATAAAACTATTTTTATTGAATATAATTTTTTTATGGATTGGTCCATCATAGTCTAATGCATGGAAAGGTTGGAAAATTCTGTTATCTATTACTTCTGTTTAGCAACTGGCATTGAAACAGAAAACTTTGTTCATAAACTCATATATACAATTTACATCACATCAAGAAAATCTAGGAAGGCGCTTAAAATGGCCGTAATAATTTGTTTCCCTCAGTATAGAGTAATATTAAGTATATATAGTACAGGAAAGAAGGGCAGTTTTATTCTAATTGTCAGCATGGCCATTCATTTTTGAAGAAGCTTACATCAGTCCAACTTGAAAATCTTGTTTTATCTGCTTCATAGGTACATGGAGTTTCATTGAGAAACTTAAAATGATATATAATTGGACCTAAGTAAAAATGGTACTTGATAATATTGAATGTTTTAAAAATCTTATTACAATTCACATAGATGGGATGGAGGAGCCCCGAGTGGTCTAAAGCGCTGTCCATTACGGATCACTGCCATCTCACTTCTATCTGCATGGGTTCGAGTCTAAGATTCGGCGAATGTGGATATGTGAGAGAGCTTGCTAGTAGCTTCTTGTGGGTCGGTGGTTCTTTCCGGTGATTTCCCGGTTTCTTCCTCCACCATTAATACTGGCCGTCATGTATAGCCTTTCCTGTGCTGAAAAATGGCGTTAAACCCCACAACAACAACAACATAGATGGGATGGCTGTATCAAAAACCAGGTTTCACTTCAACAATTCTCACTTTATGTATTTGGCCATGAACAAAAAATGCCTGTATCACCTTCCAAAATTTGAAAAATCTTGTAACAGATTTGTCTAAAAAATGTGTTGCCATGCCAACATTTTAAAAAATAATCCCACTTTTTCCTTGATTTGTTTTCATATTATTTTATTAAAATGATGGTGATCCTACTTCCAAAATGGCTGTCTTGGAGGCCATCTTGAATATGGATGGTTTAATTTACATTTTCAATGAAACACTTTTATGTTATTATACAGCTGCTTCAGAAAAAAGTTGGTGCTTCTCCAGCATGGCACCATAGTAACCACATTGACAATCTTATCACTTCTCTTGAAATGATTGATGGCATTGACATGGAGTTTTCACTAAAATGCTTCCGGCAATCAGTATATTCCAATTGGTTCTAAATGAAAATGGTGTAGTTCTGTCTATCTTTTGTGAATGACTTGTGAAGATGTTTAGAGTTTTTGATCATTTAATTTTGAACAGCAGCTAGGACTCACTGAAATTAAACCCCATCAGTGTTTTATAATCAATGTTTTGTTTTACTTGCGTAAAATGTAAATCTTTTGTTTAAATGCATTGTATTATATATGTGGATTATCTTAAAATATTATATGTGCCTTGTATACTTTTTTCATGTTGCTTACTGTACGTTTTATGTTGTGAATCAAATTTTTATATGTAGTTTATCCTGACTTTATACTGTTGCTTGGCTCTGACAGGAAGTTCTGTATTGCATTTCGGGTTTCATATGAGTATAATAACTCAAACATATTTCAAAAACTTGTTGTTACTAAATTTGGAATGTTGGAGTTTCTAAAGGATATCAGAGATGGTGGCACTGGTTGGCAGGTGAAGAGAATGGTTTGATTTGGTTTGATGTTTTATGGCACATCAACACAAGTAGGTTATTTAGTTCCAAGGCAGTTATAGTAAAGTGCCTTTCCGATATTGGTATCGAGTCCAACATGCTAACCACTTAATCAGTGGTCGATTAAGTCTCCTCTCACATCAAGCCCATTGTACAGCCATGAACTGGCCCATGCGAAGACAGTTGAAGGGATAAAAGCATATGGTTGTATCTTGGATTCATGGATATTTTTTTCAGTCAGTTGAACATCTTTCCCTTGGAGGGCCTCTTTTTTTGACAGTTTAATTTGGAACTTTTGGAACTTTGTTCACATAATTAAGTGAAACAAAGTTGAGGTAGACAACTGAAATTTTGTTCGCATGTGTTCATATGCATATGTAGATATCATATTTCTATGTCATTATTGCAGAAAGTTAATTTTTGTGGTCTTTCAGAGAGGGCTTATTTGCTTTGCTAGCACAAATCAAGTTCACAGACCAATTAGTTTTCTCGTATTCCTGTGAGATGTGATTCTTGAAACATTTAAGATTTTTAAAATTTCTTTTCTTTTGTTATTTCAGAAGCCAATCCAGAGAAGTTCAATAGTAGATTTAGGAACAAAATGTTTTATGCAGGGGTAAGTTTTCTGTTTTCTTATTAGTTCACCACTATGAAGAAAAATGTCAAACTCCCTCACTGTAGGGTTTTTCCGCCCGAATTTAGGTGTGTCTCCTATCCCTCCCATCACTCAATGAAATATCCATTGTATGCAGAATTATTAGTCAAAAGTTTAATTTTTTTCAATATTTTCATTTTGTTTTCACTGTAGTATATTTATGGTAATACTACCATTGACCACATAACTGTAAACAGGACAAGACGAAGTTGTTGCCTATTGCCAGAACAAATATGCCATCACAGAATTGTCAGAAAAACAAATATGCCATCACAGAATTGCCAGAACAACAATTATGCCATGCCTGAATTGCCAGAACAGCAAATATGAAATGCCTAAATTGCTAGAACAACAAATATGCCATCACAGAATTGTCAGAACAACAAATATGCTATCACAGAATTGCCAGAACAACAATTATGCCATGCCTGAATTGCCAGAACAACAAATATGAAATGCCTAAATTGCTAGAACAACAAATATGCCATCACAAAATTACCAGAACAACAAATATGCCATCACAGAATCTGCATCAAATAATGACAACATCACTTGTGGCAAAAAACTATTTGCCAACATTTTTGTCAGATATAATCTGTATTTGGCAGCAATTAGTTTTTAAAATCTAGTCTAAATAATATTCCCTGATTCATAAATTGCAAAAAGTCGTCATAAACAAACAAAAACTTTTCACATATTGACTGTTTCATTGTTCATAAGAAATATTAATAATAATTTATTATACAAACTCCTGTTGTGGGTGACCATCTGCAGAATGCAAGTAGTGAATAATATTTCTATATAAGATAAGCATTTGACACTAGTATGAACCACCATGTTGCTAATCTGATATAAACACCATTGACCTTGATGGGATCTTTTGTAAACATGACTGTAAACCAGACTAAAGTACATGTCACTAACTGTAATTGTAATCCATAATGACTAGTATAATTGGGGGTCATTTTTGCCGTAATACTAGTCAGTGATAATTGTTTTCCAGATTTGATTGTCATTATTAAAGGGTGGCGATGATGATGAAAACAAGGGTTAAATGTCTTTTGTATAATAATTAAGGTGTCATATTTTTACACTGATTTAGCACCTCAGATAACTTTTCATTATTGAAATTAACTTGGCAGATTTCTGAAGACTCCCAAGAATTTAAAGCTGTCCACAAACCTAGTTGCCATTTTAATTGCTAGTTCTTCCCCTTCCTTCATGAACCTGTCAGCTGTGGAATATTTGCTGATTGAGAGATATTTAATATATCAATGTTTGGATATCAATAAAATTATTGTGCTAAATATTGATTAATTATCCAACATCTTGATATTCACATGATTACCAACTGTGATTAAAATCAGGTCAGAAAGACTATATGTTGAGTGGTACAATTCAACTTTTCCAGTTATAAAAAGAATGGCTAACTTGAAACAGGCTATAGTTTGTCTAATAGCATGACATTATGTAACATAGTTTAGACTATCTGTAAATTTATAATAAATTCAGAAACATCCAATGTATAAAACAATTCTAAAAGAACGCAAATGCTTCATAAGCTTTCTAAGATACTTTGTCTCACATTGTCACCAGCTTTTTGTGCTTGACTGTATTTTTGGCTTTTACTGATCTTATATGGTCATTGCACTCAGATTTCACATCATTAATACTGATTTCCTTAAGTTTTATATTTCACATACTTCCAAAGTTGAAGATTGCTCTCATAGCATGGACAGCTTCCTGACAAAACTCATTGTATTGTGATAAAATAACCATTTACTACACAAGAACCCAATTTGTGGTTAAAAAAACACAGCCAGAGAACTTGAAGTAATTGTTTCTCACTGGAAGCACTCTGCTCATGCAGCATTGGGTAAACCTATATTGAAATAGGTAAAGACAAAAAAAACACCCATAGGTTATGTTGTACATGGTAACAAAACCTGAGTACATTTCATTCATAAAAAAATACATTGACATAAAGTACACATAATTCTCTGATATAAACAGTATCTCTGAAAGAAATAAAAGATCACTGAATAAATTGGAGAAAAAAAATAAATTTTGACCTGTTGAACAAAGAAATAAATTTGTTCATTTTAATTATTTTTACAATAAAACTTTCCTAAACATTGTTTTCTGGATTGAAGAGTTTAGCAATTTTTTTGGATTGTATTCAATTAATATTAGAGCAATCCTAATGAGGCTATAATATTTGGCCAGTCTTGTGAGTAGACTGGGCTACATAGGTAGTTTTCAGTTACTATTAGAACAGTCCTAAATTATGAGTGTGTTTGCCCAGTCTGTGGATGGAGACTAATTTTTAGTTAGAACTATCATGATGGAACCAGTGTTTGACCGATATCAGTAGGAGACATGATTAAAGAGGGTAGTTTTCAAACAAATTAATAAAATCCTTTTTTAAGGAACATTTTTTAAAATTAGTTTCCAATCAGTGTATTTTTTATTCAGCACAGGAGTCATAATTTTCACTTTTATCTTCTTATGCTATCTTTCAGTTAATTTGGTTCTTATGATTAAATTGAAGTCTTATATTTTCAGGCTGGGGGAAGGGAACAATTAAAAAGAAGCTGGAAAACTTTTTCTGAACAAATTCTTCTTGAGGTAAGTGTTTTTGTAAAAGCATTTAACTTAAATCCTATTGTGTGTTTATAAAACCAATGCAGTGGTATCCAGGAGAAAGTTCATGATCACCTTGCCTTCTGTAAGTAATAGGTACATCTTGAGAGCTATTGACTTTTTGATTTAAGAATTGCTATCTAAAACTTCAGGGACAAAACAAACAAATATGCTGAGCATTGATTTTTAGACTTTGGCCTGGTAGACAAAGTATATGTTTGTGGAATTTGTTTTAATTTAAATTCCTTCCAGATAAATGGGTACCTATTAGTACTGTTTTTGTTTTCTTTGGCATGCAGTGTGAAGTTTATACTTATTTTTCAGTGTGATGGCAGGGATTTAACACCACAAATAAAGGACATGAAGTTACATTGTCTTCTCTTTCTCAACATTCCAAGGTGAGCATCATCTCTTTGTATTTTCCCTCCATTTATTTTTAGTATTTTTCAGTCCAGGGATTCCACACTTTCATTTGAAATGATTCAAGTAATAATATAAATTGTTTTAAAAAAATATGGTAAAAAATGTGTGTATGTGTTTTGGGATTTAATGTAGCTTAATAATGTGTCATTTCACTATAATATCTGCAGTTTGGCAGTTTATAGTGATATATATCTAGCACTGGGGCATCATGCCACACCCAGTCACATTATTCTGACACCAGGCTGACAAGTGCTAACACTAACCTTTTAATGTTGAGAGCCAAGTGAGGCAGCTGTTATTACCATTTGTATGTGTTATCCAGATTGGTGTAAGGATACTGTGACTGGATGCTACATGTCTACAGCATGATGTCCCAGTGCTAGACATCACTGTCAACTGTCACACTGCAGACATCATAGAGATATGACTGAAAAATTGTTAAAAGCTACATTAAAAATCTAAATCACACACACACGCACACACACACACACACACACACACACACACACTTGGCCTGAGTTCAAACCTGCATCCTCTACATCCGAAGCAGATGCTCTAACCACTTTGGCCACTGGAGTGGTGGTAAAAAATGGTCTTTACATTTAGAAAACCTTTGTTAGACCTGTATTTTGTTATGTCGCCATTAGATCGATTGTGTTTTGATCTTTGTCTGTTATCTGATTTCTTTCTGCAAGAATTTGGGGAAATGAGAATGTACTTGTTACTGATGTCTTCTAGTTGAGTAATTGTTCTTTTACAATATGTTAGTCACTGCCAGAAAATGAACATGTCTGTTAGAGCTACTGCTGGATTATTATGCATGATTGATTCTGCCGAGTGGTCTAAATCGATCTCCGTTACAGACCACTGCCATCTCACCTCTGTGTGGGTTGGAGTCTATGATTCGGTGAATGTGGATATGTGAGAAAGCTTGCCAGTAGCTTCTCGTGGGTCAGTGTTTCTTTCCTCGGATGGATTTCTCGGTTTCTTCCTCCACCATTAATACTGGCCGCCACGTATAGCCTATCATGTGCTGAAAAATGGCGTTAAGCCCCACAACAACAACCAGGTAGATATCAAATATCTAGTAAACATTAACATCTTGTATAAGTTAAAACAGCAGATCTGTAGGTTGCCATAAAAATTGATTTTTATCATGGAAATCGGACACATTATAAGCTATATCAAAATCCATTGACCATTGTGAGCTGTGACTATAACACATTTGGTGGTCTAAAGCTAAATTTTACTTGCACTGTTCCATCGTTGTGATACACTACTGAGAGCCTTAGCACAAAGGTCAAGGTTACTAACTGGGACTGGCTCATGAAATAGATGTATCAAGTGATATTTATTGTACTCTTGTTTAATTCCTCTTCATTGGAGTGGTTGTTAGAAAGGTAGGCTGTGTTGTATTTGATTTATTGTCTTTTAGATATGCAGGTGGAACAGTTCCATGGGGAAATCCCAATGCTGCCGGCTTTGAACCTCAAAAACATGATGATGGCTACCTGGAGGTGATAGGATTTACTTATGCATCCATGGTAAGTGTGTGGGGGCTGTTTCTTTCATCAAAGGAAGTAACTAGTGGTGAAGGTGATGAAGTGGTCCCATGTTATAAAGCATGTATAAAATCATTATAGTGTTTAATTGATTTTAGCAGTAGAAAAATTTAATTGATTTATGGGACTACTTTTAAGATTGCAAAAGCTAAATCAGGGTATATTCTACAACTGAAAATTTTAGAAGGGGGAATTCCTCCTACAAGAAATAAAAGGAGAGATGTTCCTAAATAATGGAGGCATTTAATGAAGAAATAATGAAAATAAAATGTACAATTTTCAAACATCAGGTTGATATTTATTTTCATGATTTTTTTATATGCATGCAATATGGCAGGTCATTATGTTTTATATCTGTCACCAGTTTTTGCAGAATAGCTTTACTTGTCCACCATTTACATTTGTGAAACTTTGTGTATGACTTGCATTCAGAGTAAGGAAGAACCCTGTCAATTTCGAACTAAGAGGTCAAATGTAAAAGTGACTCCGTATGAAGGAAGAAAAACAGTTTCTGCATGGTATCTTCAGTTCTACAGTTATCAGAACTTTGTACATAGCATGCACTTGACAAAAATCCCATTGATTTGGACTTGGAACATCAAACATCAAGTCACTGACAGAAAAAAGAAAATGGTTCCAGAGAAAACTCAATTTCTCCACCATCTACAGTTAACACATTTTGTGGATGGCTTGCACTAGATGTAACATAGAAGCATATCTATTTTGGTATCAAACAGCCAGGTCAAGGTCACTTTGAAAGAAAGAAACTCATTATGCATTCATTTTGAGTTATGGTTTGAAAGTTTGTCAGTGTTTAGGTGAAAAGGTCATAAGTCAAGGTCACTGTAAATGAGAAAAATGGTTTGTGCACAAAAGTTTGTTATCTAAATAGAGGACTAATACACATGAGATAGGTATATAATTTGACATGAATCCAGCAATTACATCCTTAAAGAGATCCTGTCTAAATTTATGATGCACTGAAATCAACATGGCCATAAGTATAATCATTTTGTGAATCTTGTAATGAAACATATATTTTTTAAATCTACTGGTCAAATACTCAAAGAGCTTCTAAGAAAGCCTGGTGTGTGATGTCATTTTTCTTTGTATCTGACATTTGTCAGTCCATTAGCTCAACTTTACTATGCTACTCATCCTAAACTACTTGGTGGACTGCACAAAACATTAAACATACATTATTCTCAAACTCAGGTTGGTCAAACATGACAATTTCTGTTTATCCACAACAGCAGCCATCTTGAAATTTGTTATCACTACTCCTTCTGAATGGATGTTAATTTTAACATGGTCTTTTCAAGGCTTCTTACAATGTCTATTTGAAATGAAAACTGTACGGATCTGACATTCAGTATGGTCACCATAGAGGTTTCACCAGAAGACTTTCTATGATTGGTTGGTCCAAAATGAAAATGATTCCACTTGGACATCTAGTATGGTCTCTGCTACTCATGAATGGGTGCTCATTTGAACATGGTTCTTATGAAAATGATGCGGATTTAACTTCCAATACGGCCATCACAGCAGGGCCACGAGTGGTCTAGTGGTCTAAAGCACTGACCGTTACAGATCACTGCCATCTCACCTCTATGTGAGTTCAAGTCCTGACTCAGCTAACATGGGTAAGTGAGAAAGCCTGCCAGTAGCTTCTCGTGGGTCGGTCATTCTTCCCGGGGTTTTCCAGGGTTCTTCCTCCACCATTAATACTGGCCGCCATGTATAGCCTATCTTGTGCTGAAAAATGGTGTTAAACCCTACAACAACAACAACAACAACAACAACGGCCGTCACAACAGCTATCATAAAAATCTGTTTGCTAATCTTGCTTATATGGAAAGTCAAACTGACATGGGTTATTCAGAAAAAGATAAATTGGTCCTGAATGAAAATTCTTCTAATTTGAAGTCAAATAAACACGTATTGAAAATATTCTGTCTTGTGAATGAATGGTCATATTAGAGTAGGATTATTAAGGTCATGGGAAATTTAATTACTTAATGTAGTTGTGGTTGGTGTTGTAGGGTTTAACACCATTTTTCAACACAAGATAGGCTATACATGGCAGCCAGTATAAATAGTGGAGGATGAACCTGGGAAATGCCTGAAAAGAACCACCGAACTACAAGAAGCTACTAGCAAGCTTTCCACATACCCACATTGGCTGAACTCGAGACTCGAACCCACACAGACAGAGGTGAGATGGCAATGAACTGTAGCAGTGAGCACTTTAGGCCACTTAGCTCCTTTAATTACTTAAAGAGCTCCAGATAATGTTATGGTCAGATGTGTATGTCTGTATAGCTCTCACATTGTGTCTTGACAGGAGAATATTTTTGAAAATGAGGTAAGTCTTGATGTTCCATTGTATTGCTAGTACCTTGACTTTGTACCTGTCATCCACCAGAATTGATCAGTAGCTTCTTCTGTCAAGGTGATATCTGTCAAAAGTTTGTTCCATGTAAATTGAGTTATTGCATTAAGCATGAACACAATTTCATATCCTATGCCCTTTGACCTATAAAGCACAGACACTGCCCTTTCTTAAGGAATGTGGCCATTATGTTTACCTTAAAATGATGATTTTATTTCCAGTGACCTTAACCTTTGAACTCCAACCCTGAAAATCAGCAGAGTTGCCTCCATCCATGTGAAGGCAGCTTATAAGTTTGATGAAAATGAATCCAGGAACCATCACTTAAATGAGAATAAAGAAAAGACATTAGTGTTTGTTTCTGGATATTTCACATCTCTGCTTTAGAATAAAGAATGAGCTGTTCCAGTAATCTACTTTTAAAGTTTGATGAAAATTGCCAGGGAAAGGAAAGTCACATTTTTAGTTCTAGTGACCTTCAGATTATATCTAGCAGCCCTAAAACCAATAGGCTTCTGCCATTTCCCATTGTTAAGGAACATAGGAAGTTTAAAAGAAAAATAAGTCACTGTTTGACAGCAAGCTAATATTGTACCTCATCAATGGATGGCTTGGCATGGTATTTGCATCATACATTTGTGTCTAGATAGACAAAACTTGTTTGCATATATATAGATAGACAAAACTTGTTTGCATATGTATACAGTTTGTGTCCCATTTAAATTGCTGTCAACTTTCACCAGTTTACCCATTTATTTGTTCACAATTAGATGAAATAAATAATTAGGTTAAGCTCATTGCCTTTCCAGAGTTGATTAAGCACAGTTACATTATCAAAGCGAATATTTTACTCATAAGCTATATCCATATGCCCTAAAGTGCACAGATGATATGGTTCAACAAAATTTGCATGCCAGGAAGAGCCTTTCTGACAAATGGTGGTCCTACCATGTTAAACACAAAATTTTTCAAATGTATGAACACTAGAGATTGAAATTTTCTTTGTTCCTTATCAGAGTTTTGAGAACATACCAATTCTCTCTTTAGGTTGAATTTCTTAATGTTGCATCTGCCCACTCCTGAAAACAATGTTAAACAATAATCTTTTGTAATGTCTGCTTGTGCATTAACAAATAACATAAACTTTTGCCTTTTACCAGTGCTGCAGAAAAAACAAGCATAGCACCTTGTTTAAAAGACATATACATTGCAAAGAAAGTGACACAACACAAAGTAAAAGCAAAGTGGCTTAATACATTGAAGCATAAGTTTACATAGCATCAAAAAGACAAGTACATAGACTTGACAATACAGTCATCAGACTTTATTTACTGCCTTTATTTCAAAGACATGGATTTGAACCCCATAAATTTATTTCACATCATACATTATGTATAATTCTTGATATTGTTGAATACATGTAGTTCAGACACGTTTTTTTTAAAAATTGTCCTTAAGCTTCATTATTTATATTTTTGCAGGCCACTCTTCAGATTGGTGGCCATGGGGAGCGATTGGTACAGTGTCGAGAGATGAAGCTGACCACACGGGTGCCTATGCCTATGCAGGTTGATGGTGAGCCCTGCCGACTGCGACCCTCTGTGATCATCATACGCCTTCGTAATCAAGCCAACATGGTGATGAAGCCTAAGAGGAGAGGATCTGTACCAATAATGAATGAGTAAGTCATGATCATAGTTTGATTCCTCAAAGCTATGTTAGTACTTATCTGACTTTAACTAGTATCAAACAAACAAAATGGAGTCAGCGATATACATAAATATACGTAATTTCTACCATGCTTAGACATGGAGGCAAGCTGATAAAAGACTCAGAAAAAAGGTAGTGTGCTTATTGTCAGGGAAAGATATTTTACAAAATATTTTGCCAGTTTTTCGTAAAAGATGGATGTGTACATATCATCAGGTTTATTTACATGTTGGCCTTAAAATTCATTCATGGCTTCAAAGATGTTGATATGCGCATTAAATGCAATAAAGAAAGATGGTTGGGTCCGCAGAGTACCATTGTGTTATGTAACCTATCATGCAATATTCAAACAAGTCCGTTAACTGAAGAAAGTATTGTATGTATATCCTTTTAATGATACAGATGCCAGCTGAAATGTATATTAATAAAGAAGTACTGTAAATTGTGCATATTTATTTAGTATTTATAGTTTGGGCAGAGAATCATGCACATATATAAGAAACTTGACAATTGCACAAGTGTTGGTAGAGTATGTATGTACTCATCAACCGATTTTATTTTATCCATAATAATAATTCCATTGTGCACAGGGATACTCACACTTATGAAACACTGTATGAATAATTCAGCAGATGTTGAAACAATGTATGAATAATTCAGCAGATGTTGAAACACTGTATGAACAATTCAGCAGATGTTGAAACACTGTATGAACAATTCAGCAGATGTTGAAATACTGTATGAACAATTCAGCAAAAGTTGAAACACTGTATGAACAATTCAGCAGTTGTTGAAACACTGTATGAACAATTCAGCAGATGTTGAAACAATGTATGAACAATTCAGTAGGTATAAAATTGCCTTAACTGTGTTTGGGAGTAAACCATTTGATTTCAAGAGTATAGTGTAATCTCCAAAAGAACACTTGAGTCATCTACTAGAAGCAGGGAAAATATTACAAAAATATGCCCAGTATTCATTATCTTGATATGACTTTGCACTACTGCAGAGAAAAAGCATGTTTGATTTTAACAGTCAATTCCCACCAGCATCTAGGCCTTCAACTTAAATGATTATGTTTCATTCAGTGTTAACAACAGAGTATATAACTTTATTATTACAACCATTGACCTGTGTATATCTAATTGATGTAAAGATAATGTCTGCATTTCTGGCTAGGGCTGGGACATACATTAAGCATATGGGTATAACCATATGGTAACTAAAGAAATTGCATGATTGAAACAATGTGGGTTTATGTTTATATTTATGCAGTTGACTGGGATGGTATACATGTGTGTGGCTGTGACCAAAACTGCTCCTGACAATAGCAGTGATGAACTTGCATTAATAATAGACATAGTATACATGACAGTGGATTGAATGAGCAGGCATAGGTGTTCTGTTGTTTTCTCTGAAATAGTTAGTAAATCAACCTTAGACCAATGCAGTGTTTGGTTGTTGCTTGTGTATGCCAGAGGACTGAGCCAAGATCAGTTGGCTATTGCTTTTTCAGGATGGAGCAGTGATTGTTGGCAGAATGTTTTGAATAACCTAAAGGCTTATTTGTTTAATTGTTGCAGATTAAGTAATAATTACATTAACATCTTCTTTTGAAGGAGCTAAATTCTTTCAAAAGCGAGTTGCAGTGATAAGATATTTTTTTCTCTTCAAGAAAGCAACACATCTTGCCAGTTTTATTAGATTTTTTAAAATATATTTTGGTTTTAAAGCTTTGCAGCATGACAATTAATTGGTGAAATTTTTATAAAATTTAGAGCACCATATTGCAAATGTGCTATGAACTTGTGTTTTTATAATGAAGCGTGTTATATTGAGGATTTGTGATTTCTTTCATCGACTTTCTAGAACTGAGTATGTCATCAAGGGCTTTATTGAATATAATCTTGAGCAGGATCCATTTTTAATGTAATGTTGCTTCTGATTGGCTGAGCTGTTTGTGAAAAATCTGTGCAGTAATCTTATAGTTGATTGGCTTATTACCACTCAAGAGGCTGAATGTTGTTGGATTTTGCTTAACTTGGTAAATGAGAACTTATATCATCATCTTCAGCAGGCAGTATAATAAGTGAGACCTGTGCATATTAATCAGATGTTCTTGCATCTGAATGGCTGAGTTTCTAACATCTCTAGATCTATCTACAAAATTTGTCATCCAATTTCAGTTTAGCATGGTACATATATTATTGACATTTTACTTAGATGAGGTCAATTTTGAGCAAGAGAGAACATGTCCTAATTATGTCTTTCATTCCATTGAGCTAACTTAGGTCTGGTGGGACCTATACTAGCAGCACAGTAAGATGCCTTTTAGAATGGCATTAGTCACTCCACTTCTTCCAAATTTGCATGAGTGAAATTGCTTTTTTTTGCACAGCGTCCATTCATTAATCTGTGTAACCCTATCCTGTATTTTAAGCAAGACTGGAAGCTGTTTTACAAACATTAGGAATTCATAGCCATGGCCAACTTAGAGGTTGTAAATACATCCTCCTCTTAAACTAGTTTTTAGACATATAATAAATGGTAATGCATTTGGTGAAAGACTCAATAATTATTTCTTTTTCATAGTTTGATAATTAAGACAGTCACTAATTGCCTAATCCTTACTATACTTACATGTTTTGAAGACTGTGCTGCAGTAGCGCATGAATAACATAATCAGGGTACCAGTCATTCTATCAGTAGTGGAGACCATTCTCATTTGACATCTATCTAAAAACGAAGACTTTTGAGTAGCTTTAAAAGACATGCTTAACATCTAATTTTACTTGAAGGATGGATTTGTTCTGTAGTCGATATTCTCCTAACAAATTATAATATTACTAAAAATGGTGTTGTCAAGAACCTCTTATGGACTTCTCCAAAACAACTCAATAGAAATGGACTTTTTAGAACAGAAAGCACTCTGTTGTGGCATGCAGTAAACTACAAAATTAAGTCAAACCCAGTTAATAGTCGCTATATAGAGATGCATACATAGCTACAAATTTTAAGCTTTTCACTCGCTATCGACAGACTTGTATACATAGATACAAATTCTAAGCTTTTCACTCGCTATCGACAGACTTGTATACATAGATACAAATTCTAAACTTTTCACTCGCTATGACAGACTTGTATACATAGATACAAATTCTAAGCTTTTCACTCGCTATCGACAGACTTGTATACATAGATACAAATTCTAAGCTTTTCACTCGCTATCGACAGACTTGTATACATAGATAAAAATTCCAAGCTTTTCACTCGCTATCGACAGACTTCTATACATAGATACATATTCTAAGCTGTTCACTTTTTCACTTGCTACTGTCAGACTTGGATACATTGCTACAAAGTCAAGGCTTTTTACTTAGTACAGACGGGGTAACATACATGACTACAAATTCTAAGCTTTTCACTTTCTACAGACCAAGTTGAATACTTAAAAACTTCTAAGATTTTCACTGGCTACAGACAGGATTACTTAGCTGCAAATTCTATGTTTTTCAAATACAAGGTCGTCATTTAGTTCATTCACTTGTAGATGGTTCCACATGCCCAGAAAGAAAGATAAGAATGTATATGCAACACCATTAAGGTATAATGAATGCAATTTTAACAGTAACACAGTCATTTCCAATTCTAACAACACGTGTGATGTGGTTGATTGTTTAACTCTGGAAACACTAATCACACCATGCAATGTTGATTTACTGTTCTATCTATATAAAAAAAAATATAATGACCTGTAAAACATTAAAGCATATTGTAAATGAATATTAAATAGATGGGTAATAATAATAGTAATAATATTGAACTCACTAAAGAACTGTCTTTTTATCATCCACTAGTTACATTCGGCTTGCATTATATGCACTGACTTTTGATAATTGTAATGACAGTGAAAGAAATAATTTTTGTAAGAATTGT
Organism: Potamilus streckersoni; assembly: GCA_016746295.1. Taxonomy (NCBI): domain Eukaryota; kingdom Metazoa; phylum Mollusca; class Bivalvia; order Unionida; family Unionidae; genus Potamilus; species Potamilus streckersoni. The sequence goes on from JAEAOA010001970.1 coordinate 496,976, forward strand.
TCAGGTGTATGAAACTGTTGTGGTTTGAACTATTGTCTTTTTGCTAATAAACAATGTAATATATAGGAAAAACTAGTAAATTTAATATATAGGAAATACAAGTTATTAAAAATTATGTCACAGAGCATAACTAATGTCAGATGATAGTTAATTGTCTTATACTTACATATGCAAACAAGATCATGTATCTTAAAACATATTAGTAATACATTGTAATATTTTTTGCTATTCAGTATTATCTTATAATAGTAATACATTGTAATAGTGTGCTATTCAGTATTCTCATTTAATAGTAATACATTATAATAAATAGTGTGCTATTCAGTATTCTCATATAATAGTAATATATTGTAACAATAGTTTGCTTTTCAGTATTCTTATATAATAGTAATACATTTTTTTATAGTGTCCCTATTCATTATCCTCATTATATTAATACATTGTAATAAAGTGTGCTATTAATATTCTCATATAATAGTAATACATTGTAATAATCTCCCTATTCAGTATCCTCATGTAATAGTAATACATTGTAATAAATAGTGTTCTATTTAATATTCTCATATAATGGTAATACATGTACTTTGTAATTGTGTCCCTGTTCAGTATCCTCATTTAATAGTAGTACATTGTAATAGTGTCCCTGCTCAGTATCCTCAAATGCATTGTAATGAAGTGTCTTTATTCAGTATCCTTATATAATAGTAATACATTGCCATAAATACACTGTCCCTATCCAGTATCCTCATATGATAGTAATGATAGTTATACAATAGTATCCTTATTCAGGATCCTCAATTAATATTAATGCATTTTTATAAATATTGTCCCTATTCAGCATCTTCATATAATAGTAATTCATTGTAAGAAATATTCAGTATCCTCATATGATAGTAATAGTGTATCTTCATATAATAATAATAGTGTCCCTATTCAGTATCCTCATATAATAGAATAATAGTAATTCATTGTAAGAAATATTGTCCCTATTCATTATTATCATATAATAGTGTGTGTGTGTATCAGTGTTTTGGATTTTTAACATAGCTTTAACAACTTTTTAGTCACATCGCTACCATGTCTGCAGTGTGAGAGTTTATAGTAATGTCTAGCACTGGGGCTTCATGCCTCAGACATGTATCATGTCCTACCCAGTCATATTATCCTGACACCAGGTTGACCAGTTCTAACACTAACCTGTTAATGCTGAGTACCATTTTTATGTCTTTGGTATGACTTAGCTGAGGTTTAAACCTGTGACCTCCCACATTCAAGGCAAACACTGTAACCAAAGCAAAGAGGTCACTGGGTAGTCCCTCATGTAATAGTTATATATTGTAAGAAATACAGTATCCATATTCAGTATCCGCATATAATAGTAATACATTGTAATAAACAGTGTCCATATTCAGTGTCTGCATATAAGAGTAATACAATGTAAGAAATAGTGTCCCAATTCAGTATCCTCCTAAAATAGTAATACATCAAATAGTGTCCATATTCAGTATCTTAATGCAATAGTAATGCATTTGTAATAAGTAACATCCCTATTCAGTATCCTCAAATAATAGTAATACATTGTAAGAAATACAGTCTCCCTATTCAGTATCCTCATATAATATTAATTCATTGTATGAAATACTGTCTCAACTCAGCATCCTCATATAATAGCCTCAAATAAAAATACAGTAATATATTGTAATAGTGTCTTTATTCAGGAGTCTCATATAATAATAATGTATTCTAAAAAATCGTGTCCCTATTGAGCACCCTCACATCATATACTGTAATGTTTTAAGAAAGAGTGTCCCTATTGAGTATCCTCATAAAACAGTAATACATTGTAATAAATTGTCCCTATTCAATATCCTCATATAATAGTAATACATTGTAAGAAATAAAGTATCCCTTTTCAGTATCCTCATATATTAATATATTGTAGTAAATAGTGTCCCTATTCAGTATCCTCATTAACAGTAATATGATGTAAGAAATATAGTGTCCCTATTCAGTATCCTCATATAATAGTAATACAATGTAAGAAATAGTGTCCCTATTCAGTATCTTCAAATATTAATACATTGTAGTAAATAATGTAGTGTCCAAATTCAGTATCCTCATATAACAGTAGTACATTGCAAAAAATGCACTGTCCCAATTAACTGTTCTCATTAAACAAACCTATGCAGATTTCAATCTGTATACTTAAAACAAGTATCACCTTGAACAGATACATTCAGTGTGGTCTGTCTGATAAAATATTTGTAAATTACTTGAAAACTATTATAATTGGTGACAGGTAGGCTGTATCATTTAAGAAAATATCTAAATGTACATACTTTACAACAAGTGAAATGATGCATTTGAATCAAAACAGTTATTAAATCAAGCTTTGCCCTGATCTACATGTTAGCCTTGGCTGAACACATGACAGCTATTATATGTATGATACTATTCTGTTATTGTTTCAGTTGCAGATCCTTTTTATGACACAATTCAGTTTGTAAGATTTATTATTTAAATATATCTGACAATTAAATTTAAATAATCATATGATTATTTCCAGCTGGTATTTGATGAAGAATATGATAATTCATTTCCAATATTCTCTCTGAACAGGTGCTTGTGATGCTTTTGTAGTATCGACATTGACTAATAAATTATACAGTGGCATGCAAATTGGAAAGAGTGTCTTTTTTTAAATTGAATGTTGCTAATCAAAGTTTCTGTTAACAAACATATTTTAAAGGTAAATGATGTAATATAAATACATTTTTATCAGTATTATTAGTACTGTATATACTCACTTATAAGTCAACATTTGTTACTTAAAATTCAATTCATGCAGAGTAGAAAGCATCTTATGAGCACAACATGCAAAATAATTTCATAAATTTAAGGGTAATAGACTTAAGGGTGGAGACTTTTATTTCAAATAATTAAGGTTGCATTTAATAATTAACATTTAAAACCGCTCAACTACTCCTCAGTAATTATTAATCGGTGAGAAATAATTATGTTAATTTTTTGGTAATAATTTACTTTCAAGCCCTTTCAGATATTCAGCTCCACTCGAAAGAAGGCCTGACAACCAATTTCACTATCATACATTTGTACTGGACACAAGAGATCACATCCAGTCTTGCAAACTTACATCTCAGTGTTTATACTGTTGTTTATTTCTGCCTCACATGTCGATAAAAATCAAAGAGTGCACTTCGCTTGGTATTTCTGGACTGTTTTTTTTTTGTACCATATATAACCAAAAAGTAATACACTACTCTGTTGTGTAGAGCGAAGACCAAGACTAATGGCTGTCATAAAAATCAAAGAATGCACTTCGCTTGGTATTTCTGAACTGTTTTTTTTTGTACCATATATAACCGAAAAGTAATTCACTACTCTGTAATGTAGAGAAAAGACCAAGACTAATGGCTGTCATAAAAATCAAAGAATGCACTTCGCTTGGTATTTCTGAACTGGTTTTTTTTGTACCATATATAACCGAAAAGTAATACACTACTCTGTTGTGTAGAGAGAAGACCAAGACTAATGGCTGTCATAATATTGCGATACCTGATCATAATTCTTTAAAATCATTCAGGTGTAGATGCTAGAATTAAATACATGTATTTGATAGTTTTGCTCATACCAACTGAACATCATAAGATGTATTAAAAATAAGATTTTAAAACAACTTGAGTTGTAAAGAAAGTTTTCTAAACCTACATGTGCTGTCCTATATTGAAAAAAGCATTTTTTTTAAAAAAAAGCTAAAGAAATCAAAGACATAATATATCCCATACTATTTGCTACACATTCAGTTTGCCTGTTAAAGATAGTAAAGGAAAGTTGACATGCGTAAGATTTAGTGGTGAAGCTGGTAAAAATATAATTTTATGGTATAGTTATATGAGTCTAGAAATAACCCTAAAAGTCATTAACGCTATGTATGAAATAAAAACTTTTTTCAACAGTATTCTTTTTTTTTTTAGAGAAAAATTTATATTTTTCATTGTACATGATTTGATACATTATATCTGATTTTTTTGTCAAATAATTACTTTCCACCCATTTTTTCTATATGGTTGCTATGGTGACTATGAACACACATCAGTGTCATTGACATTTTTAGTGATAATAATTTGCATGCATATATGTATCATTTCCTTCAATTTCACAGCAGTCTGATTATAAATAATAGTTCTGAAGCAGTTATATGAATTTGGCCCAAAAAGTCTGCATTGTTCAGAAATAATTCATCACACACAGACAGGACAGTTAGAAACAAATCAGCACAGGTTTCAAGGTCAAGCAAAACACAGCACTACCAGGGTTAAAAAAGAGGTGTTCAGGTTATATTTGAGTCTACTTACAAGCAAGTATGTACAGTAAATCAAGTAATTTTTTTTTTGTCATGTGCACAAGAACCAATACCTATCCTAGTACATTTGAGATGAAATTAATGGATACTTTTATAAAAAATTATTGTAGCCTACTTAAAAATCCTTTTAAGCAGAGATGAGTAAATACATAATTTATTTGGAATGAGAATCTCCTACATCACTGCCTGTTCATTTACACATTTACCAATGTTGTACAGTTTTGCAAGCAGTAGTTACTTGTGTGTCACAGCCTTATAGGTGGGAGGGGTGCCTTTGGTCTTGCCTACATTAGCAAATGGCAAGACATGGGTATCTATAGTTTGGTTGTAACAGTGATGACATTAGAAGCAGCAATGTTAAGATTCAATTCTGCTTTAATGTTACTTCATCTGACTGTTTGCATTTAGACACTGTTGCTGTGCAGTATCATGATCAGGTAACAATTTCATTGTCTTTTAAAATTGCCATAAAATGAGAAGAAATCAAACATTTTTCTTTCCTGGCTTCAGTGGGCAATGATTATTAAATGTTTCGTGAAACTCAAATGTGCCAGATACCATAGAATTTCATATTAATCGCATATTAAAAAATAATAATAACTTATATAGCTTTAGTTTTCTAATTATTAAACTTGAAATAAATAATAATAATAATAATAATAATAATAATAATAATAATAATAATAATAATAATAATAATAATATATTTTCCATTTTCCTGGTCATATGTAACTGTCAACCATTCCCTATACAAATATTGGGATGAAGGCAATTTATATTTTATGAACACAATTTGAATATCATTATAGGTCTGAATGATCATGGTTGGGTATTTATTGGTTTGTAAATTTTACCTAATCACTCACAAAGTAAATAAAGTCCAAAGTAAATATGTGGATTACTATCACAGTGCTGATCTGACATCCAATATGGCCACCATGGCAGTCATCTTGAGGATCTTGTTATCACTAATCCCCCTAGGTGAAAAGTCACATCATAGGGGTTTGCACCACAAGTTGTCTGCTTTTTCTTAAATGAAAGTTATGCCAATTGTGATGTCAAATGGTAGCCATGGTGTTCATATTGAAAATCTTAGCACTGTTCCTCAGACAGAAAGTTATATTGACATTAAGTTGTCACCAGCAACTCTTCCTAGGCACTATCTATTAGTTTAGTTTTTGATCACTTCAACAGCAACCATTCTACCTCCATAACAACCACATAGAAAATGTATTTTTCACAAATATTCAAGAAATATTTATCCTCTTAGAAAATCTTAGAAACATTTGTTCTATTCCAGATTGTATCTTATTTGAATTTTAAGTCTTTTTTAGCACTCTCACCATATTACTGAAACTGCTATTCTGTGAGTAGTTTATGATCTTCTCTCTGCTTTGGAAAGGTTACAGTCCTCACCCTCCTTGACTTGTTTGCGGCATTTGACACAGTAGACCATGATTTTTTACTTTACCTTCTCAAGCATTTATTTTTGGTAATCATGATATGGCCCTGCCATGGTTCAAGTCTTCATTTGGCAGCAAAACATTGTATCTGTAAATTGAAAACATTCCAGCTAAGAACAGCTGTTTTGGTGTTCAACAAGGCTCTGTTCTCATCCAAGTTCTCTTCATTTTATAGAAAAAGCCACTCTCAAGTGTCATAGATCAACATCCATTGAACATATATGCAAGACTGCATATCTGGAGCTTTGACACATCAGCTATATTTGCAGTTTTCTTTCATTCGATGCCACTAAAATGTTGTGTGTTTCTTAGTAATTTCAATACTGGACTATTGTAATTCACTTCTGTCTGGTTTGTCTCCAAATCTACTACAGAAAACTTAAAAAAGTTTAAAATATGGCTGCTTGGATTCCTCTCAGTCTGAAGAACTGAGCTCACTCACCCTTCTCTGTAACCCTTGCTGGCTACCCATTGGACCTGGAATGAAACATAAAATCTTTTCTCTATGTAACATTCTGTTAACTGGGTCCAGATCAATGTACGTACCTGACCTCACCGATGTGTACACCTCATCTTGAAACTTCACTAATCTTCAGACACTTTAATGCTCATTGCTTCCTCTGTTAAAATGAAGTTATATGGACAATGTTCTTTTGCATACCAGTGCCCAGCTATGTAGAATGAATTGGCCATAGATCTTAGACACAAGGACAATCATCTCATTCACGAGAGTTCTTAAAACTCACCTTTTTCAACTACAACAATAGACTTAAAAGACTTGATAATGTTTACTTCCTTAAAAATTGTTAGCATGATTTTGTTTTGTAATTCATTGTGTTGTTTGTGCATTATCTTATGCTATAAAGTACTTAGAGCTTCTAAAGATCAGGTGCTATACTAAATCCATATTATTATTATTATTATTATTATTATTATTATTATTATTATTATTATTAAATAATTTTAAAAACTGTGTTTCTCTTGCTCTTGTTGGAATCCATGTGAGAACCATAATTTTAAAATTTCCAAAGCCACCTCTTTGTTTGTTCTTAGATTTTCAGAAAATGTTCTGTATGATATATTCTAGTCAGTTGTGCTTCTAGTAACCCAAGGAGGAAGTGTTGTGGACTTTAGATAAGGTGGTAAAAAGGGTTTGCCACCTACTTCCCGACATCAGTGTCCCAAACCCTTGGATTGATGGAGAGAGGAATGCCCTCTGTTTCTTTTTTGCTCCCAACAAAAATTCATTTTAAATGGGAAGAGAATTTTAAGATATTAAATACTGCACAGCAGAAAGAGATATTGAATGAGAGAGAGAAAAGAGAGAGATGAATGATGTGTTGAGGAGGGTTTTGGTTGTACCAGCACATATTTTCAGTGGAAGGGAAAAGCTTTGAAGGATGCTCCGACACAAGGTTTTGGGTCATAACAGGAAGGATTGGTGGTAGAAAGGAGTGGGGACCTGTGTGTGTACAATGTTTTGACAGGAATTTGGGTAATAACTGCAGACATTCATGGTAAAAGAGAAGGATTGGTGGTGGTGGTGGTGGTGGTGGTGATACTTGGGAGTGGATGCTGTGAATGTTGTTTTGATGTGATATTAGGTCGTAGAAGTAAATGTATATCTTTTATGGATAAAAATGGAGCTAATAAACAACTGGAAATTTAAACTTTTAATTAACTATAAAGTTACATTGATCGATAAGAAATTTTAGTAGTAAGGATATGCAAATATTTTACATCATGAGATTACACACATTGCGAGCCACACACGAAACATGCTGACACACATAGGCACACACACAGCTGTTCATCTTGGCACTCATCAGAGACTGAATAATGCTGATGTTCCCTGAAGATCTTGTTTAGATTTACTGAAAATGCACCTACTGTCCAGATATAGGAAGTCGTTGCTGTATTGGTAAATGTCATTTTCATTATTCCAGAATAACTATACATATCAATATGGTATTTTTACAGTATGTGAAAAGTATAAAATGCTCCATCTTGCTGCTGAGTTTCACAAAGTCAAACTCCATGAACCCAAAGTTCTGAAATTTGGCTTTGCAGGGCTTTTGCTTCACAAATAGCTCTTTGTTCCTTGAGTTTCGTCATTTACTGTAAAAGTGTATTACTTTTTTTAACATTCCAAAAATCATTTAGTATTTTTCATGGTGTAAAATTAACATTGTGTTGATCTTGAACTAGCAAATAATCTTTTTTATTTTCATTAAAGGCAGTATAGTGCATTCTTCACTTTCCCAATTTTAAACAAATTATATCAATGCACACCATGTTCTTTACTTATGTAATTAGCATAATGGATTCTTCCACATCAGTGTTGAAAGGAATAACAAACACAGTTACCTTTGAAATTATCAGTTAAGTAATTGGTGGAGTTGTAGTTTAATAGGCCAATAAATCAGCCCAGCCCCAATAAATCAGCCCAGCCCCAACATCAGTATTATGATGGGTGAAGGGCCCAATAAATCAGCCCATCCCCAACATCAGTATCATCATGGGTGAAGGGCTGAATAAATCAGCCCATCCCCAACATCAGTATCATCATGGTTGAAGGGCTGAATAAATCAGCCCATCCCCAACATCAGTATCATCATGGTTGAAGGGCTGAATAAACCAGCCCATCCCCAACATCAGTATCATCATGGGTGAAGGGCCGATTTATTTGCCTAGGGGGTTATTTATCTCTTAACCACCCTTACCATATAATCGCCTCCAGGACAATTAACTGTAAACTTTCCAGTGGTGAGAGCATTAACTATGAAGATTAATGAATCATGACCATTTTCTTTGTATGCAGGCTACAGGTTATGGATATGTATCATGGTGCCATTGTGTCAAAATGGTCTTTTTACAAATATTTTTAAATATTTTTTAATAGATTTAATGGAAATGGTTTTATACACAGGTCTATGTTGGGTGATTTGGAAGTCAAAAATAGAGTTTATTGAATAAAACATTATAATCTAACAGGACTAATGGACCTTGGCATTTTAATAAATGTGACTAAAATATATTGTAATTTTTCTTTCCTTTTTTTCTCAGTGAAAAGTGAAGCAGTAATCATGCTCTCAAGGTCAAGGCTGGCAGCAGGGTTGACATAAACATTTTTGGGGGGTTTTAACTGCACTTTTAAAATATGGAATATACAATAGAGAGGCAAGGGGAACTAAGTGCCTTTCCAGAGACATCAATGCTACAAACATTAAAAGACCGAATTTAGTGGGACTCTTGTTTTGTATAGCATCTGCTATATCTTGAACTTACCTGTATTTTTCACTGAAAGACTTCTTACTACAACTTGTTGGTTCTGAATAAAAAAATAATGACAATCGATATACAGTATGGTTACCATGGTAACATCTTTTAAATTTTGCTGTCACTATTCTACCTGGACAAAATGTTGTATAGACATTTGGTTTTCACAAGAATACTTCTTATGATGTCCAGTTGGCCTTAAATGAAAATGTTGCTTACCTGACATCCAGTATGAATGCTACAGCAGCTGTTGTTATATTAACTGTTGTTTAAGTGGTTAGTTATACATTGTATATGGGGTGTTCTACAATAGCCTTCAATAGCCTTCATATGACATCTTGTTGGTCCTAAATGAAAAGTTGTAAATCTAATGTAGATGCCATGATTACTGTTGGAAAAATATTGCTGCCACTACTTCCTCCAAATGGATGGTTATTATGACATGGCGTTTTGACCAAAACACTTGTAATAATGTCCAAATTATCCTAATGAAAATGCTGCCAAGCTGATAAGAAATTTAAGTTATTAAAAAATGTATAAATAGTGTCAATTTCAGACTATGCAGTTTGAGAACCATAACAAGAACAAGGTGTGATGAAAACTGATAGGATGCCTGTGGTGAAATTCTTAATATATATATTGTCATACTGTATATATTGGACATAATAGTGGGCCCCAAGTTATATTGGTTCATGTAGATTGGTTTGTCTAATTGACATACATACATACATACATACATACATACATACATACATACATACATACATACATACATACATACATACATACATACATACATACATACATACAAACATACATACATACATACATTTGAAGTTTATTATTATTATTATTATTATTATTATTATTATTATTGTTGTTGTTGTTGTTGTTGTTTGTCATTGCAATAAGATCATAATATAGAAGATATTGAAATGTTTTTTAAATCATTCCCACAAATACCAAGAAGTGATGTGTAGCCCTTAATTTGTTGGGTTTTTTTTCAGTCCCCCCTCCATGCCAGAGAGGCTGAGGATACAAGTGAGCAGCATAACTATGGCAGACTATGAATCCTATAACTATGATAAGGACAAGTTGCGTAGTGTTTGTAAGTTATAGTTATGATAAGGACAAGTTGCATAGTGTTGAAAGTTAATTATGAAAAGGAAAAGTTGAGTAGTGTTTGTAAGCTATAATTAGAACAAGTTGCCTAGTGTTTGTAAGTTATAATAAGGATAAGTTGGGTAGTCTTTGTAAGTTATAATTAGAACAAGTTGGGTAGTGTTTGTAAGTTATAATTATGATAAGTTGGGTAGTGTTGTAAGGTATAATAAGGACAAGTTGAGTAGTGTTTGTAAGTTATAATAAGGACAAGTTGATTAGTGTTTGTAAGTTATAATAAGGATAAGTTGAGTAGTTTTTGTAAGCTATAATTAGAACAAGTTGGGTAGTGTTTGTAAGTTATAATTAGAACAAGTTGAGTAGTGTTTGTAAGTTATAATTAGGACAAATTGAGTAGTGTTGGTAAGTTATAATTAGGGCAAGTTGAGTAGTGTCTGTAAGGTATAATAAGGACAAGTTGTGTAGTGTTGTAAGTTATAATAAGGACAAGTTGGGTAGTGTTTCTAAGTTATAATTAGGACAAGTTGGGTAGTGTTTTTAAGTTATAATTAGGACAAGTTGAGTAGTGTTTGTAAGTTATAATAAGGACAAGTTGAGTAGTGTTTGTAAGTTATAATTAGGGCAAGTTGAGTAGTGTCTGTAAGGTATAATAAGGACAAGTTGTGTAGTGTTGTAAGTTATAATAAGGACAAGTTTGGTAGTATTTCTAAGTTATAATTAGGACAAGTTGGGTAGTGTTTTTAAGTTATAATTAGGACAAGTTGAGTAGTGTTTGTAAGTTATAATAAGGACAAGTTGAGTAGTGTTTGTAAGTTATAATTAGGACAAGTTGGGTAGTGTTTAAGTTATAATAAGAAGTTTGGTGGTATTTGTAAGTTATAATAAGGATAAGTTGAGTAGTGTTTGTAAGTTATAATAAGGACAAGTTAACTAGTGTCTGTAAGGTATAATAAGGACAAGTTGGGTAGTGGTGTAAATTATAATAAGGACAAGGTGGGTAGAGTTGTAAGGTATAATAAGGACAAGTTGGGTAGTGTTATAAGGTATAATAAGGACAAGTTGGGTAGTGTGGTAAGTTATAATAAGGACCAGCTAAGTAGTGTCTGTAAGGCATAATAAGGACAAGTTGAGTAGTGTTTGCAAGTTATAATTAGGACAAGTTGGGTAGTGTTTGTAAGCTATAATTAAGACAAGTTGGGTAGTGTTTGCAAATTATAATAAGGACAAATTGGGAAGTGCTTTTAAGTTATAATTAGGACAAATTGGGTAGTGTTTGTAAGTTATAATAAGGTCAAGTTGAGTAGTGTTTGTAAGTTATAATTAGGACAAGTTAAGTAGTGTCTGTAAATTATAATTAGGACAAGTTGAGTAGTGTTTGTAAGTTATAATTAGGACAAGTTTGGTAGAGTTTGTAAGTTATAAGTAGGGCAAGTTGGGTTGTGTTTGTAAGTTATAATTAGGACAAGTTGGGTAGTGTTTGTGAGTTATAATTAGGACAAGTTGGGTAGTGTTTGTAAGTTATAAGTAGGACAAGTTGGGTAGTGTTTGTGAGTTATAATTAGGACAAGTTGGGTAGTGTTTGTAAGTTATAAGTAGGACAAGTTGGGTAGTGTTTGTAAGTTATAAGTAGGACAAGTTGGGTAGTGTTTGTGAGTTATAATTAGGACAAGTTGGGTAGTGTTTGTAAGTTGTAATTAGGACAAGTTGGGTAGTATTTATTTGTTATAATAAGTACAAGTTGGGTAGTATTTATTTGATATAATAAGGACAAGTTGGGTAGTATTTATAAGTTATAATAAAGATAAGTTGAGTAGTATTTTTAAAATATAGCTTTGATAAGGATGAGTTGCATAGTGTTTGTAATATATATAGTTTTACTGACCATTAGATGCAGGATAGGCAGTTTATACAGCAGAATTTTGTATGTCTAAGTTTAGGTCTACGATGAAACAGTTTAGCCGAAAAGGATGTATATATAATGCATAGTCCTGTGTGTTGAAGGATTTTCTTAGCTCTTGAGACATACCTGATGTTTCCCTCAGTATAAAATAGTATCAGGAGTTGATAACTGCAGACTGCATTATATGCAAAATTTCGATATAGTATGTTTATGTGTATGTATGCCGGTGGGGGTGGAATAAAACACAAGTCAGTCAGCTGTATAGTAATCATGCAGTAGTTGGTGTCCATAACTGCTGCTTATATTATTTACCAGATTGATATATGGAGATGATATGTAAATGATATATTCCACTCCTCTCAGACAATGTATATGATGCATACCACTACTTTTCATTTCTGGCCACAAAGTAGTAACTGACAATGTAAATGATAAATACCAAACCTTCCTGAGAAAGGTAAATAATGCATACCACTCTTTCCTGACAAAGTAAATGGTGCATACCACTCCTTCCTGACAATGTAAATGATGCATACCACTCCTTCCTGACAATGTAAATAATGCATACCACTCCTTCCTGACAATGTAAATGATGCATACCACTCCTTCCTGAGAGTGTAAATGATGCATACCACTCCTTCCTGAAAATGTAAATGATGCATACCACTCATTCCTGACAATGTAAATGATGCATACAACTCCTTCATGACAATGTAAATGATGCATACCACTCCTTCCTAACAATGTAAATGATGCATACCACTCCTTCCTGGCAATGTAAATGATGCATACCACTCCTTCCTAACAATGTAAATGATGCATACCACTCCTTTCTGATAATGTAAATGATGCATACCACTCATTCCTGGCAATGTAAGTGATGCATACCACTCCTTCCTGACAATGTAAATGATGCATACCACAAATTCCTGACAATGTAAATGATGCATACCACTCATTCCTGACAATGTAAATGATGCATACCACTCCTTTCTGATAATGTAAATGATGCATACCACTTCTTCCTGGCAGAATAAATGTTATATACCACTCCTCATTTCTGGACACTCCTTCCTGACAATGTAATTGATACATGCCACCCCTTCTCATTTCTGGATACTTCTTCCTGACAATGTAAATGATGCATACCACTCCTCCCTGACAATGTAAATACCACTCCTTCCTGACAATGTAATTGATGCATGCCACCCCTTCTCATTTCTGGACACTTCTTCCTGACAATGTAAATAATGCATACCACTCCTTCCTGACAATGTAAATGATGCATACCACTCCTTCATGACAATGTAAATGATGCATACCACTCCTTCCTGGCAATGAAAATGATGCATACCACTCCTTCCTGACAATGTAAATGATGCATACCACTCCTTCCTGACAATGTAAATGATTCATACCACTCCTTCCTGACAATGTAAATGGTGCATACCACTCCATCCTGGCAATGAAAATGATGCATACCACTCCTTCCTGACAATGTAAATGATGCATGCCACTCCTTCCTGAAAATGTAAATGGTGCATACCACTCCTTCCTGACAATGTAAATGGTGCATACCTCTCCTTTCAGGCAATGTAATTGATGCATACCACCCCTACTCATTTCTGGATACTCCTTGCTGACAATGTAATTGATGCATTCCACCCCTACTCATTTCTGGACACTCCTTCATGACAATTTAAATGATATATACCACTACTTCCTGACAATGTAAATTATGCATTCCACTCCTTTCTGACAATGTAAATGATGCATCCTTCTCATTTGTGGCCACAAAGTAGTAACTGGTGAATTATTCTATATAATTTATGTATATTCAGTAAGTGAATTCATTCTTTTATATTCTGACCCTTGTTTATAAAGAATGTAAATCATGAGATGTGATATTTATGGCTTGCCTTAGCGAGATACAAATATGTGATAAATGTGATATGTGTATATTAACTAGAGTTCAGATCAGCAGTATTTAATAGAGTGATATATATTTAGAATTTTCAACTGCAGCATGTATTTGTTCATACATAGAGAAGACCATGATAGTCTGAACCTTCCATTAAGGAAAAAAGGAATTTATCTGTTCTTGAGTTTTGACTGATTGCTAGTAAGCATTAATGAGATTTGTATGTCTTATAATATTTTGACCATCACTACACTTGCAGATGGTCAAGGCTGTTAGTTTGTTAGAATAAAAGTCAATATAATCCTGCTTTTGCAGAAAATTGAACCATTTTGATCAAGATAGTGGCAATTTTATACAGGGTTAGGTCCCTTTATTTTATCACTTACACATAAGTACTTCATCATTTATCCATCCTGTTATCGAAATACCAAACAAAATCAGTATATATATTTTGGACAAGTAAAGAATGCCCATCTTGGTGTTCTAAGATGTGATAACAGTTTGCTGTTGGTTTTTGATCATTACAAGAATTTCTTTGTGCTTTGACTGTTTTGCTGTTTTTGCAGCGACTCCTCTTGGCATGATAGTGGTGGACAACAATGCCAACTTGGAGGAGGTACGACAGCACATCAACCGTCTTCAAGAGGTAAGTACAGTACCGCATTAGCATCAATAATAAGTCATGACTGTTAAGAAATCTTATGGTGCATTTTATATATCTGCAGTGTTCCCAGTGGTATTGATGTACAATAGATGATTTTAAGTGTACTTCCCTTTAGCATCTGTGCTACAGTCTCACAACATTATCTTTGGAATTAATGATAGCTCAGTGAGACACTTATAGAATTACATACAGGAATTGAAGTCCTGCTTTCTTATCACTTTAATGAAGTTTTTGATAACCTCTTCTTAGCTGTTTCATTTGTTATGCTGAAAGAGTTCACACTGAATTTAGCCATATTACATACAACACATGCTGGAAGCTATGACCAACTCATCCCAGTGTGCACTTTTTATTGAATTTGCATTATGACCAGAACTTTTGCTTTGACATTGTGTTGGACTCCTCAGTAAGGTCTTACTTAACAATAGTAAAGACCCTCTAAGGGCATATCTGCTGAAAGCAGAGAACCCAAACCAAAATTGCAAGCTTATTTTTAAGGTTGCAGCAAGCTTGCTGCAAGCTAGTTTTGTAAGCTTGCAGCAAGCTTAGATTTGAAACTGCGGCTTGCTAGCGCAAGCTTGCCCAATTGCAAGCTTATCGCAAGCTTGCCCAATTGCAAGCTTAGATTTGAAACCGCCGCTAGCTTGCGCAAGCTTGCCAATGCAAACAGGGGACATAACCGCTTTTTATGACTCAATACCAAAATAAGTCTCTGTCGCAGCAAGCCACACTTCACCTTGCATGCTTTTATTTGATTTCTTTCTAAACAAGCAAAATTCACAAAGCTCATTTATTTATAGAATGCTAGCAGAATGGGATGCACCTCTCTCTCAAAGAAAACCAAAAACTATATATTTGTAAATTTTATTTAGTAATTAAATAACTGACATTTTTTTTTCTTCTGACAGCAGATTGTCATTGAAGCAAATATATGACAATTCTTTCATAAACTTAATGCCAGAAGTTAATATTACAAAATTTACTGAAACTATATTTGATGGTGCATACATTTTTGGTAAATATATTTACAAGTACTTGTTATCAAATATCTTGCTCTATCAAGTTAGCCTGCAATTAACTTTGCAATCAGCACTATGTCTTCATGTTTTCTAGGATTTTACTAGATGGAATCTTTACCCACTCTTCCATTACATCACAAAATTACTGCATAGCTAATTGAGTGTTCATCACTTAAAAAATTTCCTTTATGCCAAAAAGCTCATTTTTGTCTCTAACATGTACAATACTGTAGTTGTAAAAATTGAAAAGGAGAAAAAGACATTTGTAGAAAAAGTACTATTTCATATTTTGCCATGCTCAAGAAATAATTTAGTTTATTTTGACATATATTAATAATGTTCATTGATAATTTAACCATAGAGAAATGTTGGAATAATAGATTTTATTTATGAACCAAGTAAGCACAAGTAATACAAGTTCATAGCATTTTGCATTACTGAAAAGACGATATAAATAAAAACTAGATTGCAAGTAACATCTTTTAATTTGATAGTGTAGTTTCCTATACAGAGTATTTGATCTAGTCACAACATATATTCAACATATCAAGAAGTACTGATCTCATGCAGAACTGCCCTTAAATTTCACAATTGATTATTGCAAGCATGTGCAAGCTTACATAAAGTACTTTAGATTTTGCAAGCTTGCAGACTTTGAAAAAAAAAATTTTTGCAAGCTTGCAGACTTTGAAAAATTCCTTTTGCAAGCTTGCACAAGCTTGTGCAAGCTTGCAGACTTTGAAATATTTCTCTTGCAAGCTTGTGCAAGCACCATTACTAGCTTGCACAAGCTCACCTAGCTTGTCGCAAGCTGGCTGCAAGTTTTTCATAAGCATGCATTTTGGTTTGGGAACATCATGAAATTCATCCTTATCATGGCTGCACATGATATGAAGGATCATTAACTGTTATCTTCCCATGTGCTCTTGTCCCATCATAATTGGCCAGGAAGTATGCTGATGTGAAACCTCAGGGGTCATCTGCAAAATAAACAGGTGCAGCCTCAGACCAGTCCATAAACTTGATGAAAAAGTGCAGAATTCAGAGAAGAACTTGGAGGAAGTTCTCTAACCGACCTTCCATTCCTAAAGAGGGTGGAGGACAGCCCTAGGGACTCATACCTCCCCCCACAACCATGCATTCCCAAATGTTGCTGTCTTTGCCTTTTTAAGCCTCTTTTAAAAGCTTGGTCAAGTATCACAGATGATGGGTGGGTTCTTTCTGTTGTGAACCAGGGTTACTAAGTTTTGAGAACAACTCCCTGTATCAAGGATTCCCATGTTCTTTCACTGGTCCAGTCTGGTGACATAAATAGCAGAGGTCAGAAAGGGGCACTAGAAAGGGTTGTGAATGATCAGTGACCCACATGGTACTCCCAAATCTTCCTGGTCACCAAAAGTGGGAAAATGGAAATTTTGTATGAGGATCATTCTCTCCCCTTTCAGCAAGATTCCTCATGAATAACCTTTCAAGATGAAATACAATTTATTCTGATTGGGCAGTCTCCATCAATCTTCAGGTTGCCTGGATGCATGTCCTAATATTTCTTCAACATTGAAAATGCCTCAACTTTCGATTGGACCAGTAAGCTTTTCAATTCAGACTTTTGCTGTTAAGATTTGCTTCTAAACACTTAGTCTTTACACTAGTTATGGGAATGTTATTGTCTTATCTGTGATTACTGGAACACTGATTCTCCTATATTTTGATGACTGATCCAACATTTTCTGGTTCAGTCCATCTGTTCCCTTGTTGGTTCATAGTAATTCAGTTGGGCCTTTGCCCAACATTGAGAAGTCAGAGCTGGTTCTG
This sequence comes from Potamilus streckersoni, assembly GCA_016746295.1. Lineage (NCBI taxonomy): Eukaryota > Metazoa > Mollusca > Bivalvia > Unionida > Unionidae > Potamilus > Potamilus streckersoni. The sequence goes on from JAEAOA010001970.1 coordinate 514,540, forward strand.
TCTCAGAACTTCATTTACATATGGATGAACTTTCTTGTGAATCAGATCTTTGTCCAGGTCCCATGGGATTAGATGGATACAATCCTGACTCTTGTAAAAGCACTACAAGCAGAAACATTGTTGTATTCTCACCTTTACCTATCTATATTGGAAACCTTGAACACTGCTGCTGATCTGGTTTTCTTTGGACATCTCCATATGTGCCTTCTACAGTTTCTCTTTCTTTCAGTTCAAATTCCTCAAAGACCAGATTTTCATCACCATTTGAACAGGTGGATGAATTGGAACAGATTCTTGGGTGGGAATTCCATTTATGCACCATATTCACACCTGTCAGTTGGTCAACATGTCAGATTCCTGGATGGCCACTTATTTCTTGCCAGAAGGCATAATTCTCAAGAGTCATTGGACTCTGGACATACCTCCACATCAGCAGCCTAGAAATGAAAGCCATATTTTTTGCTTTACAGGGATGCATGAACAAAGTAAGGGTCAATGTTTTGTGGCCTCCTCAAACAACATATCTGTTGTAGCATATCTCCAGCATCAAGGAGGTACACTTGCCACTTCTCTTTGCATGGAAGCCTGGGACCGTCTCTGCAGGGCCACCTCGGAGAATATCACTTTGAGTTTGCCACATTCTGAGTGTTAGGACCCGATGGTTTTAAACTAACTGAAAGAAGCAAAGTCGACAAATAAACTTATTTCTCTCTAAATTATATGTGAAAATTTAAGAGGAACTTACATCATTGAGAATTAACTCCCAAATAATTCTAAAACTTCTATCATGTATTAAAAGTTTATAGCATTCCAAATGATTTCCAATATTGAATATTTTGATAGTCTTGAATAAGTTCATGTACCAACAGTTTTGATGTATCATAGTGATATAATCCAGAACATCTTGGAGTGAATTCACAGTAATTCCAAAGTAGTGTTTATATTCATAATGTCATTGTAATCCCAATGAATAAGTTTTAAATGTTTCCTCTCAAATTCTATCTGAACACAACAGTAATTAATTCTCCAGACTGAACTTAAAGGAGGAAAAAATTGTTTTGTTGACCACAACCTTACATAAAATCTAAGACATAATAAAATGACCAAAATGTGGGTCATAAGTTTGCTTCAAAACTTAATATATCAATCCAGGTTTCTATGTTACATAAGAGATCTTCTACTGTAATGTAAGGGCCGCCTACTTCACAACAGCCCCTTTTTTCTAAGTTCTCTTGTTTTTGATCAGTTTAACTTGTCAGCCTTGTCACCTGACAAATTAAGATACACAATTGTGACAAGTAAGTTATCGTATTGTAGTTTGAGGAAGTAAAACTAATTTTAATTTTGCAATATGTATTGCCTAATACACTCTTCTCACTCCATTCTTTTTTGGATGCTTATTTGTTTGTATATATTTTTTATTTGTTACACCTGCTTTACTTTGGACCATATTCAACTTACACTACTGAAATTTATGTAAACAAAATAATGCAGTCATATCAGCATCACTGTCTCCCATTTTTAATGCTGGAATGATTTATTTATTTACAGCTATATGTTCATTACACCCTCAGCATCTTGCAGCCCATCTCACCTACACTGATGAAATTGTGGAGGCCTTTCAAGGAATGTAAATTAATATACCAAAAATAGGTCACTGACTAATTTTCATAGTTAAGTGATTTATTTATTTCAGCTCTATGTTCATTACACTGTCAACATCCTGGATCATATTGTACACCCACTCATGAAAATTATTATGTGGAAACCTCAATGAAAAAATGACTTGGTAATACCCAAACTAGGTCTCTGTAACCCAATTTTAATGCTTTAAGGACTTATTTAGTTTAGTAAAGTTTCAATATTTTGGACCCTGCTTCGCCAACAGTGAAAACTGATATGAGATTGCATCTCAGAAATACAGATTAACCATACCAAAACATGGTCATGCTTAAAGGAGACCAGAAATAAAATATGTAATTTTTTACAAATTTTTATTTGACTGTAATGTTTATAAATTACATATCATAGGCTAATAGTGATTATATTGCATGGAAGATAACACGATTATGTAAATTGCCAGGTTTTTCCAAGTTTTTATGAGACGACAGATCACATGGTCACGTGATGCAATACTAGCCAGTCCTGAAACAGAAAGAATGCGAGCAATACAGGGGAAATCAGATTTGGGTTGAGCATTAAATATTTATATCAATATTTATATTGATTTCTGGTCTCTTTTAAGTGACTTGGGTATTTCCTGCAATCAGTTTGTTACACATTTATTATACTGGGAACTGTTTCACTCATACATAGGAAAATTATAGTATGGGGATGCACCCTTTAGGAGAGTGACTTATCCCTACCAGAACCTAGATCACTGTGATCTAGTTATTTGGTATGACTTTTTTTCCAGCTATTCATTAATTACATCGTGGAGCTCATTTCACCCATTCTCATGGACATTTTATGTGAATGTAAATTGAGGGTACAAATCTAACCATACCAAATATAGGGCATTATGACCAAAATTTCATGCATGAGTGAAACTTATTTAGCAATCCATTTATTACACCCTCAATATCTTAGCTGCACTATCAACTACAATTATGAATCCCCCTGCGGGTCCGGGGTTGTAGAATTGGCCCGCCGTGCCTCGCTAAGTGTCGTAAAAGGCGACTAAGTAGAGGCAACCTGTTTGCCGTGGGTTGCGACCCATAACGGGAGGAGGAAAGGATCCTGGTAGTTGTAACACACTACTTTGGCCTCTACTTCTCTTAAGACGGGTGGTTGAGATGGGCCCAGTCTCGACAAATTGGCTGGTCACGCCGAGCCCTAGGAAGTCTTAATTAACTCTCTCACCTCCTTTTACTTTATTCTTGTATCTCGCTTTATACCACCATTGCCCCTATATTCTATTCCTATATCTTTCCCTTTCCTAAATCTTAGAAGACTTCCTAGAAGGCGGTGGCTTAACGGGTCAATCAGGGGGTAATTTTACTGACCTTCGAAATTGGCGACTTCAGGGTCAACCAAAGGTAATTTTACCAACTGAGTATGGTGTTTTTGTATCCCTGGCACTTGAAAAGTGTCCCCTTGTTGGGCTCCTTGGTGGGTGGGGAGCACGGGTGCTGAATTTTTCAAACTGCCATCATGGAGAATTTAAAAAAAACTCCAAAACGTACCAAAACTGTGTCATCAGAGTTGGATGATGAACCATGTAGTGTGGAATCCTTTCCTCGCTTCATGGTCATCCATTCAAAAGATGAAGCTAAACAACTTGCCACATTGTCACCATTTATAGTCGAAAAGACTATACTTGGATTAGTCGGCAAGCCGAAAAGTGTGAAGAAGCTAAGATCAGGTGACCTACTTGTAGAGTGTGAGCGCAAAGCTCAAACTGAAAATATACTGAAAATTAAGACCTTTCACGATATTCCAGTAACCTGCTCCGCCCACTCTACACTTAATACATCAAAAGGCATCATTCGTTGCCGTGACCTTGCTGGAGTCTGCGACAAGGACATCGTCGAGGGCATGAAAACTGAAGGTGTCACTGCAGTCTGTAGAATTCGTATCAAATGAAACAACAATCTGCAGGACACCAACACTATTATACTCACCTTTAATAAGCCCATATTACCTAAAGTGGTCATGGTTGGCTTCTTACAAGTTAAGGTTGAGGTATATATACCAAATCCCCTCCGATGTTACAAATGCCAAAAATACGGCCATCATGAAGACAGATGCTCTAGAAGCCAAATCTGTGGCCGGTGTGGCGACTCCTCCCACCAGGAATCAGAGTGCAAGGCCACTCCGCACTGCGTCAACTTCGGCAAAGAACATCATGCTAGTTCTAAGGAATGCGACACTTGGAGACAGGAGAAGAAAATCCAGAGGATTAAATACACTAATAATATTCCCTATCCAGAGGCCAGGAAGCTTGTTCAAGCTAGATCATTCCCCGGCACATCCTTCTCAACTGTAGTAAAGAGCAGTCAAAAAGCAACGAAAGATGCACAGACTCAAACAAACCCGCCTGTACCCCATTCTGACTCAAACATCCCACACTATAGACCGCAGAAAAACTCTACATCGACGCAAACAACATTCAACATTACCTCACCACCAAAATCACCAAATAGCAAGAAAAGGCTTCAAACAAATAGGCATAAAAAAGGGTCTGATGATCCTATAAAAACACACAACAGGTTTGAAGACCTAGAGGACATGGATGCGGAGGAATCTGCTTCATGTTCTCAGGGTAACTCCAGATCCAACAACAAAAGATACACCCCCGTACTTCCTCCAGATAAATAACCAAATTATCTGCCACTCGAAAGGTCTAATATACAGTTGTAATGAAGAACACCATTTTACAATGGAATTGTAGAGGACTTAAATGCAATTACAATGACATACTTCTGCTTTTGAACGAACATGATCTTGCAGTACTATGTCTGCAGGAAACATTTTTAAAAGACACAGATAAAACCACATTCCAAAATTACTCTTCTTATAATGCCTACTCCAAAACGTGTGACAGGGCCTCGGGAGGAAACTCCATTATTGTAAACAACAGGGCTACACATTGCGCTATTCCCTTAAATACAAATTTGCAAGCAATAGCTGTAAGCGTCACACTGCATCGAGTGGTTACATTATGTTCTATTTATTTACCACCAAACAACAACTTAGTTCCAAATGATCTAGACAACCTAATTAAACAACTGCCCACACCATTTATTCTACTTGGGGATTTTAATGCCCATAACATTTTATGGGGATCCAACCATATAAGCGACAGGGGCAAAAAGGTTGAAGATTTCATTATTAGACATGACTTGTGTCTTTATAACACCAAATCACCAACATATTTACACCCAGGTACGGGTACATATACGTGCATCGATTTAACAATTTGTTCACCTTCGCTGCTTTTAGATTATAATTGGAAGGTCACTGAAGACCTTCACAGCAGTGATCACTTTCCAATATCCCTTGAAAATATTTACCCACAAATTGATGACACAGTTCCGCAATGGAATTTAAAGAAGGCCGATTGGGCCAAATTTGAAAGACTCTCTATAACTATGCTAAACAGGAATACAGTCCTAAATGACAATAATCCTATCCGACAATTTACATCCATCTTATTTGAAATTGCAGAAGAATCCATTCCTAAGTCCTCTCCAAATTGCAAAAGAATCCAAAAACCCTGGTTCACTAAAGAATGTAAAGAAGCTATTAGGCAACGCCGAGAGGCATTAAAAAAATTTAATAATCGTCCAACACCCGAAAACTTAACACAATACCGTATTACTCGGGCCAAAGCTCGCTGCACCATTAAAGAAAGTAAACGAGCATCATGGAAAAAATTTGTTTCATCTTTAAACTCTTGTTCCTCTATAAAGAAGGTTTGGGACACGATCCGCAAAATGAATGGAAAGGGAAAATACAATTCCTTCCAACATCTGAAGGTTAAAAACAACAAGTTTAATACCAAATATGAAATAGCAAATGTGCTTGCTGACTGTTTCTCCAAAAATTCCTCATCGTCTAACTATTCAGAAGCTTTCCAAAGATTAAAAACCTCAAAGGAAAAAACACGGTTGAAATTTACATCGAACAACTTGGAAAGTTACAACCAACCGTTTTCATTATCGGAGCTTATGGAATCTTTGAATAAGGCTCATGATACATCCGCTGGGCCTGACGATATACATTACCAGTTTTTAAAACACCTCCCAGAGCCATCTCTAACAGTCCTTCTGGAAATCTTTAATGATTTATGGATTACTGGTAATGTACCAAAAATATGGAAAGAAGCAACCGTAATAGCAATCCCCAAACCAGGCAGAGATAACGCAGATCCTAGCAACTATAGACCAATATCTTTAACTAGCTGCGTGTGCAAAACAATGGAACGAATGATCAACTCTCGGCTAGTGTGGTATTTGGAAAGCAACAATTTAATATCTCCTTTCCAATGTGGATTTCGTTGTGGACGTAGTACCAATGATCATCTGGTTAGACTTGAAACATTAATTCGCGATGCTTTTATCAAGAAAGAACATTTAGTAGCGGTTTTCTTTGATTTGGAAAAGGCGTATGATACAACTTGGAAGTACGGAATACTAAATGACCTGCACAATCTGGGTCTAAAAGGCCGACTGCCCTTATTTATATCAAACTTTCTCAAAGATAGGGAATTCAAGGTACGAGTGGACTCCACCCTCTCTGATCTACACGATCAAGAGATGGGTGTGCCCCAGGGCAGTATTTTATCGGTAACGCTTTTCAATATAAAAATTAATAGCATCACCAATTGTCTGAGTCTTGGTGTGGATTGCTCCCTATATGTTGATGACTTTTTAATATGTTACCGATCCAAACAAATGCATACAATCAAAAGGCAATTGCAACAAAATATCAACAAGATCCAAAATTGGGCCAATACTAACGGTTTCAAATTCTCGAAAACAAAAACTGTATGCATGCATTTTTGTCAATTACGAAGACATCATGATGAACCAAGTCTTACGCTGGACAGAACACCTATTCCAGTTGTTGAGGAAGTAAAATTCTTAGGTATACTCTTCGATAGAAAACTGACCTTTATCCCACACCTAAAGAATTTAAAAGCTAAATGCCTCAAATCTCTGGATTTACTTAAAGTAATAGCACACACTGACTGGGGTGCTGATAGAAAAGTCATAATCGGCATATACAGAACATTCATTCGCTCGAAACTAGACTATGGTAGCATCGTCTATGGTTCAGCAAGGAAGTCTTATTTGAAGATGCTTGACCCAATCCATCATCAGGGAATAAGACTTGCCCTGGGAGCATATCAGACATCTCCGTGTGAAAGCCTCCTCATTGAAGCGAACGAACCACCTTTAGCACAACAAAAAGAAATGCTTTCTGCTCAGTACGCTCCCAAATTAAAATCAAACCCTCTGAACTCTGCTTTTTCGGCTGTTTTTGAACCCAAATATAAAACTTTATATAACAAAAAACCAAATGTCATACCTACCTTTGGCATTAGAATGGTACCATTCCTTGATAGTACAAAAGTTGATATTTTGAAAATTCTGAACACGACCATTTCCGAAACACCTCCATGGCTACTTAAGCAACCAAGGGTACTTTTCACGCTACACGATGGAAAAAAATCGGAAACAAACCCGTCCATCTTCCTCAACTCTTACCATGAACTCCTCTCTCAGTTCAAAAATTATACAAGAATATATACTGATGGATCAAAAGATGAGGAAAAGGCCGCTGCAGCCTTCGTTAGTGAAAAATACATAAAAACTGTTTGCTTTCTAAATGGTACGTCAATTTTTTCAGCTGAAATCAGAGCAATAGACCTTGCTTTGCAATACATTGCAAGCGAGCGTATTTTAAACAGCATTATCTTCTCCAATTCACTATCAGTACTTCAGTCGCTACATAACAGAAAAATGGAGAATCCATTATTAGCAAATATTCTCCTTAAGCATACTGAGCTGAGTACCTCCCACAATATAGTATACTGTTGGTTACCCAGCCATGTAGGAATTAAAGGTAATGATAAAGCAGACCATGCTGCTAAAATGGCCTTATTACTAGAACCAACTGATTTTAAAGCACCATATACTGATTTTAAACGTTGTATCAAAGACTGTTTACACCAGAAATGGCAGGCATCATGGAATGATGCCGTGAATAACAAACTTCATGCCATCAAGCCAACCTTAGGAGAATGGACCCCTTCCTACAGATCCGTCCGTAAAGAGGAGGTAGTCATTGCAAGAATTCGACTCGGTCATACTCATTTAACACACTCCTACATATTAAAAGGAGAAGACCCCCCCAGAGTGCATAGCTTGTAATGAACCATTTACCGTTAAGCACTTAATGCTGGAATGCTTCGATCTTCAACCTACGCGTAATCATTTCTACGTTGTGCAAGACATGAGGGAGCTCTTTGATACAGTTAACATTACCAACATTATAAACTTCCTTAAGGAAGCAAATATCTATCGTAAGTTATAGCTTTTATTTTATCACCTTGTTCAGTTTTGTGTTATATTTATGCAGTCGATAGATTTTAATTGCCAATCATATGTTTTCGTTATCATACTTTTGCACACCCCGTTGATCGGGAGACTTTTAATACTTTACCATCGTTCACATTTTTATTGCTTTACCTTTAACTGTTTGGACCCCAATCGCTGGTCGATAAAATTATTTTACCAGTTTTAAATGTAAAAGGATATAACCTAATGTTTGGCGCTAAATAGCCACATAGTGCTGGTGCGCTGTAAAAATATAAACCAATCAATCAATCAATCAACAATTATGAAAATGCTTGATGAATGCATGTCATTGAGAGTAATTGGGATATATCAAAAGTATGTAATTATAAGAGACTATTTAAACTTAAATGATTTAGCTGTTAGCTTAGTTAGTACTGGTCGACCTGGTGTCAAGATAATGTGGCTCGTTAGAAGATTATTGCAACATGTCTACAGCATGATGACCCAGTGCTTGACATCACTATAAACTGCCACACTGCAGACATTGTAGCAATATGACTGAAAGATTGATAAAGCTACATTAAAAATTCATATCACACACACACATACACACACACACCCAACAAGCGCGTGGGCTAATAGTCATGGCACATGGGGCACTTAACAGTCATCTCTGTAGAATCAGACATCCATATTAATGTGTATATTGCAAACTTTTCCCTAACGCTCTCCTGTGGCAAGTTGATTCATGCTTTAAAAACCTTGTTGTAATTATTAACTCATTGTCCTCATTTTCCTTTTAAATAGCTTTTAATCTGATATCTTCTTTTTTCAGGATTCATTGCCAGAAAGTTCAGATTCTGCATATAGTTCCCAAATATTATCTTCAAAATGGTGCTTTCTTGACTGTAAGTGTTGTAAGACATTACAAATTTCATTCGCTCATTACCTGCATGTCTAGTTAATATTTAATACAGATGACTCAACAGATTTTAGCTCTGCTAACTTGCAGGTTCGCCGCATTGTCTACAATATTCAACAGTACAATCACTGTAACCTGTTTTTATGGGTTCCCATTGAGCATTGTTTCCTGTATGTATGGATTTTCATTGATCATTATTTTGATGCACAAACACTAACCAACAAGTAGAGATTCCCACTGAGCGTTGTTCTGATATGCAAACACAGTAACCTGTAAGCATGGATTCTTGTTGAGCATTGTTCTAAAACACAAATACTGTAACCAGTAAGCATGGATTCCTGTTGAGCATTGTTCTGATACACAAATAATGTAACCAGTAAGTATGAATTCCTGTTGAGCATTGTTCTGATATGCAGAGACTGTAACCTGTAAGCATGGATTCCTGTTGAGCATTGTTCTGGTACACAAAGACTGTAACCTGTAAGTATGAATTCTTGTTGAGCATTGCTCTGATATGCAGAGACTGTAACCTGTAAGTATGAATTTATATTGAGCATTGTTCTGATATGCAGAGACTGTAACTTGTAAGTATGAATTCATGTTGAGCATTGTTCTAATATGCAGAGACCGTAACCTGTAAGCATGGATTCCTGTTGAGCATTGTTCTGGTACACAAAGACTGTAACCTGTAAGTATGAATTCTTGTTGAGCATTGCTCTGATATGCAGAGACTGTAACCTGTAAGTATGAATTTCTATTGAGCATTGTTCTAATATGCAGAGACCGTAACCTGTAAGCATGGATTCCTGTTGAGCATTGTTCTGATACACAAAGACTGTAACCTTTGGGTATGAATTCCTGTTGAGCATTGCTCTGATACACTAGAAAGTATCCTAAAAAGGTTCTTATCTCTGGTGAAGGATCAGATACCAGTAAATTTAGATCAGATGAGATTGAACATTAAAATATTTTAGTAATCTTGGATCTAGGTCTTAATTATTGTTGCAGAATTACGTTTTTGGGTGACAGCTTTTTGCATAAATTTCAGAGTTACTACCATAAGTTTCATTTGTTTCTAGTTCAGCATTCACTTACCATATGTACTAGCATATAAGCTGAGTCCAACTGCAAAACTGCACCGACACAGACCTGCTTTCACATTATACACTGGCAGATCTGGATCTGTATAGTTAGGAGTAATCAATAGAACAAACAACATAGATCCTGATCTGCAAGCACATTATACTGCAGAAGATCAGGGTCTTTGTTGTTTGAATTTGGGATCAGCTCTTACACAAATACATATGGTACCATCAACAGCTTTTTCTTTTTACAGATGGATTGAACTGGGCCAGGGCTATTGTCTAACATTATAGATATTTGCAGACAGTCTGAAATATGACATTATTGTTATTGTTATAGGGTTTAACGCCATTTTTCAGCACAAGTAAGGCTATACATGGCGGCCAGTATTAATGGTGGAGGAAGAACCCTGGAAAACCCAGAAAAGAACCACTGACCCATGAGAAGCTACTGGCAGACTTTCTCACTTGCCCATGTTAGCCTAGTCTAGACTCGAACTCACGAAGACAGAGGTGAAATGGCAGTGATCCGTAACGGTGAGAGCTTTAGACCACTCGTCCACTCGTGGCCCCCAAACTAAATCGTAATTGGGCTATTGCCTTAACATGTCAGATATTTGCTGAGAGACTGAACTGTGACTGGGCTATTTCATAAAATTTTCAGATATTTGTAGACAGACTGAACTCAGACTGGGCTATTGCCTTAATATTGTCAGATATTTGTAGACAGACTGGTCTATTGCCTTAATATTGTCAGATATTTGTAGACAGACTGGGCTATTGCCTTAATATTGTCAGATATTTTTAGACAGACTGGGCTACTGCCTTAATATTGTCAGATATTTTTAGACAGACTGAACTCAGACTGGGCTATTGCTTTAATATTGTCAGATATTTGTAGACAGACTGGGCTATTGCCTTAATATTGTCAGATATTTGTAGACAGACTGAACTCAGACTGGGCAAGTGCCTTAATATTGTCAGATATTTGCAGACAGACTGAAGTATGACTGGGTTATTGCCTTAACGTGCATGCTCATGCGCAATAACTAAAATGTGATTTTAAGTTCTTTATATTTTTTTATTGCAATTTGATAATGAAATTATTGTTGCAGTAAAAATAAAAGTTGCACTTAATTTCTTGGCAATGTGGACAAGTATAATTGCATACAATTTACCAATAAATAATACCCATAGCTAATACAGCTTAATCATTTTGCCAACATTACACAACATAACAGCTACATATGCTCTAAAGCAGATGAACTTGCACACTGAGACATAATTCCCTCTCTCTCTCTTGTCCACTAGTAAGAACAAAAATCTTTTTGAGTACTTTTATATTTTTTTAATTAGATTTTTGAGTTGAGAGAAGAATGAGACAATTTATATGTTTACTTTGTACATTTGCACTGTTAGGTTGTTGAATAGCATGTGTTCTGTAGAGCTTTGTTTTTCATACACTGTCAGTATCACTAAATGATAATTTTTTAATTTACAAATAATTTTTTTGTACACTGAAATTAATTTTAAAAAATTTGCATATGAAAAATTACATGACATACAGTATGTGTCATAGCCAAACATTGTCAGATATTTGCAGAAAGATTGAACTGGGGCTGGGCTATTGTCATAACATTGTCAGATATTTGCAGACAGACTCAACTGGGGCTGGGCTATTGTCATAACATGTCAGATATTTGCAGACAGACTGAACTGGGGCTGGGCTATTGTCATAACATGTCAGATATTTGCAGACAGACTGAACTGGGGCTGGGCTATTGTCATAACATGTCAGATATTTGCAGACAGACTCAACTGGGGCTGGGCTGTTGTCATAACATGTCAGATATTTGCAGACAGACTGAACTGGGGCTGGGCTATTGTCATAACAATATCAGATATTTGTATGTACATATGATGGACACACTGATTATGGACATAACAATGGATGCACTGATTATGGACAGATAGATGGACACACTGATTGGGGATTGACAGATGGACATAAGGATGGATGCACTGATCATGGACTGACAGAATGACACACTGATTATGGACAGACAGATGGACACACTGATTGGGGATTGACAGATGGACACACTGATTATGGACATAAGGATGGATGCACTGATTATGGACTGACAGAATGACACTGATTATGGACAGACAGATTGACACTGATTTGGGATTGACAGATGGACACACTGATTATAAACATAAGGATGGATGCACTGATCATGGACTGACAGAATGACACTGATTATGGACAGACAGATATACACACTGATTGGGGATTGACAGATGGACACACTGATTATGGACATAAAGATGGTTGCACTGATTATGGACTGACAGAATGACACTGATTATGGACAGACAGATGGACACATTGATTATGGACATAAGGATGGATGCACTGATTATGGACATAAGGATGGATGCACTGATTGGGGACTGACAGATGGACACACTGATTGGAGACTGACAGAATGACACACTGATTGGAGACTGACAGATGGACACACTGATTATGGACAGACAGTTGGACACACTGATTGGGGACTGACAAATGAACACAGGTATTATGGAGAGACAGATGGACACACTAATTGGGGACTGACAGAATGACACTGATTGGGGACTGACAGAATGACACACTGATTGGAGACTGACAGATGGACACACTGATTATGGACGGACAGATGGACACACTGATTGGGGACTGACAGAATGACACACTGATTGGGAACTGACAGATGGACACGCTTATTTTGGACAAACAGATGGACACACTGATTGGGGACTGACAGATGAACACACTGATTGGGGACTGACAGATGCACACACTGATTATGGACAGACAGATGGACACACTGATTGGGGACTGACAGATGGACACACTGATTGGGGACTGACAGGTGAACACACTTATTATGGATAGACAGATGGACACACTAATTGGGGACTGACAGAATGACACACTGATTGGGGACTGACAGATGGACACACTGATTGGGGACAGACAGATGGACACACTGATTGGGGACTGACAGAATGACACACTGATTGGGGACTGACAGATGAACACACTGATTGGGGACTGACAGATGGACACACTGATTGGGGACTGACAGATGGACACACTGATTACGGACAGACAGATGGACACACTGATTATGAACAGATGGACACACTGTTTGGGGGCTGACAGATGGACACACTGATTATGGACATAAGGATGGATGCACTGATTATGGACTGACAGATGGACACACTGATTGGGGCTGACAGATGGACACTGATTGGAGACTGACAGATGGACACACTGATTATGGACAGACAGATGGACACACTGATTATGAACAGATTGACACACTGATTGGAGGCTGACAGATGGACACACTGATTATTTACATAAGGATGGATGCACTGATTATGGACTGACAGATGGACACACTGATTGGGGACTGACAGAGGAACACACTTATTATGGACAAACAGATGGACACACTAATTGGGGACTGACAGAATGACACACTGATTGGGGACTGACAGATGGACACACTGATTATGGACAGACAGATGGACACACTGATTGGGGACTGACAGATGGACACTGATTGGGGACTGACAGATGAACACACTGATTGGGGACTGACAGATGGACACGCGGATTGGGGACTGACAGATGAACACACTTATTATGGACAAACAGATGGACACACTGATTGGGGACTGACAGATGGACACACATATTATGGACAGACAGATGGACACACTAATTGAGGACTGACGGAATGACACTGATTGGGGACTGACAGATGGACACACTGATTATGGACAAACAGATGGACACATTGATTGGGGACTGACAGATGGACACACTGATTGGGGACTGACAGATGGACACACTGGTTGGGGACTGACAGATGGACATACAGTGTGTCCATCTGTCAGTCCATAATCAGTGTGTCCTTCAGTCAGTCCATAACCAGTGTCCATCTGTCAAGTCCACAATCAGTGTCCATCTGTCTATCCATAACCAGTGTGACCATCTGCAAACATTTGTATTTCTGGCATGTAAATGCTATCTATTTCTCAGTAAACAGCCAAATTACAGGATAGCAATGTGTTAGTGTTCAATTTCTTATGTGTGCACTTTGTTTTGTTCTTTTGTTTTTGCAATGTGTTAGTGTGTAATTTCTTGTGTGTGCACTTTGTTCTTTTTTCAGTAATTGTAAAACAAATAACCTAGATTACCTAGAGCAAGACAACTTTGTAGGAATGTGAAATAACTTACTTTCCATTACCCTTATTTCAGCAACAACAGCAGAGCGATTCTTTAGAATTGACCGTTCCCAAGAGAATTTGCATTATATAACGGACATATCATCAGAAGACTTGTACATATTGAACCCTGAGATCCCACCCAAGGGGTGTTCAGCCTGTCAGGAGGGGGGTAGGAATACTGTGATGAAGGAAAACAATTTCACTTCCAGCAAGGACAGTGAATTAGTTTTCAATTTCTCCATGCCAGTCACACCACCAAAGTCGCCAAGCGTAAGGTACTGTAGAGTCTTTTTATTCTAGTTGCCTATTCATAATTTTCAAATAAAGTATCTACATGGAAGAAACTTGTTTATTAATATATTTTTGTCATGGATTGGCAGTACAAAGAAAAATACAAGTTTTATCATTGTTTCACCTATGCACATGTAGAACAAGCAATTATGTAGTTATACAGACAACATCCATTGTGTTTTGCTCCACTTTGTAGAGTCAATTAAAACCACTATTTTTACCCTAGTTACAAGCATAATTCCTTTCTTCTGGCTATGATTACCAGAGACCAGCAGGTAACCAAGTAATACAGCTCTTAAGATGGTGATGTATATACAGTGTGACCTAGCTATAGCACGATCCATTATAACAAGAATTCAGATATAACATGGTCTTGGTGTAGCTCCCAAAATTTCATATGTAATTTTCTCATACTCAAAATAAAATTCTTTTTTATAGGTATGATAAAGTAAAAAGGTTTATCATTTTAGGGGAGAGATCACATATGAATAATACAAGTTGATTGTGGCGAGGCTCCTGAAATTTTATATCCCTTTTTGTCACACACGAAAAAATCATGTTTTCTTCTTAAAAGTACGAAAAATAACGTGTAAAAAGTTTATTCAGAAATATTGCAGGGCTTTGCCAAAGTTGCAAATTGCGGGAAAAAAATTCTTATTGGCGGCAAATTTTTTTATTGGCAACATTGTTGACTGTTCAAACTTGTATATACAACCATTGGTTTGGAGTGGAAAAATTCTAAGGCTCCTTGAAAAGAAGCTGCAACATTGATATAAAATGCACTATAATTTATCTATTGTTGCATAAACATATTCTTTGTCCATATTGACAAACCATCTTAACAGTGCCTTGTTATATCATAATCTGCTTATGTTCACATAAAGCATGCCATTTGAGTACTGTATATTTTGAGATACCTGCTTTTTTTCAAATTTACAATTCTGGTAGCGCAGATCAACCAGACAAGTAATTTTTTCATAATCTATCTTTTGTCAGTTTTTTGATTGCTTGCTAGTAATTAATATATTTACATAGACTGCCATTTGTATGTGGATGGTAAGTAAAGTTCCTCTTCTTTTCACTCAGAATTAAATCCTTCAAAACATTCACATTTACTGTAGTGATCCCTGTTATCAGACCAACAAACCTGCGTCACTATTGTCGATTGACCCTTTCTTTAAATTTCTGATGCATGTGTGGAAGGCAGTATCACTCCACTACCACAACTGTAAATAAAAAAACAACAACAAAAAAAACAATCTCCCACTTGTGTATTCAATAGGCAAGGAGGAACAGTAACTACAAATGACCATATGATGGCCAATTCGTTTTTTAAAAGATGTACCCAGATAAAACAGTAGCTGAAATTTCAAAGAAAACATTGCCTTTGAAGCACCAATTAATATAAAATTATACAAAGCAAATGGGAAAAAAATGAGTCTCACTCATGTAATACAATTTTTTAAAGTTGCCATCACAATAAGGAACAGGCATTTGTTTGGTTCTCCAAAGCTGTCCTTTAGCGATGATTCAATAATGCATGGATACTTCATCAAAGAAAGCCGACTACAATCTTCAATAAAAACAAAGACCCTTTCTTCAAATGAAGTCAGTACCAAACTTTAAAAAAAGCAATGTAATCTAATGGATTTTTTATTTTCCAACATAACTGGAACACTTTTACTGTGCCGTAAAAGTTTCCTTTTTATTCACTACTATACATTAGACATGTATATAAAAACAGCATACAGGTATATGTACCTATGCATGGTTCTCTGAATAAAGTAAAATATTATAATAAACCCCATAGTTTATGCTTCACTGATGTGTTACATTTTGTATTTGATGTGTAAGGCCCATAGTTCATGCTTCACTGATGTGCATTACATTCTGTTTATGATGTTTAAGGCCCATAGTGTATGATTCACAGATGTATTACATTTTGTATATGATGCTTAAGGCCCATAGTTCAGGTTTCACTGATGTGTGTTACATTTTGTATATGATGTTTAAGGCCCATAATTTATGATTCACTGATGTATGTTACATTTTGTATTTGTTGTTTAAAGCCCATAGTGTATGCTTCACATATGTGTTACATTTTGTATATGATGCTTAAGGCCCATAGTTCAGGTTTCACAGATGTGTGTTCCTTTTTGTATATGATGCTTAAGGCCCATAGTTCAGGTTTCACTGATGTGTGTTACATTTTGTATATGATGCTTAAGGCCCATAGTTCAGGTTTCACTGATGTGTGTTACATTTTGTATTTGTTGTTTAAAGCCCATAGTGTATGCTTCACATATGTGTGTTACATTTGTATTTGATGTTTAAGGTCCATATTTTATGCATCACTGATGTGTGTTATATTTTGAATTGGCCGCTCATTTATCAAGTACAGTTCATTCTATGATCAAGATATACATCTTTGTTAGAAATACATCCATGTAATAAAAGATCAAAATATTAACCAATATTTAATCTCTTTCCTGGCTTTGGTTGTTTTGGGGATTTGAGTCATGAAGATACATTTTTTCATGTAATATACATGCACCAAAACCCTTCTATAACAAGATGATTTGTTCCACAAAGAATATTTGTGCTGTATATGTTACCATGCAAGATCCAACCTAGTCAGTTAAATGAACAAAATATTGCATGTGTTATCAGCTAGTTATATGGGAGGGGGGGCTTGTGACTGAAAGTCATTGCCAGCATGATATACTTGAGATGGACAGTTCAGCTGGTGTGTAGTTTGGACTAGCACATTTGATTTCATGGGTAAAGAGTGATCTCAGTTAAATAATTTAGTCATTCTTTTAAAGGCAAAGGAAAATCTATTCGCTGAAATTTATGTTAATGACTTTGCGCTACTGCAGAGCAAACACTGGGAGTTGTATGATTATACAGTACATGTCAACCTGTCTTGTTTGACCACTCCTATGAAAGATCACCTGTCTTGGGAGACCAGGTTTACCTGAGAAATTTATTAGTTATATAGTATTATGGCCTGTGATCATAGATACCATTGGAAAGGTGGGCAGAAGAAGTGGTCTTTCAAGACCTGTTCTACTGTAATAACAAACTGTCACCCCCACCATTTAAAATGGATCTATTCCAGTGGATCATCAACAATAGGGCAGTTATACATGTAACTTTAGGTTTATTAAGACAAATGACCTGTTATATAGGGGGGTATGGAGCTGCTGTCTGCATTTCTGACTGTAAAATTAAAGGATTAAGATGAAAGAGTTTTATTGATGACCTATTGCATTTCCATAAATAGGGTCATCATTCTTTTATTTATAACTTCAAGTGAGATTATTTTGGTGCTTGGTTTGTATGCCAGATAATAGAGTAAACATCTGTTGGCAATAGTTTACCCTGGATTAAGCAATGATTGTACACAGGATGCATTGATGATAAACACAATGAAGACTTTATGGGTTCATTGTTGAAGATTCAATAAAAATTAAATTTTAACAATTATCAGCTTTTTAAGGAGGCAACATCTTTAAAAAAAAACATGCAGCAATTTTTATTTCTTTAAGAATACAATACTGTATAAAAAAAATGATTAAATCAGACTCTTGTTTATTTTAGCATTAAAGCTATGACACAACTAAATTCTTATAACAAAGTAATATAATATCACTGTGTTGAATGAAGTGTTATAATAAGAGTTTCACTGCACTGTCCTTCATAGAATCGTAAAAACTGGTTGAGGGGATGCATCATGTTAAGTCCTACACCATTACTGCAGAATGAGGTCTCTTTGACTTATATTTCATGATTCTCTGTGACTTTCATTGCATGCTTTATTGGCCAGCATTTTCTTGTCTAAATCTCTCTAGCATGTGTTTATTTTCTGCATGATAATTAATATTTTAATTTGCTGCTGGACACTCCTAAAAGCTTTGTAAAGACAAGCTAGGTAATTGTTGATTGTAATTGGGACATAGCACATGCAATTGTTTTTGTTTTTCCTGACAGATAGGGTTTTGACAGAGGATCACATGTGGAATATTGTAAAATAGCAAAATGACTTGGTGTTTGAAAATAAAAAAAAGTATTACAAAATACCTAAAATGGAATTGATTATTCTACTAGTTGATTTTGAACAGTACACATTGGTAAATTTGTATTATTTACCATTCTTGTACATTTTTGTTTTGGAAATGCAGCAAGCTACAGTCAAAGGTTGTGCATGATGTTTTGTAAACCATCACTGTTATGAAATTTATGTTGACATCCCATTTGAAAAACTGCCAAACATTTAGTACAATATGCAACTTTTGTACAACTTGTACCTTAATTCTTCCATCTTAGACTTATGTATTAATTGGTAAAGATTTCAGTATTTAATGAAGTTGCTTGTTTGCGGCGCCTTGCACTATATATTTGCACTATATATTTATTGTATTGCAAGGATTGCTAATGTACTTTCAGTGGATATACTGTTTATTGTCTGCCATTGATGGCAATTTTGTGTAGGGTAAATTGTAGAACAAAGATAAGACATTCACAATTCACTACAAGAAAAAAGTTTTTTCTTTTGAGAAATTTAATAAAATTCTAGTTTGAACATGGAGTGAACTGCCAAAGAAAAGGATAGTATTTCAGGCATATTTGTAACTCTTTTGACAAATTCCTGGCATTATTTCAAAAGGTGTGAGATTTGGTAAGCAACTACATGTAAAATTATAACCATTACACTCATCACTTTTAATTAGGTTGCAGTTACCTGTAATACATATTTCATGATCTTTAGACAGCACTGCATGATTTTCTTACTGTACATGTCATGCTGTTTGATTTTAAAAATGAACTAATTTTTGTTGTACAGTTTTTTCCAGTGATTTTATGTATCTGATAATATAATTGTTGCATTTTTTGTTTTTCTTAGTCGTGCAGGTATGAATGGGGCCTCTACAGTAGCGTTACTGGGAGACAGATCACAAAGGTAAACCTCATAGGTTGTACTCTCTAGATAATATCAGTACCATTTATAACATTGCAAAAGGAATTTGTAGCCTAATTTATACTTTCTTCTCTTCCTCTCACTGTAGACACTATACGAGTTACCCAATCACCATTCATGCAGAATTCTCTCAACACATGCATTTTAATTAACCAATAATTAAATAAGTAACTGTGGAGTCATACATTCTTATACCCCATCTTATTTGTCAGAGACCACAGGCTGTTGCCCATATCTGTCCACACCTGCAGACTACATCCCTTCCCAAAATAGTTTCTGATTAATTACTTTTGAAGAACATTATGCATTGAAATAAAATTTGATTTGAGGCTTTGCATTATTAAAGACTTGTGTCACCATTTATCAGCAGAATTTTATAGTACCTATTTAACTTCAAATATTGCCCTTCCATTTCATTTGTGTTCCATAACTTTGAAAGACATTAGGAACAGAAATCAAGTTTGGTTTGATAGGTTATATTAAAGCAACCTAGATCAAGTTTTATATTAAAAAGACCCAAATTTTCACCATATTCTTGGAAACCTTTATGTTGTTTTTACTAATTCTTTAACTAAGAAGTTTGCCCCTCTATTTCATGTCCACTCAGCAAATTTGAAGAACTTCATAGGATGGATTCTAATTTGGTTTGTGAAAAAAATTAGAGTTTGATATTCATGATTATCCAGTACATGTTTATAGTGTTTTGGCTTAAGGTTAACTTGGAGCAGTGTGCCCCTTCAATTTGCACAAACACTTGAAGACTTGGGACTTAAAACCAAATTTACGATGAGGTTCATATAAGAAGACCCAAGTTAAATTTGATTGATATTTGAATTTTGGAGCAAAATTGTGTGGAGTTAGAGCTCTGTTTCACTTAGAACTTTGCAATGTATAGGTGGGGATATCTTTATACAATCAACGTAATTGTTTCTTAGATAAAAATTTTTCTTTAATTAGAGAAGCAAATTAAAGCACCCTATATTACTTTTGCATTTTCATCATTTTGTGTTATTCACTTGTGCGTTTACAGAGGACGTGATTCATGATATGGTCACAGGCCTTCACTGTGCTGGATGTACATACCATTTTTCCAATGAAAATGTGGTCATATTTTTCAGGGTTTTCTCACAATTGTGGGCATGTATTTCAGACTTTCAATTCAGTGTCATTTCAAATTGTAAAATGTGACTGGACGGTCGATTGGCTACAGTTAAGATGCATGTAATTTAATGCAGTGGGGAAGGCAATTCATGAGAAAGTTGCTGCAAATGAACAAAAATAAAAGATCTCAAATGAATTCTGTAAGGCATCCATTAACATCAGCTGTATATTTTGCTTAGCAGTTATCCAAATCCAATTGAAGGATATGGTTTAACAAATGCATCTTCAATGAATTGTGTTTTTATAATAGCTTACATTTATTTTACTGTAGGCCAGAAATAGAAAATACAGCTTCATTTATAAAAACATATTAAGGGCAGTTCCCATAAAATATATGTGGGATTCTGGTAAGGCACTTTAAAAATAGAATAGTCCCCCATTAGTGCATCTGGAAGTTTGTATCATTTTCATATGAATTCTGGGTAATCTGAGTACCCTAGCATATAGTGTTTAAAAAGTGCCTTCACTGGGTAACATGCATGTTTAAATGGAACAGCCCTAATATATGGTAACAAAATGACACCACAGTTATTTATCAAATCATCACTAAAGCACATGCACAAGTAATGAAGACATACACATAAATGCAAGCACTCAAGTAAATGCCCATTATTTCATAAATGCTGTTTAATGACATTTCAGCAATGTTCTGCTAGATGAATAATACAAAGTTTTTAGCAGATAACTATTTTCTGTAATTTTTTTTTAATCATTAAAATCCATATCTATGATATATTTCAGATATGCTCAGCTAGATGAATAATACAAAGTTTTCAGCAGATAACTATTTTCTGTAATTTTTTTTAATCATAAAAGTCCATATCTATGATATATTTCAGCTATGCTCTGCTAGATGAATAATACAAAGTTTAAGCAAATAACCGTTTGCTGTATTTTTTTATCAGCAATGTCCGTCGCTCTATTTTTATATAAGACTTCAAATCCATTTTAAATGATGTTCAAATTTCATGGAATGTCTGAAGCAGAAATCTAACATCTAAAACTTTCAGGTCTTGAAGTTACTAAAAATTCAGGGAAGATGTAATAAAAATATTTGATAAAAATTTATTATAAGAAAGCTCATAAAAATATGAATGTTAATTTTGCTCATCCATAGATTTTTTTTGTATTGCTAATTTTTAGAGACAGATATTATTTGCACGTTTTTCTGCTTGTATTTGTACAATGTCAAGCCTTTGATGCCTATTATCAACCCATTCTTTTTCATAAATTATAATCATGCACTTTTCAATTCTGTCTCTATCATACAAGTCAGTTTTACGTCAAACAAAACATTTTTTACACTGTTCCTTATACATTACAAAAATTTGTCTTGGGTGCCATATATATTTGCTTATAAGTCAAGTCCAACTTCAAACTGCACAGACCTAGATCTGCAGTCACATAATGTGTTGACAGATCGGAGTCTGTGCAGTTTGTTGGGAGTAATCAGAAGAACAAACAACATAGACATAGATGTACAGGCACATAATGATAAGGCAGATCAGGATCACTATTTGCAGTTTGATTCGACTTATAAGCGAGTACAAATGGTAACCACAATAATTCTCCAAACATACTCAGATAAGACTATTTTTCTGGTAGGGTTCTAGATCACGCTGGGTTTTCAGTTTTATATGAAAAACAAAGCAGAAGTCACCTAAACTTTCAATCATTCACATTAATAATTATGGAGACAAAGCTTTATTTTCAAGCAGATTTATGTTGCTTATAAAAGCTTAAAATAGTTCTATGAAATATCTGTCACACTCATTGAGTAGTGTATTAAGTGCAGCTGACTTGGACAGGGGACAGTCTGGATTTTAGTTAAATTTTCATTGGTTTCTTTTGTTTGGTTTTTTTTTTGTTTGGTTTTTTTTAATAAAGGATGACTAATCAGTGTGTAGACTTTAAAAGCTACTAATAGTGAATAGTAACAATTTCATAGCTAGCTGTAGCATAAGCATCTGACACTGTTTCACACCTTTGGTCTGTAGGTTTGATGGACAATTGCAGCGCCCAGAGAGTTCAGAAAATCTGCTGTTGCCTCCTCAGCCTGGCTCTAACAACAGGTTTATCATTGTCTTCCTGTCTTAACCTAATACTCATCCTAACCCTTTGGTGTTGGTGTTATGTATCGTAGTTCTGATTTATTTTTAATGTTGTCTATAAACATTGACACTATTGAGCACACAAACAGGTTCAGACAAATAATAGTTGGGGTACTAGCATGTGGTGGGGGTAGACCATTATTTCTCATAAACAGGAGTTTATAGCTACTTCCAGCTGGTGGCTGTTGTTGTTGTTTTTGTTGTGCCATTTTTCAGTACAAAATAGGCTGTACATGAGCACACAAACAGGTTCAGACAAATAATAGTTGGGGTACTAGCATGTGGTGGGGGTAAACCATTATTTCTCATAAACAGGAGTTTATAGCTACTTCCAGCTGGTGGCTGTTGTTGTTGTTGTTTTTGTTGTGCCATTTTACAGTACAAAATAGGCTGTACATGAGCACACAAACAGGTTCAGACAAATAATAGTTGGGGTACTAGCATGTGGTGGGGGTAGACCATTATTCTCATAAACTGGAGTTTAGATGATCTAGCTTTAGGCTACTTCCAGCTGGTGGCTGTTGTTGTTGTTGTTGTGCCATTTTTCAGTACAAAATAGGCTGTACATGGCAGCCAGTATAAATGGTAGAGGAAGAATCCAGGAAAACCCAAAAAAGTACCACCAACCCACGAGAAGCTATTGGCAAGCTTTCTCATATATCCACAATATCTGATCCCAAGACTCAAGCCCATGCAGACAGAGGTATGATGACAGTGATCTGTAACAGTGAGTGCTCTACACCACTCGGCCACTCAAGTCCCCCTTCCAACTGGTTTGGGAGACCGATTAATCAAATGTGGATATACAGTGTTATGATAAACTTGCTTTATATGAGTTCCATATGGTTTAGGTTGACCAGTAATGTGTTAAACTTGAGTTTAGATGAACTAGCTTTGGTTACTTACATGTGGTATGGATTGTCAGGAGGTCTGCATATCCATCCCAAATGTCAGCAGGTGCATATCCATCCAAAATGTCAGCAGGTCTGTATTCCCATCTCAATTGTCAGCAGGTCTGTGCATCCATCCCAAATGTCAAGAGGTCTTCATATCTATCCCAAATGTCAGCAGGTCTGCATATCCATCCCAAATGTCAGGAGGTCTGGATATCCATCCCAAATGTCAGGAGATCTGGATATCCAACACAAATGTTAGGAGGTCTGCATATCCATCCCAAATATCAGCAGGTCTGCATATCCATCTTCAATGTCAGCAGGCCTGCTTGCCTAGCCCAAATATCAGGTCTGTATTCCCATCCCAAATTGCAGCAGGTCTTTATTCCCATCCTAAATGGCAGTAGGTCTGTATTCCTATCCCAAATGTCAGGAGGTCTGTATATCCATCCCAAATGTCAGGAGGTCTTCATATCCATCCCAAATGTCAGGAAGTCTGCATATCCATCCCAGATGTCTGCATATCCATTCCAAATGGCAGCAGGTCTGTATTCCCATCCCGATGTCAGCAGGACTGTATTCCCATCCAAAATATCAGCAGGTCTGTATTCCCATCCCAGATATAAACAGGTCTGTATTCTCATCCCAAATGTCAGCAAGTCTGTATTCCCATCCCAGATGTCAGCAAGTCTGTATTCCCATCCGAGATGTCAACAGGTCTGTATTCCCATCTCAAATGTCGGCAGGTCTGTATTCCCATCCCAAATTTCAACAGGTATGTATTCCCATCCCAAATGGCAGCAGGTCTGTATTCCCATCTTGATATCAGCAGGTCTGTATTCCCATCCCAGATTTCAACAGCTCTGTATTCCCATCCCAGATGTCAACAGCTCTGTATTCCCATCCCAGATGTTAACAGGTCTGTATTCCCATTCTCAAATGTGAGAAGGTGTGTATTCCCATCGCAGATGTCAGCAGGTCTGTATTCCCATCTCAAATCTGAGAAGGTGTGTATTCCCATTGCAGATGTCAGCAGGTCTGTATTCCCATCTTAAATGTGAGATGGTGTGTATTCCCATTGCAGATGTCTGCAGGTCTGTATATCCATTGCAAATCCTTTTAACTAGGATAGCACAACAATTATTCCGATTAGAGCTATGAAAAAATGTTGCACATTGTGTCATAAATAAAATGAATGAATTTTAAATTGTATTCAGATTTTTCATCTATGAGACATATAAACCATTTATGCGTGATTATGCCAGAATCATTGGGTAGAAAAAATTACATTTACATGGCATATTCGTATCCATAGGCAAATAACTTTATTAGATTTTCAGGCCATTACAACAATGTCTTGTACCTGTTTAGCTGAACTTGTTACCACTCTGGAGACCATATTTCAGATCTGATTTTGATCAAACTTGAAAAATGGACTTTATCATCATGAGTTCATTAATGAACAAAATTTACACATATTAATGATGATACTGAATCTGATTGGCCTAGATATTTACTATTAAAGTCACATTAAAAAGTTTTTTAATTTTAGGGACAAAATGTCACTTGTGACTGAAAGAAGAAAAATGTTTTTTTTAACATAAAAACTTTTCTCCCAGACTGCACCTTAAGTAATTTTTTTTTAGGGTGTCAGCTTTAGATTTTGGAGAAACCTCCTGATTAGGGGGTTATAAAGAAAAAAAGGTCAGGGTCATTTTGACTTATGGTAAATTGTTGAGTTTTTTGCAGAATAACTTCTGTTTTTAAGTAAGATACTTGACCAAACTTTTTGAATTGGTTAAACTTTGGGTACTAAAGAAACCTATTGACCTTTTTATGTCAAAAGGTCAGGGTCATGCTCTTAAAGTCAACATGATCATGATAAGTCTGATTTAAAAACAAGTTTCTGTAGGGAGTTTAATTACAATTAAAAAATAATGGTTTCTATGGTGAGTTTGCTTCAAGAAGACATACACTGACTATATGCCAAGGTCATTGTGACCTTTTACACATTAATCTTCAGGATCAACCATGAGGACACAACTTCCTATTAAGCTGGGATGGGGTTCTTTTTTGAAAAAAAAGCCAAATTCATTACATTTAGCAGGAATTCACACTGGTATCGGATAGGATATGGCATAAATGTGTAGTAAGTGAAAGCTTTGTGCAAGCTTGTGTTTTCTATTTGACTATATTTTGTACTAGTTTGATGTCCGTCCATGCAAGCTTGGATTAAGATGTATGTCACAATATTGGACAATATTGTACTATCTTGCATCATTTTTTGGTGCAAGTTTGCACAAGCTTGCAGTATTTCTTTTGTATTGAATGACATTAAAGAAACATGCCAATCTGCAACAAGGTTCCAGATCTTTGTGCCAG
The DNA here is from genome assembly GCA_016746295.1 of Potamilus streckersoni. Taxonomy (NCBI): domain Eukaryota; kingdom Metazoa; phylum Mollusca; class Bivalvia; order Unionida; family Unionidae; genus Potamilus; species Potamilus streckersoni. The sequence continues at coordinate 540,683 of JAEAOA010001970.1, forward strand.
ATTCTCAAGAGCTTGCATTAAAAGCTTGCAAATTGAGTTTAGGTAGTGCCTACATAAATTCACCATTCACTGTAATCTTGTAAATTTGTTATAGCAGCTCAAACTTTATATCACAGCAAAGAATGGTCCTTTTTGGTGTCTTTTATTGTCGATGGACCAACAATTTGTAGATCAAGGTCACTTGAATCTTCATGTTTACAATTGCTTCTGGACACTAATTAAAACTTAATTGGGGCATCACATCAAGTCCATAAAAGTTTTGATGACATTTTATATGATAAGCTTTCATCATTAACCCTAAGCTCAAACATTATATCACAGCAAAAAACTGTTCTTTTTGATGTCTTTTTTTGTGTGTCTATCACATGGGACCAACATTTTGTAGATTAAGTTCACTTGTATCTTAATTAATTAATGTTTACAATTGCTGCTGGACACTAATTGAAACTTAATCTATGCATGCAGTATAATTGTTGAGTATGTTCTGGTTGTTATGAGAGAGACATAACCATATTCTGAGGAGTGATCTTGCATCTGATTGATAAGGTGTGTTGTCCTTCCCTCCTTCCTGCATTGTGCTCTTGATCTATTCTGTAAATATCTCTATTATGTAATCTAGGTTACTAGGTAAAGTAAGGCAGAAAGCTGTGTAAGATTTAGGATGTTTTGAGTGTTATTTTTAAAAAGTCACTCTCATTAGTGGATATAGGGTTAATGATGAAAGCTTATCATATAAAATGTCATCAGAATTTGTAACTTTTATACACTTGATGTGATGCAGTAATCGCTAAATGCTGATGTCAGTTATTGACCAGCAAGATTGATGTAAGTTGTACTTGTAATGATACGTGGAGCATGCACCTTACTGTTATTTTTAAAAGGGAAATGAATAAATAATAATAGAATAAATTTCAAATACTAGATTTCTTAAAATAATGCTTTAACAATCAGATTTGTGCAGATTAAGTAGTAACAGCAGCAGTTTGGGAAGTTGTAAATTCTCCAACATCAGCTAATTTATATGCACTAATTGAAAGTTGCAATATATAATTATTTCACAGTAACTTCTTGCATGGCAAATTTTCATTACAGGAAAGATTTAAGTCATCTGCTACCAGTAGTTACTTTAATTTTATTGCTGCCGCTATTATCACATGGCAGTCTCACTGGCTTTTTTTAAAGTAGACATATAATGTATACTGTCAATTATATTCTACACATATTTACTGAATACACTGTACTAACTTGTAAATTACACTTAAAGTTCTAATTTTAGTATTGCACTAAGACAAACACAAACTTAGTGATCCACATTTTACATGTCTGTCAAGGTTTTGTATTTAGATTATAATCGCAAAGGACTTTTTGACCGTCTGTATAATAATGTTACCATATTTCGTGTAGTTTTTGTACACCAAAAAATAATTATTCTTTTCAGAGTACAAAATAATATATGTAAAAAATATTATTTTGGAGAAGTGACCATGTCAAAAAAATAAAGGGTTCAGACCTAAACAGATTATGTGACACAAGATGAATGGCAACTTAACAGCACTGACATAACAAAATAAGCATAACAAAATAAGCATAACATTGTTTTGTTTAATATTGCTTTCAACCAAGTTTTTTTTTACAAGGGCACTTTTGTATTTGGCAATTAAAACCTGAATAAATAAATCATTCCTATTGTAATTATGAGATCCATTGTCACTAGGGCCACATGGCTGTGAAGACCTATTTTACATGGTAATTAAATACGCTTTGATGCTTAGCTTGGTCTTTGCCAGTAAATACTCAAAACCAGATTCTCCTCATCATATCCAATTGGTGATGCTCTATGTAGGGGAAGCTACCCATTGGGTATTGAAAATGTTGTTGTTGTAGAGTTTAATGCCATTTTTCAGCACAAGATAGGCTATACATGGCGGCCAGTATTAATGGTGGATGAAGAACCCTGGAAAACCCAGGGAAGAACCACCGACCCATGAGAAGCTACTAGCAAGCTTTCTCACTTACCCACGTTAGCCGAGTCTGGACTCGAACTCATGCAAACAAAAGTGAGATGGCAGTGATCCGTAATGGTCAGTGCTTTAGACCACTCGGCCACTCCGGGGCCCCATATTGAAAATGTCTGACACATTTAAACATTTATGCGATGGTAACATAGTTTGGTTTAGTTTTTCATTGAGGAAACAAATATATATTTCATATACCAAACATACACGGCAATCAATACATTGGTCGTTTTTCTTATCTAAATGTTAGTGATATTTTTTCAAAGCCATTTAAAATGTGAACTTCACTACTTGATGCAAATAAAAATTATACAAATTAGTAGTGAAAAACAATAATAAAAGAAAGAAATGATCACTGACCTTTCTGCATGATTATAAATGATGATTATTATATTTTATTAATTTCCTATTAAACTATTTGATGCCTTAGTTAAAAACTTGCCCAAAGTTAATCACTATTTGTAACTTGCTTAGCAAAATAATACACTAGTTGTTGGATGTACCTAAATCTTACCTTGTTATATATTCAAAGCAGTTTGAACATGTCTTCATTTTTTAACGTCCAAAAATGAAATAAAAATAATAGATAAATAACAACAAAAACAATGATTTTAATCTCTTATTCTTTGTTTTAAAACTAAAAGTGCGATATTTTCTATCACTTTGGCAAATGTATAGCTTCACAGTAGAACCTTATTTGCATGAAACATAAGATGATTTAACCAAAATGTATGAATTTTTGTGTATGAAAAATATGTTTAATTAATTTATTATTTTTAAAGCTTGATTGTGTACAAACAAAAACAAGGGTAAAAAAATTTAATGAAATATGGTATACCTGGAACCGTCGATGCAGTTTATTGAAAAGAAATAAGCCTTATGTAGAATTCAATACATTTTGCATTTGTCTTATATTTGATATATATATTTAAAAGAACTTTTAAATTTTCTAATTTATATTTTATGTTGTACTGAATGTTTATCTCTCTTTGAAAATTTTTGTATGTTTTTTGCAGTTCTTCATTTAGAAAGGTTTAGAACTTTACTTCAATTCATACAATATACAGTCAGAACTACTTACCTCAACCTCAATTATCTAGAGAACTCTTGTATATCGAATACATTGGTCTAGTCCCAAAAAATCCTTCAATATGCTATTCTTACCCTGCTTATCTTGACCCCTGTTGTTGGGCATAAGTTTCGGTCCAAAGTAAAATGTGGACCCGCTTAATTTGAAAAAAATACAACTTATAATGTCCCTCTCAGAGAAATTTTACAAGAAATGATCCGGTACTTCCATTATTACTGGTACATCGTACTGGCAAGGATGGAAAAAGACTGTACAAGACTAAATTTTACTGGCACAAATGCTCTTCAACCAATCTCATCAATGCATGGTTTATCACTTACATGGAGTGAAGAAGAATATCCTGTAAACAGTACTTTAGAGTAAGGAAATTGAGTGAATGTGTTTCTGACCTTTACATAAGCTGCGTTCACATATGAACACCAAGACAATGTAGTTCATCCCACACAGAATAGCAAATTTGATCTATAACTAGGAAAATTATCAGGTTAGCATCATTAAATGTTGTTAAAAAATAATTAATTTATTTTACACAACCCATTTAAAACAAATTCAGTAATAGTTGAAGTTTTTCCTTGCTCGATGCAAGGGTAATCTTTCAACTTCAGCCTGGCTAGATCACATGACTCACAATAATCTATAAATAGAAAACCACAAACTCCAAACTAAGCTCTCCCACCCCATTTATTATTAATTTGTTTTGAACAAGACTATATAAAAGCACCAACTGTATTGTAAAAAAATCCATAGTGCCCAGTATGTTTTTTATGAAACTGTCGATCACTGTGTTATGATTAAATATTCTTAAGCACAAATTGAATGAAGCAGAAGACGACTGATAGGATTAAAATTTTGAAACAGAAAGAAGAGTGCTTTAATTTGTATTGCTTTTATCTTGAATATCAGTCTTGCAATCCATCAGAGATTAGCTGACTCTTCCTCTAGTGCTTTGTATTTGCCGATGGTCACTAATCAAAGTCAGAAGGGATATGTGATTATAACTGTATGAATGGAATAAGTTGTCCTCTAACTGCATGAGTGGAATACGATGGCTTGATGCAAAATTTGATGTTGAGACAGTTAACTTCAAAGACCTTAAACACATTTTACAGTTTGTTGGTACATGAATACCAACAGCCCCATCTTTTTCCATTACAGATGGAAAATTTATCAGTACAAACTGGATTTTACTGGTGTAGAGGAACCTCTGATCATCACAAAAAAAATGATTGATTTTCATGCACAATATGGACAGTTATGTTTTGCTACTTGTCACAAGTCAACTCTAACAAAAGAAAATAGTTCTGAAAAGAAAAGTATAGTCCTACATGTACATGTAATTCAGTTGACCTAGATTTTGGATAGCATAACAAAATCATTGTCTTGCTGAGGCTTCCCAAGGGATAAAGCTAGTCACAAGAAAATAAAAAATAACTTGTTGCAGTAACTTATTGTGGTAAAAATATGTAATTGTTACTTAATTTCATTTAAAAGACCTCAAATCTTCTTTTTTCTGCAACAGGCATGATTGAGATAATATTTTTATTGTGCATTAAAAATGTCATTCGTTTTTAGAAACAATATAAAACTCATTTGTGGTTGGTTGGTTGGTTGATGGGCTTAACGCCATTTTTCAGCACATGATAGGCTATTCATGGCGGCCAGTATTAATGGTGGAGGAAGAAACCAGGAAAACACCGGAAAGAACCGCCAACCCACGAGAAGCTACTGGCAAGCTTTCTCACATATCCACATTGGCCAAATCTTATTTGTGGTACTTCATATGCATAATCATTGTTCTGCAATAAATTTCCCAACTAATCCCTGATATCTCAGGACCCGATTATGTCAACAAGTTTTGTTGTTGTTATAGGGTTTAACGCCATTTTTCAGCATAAGATAGGCTATACATGGCGGCCAGTATTAATGGTGGAGGAAGAACCCTGAAAACCCCTGGGAAGAACCACTGAGAAGCAGGCTTTCTCATTCAACAAGTTTTGGACACCCCCAACATAATGAGATAACCAATAACCGAGTTTGATTGTAACCATAATTGTGCTGAGATACCAATTAATGCTTATACATTCTGGAATCATGAAACTTGGTGATGCATATTGATGACAGTATCTGAAATGGTGGTCACTTTGACCCAAGTTTCACACTTAAATGTCTTTAGCTTAAAGTGTTTTTACTGTTTGTGCTTGAAACATTAAACTTAACTTTGTACACATCTGTAAAAAAAATATCACAGGGACCCACACTTTTTCTGGCTTAGGTGTTTATGTTGTTCTCTTGTCTTTTATACTTTGTCCATAATTGAAAATAAGATTATTCCAAGATTTGTGCTTCAGTTCTTCAGTTTTAAATGGATAGGAAGCAAAGCTTATATCAATGCAAGACCTGCCCCTCCTGAACTGTGTCTAGTGTCCTCTTTAACATTACATTTCTTACCATTTTTAAATTTAACTTTATTATTTCAGTTTGTTTCATTTTGCTGAGGTTAATTCAGACTAAAAAGGGTGTTTTTTTAGTTTTGTCAGACTTGCAAATGTGTACTGTATTTAGGTGTATTTTATGCCCTGTAGATGTAAAGATATTGATATCTCACCCTAACAATGATGATGTAGAAAATAAAATAGTGACATAAAATTCTTTATTTAAAAAATAACTTTGAAAATATATGATGTACCTTCCATTACATTCTTGAAGTTTTTAGGCAGAAAACTTCCAGGAATGAACATACTGTTGATTTTCTGTTGAATGAAACATTAAAAGTCTGTAATAATCTGACATGGACATATAATCTCTGATTGCAGCTCAGAGCCAGGATCTCCAGTAATTCCCAACAGTGTATCTGCCATAAAGAGTCACCCTCCATTGTCAAGGGAACATAAATTTCCTGTCATCCCAACAATGGACAAGAGTATGTTTTGTTTTGTTGATTTGATTTTTTTATTTCTGCAGTTAAATGTCATGTTTGTCAAAAGTTTCATAAAAAAAATTTCCTGTTTGTGTCTAAAAGAATTTATTCCAGATTCATGTTTTTTAAATTATGTCTTTTGATGTTCACAGGTTTGTGTTATATATTATATATTAAACTGACCTGATGGCTTAGTGGTTAGAGTGTCTGATTTGGATACAGGAGGTCATGGGTTCGAACCCTGGCCGAGTCATACCAAAGACTTATAAAAATGGTACTAACAGCTACCCCGCTAGGCACTCAGCATTAAGAGTTTAGTGTTACAACTGGTTGGCCTGGTGTCAGGATAATGTGACTGGATGGGACATCATACTACATACGCGTCTGCATCATGGCCTAATTCCCCAGTGCTAGACATCACTATAAACTGGACTGAAAAATTTTAAAAATCCAAATCTCACACACACGCTATATAGTAAGTCATTTAAAGATTCAGCCAAACTACAGATCAGGGTGATTGAGCATTTTGACTCTTGTCTTGCCTGTATAAGCTTTAAGACCAGGATTGAGGTATCACTTTTCTAGTAGCAATGGTAGAATTATTACTGGTAGGATTGTCCTAAACGTTTTGTTAAAGCAGGAGTACATCTGTGTATATTGTGGAATTGTGTGCCATAACACATCTACACAACACATTTTGTGGGGGAGGGAAAGAAATGTTTAGTTCCAAATTATTTTTTTATTTTTTTTTTTTTCAAATTTAATTTAGAACTACACACATGACCTGTTACTATTAAAATTCACAGTAAGACTTCGTATTTTATTTACTTACTGGCAAACTTTAAGCTCTTTAAAATAGTGTCCCTCCTTGATGATATCTTGCAATGTTTATCCTATAGTTCTTGTCTGGTAGAAATGTGTTTGCTCAGGAAAGGTGACAATAAGCATTTTGAAAAGAATTAAGGAAAGAAAATTTAGCAAGAACAAATTTGAGAATGGCTTTAAAAATGTACTATTCAAATTAAATGGCTTCTATAAATTGCTACACATTCATTTAACTTTTGATCTTGGAGAGATTTATACTCATAAAGCATTCAGTGCAAATAGTGACTCAATGTCATGAGATGGTAGTCTTACATGGGCTGTGGCAGTACTATCATTACCATTTCTATGTAATGGCTTAACGTAAGGAACAAAGATCAAGAATTAAAAAAATGCAAAGATTCTTTACATATTTCCAAAATTTCATCTAGAGAAAAGACAAAAGTTTTAACCATTAATTTCATAGTAGGATGATTGTCTACAAAGTTTTGTGATCTCTGGTTGGAATGTTAGTATTTTTCACATAGAAGTGAATTCCTTTGATCATTATATAACCCAGACTGGTGAAACTTTGCACAAAATGTATATTTGTAGGAAGAAATAGTGATTTTTTTTTGACAAAATTTTAACCCTCTTCTGATATTACAATTGACAGTATCCTGACCTTAATTTTGTTTCATGTACTAGAATGAGAAAGCATATTCTTGTCTCCTTGTACAATAAGTTTTATAGATAATGGTCATTTTATCTAACCTTAATTGAGTTAAAAGGTTTCATTTTTATTTACTTGAAAAAAGAAATGATTGCTGACTGACATTTTCTTGTAAAGCAATAGTCAAACAAATGAAGAAAGAATGCAAGAAAATTTGGCAACAGAATTCATTTTAAATTTGCTTTGTACTACATTTCAGTGCTGATAGATGCCTCGAAAAGGGGGGATCTCAAGAAGGTAAGTGGTCGTTATTTGAAAGAAAATAATTAAAATAATTAGGTAAAATTTTGTAAAGTTTTGTGTATGTATATACTTGCCTGTAATCTTAATCCAATTGCAAATTCCGTTGACCCATATCTGCTGTCACATAATAAACTGGCAAATATTGGTCCATGTAGTTTGTACGGACTAATCAGTAGGAAAAAAAAACAACATAGATCTTGATCCACCAGTGCATTATGTGATGACATCAGGATCTATGTTGTTTGCTGATGTAGTTTATGCATAAGTAAGTAAAGATGGGACCTGCTTATAGTGAGCCAGTTTATTGGCAACAATGATGGTGATTATAAAGTCATTGTTAAAAGTTTAACATTTTCTTGCAAGGCACATATATTCTGTATCTGTTTTTGTTCACCAATTCCTGAATAATTCATGCCTGCATAACTCATAAAGCCACTTGCAAAATAAGGTCATGCATGAATTCTTGTCCCCCCTTCCCCCACACCTTTTTTCTTTAAAATAGCCAAAGAATTGGCCCAAATTTGTTGAAGAAAATTGCAATCAAAACTGGAAAATGCAACCTTGATAAAAGACTCATTTTATCATTAAAAATATAAACATCAAGTATTATCTGAAAATGTTAATCAGCATCATGAAATTTGCAACTTTTAATAAGGATACATAAATTTTAAAAAACCATATTCAATAAAATTTTGATCATAAAAATGTCAGTAATGACTTGGTGTCGGCAATGAAAGTAAAAAATACCAATTAAATAAGGTATGTTGAGTGAAATTAGTGTTCTGTTAAATTTGGTTTGAGAGTAATCAGCATAATTGCAAAAGTGTCAATCTGCCATCATAACCGTGTCCATATATGAGAATCTAATTAAGTGCCAACTGTGTTTTGATCTCCTATATGTCAGGTCAACTCATTTCAGATAACCAATCCAAAACTATTATGTAAGTCACATGATTAAAGTATCTAACATTAATCACTGATTGGTTGTACTCATTCAGAAATGTGATCAAGGCTGGCAAAGAAAAGGAATTCTCTCTGCATTTAAAGCTTTCATTCACAGATGTGGTTCATTATTGAGAAGTGGGTTCCAAAGTTTATTGTAAGCTTAAAATTGTTGGCACTTAGAGGTTTGCTTAATATTTCTCTGTTACATGTAATGAGTCACAGCATCAATACTTTACTCTATAAAACAAATTAAGAAAATCATTGTTATTTCACTGTGATTGAATGCCATTGCGGATCTCTTTGCAGGGCACTTAATTGCCATTGTCTTGGCATTCATTCTCCATACAATGATTTATATTATCAGCAGCTTCAGTTGACTTTGTGTTCTTGTTGAACGCCTTTTTTCTGTTCATGTCATCAGCATGTTGTTCCATATCATCTCAACTGTAATAGAAAACCAGTTACCATAATTTCATTATTTTGTTATATGAAATTGTAAATTTTTGCAATTTGAATGCTAGTTATTGAAAACCAAGCCAGTCCTCTTATAAAAAAACAAGAGAAACACATTTTTACAGGCATACAAGATCAGCAATTCACACCACCTTGAATGTAGAATTTAGTTTCCTTTGCTTGCAAAGTATGGCTAGGAATATTAAATGCAAAAATGTCATTAAATGTCTCCTGCATTTTCTTCACTGATTTTCAGCTTGTCGAGTCATACCATAATGGGGCCAACCTTATGGCTGTAGATCAATATGGAATGACCTGTCTACACCATGCAGCTAGATTCGGTCACAAAGAAATTGTCAAGTACCTTATTGAAAATGGTAATGTGTTATATCCATGCTGTCTTATAGTCCTTTAATTTCTTAGAATAATGGTGTGATAAGAAAATAAAGATTATATATCCTTATTTGTTTAAAGGTATTTAATTTGATTTAATATGTTGTTTCAGGGATAGTTCATGTTATGTTTTCATTCCTAAAATATGCAAGACTGAATTATCTTGCATACCATAGATTTTCAAATGGCCAAATCTTCCGGCTGATTTTCCATGGTATTCCAGGAACAACCATGGAAAATTCTAGCATGGAAAACCATGGAGTATTTGGACTAATATTCCAGGCTATGCAGGGAAATCATGAGAAAAGAAACATGGACAAGCATGGAATATTGGCATTGAAATGTTGGAAAAGTCTAGCATGGAAAAACCTGGAGTCTTGGGACTAATATTACAGGTTGCTTTCAGGGTAGGCTGGAAAACTAAGGAAAACCATGGAATATTAACAATGGAAACACTGACCTGGACAACACAGTGATATTTAGCTGGGAAACCAAAAAAATATTTTATGAAAATAAGATATTTTCCTAGAAAATTTTTTTTTAATCTATTTGGAACTTCCATCTGTTAATATCATACTCTAAAAGATGAAAAAAGAGAATGCTGGCCATTTGAATTACACTGAATCACCTCTTTTATTCCTCTCAGAATAAAATCCTCCATCTTTCCATGCTGCTTGTATGATTCAGGTACCATCCACTGAAATAGGTTATAGCAACATGTATTATGCACCCTGGACAAAATATAATTACTGTTGCTTGACAAAAACATTTCATTTTTTGGTTCAGCATTAGTTCAGCATTTAAAAATCACTTCACGGATTTTACAAACATCTTTAGTTGTGTTATTCATGACCATCCTTTAAATAGATCATAAATTTTAGTTTTACCATCTGTTTTGAAATGGCCATGACATGTGTGAGATGATTGGAACTTTAGGTCTTTAAACAACAAACACAAGCAATGAAATTGCTTACTTGATACCTCAAGACCTTTGAAATAGAATAACTGTTACCTTCGTTGAAAATGAAAAATATTAAATGTAATGACCTTGACAATTCTGAATGTGAAGTAAAAAAAGTTGTTAAAAAAATAGAAATTAGATCAACAAGCATGCATGCTGTTTTGCTAGTATTTGACAATATATTTAACTTTAAAATTAGATACACAAAAAGTAGAAAAAGCTAACCTGTAGCTATTCTCTCCTTACACTAAGGACTTCATCAGTAGACTGATGTGATCTCTACTGACTGTCAACATCATCCTGGTGCACAAACCAATGCTGAACAGAGATGGGGGCCGTTACAACCTGCCACATATCTGGTACAATCTGTTAACATCGGTCGCCATTCCATTGAGCAATGCTGACAGTCAGTAGAGATCGCATCAGTTTGCTGATGAAGTCCTTAGTTTACATATGAAAGTTTCAGGTATTGCTTCTGGCAGTAGATAAAGATAATAATCATCATCATCATCATAATAACACTGTTTCACACTATTTGTAACAATACTTACAGTATTAATAATGGGGACAGGTATGGAATGGGCCATTTTAAATAACGATTGGGTTTTATTCTCCCAATTTTGTTTTAAAAAATACTTCTTATTTAAGCTTTGATATTGTTTGGAAATGTTGTTTTGGGGTTTAATGCCATTTTTCAGCACAATACCTGCATGTTTAATTTTTCCACTGTTTTCTATGTTATTCCAAGGTATTGCATCCTCTTCAAGAAAAAAGTACAGCTTGGCTCTAAAAATGTCTTTTATGTTCTGAAAATAGTTCATCTGGTTTACCCCCATAATTCTTGTAAATGTTTGGACCCCTTAAATATTTGTACACCACATCCATAAAAATCATTTTAACCCTTTACCTCATACAAGCTCCTTTTGGCCCTCTATACAGGCGTCTTTTGGCACTTTACTTGATGCCCATATGCCCATATAAGTGCTTTTTGGCCCTCTACCGATGTCCCATATAGTCACCTTTTAGCTCTTTACTCGATGCACATATAAGCGCCTTTTTGCCCTCTACCGACGTCCCATACAGGCGTCTTTGGCACTTTACCCGATGCCCATATAAGCACCTTTTTGCCAACTCTGTAAACAGCAGCCATTTTGAGCGGGTTTTCGTAGTGCCACCTTCGGGAAAAAACCCCTATCAGATACTACATTCATTGGTGAGAAAAATCATTGTCAGATCATGTGGTCACTGTTGATGCTCTGGTTAAAATCTGCTATTTAAAGTACGTAGGTCATATATGTCTCGTATTCTCCATTCGACAAAATGGTGGTCTCTATCATTCAGTACTTGCTCGAGTAGAATCACAACTATGAAAGCTTCAATAACTTAGGTAAAGGCTCAAATTCAACTGATTTAGTGATGTAGACGCAGACAAAAAAACTTGTAAATTTTGAGTATGTAAAATTGCTGGTACAGTTGATCACATGGCTTCACTGATTTGATAGTGAACAAGTTCTCTCAAGATTTTAAATAATTATACAGCTATAACGAAAAAAAATTTTCTCTTTAAGCTTTCCATACATAATATATGTGTACCAAAAGAGTAAAATGGTTAAAATTGCTGTTAAAGGTAACATACACTTCACTGATTAATAGACCTATGCATAGCAGACTGCACTGGGTAACTTTGCTACAAGTGTATCAAAAGGGCTCGAAAGCCATACACTCTACGAGAGAAATAGTTAATTAAATGTAATATATTTTTCGGACATGGAACTTCTTATTTTTTTTTTAAATTCTTAAAATATTTCTACAAAAGATGTTCTGTTTGTTAATTTTGTGACAAAAATTAAAATTTTGCTGTTGTTTCTTTTTTCTTATTTTTAATCTCCTATTTTGATGGTATATATTTGCATCAAAATGTGAAGTTAATGATGGCTAAGTAATGTACCATAATTTCTTGTCAGAGTTCAATATCTAAAGCTGTTCATTAATTGCACATAATCTTTAAATAGTCATTTTAATGCATGCCATTTATTAAGTCATTCATTAACATTCTTACAAATATTTTTTTCAGGACCACCTGTGACACTTGATATGGTTGATTATGAAAAGTAAGGGTTTTTTTCTTGTTAATTCTAAACACTAACATCTTCTTTTCCATTTCATACTGTTATGCATATCCTGCTGATAAAACAACCACTAGTTTTTGGTATCTGATCTTGTTCTTGTACTCACTTAAGCATTTACAGTTTGAGACATTATGTTTGTTGGTAGAATTTATAAACATCAGCTGGTACATGTAAGTTAGCTACTGTGAAATTTCAGTTAATTTGTATTGTTAGATGTTTAGTCTCTTACAAACAGTAATAAGAAAAGGGTGAAGACAACAAGCTTTGTAAAATTTAACAAATAGTTTTTTACCTAAAAAAAATCAAGGTAAAAAATGAGAAAAAGAACTTAACAGTTTTACAATTTCAAATCCAAAGTTTATCCAATAATTAAAAAATAGAAATCCTATTATTAACAAGTCCTGAACGAATCTGAGTTCTAGTCCTGATGAAATCTAAAATGGAAGGTTATGACATCTGTTGTAACCTTCAAAGTGCTGTTGTTTCAACAGCTTTGTTGAATCACAGAAAATAATTTTCCAGTTTTGAATTCCAAATAAATTTCAGTGAATGTCTTTGTCTAAGAATTTTGTAGGAGCACTTGTATTTTCAGGGAAAATAATCACTTGAAATTCAATAAAATAAAAATTGAACTCAGACTGGTAACAACATATGCTTGGAGCCCAACTGGCTAATTCTTATCATAACATGAGTTATAAGAGAAACTAAACCTTTTTTTTATCATGGGTTAATTATACATGAGGTTTTAAAAAAAAAAAACATAATAAATCTTATGAATGATCCAAAGTATACATGAACTAATGGAAAGTGCATCTGCTATTAAATTGTCTTTTCCTTTGATGTACCTGATGTCAGTATTATATTCCTGTAAAAACAAACTCCACCTTGATTTTTATTTTTCTTCTTGTCAGTGAAAGTAAGGGGATTGTGATCATTAAGCACAATGATCAGAGAAGGAGCTGAACTGATGTAAACTTAAAATGTTGTAATGCCATTATCAATGCCAAAAATTCCTTCTCGATTGTTGAATAATTTCTTTGCTGCTTATTTACTTTCATAGAAAAATAGCACACTGGATAATCAACCTCACTTTTATCTTCTTGAATCAATACTGCTCCAACCCCAACATCACTTGCATCAACAGATAATTTAAATGACAGAAATTTGGAGCTGTAAGAACTGGTGCACACTTAAGTATGGTCTTCAGGTTGTCAAAAGCCTCCAGACATTTTTCAGTCCTTGGTTTTCTTGCTCAATAAATTTTTCAAGGGTTCAGCAAATTATGATGAAAATATAAAAATAAAATTTCTGATATTATCCAACCATACCTAAAAATTGCATCATTAGGCAAACAGATTTCAGAGACAGCCTTGACCTTAGCATCTATAGGTTTAACTTGTCCATTTCCCACAATATGACCTAGAAATGTTATACAAGGATGGCAGAACTCACTTTTGGATAAATTATTGTCAAACTTTCATCAGTGAGTCTGTTAAAGAATTTCTGAATTGTTGCTAAATGTTCTTCCAACTGTCTTTGTAGATTATGACATCATCAGTGTAGGCATGACAGTTATTTAGACCAGAGGCAATCAAATTCATTAAATGTTGAAAAATACTTGACAAACCATTCATCCCAAACAACAACACTATATTGATAAAGCCCATCTGGAGTCATGAATGTAGAAATTTTATTTGCTATTTCCATCAGTGAAGTTTGCCAAAATCCTTTCAGAAGGTCAAATTTGGTGACATATTTTGCATTTCCAATTTTATCATTTCAGACATTGATTCTGGGTAATGGAAAAGAATCTGTTTTAATCACATTGTTCACTTTTCAATAATCTGTTCACATGTGGAAAGTTTTATCTGGTTCTGGAACAAGTATACATGGTGAACTCCAGTCACTTTTACTAGGCTCTTGTGAAAGCATTTTCCAGCAAATACTGAATTTCTTTTTTCAAGTATTCCTGTTTGAGATGGTTCATCCTGTATGGATGTTGTTTCACAGATTTGGAATTTACAATTTCAATGTTATGATAAATTTTGTTTGTTCTCGTAGTAACATCTGGAAATAAGTCCTTACATTCAAATAATAACTGTTTAAATTCATTCCTTTCTTGCTGTTGCAAATGTGAAAGTTTCTGGTTTAGATTATTCATAATTTATGAATTCTGATGATTTGTCACTCGAAAATCAATAGTTTCTGATTGCATTCCTTCACTTAAAATCCTTAATCATTGGGTCAGGTACAACTAAATAAATCGCATGATTAACCTGGCTATTTTTCTCAATATACTCCCTTAACATGTTTATGTGGCAAAGTTGATTTATTTTTTTTTTGCCTACCAGGAGTATTTATGATGTAATTTAAAACAGTTACTTTCTTTTCAACCGAGTCCTGGCCACTTTTTACTTGAAATCTCCAACTTGCTATTTTTTGCAAAGGTTTTCCTTTCTGTGTGCACTTGAGACCACTCTGCTTGAGAACTGAGGTCAAATAGCTTCATATCCAGATACAAAATCAAATTCCAATGAAAGGTGAATTTTTGGTGTAAACAAAATCCACACATATTAATGAGGATATCTTTTATCAAATTAGCCAAGCTTTTAATACCCTGGAAGTCATATCACTGATTCAGTTTTGATTAAATTTAGAAAAGAGGCTCCTATCACGAAGCTTTCAAATAAGTTCTGAGCATTATATTGAGTTGGTCAGTTGGTCATTCTGATTGACTGAACTTGCTACTATTCTGCAGATTGTATTTTTTTTTTGTAATTTAGTAAATTGGCATGTATTATCAAGATCTTGGATGTGATTGAGTCACTTACCTCTGGAGACTATTTCTGACAATGATTTTGATGAAACTTGGTATGTTAGGTGAGTTCATTATGGGGTGTCTTGACTTTAACACCCTAGAAACTTGTTTAAATAGGAACTTGATTAAACTTAGTTAATTAGCTTGTATCATCAAGGTTCCAGATTGATGCACATTAATTATGTTTTCTGATGTCTGCTTGTCAACATTAACATTTCTGTTTCTAATCAGGTTTTGCTTAAAGTTGTTTAATATTCTTTTACGTTTAAAATGTTGGTTGAATTTGATTATGAGCAATATTTGATGTATAGTTTAGACACATACTGCATGATGTCTGTTCTGAATTTTGTTATTCATAACTCATCATTTAAAGTTGTCAACTCTCAATTCACACTATCAAAGCACATGACTTGAAGCCAAAGAATAAGCATAAGGGAAACTCATGTTTTCATTTACAGAGAACTCTTAATTTCACTGTTTGTACATAGGATATTTGGTGTCGTCAATTACACACATGATACTTGGTGTCATCAGTTACACACAGGATACTTGGTGTCATCAATTACACACATGATACTTGGTGTCATCAATTACACACAGGATACTTGGTGTCATCACTTATACACAGGATACTTGGCGTCATCAGTTACACCAATTATATTTGCTTTAAACTTTTTTCCATCTTCCTATTACTGAATGTAATAATTTTTGACAGGTTCTGATATAGCCTTACATGATAGGATAGATTGAAATATAATACTGTGTTTTTGCAGGGGCCAGACAGCTCTTCACAAGGCTGCATGGTACCAGCGCAGAACAATATGTTGCATGTTGGTGGAAGCTGGAGCATCTCTAATCAGAAAAGATCACCAGGTGGGATTGCTATTAGAATATAAGTGCATAAAACAAACCACTATATTTGCTTCCATTAATCATTTCCTCTATAGATTTGATAACATTAGAATACTTCATTCATGTCTCAAAGTTTTCTGATAGTCCGCATTCCAATGCAGAAGGATGAGAGCAAGTAATATTATTTACAGAAAGGTGGGTACCCATGATAGAAGTTTGTTATGTATCACAAATACTTTGAGAAAAATGTTTTGCCCTAAAGTTGAGAACAATAAATCAAAGATAAACAAAATTGCAAAACAATTTAAAACTAAGAATAAGTTGGCCATGTGGTAAAATATTTTCCCTAGTCTTGAGATGGTAGAATATTTATAAAATTGTAGTGAGAGTAATAATGAGTAATGTTGAGTAATATTGAGTAATGTTGACTAATAATGCATTTTCATGATAATTTGATGTGAAGTTCTGTATTTTTATACTGCTGCCAACAAGAAAGAAGACAGTCACAGAATAGTTGGTCTGTCTGGCCATCCATCTGGCAAGGCAGCACACTTTATCTTGTCTTTATGATTCAGAAATCTCAAGAGATTGATAGTATCCATTTAAACACCAACACACCCGAGTGGCCGAGTGGTCTAAAGCGCTGTCCGTTACGGATCACTGCCATCTCACCTCTATCTGCGTGGGTTCGAGTCTAAGATTCGGCGAATGTGGATATGTGAGAGAGCTTGCCAGTAGCTTCTCGTGGGTCGGTGGTTCTTTCCGGTGATTTCCCGGTTTCTTCCTCCACCATTAATACTGGCCGCCATGTATAGCCTTTCCTGTGCTGAAAAATGGCGTTAAACCCCACAACAACAACAACAACAACCATATGTTGCTACCCCGTCATAGCTGTGTCTTCATGGTCAAGGTGGTTTACTTTTCATATCCTTACTAAATGGCTGCCAAAACATGAACATTTTAAACGTTATACACTTGTATATGACAATACATGAGTTCTTTGCATACCATTTTAACAATTAGTCTTCATGGTTGAGGTCACATGCCAAACATTATTTTTGTTTCGGGTAAGCCTTACAAGATGGCGAGAAGAATCAGGTCAGTATTATTATACAGTGTGACCCCACTATAGCACAGAATCAGGTCAGTATTAATATACAGTGTGACCCCACTATAGCACACTCCATTAAAAATTGAATTCGGATATAATATTATATGTTAAAGCTGAAAATTCTAAACTCTTAAAGTTTCCGATAAAAATTGGTATCCGTATACATGTACTGTTCATGATTCCTATCTTCAGGGTCAAAATTAAACATCACGGTAATTGGATTTTATCTTTTCCATGTGCTCCCTGTGACTCTGAATTGATTGGATATGTTCTGTGCCACTGTCATGATGTATCTGCACAGTCAGAGGCTCAAAATGTATGAAACAAATCATGTGCTGAAATAGCGTGTGAACATTTGATGTTTAGTACAGTCTTAAAGGCTCAGGACAATAAACCAGCTCGATCTATCCTGATAATAGACCTTTGCTACAGATATATGTAAATAAAATATATTACAGTCACAATAGAAAAGTTACTGGCTTCAAAATCTGTTCCTTATCATAATCTTACCACACTTTTGTGAATGCCTTCTGAAATACAAATTTACATTTGGGCTTGACCAGAAATACCTGACAGTTAAGAGCTTTGTATTTCTTAAGCAGTAAGTGTGAGTGCTCACTACTGTTGAGAGCGATCATATCAATTACCGAGACTGCTGAGGCTGGTTTCTAGGCTGAATGCTAGAGCATCATCATGGCTGACTACGGAAAATGACAATATAAATATAGGTTACATTTTTATTCATTATTTCATTAATTTTTTCTGGACTTCAGTGAAATAAAAAACAGTTTGCCTTGTAATGTCTTTTATTCATTTACTTCCACTTTATATACTCCAATATTCTATCATACAAGAAATCACAGTCATGTAAACTGTTTTGAATCCCACAAAATAAATCCTCATCATCTGATTCAAAATCACTTACATCTGGTGTTGAAATGGAACTAACATCAATATCTGATCCACTTTCTAAGAATGATCCATTAAACTCTTCGATATCACATGCACTGAAATGTTCAAAATCACTCTTTACTAATTATAATCCATCTTTGTCTATCACATTTCGAACATTGCAGGAAATCCCTTCCCACGTGTCTAAATTTAACCTCTCAGCTTTCAATCTTATATCAAAATGTTCAGTAACCAGTCCTCTCATTGGTTATGATAATCAAAAATATGTAAACTCCTGTACTTTCAACCAGTTAACATTTAGTTAACATAGCGGTCAAGAGGCCTTGAGTGGCCATGTAGTTTAAAGCACTCACTGTTAAGGATCACTGCCATCTCACTTATGCGTTGGTTTGAATATCGTGCTCAGTCATTGTGGGTATTTGAGAAAGTTTGCCAGTAGCTTTTTGTGGGTCGGTGGTTCTTTCCTGGTTGTTCTCTGGTTCTTCCTCCACCATAAATACTGGCTGCCTTGTACAACATATCTTATGCTGAAAAATGGTGTTAAACCCTACAACAACAACATAGTGGCAAAGTCCGCATAGATGCAACACTGGGGTTTTGAGTACTGATGAATTATACACACATAAGCCTCACTGGGGTAATAAACAAGGCTTATCAACAGTGCATATATGCATCAGTAGGGTTCATGAGCTATTTACAGGTGGCGCTTTAGATGTGGCAGTCATAGCTACAGGGTTAAATTATAATTAATTTTTAAGCACAGGAAAGTAGCATTACATACTGATATTGGTTGATATGCTATTCTATTATGTTCAAACAATAATTTTATAAAATCCGAAGTATGGAAGGATAATAATAAACTGATGCATTGGCAAATCTGGAATGGAAAATGATATATATTTTAGTATGTATAATAACTGAGCATAGTTACCTCTTTAAGATAGCCGCAATGTTAGGACCCAACATTTCCTTATGATATGAACCTTGATATAGAAGCCACTTCTTTATTACAACTAGTCTCCATGGTGGCGCAGTTTTACAGGTTTCATTGTACTTCCTCACCCATGTATCTTGATGATTGCAACATTAAACCATTAACGTTTTTAGTTCCTCCGATAAACAGTGTGTTTGAACTTTTATTTGTATACTCCATATATATTGTTTTAAATTGAATTCATACTTTTCAGGGCAATACTCCCCGCATGCAGGCCTTGCGGGCAGAAGATAAAGAGCTGGCAGCGTATCTTAAAAGTGAGTGTATTAAAGTACTTTGATACAGCTAGATATAATGACACTTGTAGAAGTTCAGTTTTTAAACTTAGAATAATTACTTTTATCATTATGATTTTTGATGAGCTTGATAATGAATAAGATACATGTATATAAATGCATCTGATTGAATGAGAATGTTATCATTCTAGAGGCCACATTTCGGACTTTGATCAAAGTCAGGATGTATGCTGATATCCCAAATTTTGATCAAAATTGTATCAGAAACCCACACTTGCATCTGATTGGCTGAGCTTGAACTTCTCAAGAACAGCACAACAAAATTAGCCAAATTTGAAAGAAAGCATTCTGATAAAAAGTGCTTTAAAATTTTTTTAAAAAATGCTTATCCACCATCAAATATGGCAACTGTTACTATAAATAGAAGATTTTAAACTTCTCCAAAACCTTTCAACAAGATTTTACCAGTTTTGACAGCAAGTATAACTAGCATTAAATTTTTTAAAAATTTCTTCATGAAATATGGTTGACATTACCAAAAATAAAAAAGCTGTAAGCAACTTCTTTATAAAAACATCTCAAGAGAATTAAATTTGCCAGAAAGCTTCCTAATATAGATGCCTTTCAGTTTTATTCAAAACATGCAAATCTGCAGTCAGATATGACCAACATTACTAAAAACAAAAATCTAAAACTGATTTCTTGTCTCAAACTGCTGTTTAAAGTTTAGCCCAAACTTAATAGATATATCCTGGCATGAAGGTCTGTCAAAAATATGTTCACATGATGCTGATGTGCCATCAGATATGGCCACTGTGAATAAAAACAGATAACGCTTTGAGTCACTATTTTTGATGACAGGTCAACTCGTGGTTATTGGAGCCATTGCATATCACAAATGAATGAACATCATCCGCATTATCTACTTGTCGATAAACTATCGTAAATGTTTACTTGATGTCTGTTTTTGGTATGCTCTGTCTAATGATTAAAATATGTTTATTTACCTTTGGCACATGGTGGTTCATATGACTGTTCAGTCCTGTATCACAAGTGGACTATCCCATATGTCTGAGACCAACATGGTGGATTACATGTATACAGACCTCTCTTCTTCAGCATGTATCATACTAGCGGTATTGCTTTGTCTGTCAATACAATTAGTGTTGAAACTATTCATATACAAAATGAATTCAATAATTTTAGTTGCATTTTGCGATGTTCATGTAAGAATTCACTGGGATGATTCTATCACAATAATGAGCTGAACAAACTTTTAGAATTTTGCACAATAAATTAAGTTTTTGCTTCCATGAAAAAAATGTGTAATGTAAATTAAATGAGATCAGCACACTACACCACTCCATCAATAATTTGTGCCCTGATAACTTACAAACCTGCTTATAACATGAGGATAGGCATGGATCCCATTTTGTGAACCAGAAAATGCCCAAAATTTATCTCTATTGAACTTGAAGAAAATCACAGTCAAAATTGGTAACAGAAATTTTTATCTATTGCTTATTTTATCATTCAAAAATGTAGATAAAAACTAGATATTTTAATTAGCATTATTGAAATATCAACTTTTAATAAGAAGTCATAAAATTTGTAACATTTTCTTTCCAAATGACGTTCTATTACACCATAATTAACGATTTTCAAGGAAATTTTGATCAATGCAGAAATGTCACTTACACCTAGCGGAGACTACTTTTAATAAATAGATACCAATTAAATAATTTTTTTATCAATTGAAATTTGTGTTCTAGTTCTATCTTTTAGTTTCTTTCAAGTGTAATCATCATAAATGAAATGTGTCCTCTTGTAATTAAACATAAAATGTGTTGATATCAAACTTGCAGAAGCATTTGTTGTATTGTTGCACTAAATAAAAAATGGGCCTCCTTTTCTATTATCATGTTAATTATGTCTTTTCAATCAAATCAAGGAGATGGAATTTAAAACAATGTTTAAAGGCATACAAATTCTACACGCTTAAGAACCAATGGCCCCAGTTGTATGTCGAGCATCTCATTTCAGTTGATCAATTGAACACTGTTATAAATGTTATTGTGTACATAATCTAATTAAACTTCATTAAATTAACATACTCGATCATAACTGTGATTAAAGATGGCAAGGCAACCAAGCAAAGTGAGAACTTTGTAAAATAAAGAACTTTGTTTCTCAGATAAAGACCATTGTTGGGAAAACGAGTTTCAGAGAATTCCTGAATTCATATGTAGAAATATTGAAAAGGATAATAAATTTCGCTACTACTTTCATTGAAATCATGGCATCAATATTTTACTAATTGAACAATACAAAAATTGAGTTTTGACGTAGACGATTGAAATAAATGCTTCATGTTTTTTATGAAAGAGAATCTTGGTAGTGTATCAACAGTTCGTCCAGTTTCCTGCTTTCATATAGACTCCTTGTTTCGCAAAATGCTAGTATACACTATACAATACTAATATACAGCATAACAAACATTTTCATGAGATAAAATGGGGTTTTTTTTACAATTATGCTTGATGCAATTATAAAACTAGGATTCAGTCATTAAACAGTCCAGGCCCCACCACCACCCCAACCTTGTGATTCACTGGCTGTGTTTTATAGCTGATTTTCTTGGAAGTCCCTCGGTAACTCCACACCCACACTTTTGCAGTGCAATCTATGTTTTTGGACCCTGATGTGCGCAAGCTTTTGAGGGAGAGGTG
Source organism: Potamilus streckersoni (assembly GCA_016746295.1). Taxonomy (NCBI): domain Eukaryota; kingdom Metazoa; phylum Mollusca; class Bivalvia; order Unionida; family Unionidae; genus Potamilus; species Potamilus streckersoni. Next base: position 563,015 of record JAEAOA010001970.1, read on the forward strand.
TATATGGTTCAAGTGTAATTTAGTCAACTGAACTATAGTGTGCTGTCAGTACAATGTTGAAAGACTAGGGGAATATGTATTTCTAATGACTCTTGTTTGTTAAATACTTCATTCCATTAAACATGGTGGCACTGAAACATCAAATAGCTCTGAATTTTATATATATGGTGTTTATGTACCATTATAATTTTTTATTGACCTTAAACATTAATGTTTCATTATTTGGAATAGGTCAGGAGCATTTCCAGATGGTTTCTTCTGATGATCAGGAGACTGCAGTTTAGGAGCAAGCCTGAGATAAGGAATGTCTACGCTTAAGTAAAATCTGAAGGGGATCCAAATGACCCGGATGTGATTTTCTGCAAGAATGGTCTCCTTGTTAGAAAGTCACCAGCTGATCTGTTCATAGAGATGGCTGGAAAGTGAAAGATTTTAATAGCTGAAAGAAAAGAGAATAAATTAGAAATGTTGTTTTACATTCCTGTGAGACAAACTGAGGGGAATAGTACATTATGGGTATAGCTTTCTTAATAGATACTCTGCAAAGCAATGCTCATTTATGGCCAGGATGGTACAAGCCGATTTTTATTTGTGTAAGAAGACAAATAGCAGATCTTCATACTTGGCAAATTTAAGATGAGAAGGCTGGTATTGGTCATTTGATAATTTTTAACTTCTACTTTTGACTGTACTTTTATATCAGTTACATTTTTCTCTTTAGAAGTAATTTTTGTCTGAATTTAACTATCAGTTAAACTGTTATAGCATTTTCTTCAATTGCATGTTTAAGCATGCAATGAGAAATTGATGCAAGTTAGATATAAATTGGAAATGCAAATTTGTTGCTATTTTCGTAGCATATTAACATTCTATTTTTTTATTACTAAGTGGTACCAATAGAGCTTCATGCTTGTGTTTCTAATTTTTTAAAATGATGATTTCATTACATTTTTGACAAATTTATTTTGTCTACTTCATTATTTGTCATTTCTTTTTTCTATTTTAAGAATTTCAGATTCCAACATTTGCTTCTAGTTGTGAGATCAGACAAGAGTACAAATTATTCCTAGGCTCTGTTCAGCATATTTATTGCTGACAAAATGAGATTAGTGACTTTTCATCAGTTACTAGTAAGATGTTGATAGCTTAGCTTAGAGTCAAGCAGAGCAGAATAGAGACTTGTCTAAATTGTCTTCTTTCATCAAGATTAAAGTGATTCCATCATAAGGCATGTGTGTGTGTGTATGTGTGTGATTGCATAATGTTGAACCTTCTAAATTATTTAATACTGACTTGACTATCATGTTCCTGTGTTGTCTGCTCAATTTCATGCATATTTCTTGGTTGTGATGATATCATTTGGTTGTGGCCAGAGGCATTCAAGTTTGTGTTTAGCCAAACATACCAATCAGCCATATGTACATAGTTTGAAGAGTTTGCCATATTTGACAGTGACCATTTTGATTTGTTGTTGACTGCAGTGTCTGTTAGTTGGATATAGGAGATCTTGCCCAGATATAAATAACACAAGTCTTATAGTTCAGTCTAGATTTAAGAGGTCTATGATGTCTTAAACATAAATTTTAAGTTATACTTCAATTTCAGCGAATTAGATTTTTGGATTCTAAATCTAGGTCTAAAATGTTGTTGATAAACTCCATGCTTGAGTAGCTTCAGATACAGTTGTCCATTTTGTTTGAAAAAGAAAGTTTGACTGAGGCTTCCCATGGGTTACATTTTCCTTTGTGGAGTACTCTAGATATAACTGAGGCTTACCATGGGGTAAATTTTGCTTTGAAGTACTCTAGATATAACTGAGGCTTACCATAATTTAACTTTTGCTTTGGAGTACTCTAGATGTAACTGAGGCTTACCAAGGGTAGATTTTGCTTTGGAGTATTCTAGATATAACTGAGGTTTACCATTGGGTAACTTTTGCTTTGAAGTACTCTAGATATAACTGAGGCTTACCATGGGGTAACTTTTGCTTTGGAGTACTCTAGATATAACTGAGGCTTACCATGGGGTAACTTTTGCTTTGGAGTACTCTAGATATAACTGAGGCTTACCAAGGGGTAGATTTTGCTTTGGTGTATTCTAGATATAACTGAGGCTTACCATGAGGTAACTTTTGCTTTGAAGTACTCTAGATATAACTGAGGCTTACCAAGGGGTAACTTTTGCTTTGGAGTACTCTAGATATAACTGAGGCTTACCAAGGGGTAGATTTTGCTTTGGTGTATTCTAGATATAACTGAGGCTTACCATGAGGTAACTTTTGCTTTGAAGTACTCTAGATATAACTGAGGCTTACCAAGGGGTAACTTTTGCTTTGGAGTACTCTAGATATAACTGACACTTACCATGGGGTAACTATTGCTTTGGAGTACTCTAGATATAACTTAGGTTTACCATGGGGTAACTTTTGCTTTGGAGTACTCTAGATATAACTGAGGCTTACCAAGGGGTAGATTTTGCTTTGGTGTATTCTAGATATAACTGAGGCTTACCATGAGGTAACTTTTGCTTTGAAGTACTCTAGATATAACTGAGGCTTACCAAGGGGTAACTTTTGCTTTGGAGTACTCTAGATATAACTGACACTTACCATGGGGTAACTATTGCTTTGGAGTACTCTAGATATAACTTAGGTTTACCATGGGGTAACTTTTGCTTTGGAGTACTCTAGATATAACTGAGGCTTACCATGGGGTAACTTTTGGTTTGGAGTACTCTAGATATAACTGAGGCTTACCATGGGGTAAATTTTGCTTTGGATACTCTAGATGGATTGCAATAATGTTGAATGTGAGTGACTTAAATTATGCAAAGCTGAAGATATATCACTCTTATGCAATTAAAAAGACTTAGGAAGTAATAAAAAATAGTATTGCAATTCTTTTTCATAATAAAGCATTAATAAAAATCAATGATCAAGCACCATGCAGTTTTTCAAAAGCTGCAAATATGCATTGTTATGGTTATGATTTTTGCCATACATAGATCAGAACACAATTAATTTTAATTGGTTGAAAAAAATTTAAATTAAAATTGTCTGCTTAAAGCATAGATAAATGCAGTTTCCCTATGCAATATGAGATGAGCCCAACCTCCAGACTGCAGACACAGATCTGCTGGTGTATAACATGGTGGCAGATCTGGATCTGTGCAGCTTGTTAGGAGTTATCAGTAGAACAAGTAAAATAGACCTTGATTTTAAGGAGCATTATGCTAATGCAGATCAGGATCTTTGTTGTTTGCAGTTTGACTAGACTTATAAGAATGTATAGACTATAGACTGTGTAATGTAAGCAGATCATTACCAATCAGTACTCTGGTAATTTTGTGTTAGCTTCCCTTTCCACAAAGCCATTTCAACTTAAGGTAATGCCCCCCAGCATCAGTCTTCAGTGGTTGTTTTGAACTTTTTCACAAAACATTACAAAACTCGGGACCAATTTCAAGCAGACTCTAAAGGAACATCATGCTTGAAGGCCATTTAAATTTTTGTTACAATTGATGCCAATCTGCCACCAAATATGGCTACTGTTCCTAAAAACTAGAAAACCTTCAAATGGTTTTTTTTTAAACTGCTGAACAGAATTTGTCCATATTTGTAGCAAAGTTTTCTGGTATGAAAGCCTTTAAATTTTCAACAACTAATGTCCGTCACTGAAACTAGAAAAACTTTGTAATGACTTCTCAAAAACTAATTTGACCAAATCTGAAAGCATTCTGGCATCAGGGACTTTCAAATGTATACAAAAATACCAATCTGCTATCAAATCTGGTCTACATTTCTAAAATCAGATGTTTTCACCTAACAGAAGTGTACCAGTTTTTCAAAGTAAAGTGGAATAAAAGGAGTTTAAATATTATGGTGTGCATGGACATAAGTATGGTTTGGTCTTTTGTTCACCATTCATCGCTGTTCATAACTGATATGTACAACTTCTTAACAAAAACCACTCAACAGAAGTTGACCAATTTTTGCAATAAAGCAATCTGGCATAAAGGTCTTTAGAATTTGTACAAACAATGCCAATCCACTTTCATATATGGCCACAATTACAAAACGAGAAAAACACATTTAACTGATTTCTTGTCAAAATCACTTAATATCATTCGACTGAAATTGATACAGAGCAACCATGTATGAAAATTTTTCAAATCATATCAAATTGAATTCAAATAAATTCAAATACAATTCATTTCAATTAAAATCCTAATTTGCCATCAAGTGAGACTGCCAATTACTAAAGATAGAAAAAATATTTAATTCTAAGACAAATTGCTGAATAGAATTGGAAAACAAAAGTTCTTTCCAAATTTTTCCAGGGAACAACTGACAATAATGGCTGTCATTAGGAAAAGTTGAAAACCTTAAAAAGACTTGTCAAAAAACACTCAGACGAATTTGACCAAGTTTGAAAAGCATCTTGGCGTGGTCTTTCAGATTTTTCCAAAAGATACTGTTTCACCATCAAACCTAGCTGCCATTGGGCTGCACAGATTAAGTTATCGACAGTTAATATTTTGACCAAATGTTAGACAGGACTAAAACACTGAAAGAAAAAAGATTATCAGGGTTGTCCTGATGTTATTGGCAACTACATCCAAAGCTCAGACATGGCAGTTACTTTAACCACATGTAAGATAAACAATGTCTACATGTGCTCTACTGAAGTTTAGGATGTCTAGCTTCCTGTGCCTGATATGTTTCCAACTTGATAGAAGATATTTTATATATCCAACTTACTGGGAGATTTTGAGCACTTTTGTTCTTTTACTTTGAATTAACTGATTGGTGAATCTTGTATTTATATGCTATGAATAAATGTAAAATTACTGATCTTTTTTATGTAAGAAAGTAAAAATAATTGTCTTGGCATTTTGATAGTGTGGTATGAACCAAAGCTATTTCAGAAGGTTGGCTGAACATGTATAAGAAATGCAATCAGAAATGGCCTTTTTTTCTGCAAATTATGTAAATATTTCTACTTACTGGTAGAGTTGTCATTTTGATACTTCATAAACTATTTAATCAAGGTTTTAGCCTTTTATTCTTGCTGTTATTATAGAATGTGATGTAAAGTTCAAACATTCCATTTCAGAACCTTTGAAGATATATCTTTTAGCTCATTATATTTGTATCACCTCACTCACATAAATGAATAGATTTTCCATTGTATTATACACATTGGAATATCATGATCATACATATTTGCGTGTATGTCAGATGGGCCCATTTCAGAATATCATAGACCTAGATTTATCTTTGCATAACATGCTGTCAGATCTAACAATTTTATTAAAGGAATAATTATGACCTCACACTTGCTAGCGTCTTTCATACAGGGGGAAATATATTTCTGGCTCCATGCCTGAGGGTTGAGTGGTATCCCGGAAATAAACAGCGACGATACATTAGCTTGTATACATTTTTGAGAATGTATTATATATTACATTAACATTATTCATTTGTATTGTTAATTTATTTATTCTAAAAAGTAGTTGACACTACACCCTTTGAATTGTTGCTGTACTGATGTGTTGGTGCCATGACAGTGTTGAGCCGACTGTATCAAAGTTTATAACATCAGTTGGTAATGGTTATTTTGGTATATCATTCATTAAATCAGCAACTTACTTCACATGTAGTTAATTTTGTTATTATATATGTATCATGTCTTGTTACACGTTACAAATATACATTAATTACTATCAACAATATGAACACTTGTAAGTCTAATAATAACACTATTATTATTTCTGTCGTATCATTTTATTACTCCTACCCTCATTGCATTATTTATAAACTAGTAAAGGACAGTTAAAGAGTAACAAATTATGTAATCATTCTTTCTCCTATGATGTAGGGTCAGAAAATAATTTTATTGTGATCCAAAAGATGTGCCATAGATTGTAACTGGAACATATTTTGGGATGTAAAGGATCATAACCATTTTAAATTAATTGGATGTGTGCATTAAGATTAAAACTTGACCTCAGACTTCCATATAATGTTAACACATAGAATGGAATAACCGACTATTCATCTTATTTTGTTCACTTTGTATGCAATCATGTCCACTAAAGTTGTTTTCCAACAACAATATGCATAGAATTCCAAAGATATCTTGTAAAGAATATGTTAAAAATTACTAATATAGTTGTTTTCATTTGTGTCTTCATGATTCTAGACCTTTCCTACCTCCATAGAGTAAAACTTTGACTTTATTAAATGCAGAAACAAGCTGCATATTTGTCTGCAGAGACAAAGGAAAATTTCATAGGATCCTCTCAGAATGTATTTGGTTTACTTTCTAATGGTTTTATGAATTATTATCCAATGAAGTCCCTGGGAAAAAAAAATACTCCATTAAATGTTCTGTTACTTTATGAAGAATATTTTCATACATTTTTCCACAAAAGTAGCAGAGGACTATGTAATTTTAGTCAAAGGGCAAGACATTGGTATGTGTATATTTTATATTGTGTAGCAATATTTTACAAATCTATCCATGACAGCATAATACACTTTTCTAAGATGCAAAAGAGGGTGCCATTTTGATGCCATTTGAAAACAACTTTATTAATGATATGGCCTTCCTTCCTTTCATGCAGTGTATTAAACCTTACGCCATATCTGGTGCACCATTATGAGTTGAGGAAAGGGGTTTTTTAATAGTGAAAGTGAAAAAAGAATTGAAAAGAGTTTACCTTAACACCTCTTTATTGATTGTAACTCAAAATTATTTAGCATTGTTATGATCTTTTGACTTGGTTTGTTAAAAATAAAATGTATAGATTGTTTGGTTTAAGCAAGCTGTAGGTTGTATGGTTTACTGTTTTATTTAATAATATTGTTTGTCAGTATTACTGAAGTTTTGGGATAGATATCATTAACATGACCAGGATGACCAAAATGTTAGGAGCTGTATAGGACCATTATCTGTCATGCTGTAAACCCCAGTATTACAAGAAATGATGGTTCCTCTAGTTATTTCCCTTTCTTATTTTGTTCCTAGATATCAACAAAACTATTTAATAAGTGAACATAATTTATGTAATCTGGAAATAAAATACTAGCTTGTTCACATGTGTTTTGATTTATCTGAACCCAGAATATAATAAACATTGAATTGTAAAGCATTATTATTTTATTGTCTCAGTGCATTCATCTCTATATGGTATTTGGTAACTCATAAATCAGTTTTCTGACAAAAGGATATAGAGAAGCAAGCAGAAGCATTAGTTATTCATATTACTGAAAATGAAGGAATTAATAAAATGATACTAGTTTATGAAAATTAGATTTAATACTTGTTCAAATAGATTCTTTATTCAGGTGGAACTTTTGTCAAAAATATTTAACTCCTTGTAAAAGCATATCTGATTTTATCCATGCATGCATAATCCCAATGAACAACATGACTGTAAAATCTGACTATTGCTTGAAGAAAAATTAGCAATGAAACACTTTGTATATGCACTAACTATACACTAAGTACTGCGCGATGTTAAAGCAGATACTTCACAGATTATCAAACTGTCCTGCCAGTCAAGGTCTTCTGGTATGCACAAATGTTTGTTAAGGAAATAAGCCTGAAATTGCTGAATAAAACAAGTTCATTATTCTCAAAGCCATATGATGATGTTGAATCTTTCATACATTTTTTTAGGAACTGCAATTATCCATTGAATTAACTTACTGGAAGAGGTTGTATGGTCCACTAATACAGTAATCTTTGTATGTTTTCCTTTTCTCTGATTGTCTCCATGACCTGTTTAGCATGCCAGTTGTGGAAATGTGATTTTAATTGTTCTTGTTGTCTTTTTTTAATGTAAAGCCTAATAGTTGAAGTTGGTTTATAAGTGAAGCAGGCAAAAAGGAGAAACATTCCATCAGTTGTCAGATCATCTTTGTGCTTCGAAGGTCTCTTGACATCAGATGTTGATACTGCTTGCTAATTGCATTGAGCCAGGGGCAGTTGGTCACATGTTTGGTTTTTATATGCAAAGCCAATGGAGATCTATATTGAAATAATGCCATGGTAATTAGTAATTAATTGATGAACTTTATGGATAGTGTTGTAAGGAAGAGATCATACACATGTACTTTAATAACCAAGTAGCTTAAAATTGTTGGCTGCATCAGTTCCCTTTGATGATGAGTGTAAGCATCTGACGTTGACAGGTGTTTGATTTGTTCTCCTACAGGTGGTAATGTTGTTTAACCACTGAAGTAACTAGTTTGTTTTTTGTCATAGTTTGTTTTCTTTTGTATTCTTTATTTTTGTAGAGGTTAATCCATGAAATTAAATACATACAATATTGTCAACTTTATTTTTACAAACTTCAAAATTTTGTGACATGAAAATAAATGTAGTAGGTATATATTTGCATGCTTAATTTTTACATGAACTCAAATTTTGTCAGAATTTGCTTCTTACAAAATCCATATTTCCCGTATATGGGTAAAAATTTAATTTATACATTTTAAGCAGGCCAGTTATTAATAGCTTCTCAGGACATAGAGACCAGAAGAGCTCATGGAATGGTCTGTTGGCCATCATCAGACATCTGTTTTGTGTTGACCGACATCCATCCATCCATTTAGCACCAGTTAACACTGCTTCTTCTAAAGTACTTGAAGGATTGCCTTGAAACTCTACACACACAGCCATCCAATGCAGTCACTACAGCATCTATCCAATACAGACACTACAAAATCTATCCAATACAGCCACTACAGCATATATCCAATAGACACTACTGTATCTATCCAATACAGCCATTACAGCATCTATCCAATACAGCCACTACAGCATCTATCCAATACAGCCACTTCAGCATCTATCCAATACAGCCACTACAGCATCCATCTTGAAAATCTTGTCACTATTTCTTCAAAATGGACAGTCAAATCAACATGCAACTTATACTAAAAGACCTATCATGATATATAGTTGGAACTAAAGTAAAATTGATACCAATCTATTGTCTAGTATGGCCACAATGGTACACATCTTGAAATTCTTGTGATGGAAAGACCTGTTGACATGGGATTTTCACCATAAGACTTCTTGAAATATCCAGGTGGTCCTAGCTGAAAGTGGAGAAGTTGCGGTACTAATTCAACTCCTACAGTAAACATATGGAAACACCATCATATTTAAAATTCAATAACTTAAAATTCCTGGGTACTGATGATCAGACCTATACTGTGTGTCCATGGATATACTTGGACATCCAATATGGCCACAATAGCAGCCATCGTGAAAATCTTTTTTATTGTTACTCCTCTTCAATCAAAAATAGAAAGACCTTTTATGATGTCTAGTTGATTCTAAATGAAATTGGTGCCACCCTGGAATCTAATGTTACCACCATGCCAGTCATGTCATTGGTTCTCTTCCTGAAAAAGAAGACTTTGGTCCTAAAAATTATTATTTAGGAACATCCACTCTGGCTGCTACAGCAGTCATCTTGAAAACTTTGTCATTACTTCTCTTGAATGAATAGTCATATTACCATGTGTTCTCATTTAAAATCTTTCTATGCTGTCTAGAAAGGTATCCAATAGCCATTAGACATTAGAGCAGCCATCTTGAAAACTTTATTTGCTACTCCACATGGATAGTCATATCAACTTAGAATTTTCACTTATGAAATCCTGGTGTCTTGTTGGTCTTACAAACAATTTAGCTGATCTGATATCCAATATGGCCACCACAATGGCCATCTTGAAAGTCTTGCAACTGCTACTCTCACACACAGAGACATATCAGGATTTTACCATAGAATTTGTTATTGTATTGAATGAAATTGGTTCCGATCTGACATCAGTATTGTAACTATGGCATAATCGATTAGAATTTTTTGACCGATTTCAGATTCCGGATTTTCGACATGAAATTTTTCCAATTCCGGATATGATTTGATTAATTGGAAATGCTAAATTAAAAGGTTTTTCAACTTTTTAAACCCTGTTATACACTTTTTGCATATCACACCGACCTCACAAGGAGAAAGGTTACAGCAAGACTATAAGAGATTAAGAGATGCAAAATATTTTAGATATCATTTATTCATTGGTTTAACCATAATGATATGTAGTACAGTTAAGATTCTGAACTATGCGGAACTGGAATATTTTTGTGGGCATGAGCATTGGAACTAAGGGAGGTAATTTTAAGCGCTACGATCAGTAACTCCGTTGCAACTGTGAAATGCTTGAAAAGGATATATAAATTCAGCTTTATTATTTTTGTTATCTGAATCGGTCGTTTCTGCCTTGTCTGACTCCAATTAATCGGAAGTTCATACTATCCGGTGGAATCTGATTTCCAGATCAAAAGTTGGTTATGCCATATGACCATGGCAGCCATCTTGAAAATGCTGCTACTAAAATTGGAAAGTCATATTAACATGGGTCTTTCATCAGAAAACCAATCATATATGTAGTTTATCTTGAATAAAAATATCTACATGACCTCAGTTATAGCTGCTCCAATAAACATATTGATATTTTGTCATTTAATTCTCTTGAATGGAGGGGTCGTATCAAGATGATGTTTGCACAAAATGTCTTCTATTAGTGCCTAATTCATTAATGAAACTGTTGCCAAGCTTACATTCAATATGGCTGCCACAGTTTAATTTGAAACTATTATAACACAAGACTGTAGAGAGGCTTTCAACAATTTGCAGTTAAAAAGAAGAAATGATTCATCCCTTGAATTCCTGTAAATTCTTTTCAGAAAGTTGAACATCAGTCCCACTGAGAAACTGAAGTTAAATCTATACTTCCTTTCTTGGAACTGTCCAGTAGTAATACAGCTGCAAGCAGCATCCTGGAGCCTTAAGGTCCAACTCATTTAATGGGTAACAACAAAAAAAGTTTCAAGCTGTGTGAATCCATCCATTTATAATGGTTTGCATTCTATCAAAATATGGAAAACTTTGATTTTCACTCAGGATCATTTTAAAATACAAAATAATTAACTGTAAAATGCATGGTGTGAAATGTGAATAATTTTAATAAGCCAATCATAAGGTAGAGCATAATATGTTATAATATTATCTAGTCAGTCTGCTACTAGTATATCTGTGCATCTGTTACCAAGTTGATTTCTGCATAGTAACTCAAGTTTTCCACTGTTTACTGTTGCCAAACATTGTTAATGGCTTGCATTTGGGTAAAGAAAAACCTTGTTAATTTCAGGCTAGAAGATCAAGACGAAAAAAAATCAAAATGGTTTCCACACAACAACTCTCAATTTTTCTTCTATATATGGTTGCCAGGCTTTGTGTATAGCTTGCATGTTGCATGAAGAAGAACCGATTTAATTTTGATCAAAAGTTTAAAGGTCAAGGTCACTAAAAAGTAGATTAGTTTGTGTACAATGACTCAAACATCAAGGTCACTGGCTGAAAGAATGAAAATGGTGTCAATAAAATTATTCACATACCTCAAATTTTGTGGATGACTTGCACTTGGGGTAAGGAAGAAGTCTATTGACTTTGTGGTCAAAAGGTCAAAGGCAAAGGGGACTAAATAAAGACAAATGGTCTCAACAGAATAATTTAAATTAATTCTACATCCCAGACCATGATTGAACTTTGTGGATGACTTGTATTGGGGGGGGGGGGGGGCAAAAGGTAAATGTAACTGAATAAATGGATAAAATTTGTTTGCACACAAATTATGAATATCATAATGTACAATTCAGAGTACTTTTGTAATGTTTTAATTGGGTATTATTTTAAAACCCTTTTCTCAATTGTGTTTAAAAATAGTACCTTAATTTTTGTTTTTCATCATGCAAAACCTGTCTGTGCTTACCACTATTGCTTTCTTCCTATTATGGGTTTAATTTAATAAAGTTTATTTTTAGCATGATGTCATGATATTCTTGCAGTACATATACAGTATTACAGTATCAAAGGAATGAGCAGTTTCAAACATTGTCAACTTTAAAAAGAAATTTTGTATTCAAGTCGCACAAGGATGTAACTTACATTTGTTCTGCATATACCAGCTTATAAGCCCAGCTACAAGCAAGATAGATCCTGATCTGCCATCGAGTATTTTGCCAGCAGCTCGGGTTATTTTACGGATTTACTACTTTACTTCTTGCAATTGGCACATTCCAAGATACAACGGCAGTTCTGGATCTTTGCATTTTGAAGCTGATTCGACTTAAAAGCGAGCTTTTATGGTACCGATATTCTGTACAATTTTTACACAGTTGTCGCCAAGAACTATCAATATCTTGCATTTGAGCTTGATTGATAATTTGAAACATCAGTATGCTGTCATTACATTAAAAGTGTCATAAGTGGCAAAAAAGGTCATAGATGACTTTTTGCAGTTTTTGATGATTTGTTTTTCTACAAGTTATCACTATTTGTTGTTAAGAGAAGTCATTATGGAAAATATGCTCGTTAAAATTCCTGTAAAAACTATGGATCAGATTATTTGCCCTAAATCTCCTTAGCTCCAATCTCCATCTGGTACATTTACAAACAGATGAGATCTAACACCTCTCCACTAAATTATTATCAACTCTTTCATTTATGGGTATGGATATGTAATAAAATTTAGGTACAAATTTTAGTTTTCTGTCATTTCAAAATAAAGGGTGTTTTTTTCTGTTTTAGGTCTTTATTAATCAAATATCTCTAAATTAAATTGCACCACAGAAATACTTGATCTATATCATTTACATTAATTCTACTCCAGTGAGTTTAAAATAATGAACATCATTTTTGTTTTAGAATTTTACCATAATTAGAAGTACATTTTTCTATATCAATATTGGAAGTACAGTTGATGTCACCAGTAATAATTTTTCAAAAATTAAATTTCTTTCCTTCTTGCTCAGTCTGAATTCTGTTTTGCTGTATACCATTTTTATACAAAGTTTTTATTACCATCAAGAAAAAAAAGCCACAGTTGTGACTGGTATCTTCTCCACATCTTCAAAATATTTACCATATCTAGAAAAAAAATTCTTTGTTGCAAAAAAGGTCTAAGTTTTGCACAGGATAAAATGGCAAAACAATACAAATTATTTTTAAAATCGTGTATCGAAGATCATGTGACAATTTATAATTCAACAAATTCATACCTTGTCTTCATTTTAAAATTACTTTTAATTATCAGTTGATGATAATATTTAATCACAAAATGCTTTGTTTCTAAAATTTTTTGATGATGCCAACCATTTAATATTCATCCAGAATTTGTTTCAGAACTACTACTACTACTACTACTACTACTACTACTATTATTATTATTATTGTTATTATTATTATTTATTTTATTACTATTATTATTATTATTATTATTATTATTATTATTATTATTTTATTATTATTTATATTATTATTATTATTTATTTTATTATTATTATTTTATTTATTTTTATTACTATTATTTATTATTAGTATATTATTATTATTATTATTATTATTATTATTATTATTATTATTATTATTATTATTATTATTATTATTATTATTTGAAGTATTGGTAGTGTTGCTATTCTAAATGCATGCAATATTGGTTCTACAGATATACAGTCTCTTTGAACTGTGGCAGACAGTTACACATTTGGAAAGAAACACTTCAGATTACTGTGGAAATTAAAAATGAAAGTCTTGAGATCAGTGCCAATTAATGAATGATTTAAAATTAAGTGTAAAAATTAGATGGTAGATTAATGTAAATTATACCTAACCATCACTCAATCTTAAGTTCTATTATTGGTGTCAAAATTATAACATGACTACTGGAATTCCATATTTAAAAGGTGTGTCTTAAAAAAAAATATTCTAACATTTTGATCAGCTGAAATTTCATGACTGTCATAAAATTCAGCACATTTTGATACAAAACTGTGATATTGCAACATGAACTCCAGTAAAAGGCGATCACGTGTGAAGTCAGAATAATTAATACAACAAATTTGCACAATGGAAATAATCATATGCAAAAAAATAAATTTCCTACTTATCATTCATTCACTCATACAGAATTTTAAATCAAGGTGTGCAAATATTTTCACCCCCCAAAAAGTGATGTCATTCAACTGAGAATAGGTTAACTTTTTATTAAACTAATAGACAGTGTTTGGAAATTCAAACCTGAAAATTGTTGGTAGACTTCATTTTGTAAAATATCATCACCATACACGAACACATGTACACAAACACTTATGCAATTTCAACCACACTAACTTTAAATAAAAACAAACAATATGTCCTTAAAATCCAATGAATGGCAAAATATTGGTTTAATTAGATGCAGTCATTACTACTCTCAATAGTTTAGTATAGGTTTTGCAGTTAATGCAAGTGTCATTAGTGTTCATCACTGCACTCACTGGACTGGATGGTACTGCTGTTCATGATATGCAAGCCTTAATAGAAAATGAATATACATCACATTTGGGACTGACCCTTTCATTGGGGGTAGTAGGCATAATATTTGGGGTAGGGAGATACTATTTTCAAGTTTAATGGGGATTTTGCAAGTAATACAGCAGCAATAAATTCCACTGTTTAATATGGGTGTTAATGCCTTTTAAGCACAAATAAGCTTTGCAAACATGAGCATGTGCTTCATTCAATTAATCTTTTTCAGGGCAAAACGCATCATGAAAGCATCAATCAATAGTATTTTAACAAGTTTAAGATCATGGATAATAAAAAAGAAGACTGATCTGAAAGTTCAACTCGGCATGTAAAAATTGTAACAGGTGGTGCTCCTATTTCGGCTAACATGATAGACACAGGAATAACTTACGTTTACAAGTTGTTTACAGTTTGTGCAAACAAATTATCCCCCTCAGCTTTGCTTGTGTGGCTTGCAAAGTAAAAAGTGCAAATCCATAAAGCAGGAGTTCTGGAATTTATTTTTCCTGGACTTTGATTAGTCACCTTAAAAAATGAATCACACTTGAACAATATTCCAACAACTGAAATAATCATGGATTGTTTTTTATATATGGAATTAAATCCAGCTTCCAAGTAATATTGTACTTTTGTTCCTCAACATGCATCTAGCATCTCTTTGATTTACATATAATGGGTTGTTCTACCTCGTGAAATTTATCATGCAGATTAGCACAATGGGCAGTCTTAAATATTGTACATATCACACAAGCTATTGTCAGCCAGTTCAGTAATATGTGAAATGGTGGTTGAGTATACCTGACTTCAATGCCTTTTAATTGCTGATATTTAAACTGCACTAGGGATTATAAAGTGGGAAGGCAGAAGCACCCATTCAGGCCTGAAGTGTCTAATGCCAAGATCATCTTATGGAAAATGGAAATATAAAATGGGAGCTTGTTGCTCTGCCTGGTGGCAAAAAAGTCCACCAAGAGTGTTCCCCAGGTATGAAACGAAGTCAGCAATGGATTTGCATGGAAACCATTCTGTAAAAACTATCTTCCCTTTCATTGACAGACTATCCACCAAAATGTTCTTTTTGCGGGGAGCATGGCACACACATAGGAATATTCTTTCTGAGGGTGTCAGGCAAAGGAGGTTCCAAACCTCCATGCAGAGTAGGTGCATTTGTGCCTCCTTATCTCCTGAGGCATGCTACCAACATTTTGTCAGAGGAGACCATCATGTATCAACCTCTTATTTGCAGGACATGCTGCTGGAGGTCTAAAATCACTGCCCTCATTTTCATTTCCCAGTTGTTGATGTGGAGGGATTCTTCCTGTGACCATGAATCCTGAAGAATGAGACCTTCTGGCTCTAGAGGAGTGCTCCACCTTTAATCTGATGTATTTGCAAAGAGGTAAGAGTGATAAGGAGTGACATGGGTACTCCAGCCAGTATCCGGTCGTGATTTGCCCACAAATTTAGATGGTGGCGGAATAAAAGCCCAGAGCATTCAAGAGGTCCCTGCTCAGTTTCCAAACCACTAAAAGCAAAAATTGGAATGGATGCAAGTGAAGCCTGCCTAAGGGAAGTATATCCAATGCGGCATTCACGGGCCCAGTAGAGAGAGAGAGAGATGAGTTGATAACTCAGTCTTTACTTTCAGCATCTCAAACAGGTACAAAATCTTGTCAGAGGGACACTGACACTCTGTCTGCGAGAAAATTCATCTTCACGTAGTTAAAATCTTGAGATGAATTGAGATTGATTTCTCAAAGTTTGGTAGATGACCAAGCCTAGTCACTAACATCGAGACAGGTCTAGTCCAAGTGACTCTAGACTACCATTGAGGATTAACCAATCATCGAAATATTGGAGGATTGGGATACCTAATGACCTTAACTAGGATATATCTACTCCCATGACCCTGGTAACAACTCTGGGTGAGAAGGCTAGGCCAAACTGCAGAACTCTGAATTAGAAGTCCTCCCAAACAAAATCTGAGACACTTCCTGTGTAGAGGAACTATATGGATGTGAAGGAACATATCCTGGATATCGATGGAGACTGCGCAATCAGCAGGTCTGATGGCATTCCTGAATATAGCGGTGGTTTCCATCATCAATGGCTATTCCAGCAAAGATCTGCTTAGGAAAGAATAGTCAATAATTAAACGAGACTGTCTTCCTTTCTGGGAAACCAGAAAAATACAAGACCAGATATTGGTCTTGTAACACCTTTACTGCACCCTTTCGAAGAAGGGAATGAACAGCTTACCTTAATGGGACCAGATTTAAATGGCGGAAAAAAATGAGGGACTTTACTTGAGAAGGTTGATCTCAGAACCGAAGGCAGTAACCATTCCTTATGGTGGAAAGACCCCAAATATCGGCCTACGAAAACCAAGAGAAGAAGTATGGTCAGCAAGTCGCAATGACTGTCAACCCACGTCCAAATGAGATGGGGACGACCCTATGGACGTCTTTCGTGGGTTTGCGGCGCGCCTTTCTAGGACTCGCCTGCAGAGAAAGTGTTTTGACTCTAAGTTATTGTTTTGATTGAGGCTTTTCAAAACATTTAACCGGTGGACAATGAGAGTCGGGATAATTCCGCTTCTAGGTTGGTTTCGAATAGCCAAAAGTGGATACAAATTACTGATGTTGATGATATCGAAAATCCCGAGTAGCCACAGATGGGATGAGCCCTATGATGAGTGTCGCGGCCTCCAGAAAGGCAGTCCTCTGAAGGTTCTTACTGTGCTTTAATATGACTTTAGAAAGGTACTGTGCCACATTCCTGCAGTGGCGAAGAAGATTTCCTGACAAGGCTAGGAACGAGTATGAATCTTGCAGCTAGAAGCTAATAAAACTTTGGCCCTTGCTAAAACTTTGAGAAAACTCCTTGATCATGACCGAATGAGGAAGAATCAAGATATCTGGTCGAGAAATTTCTCAGAAAGTTTCTGCAAACAGGAAAGTATTGTAAGCGATTTCTACTTCCTGTCTACTGGATAGGTATAACTGAAGAAGTTCCATTCAAAAGTAAAGTCAACTAAATGTTTAATTAGAGTAACACAGTTAAGAAGCTGGAAAGCTGTCATCAGTACAAAATATTCACTTGGATAGGGCAAACATGCTCCTGCAAGGAAACACTCATTGCTTGCACTCTTGTATCGTAACAATCAGATACTGATGCTAATTTTCGTAGACTTATTTCTAGATCATTTAAGTAAAATGTCTCAGAACACAATAGTTCTGTTTTCAATGTCAAATAAATTAAATAATGATTGGTAATCATTGAGTGACCCCGACATAAGAGAATTAAAGATTTGCTTTGTATTCGTTTAAAACAGGTTGCCAATGTGGTGGGAGATAACTGCACCACAATTTGGAAGATTAATTTACTTGCTCAAGCATTTCCTATGCAATTACCAAAATGCTTACCTCTGTATACTGTTCAAAATAATGATGTTCAAAATATTGCTTTTTTTACACAAGCTTTTCACCTAAATAATTACCAAATAATTTAGAATATTATTATTACTTTTCAGTCCTATATTATTATTATTATTATTATTATTATTATTATTATTATTATTATTATTATTATTATTATTATTATTATTATTATTTTTGTTGTTGTTGTTGTTGTATATGAAATTACTTAAAAGTAGTGTTGAACAAATTCACTAATGGTATTTTCATTTTTGAACTAGACCGCGCTCTGCAGTTATCTGGCAAGTACTGTCTTCATTACAACATATAACTTTCGGTTTTTAACCACGTGACAGTACTAAACCAGTCAGAACTGGCACACCGAATCCGCTATCAAATCAGATATGGCGAACTAGCAAACCTGAATCTAACGCAGTTCTTAACCACATATGAATATTATATTGACAACTTCCGTTAAGCATGAAACGGGAAGACGATGACGATTTTAGGGTCATTCTACTCAAGAGTCAGGTTGGAAAATATAAATCAATGAACGAATTAACTAAGTTCCTTGCACATTTTGTTTATCACATCAAATATGTTCATTATTGAAATCGGTAGGTACAAACAAACAGGTTGATATACTCGGACTATAAAAGAACAGCGGTTGCTTGGGCAGTTGCAATTATGCACAAAATAAATCGCAGTACTCAATAAATCTGAGGGTTTTTATACAAAGTCAGTATATTTTAGATATTTCTATGGCAAAGAGTTCACTGTGCCTTCATCGGAGTGAAAATGCATGAATAACATACCTGTTATATCGAACAATCGAGGCCATGGGTCTCAACAGCACAAAAATGGCGTCCATACGAAGTTGACACGACCAATTTAAAGTTCGTTTACCACGAAGCACAAGTAACCTGAAGCTTCGTATGCAATACACGTGTCATGATGTTCCCATCAAGCAGCCATATAATGGAGAAAACACATTTGGTTTTAATTGGGGTAATACAGGCATGTAATTTGTAAAAGAAACGGTGTTCAATATAAAATGGCAAACCATGACAAGCCAAGTGTGATATAATGATCAACATGGTAATAGCTACAACTTATTGACAAAGATTTCCTACAGACATAATTAATATGGGATTAGTCAGCTACTAGCTCAGTATAATTTGACTCTTTGGACCGCAGGAAGTATGAGAACATGCCTATAAAGTGGCGTGTTATCGAAAATAGAGAGAAGTTATACGTTAAAACTCATGTAACCACTTCGTAACAAATTCGCCGCCACTACATGCTCTTGCGCTGCCCAAGGTCCAATGATAACCATAGAGAGCGATCACGAGTCCTGGGGTAAGAAACACCCAGGTCTTTCCTAGTTCTTGTTCAAACAAAGATTTTCTTTTATAAAATTAAAAAGTGTTGTTTTGTCCGAGCTTAGCAGATATATCCTCACAAGCAAGGCCTTAGTACTGATAAATTATAAATTATGTCAACCAGACTTAAAAACAAGAGCGTTGTCCCCTCCCCTCCTTGTCGGCCCTAGTCCAATGAGCTAAATATGTAACACTGATATCTTAAAACAAACACTTCTGATAACATATGGAGATTTTAGATGCAATAGTAAAGATCAACCCCAACATCATTATGGTGCACAGCTGGTTAACCCTAAGTATATGACAGTATTTTCGAGTCACTCGATCCTAAAGGTTTGGGACACCAATCGTTAGGTAAACCTCACGACCAGGATTCCACATGTGCCTTCTTAACCGAAGGTTAAGAAACTTTAGAGGACCTGATGGGAGAAGACACCACATTCTGTGTTAAACTCTATGACTTCAACTAGGAGACAGGAACACGTGTCTATATGGGGAAACTTGGTGGGAGGAAAATCTTAATCTGGTAACTCCTCCAGCGTTGTTGATCGACTTTTTAAAGCAGTGGCCTCTGCTGGTGGCTAAGGGCGAATTTTCGTCAACCTAGTGCGTTTGGGGAACGAAGGTATATTCCTTCCTTCATTTTAGATCCAACTTTGTTAGACGAGGATGGTCTAAGATCTGTAGGAATGACCTCCCTACTATGTGAGCCAGGTACAGAATTGCTTCCTTGTGGAGGGAGGCCCCACATCTTTTGGATATTAAGAGAAATAATAGGAAGGGTGATGCTGATCCAATTCCCTATCCTGATCTGATATATGCAAGCCGATTCCCACTCTCTCTTGGAACGAAATGGTAATCTGGAGGGGAAGAACCTTATCTGATCCTTATCTTCATATCATATTGGCTTCAAAGACCCATGCCAAGTGCCTTTTTTTGATGCCCGGTGCCCGGTGTCATGAATCCACTACTCGATGACCGGGCAAGGACACTACAGACAACTCAGGTCTGTAGGAAAATTCATCCTCAGATCTGATATACTTGGATCTGTGCAGTCCCTATCTCAGTGACTAAATCGCGTCGCCAACAATGGGTCACTGGGACTGAAAGGGTGATGCTGCACCATACCTGAGGTAGAGGTCGCTACTCAACACCAGCTATTACCAAACAGTGTTTCACAGTAAATGGTGACACTCCAACGGTGGGGGGGGGCTCGTTCGCTACCCTTGGGAACGTTAGGGCGTGATTTTCTCTCTGCTTTCAATGAATGGGGATGTTGCTGATTTCCCCCCCCCCTCTTTTTCGTTCGTTTTACCTCCAATGACACTTGGGTAACCTTTCTCTGTGAACAGAGGTACTCTGAGAAAGAGAACTCGGAAACCTCTGACGACTAGTTGACTCTCCGCGAGATCTCATACCAAAGGCAGGATAAACAAGAGGGGAGTGTGTTCCAGGGAGATTTCTTGTGACCACACTTACACAAATTTTGCTCTAAAACTGTTCCTGAAATAAAATTGATTAGAAGATTGATTTTTGAAAATATATATAATTACTCAGCGAAAAGACACATTGCATGGGTATTGTAATTAGGTTAGATTTGAGAAATAACCAATGCAAGGCTTTCGTACTGATAAAGCAGAAATTATGTCAACCAAACTTAAAAACAGCAACTGAATCCTAACATTTAGCACCAATAATTGTAGATTATGCTTTCTAATTATAAAGAAACATTAAGTAGGGCTATCCGAAATTAAAAAAGTGGAGAATCTGAGTTTGATATCCAAGCACGATAGATAAAGTGAAGAGGTTATGCGTCATCTGTGTGCGACCTGCTAATCACGTACAAAAATGTCACAATTCACGGCAATGTGAATTAAATAATTGGCAGGCGATTCCGTAGACTAAAAAAAAAATAAAGAATAAGGAAATTAAAACAAATTACACACTCTTAGCTGCTTAGAAATTGTTATTTGATCAATTTAAAAAAATTTTTAAAATAAACTTACACCCTTAGAACCCTTAGAAGGGGAAAACAAATTGCCAACACGTACATAACGTTTATGCCAGAACTATCTATAAAAAACTCAAGAGTTTAATTAAATAGAACAGTGATATAATTGTAACTTTCAGGAAGAACATACAGCACGATTAATAATTCGCTAGTTGACCCACGCAGCGGCGGCTGATAATGATGAATATTATAACTTGGCGTCAGAAAAATACTCTTCACGTATACACAAGATGCATGGGGCTTCTCCCAGGACTGATCCAGTGTTTTGAAAGATTCTAGTTCACAAAATGGGAGGACGGAATATTCTTCATTCTGTATTTTTATCACTGAAATGTACTTGTTATGCAATAGCAAGAAGAATAATATTACTGATAATGAAACATTTCAGAAGAAATGGCGCAGGTGAAACCCTCGTAAATACTGAATGTAAGTAATTCAGGTTATTGTATGAGCTCCTGATTGCCATTTAATACTTCCTCGAGTACATTTTTATATCTTGGAATGTAACAAGGATTACTGAAGGCCAAAAATCCGGTCCTGGGAAAACGTTTAGCAAATGTTATTCGTTTGAACCATATGTACACAACCGGATCACAGTGTCGGTAATTAACAAGCATCTTGCTGTTGTTGGAATTGTTTATTGCGACGTTGGACTGACAAACGTTCGGCTGCAAGTTGAGCAATGAATTCTTTCTTACCTCAGGAAATGATAGCTTAGGGGATAAAGATTCACGATATACCTTTCAATAATGAATATGTTTTTCCCAACTGTTAAATACATGGTTATGTTCCTCGGAATAATATATGTATCCGTATCAGAGAAATATTGTGATAGTTGTTATAGCATAGAAATGATCTTGGTGATATTATATGTGAATTTAGAAAGCTATAATAAGTGCAAGAGTGTCAGTCTGTTTTCGTCTCTTCATAACACAGACCAATCCGGCTACCGTGGGAGCGAGGAGATACGTGAACTCCAACCACCAGCACAGCCATGTGAATCTTACTTGTAGATGACGACTGTATTAGGGAGGGGGGAGATGCTGGAAAGCTCATGCCTGTGAGATACCAATTCAGTTGTTTCTGCAATTGTTGCAGGTAATTTGTTCCAATTCTAAAATGTACGCGGAAAGCAGCTGTTTTGTAAAGAGTTTTCTGCTGATGACTTCTGTATGAACTTCTTAGTTGTGATATTGCCCTGATTCGGCTTGATGTTATGGTTAGATATTTATCCACAGGTATGTCCACTAGGTTGTTTGTTATATTAAATAACATGATCAGCTTGGCCTTGGATCTCCTGGAGTTACTCCCACTGGAGATTATCGAGTATAGCATTGAAGCTGTTATTATTTGTGTACCAGTTTGTGGTGTATCTAGCAGTCCCCCTCTGAACCACATCTATGTTGTTATCAGGTCCTTGTTATGTAGGTTCCACACGGTTGAGCAGTACTCAATGCTGAGGATATTATTTCCCCTTTGCTGATTCGGAGATTTCGACGCAGGAAACCAAAGGTGTTTATTCCTTTTTACCATCTTGTCTATTTAGCACTTCTAAGATAGTTCTTTAGAGAATTCCACCCAAAAATACTTTGTTACATTCTTAGTGGCTAGCTTGTGCCACTTAAGAGTGTAGTTGGACGTGATCGGATACTTCTTCCTGTAAACTCTAAGGGTGATACATTTTGAGCGGAAGGACATACCACAATGTACTTCATGGAGAGCCAGTCTGTTATGGGCTATTTGTAAGATCTTGTATACATTGGGGGTGTTCATTTCCCGGTAGACTACATAATTTTCATCAAATGGCATTGCGTAGGATCTGACGCTCAATGGTAGATATCTGACAAATACCGGAAAAAAAGATGTGACCTAAAAACACTCATTTGAGGTACTACGCTAACAACCGGTGCTAGGTTGTATGTTGCTCCATCTATGACAACCCTCTGTGATCTTTCTGTCCTAAACTCAAAGTTCCAATGCAGAGCATTATCCCTGATGCCAAAATGGTTCAACGTGCAAAGGAGTCTTTAAAGGAGGACACGATCGAAATCTTACTGAATTCAATGACCGGATCGTACTGTTCAGTTCTGTCTAAGGATTTAGCAAGCTCATCCACAAGGGTTAAGAATTGTGTTTCGCAGCTTAGTCTGGCATGAAAATGATGTTGACAATCTGTTAGGATCTTGAAGTGATCCAGATAAATCATCATATTGCCGACTATGATGTGTTCAAGCATATTTAAACAGGTACGTGAACGGGATAAAGGTCTGCAGTTGCTAGCCTTGAACTGTTCCCCAATTTTTGAAGATAGCCGTGACAATTGTTGATTTCCACACATCAGGGTTAAACCTGTTGAGAGGCAGTTCGGGTAAATATTTAGTAAAATATGGTGAATACACTTCTGCTTGATCTGTCAGGATCCGTACTGGAACTGAATCATGTCTGGTCCGATAGCCTTCTGTGGGTTAAGCTTTCGCAGTAAGTTGCATACACTTTCTGAGGTAACCTGGATGTCAGGCATAGATGAGTAAGAATGTCTATGTGGGCTGGGCAGGTCGCTCTCGTCAACTCGTGTCAAGACAGGCTGATATTGCCGATTTATTATGTTGGCCTGACCGGATTCCTTTGAATGTAGCTTCTCGTGTTCTTTGATGTGTACTACACCACTGTCGACTCATGGTCTCAGTAACGTTCCAAAATCTTTCTTGCTCGTTCGGTTGGTAGTCTTAATCAAAGTTTCCAACTTTTATCAGGTTTATAATACATCTGCCGGCCTAAACGTCATGATCTTGATTTTGCGTCTTGACAAAGTGTTGAACTTTAATGAATATGTCGATCCAAGACTTGTTGGTCTTGTTTCCTGATATGTTCCTGGAAGGTATTAATTTTTCTATCAACCATTTGATCTTCTCAGATGTATCTGTGTCATTTGCAACAATGTTCTATATTTCGCGTATGAATGACTCTTGCGATGCTTTCAGTTCTCGTATCTGGCTGTAGTCTGCCATCCTGTATTAGAAGACTTTACAAGCTACAGCTACTTTCTTCACTTTAATTAGTCGTAGGCTGGATTCTATGTAAAACTCTATTGTCAGCGAAATTTCTGACATGACATAGCATGAGTTGATTAATGTTGTGTTGTTTATGACCAACAGATGAAGCAGATTTAATTAGAAAAAAATACGTCATCTGAATTTTTTATACTGGTGGCTTGGGCAGAGGCGGTCGCATTGCTACGTAGTTCATTTTTTCAGGACCCTTTACAAACTGACAATTGATAACTTAGATTCTCATAGGGAAGTCAGGTCTAAGCCCAACGGGCCCATGCGCTGTGGTGGTGCCCCGCTGCTTGTGTGGAGATGAGGCAGTAGTTGGGTTGCTTAAGCTGGATGAAATACACATGCATTGGTAGCTTATTTCTGGTATCAAACATGTCATACACATACACTTTTGATGATATCATACTTCACAAGCGTCTTAGAACACGCAAGGTGGTGTTAATCGACAGCAGGAGTCTCCGTTTATATGTTATTACTGTTATCATCGGGAGTAAATGTTTTACGTCTGATAAAGGGGTGATAAGAAAAGTTACGACAAAGTGTTAGAACATGTTATTTGCTTCTGTGGTCTTTACAATCAAATATTGGTGGGTGTTTGAAAACTGGAATTGCTGTTGTTGTTGAGCTTAACGCCATTTTTCAGCACACGATAGGCTATTCATGGCGGCCAGTATTAATGGTGGAGGAAGAAACCGAGAAATCACCGGAAAGAACCACCGACCCACGAGAAGCTACTGGCAAGCTTTCTCACATATCCACATTCGCCGAATCCTAGACTCGAACCCACGCAGACAGAGGTGAGATGGTAGTGATCCGTAACGGACAGCGCTTTAGACCACTCGGCCACTCGGGGCCCCTGAAAACTGGAATTGCATTGAGGGATGTGCATATAGGTAACCTGCATTAGAGTAACAAAGAGTATCACCGAATCTAAAAAGAAAAAAGTTTGGGCAAGGATATGTTACCTTTTTTAAGCAGATAATTATATTCCTATGAAAAAGCTGGCCTGATATCGCGAAAGGAATCGAGAGTTAGAACAAGAGACGACCTATGTATAAACCCACTGGTCTGGTACTGCGTAGCTCATCCACCTTTAAAACTTTTCAGGTTTTTGCTTAGAGGTAAAGAGTAGATTTTCTATTGGTCATGACAAATTCTTCGTTCGATTCTATAAAAAAAAGTTCATTATGTAGGTGTAATAAAATCTGTCCCCATAGGTGATTTCAAATGGTCTTGATTGATGGATAATCTCCAACAATAGTCATATTTGTCTTGACTCCGTCCTTTCAAAGTCTTTAGTTTCGATTCTCATAAATCTGTAATGAAACACGATACTTTCAATAACGGAATCTGAGACTTAAACTCTTTACATTTCACCGTTTGAGATTTTTTGGAAGTCACCTTTTTTTGGGTAGTCCGAGTTTCCTCTGACCCTTTACACCCACCCCAACATAAAAAAAACCAAATATCAAAAATGGGGTGTCAAGGGTCAGAGGAAACTCGGATTATATTTTGGGTAGGGATTCGAGATGCAAATATCAATCATCATATCATGCTCGTATAGGATAAGACCCCGGTAGCATAGCGGTTTGCACACCGGACTCGCGATCAAAAGGGCGTGATTTCGAATCCTACCATCGGACTTATTGTCTCCGCATTGAATAACCTACTTGTGTTGCTGTGCCGTACAAGCACCCTAGCTAAATCGTATTGGATAGAAATATAAGGCAATATCTTTATGTATCTTGCTAGTTTTTCATTTAATACACTGCCTTCACAATAATTATATATATATATATATATATATATATATATATATATATATATATATATATATATATATATATATATATATATATATATATATATATATATATATATATATATATATATAATTTTCTTGATAATAGTCGTGCACAAAGTATATTAAATATACTGTTCACACAACTCTCGTTTTATTTATTTATTTATTTATTTATTTATTTATTTATTTATTTATTTGTAATCTCGTATTCATAGGTCTGCGGTTTTTCGAGAAATAGTGCAACGAAGGCGGATTCCAGATTGTGTAATTATTCTAAGTTGTCGCCCAACTGCTCAACTCGATAACATTTAACAAAAACATGCTCTCGCTAACTTTAAAGGAAGTAGGTTAAGTCGTTTACTGTTGTTAAATTTTTATATTGAAAAATTAGATCCGAAAATTAAAAAGGTGCAACATATCAGTACGGTGCGACAAAGCATTTGTTTAGACCGTTTATAACAGTTCTTGACAAGTTACGTTCATTGTATGTCGGCCTCTGTACACCGGTAGGCCCATGCCATTTTTCACATCATTGAAGTTCTTGTCTTACGATAAAGTGTTCTAATCTAATGCCAAAACTACGGTAGAGTAGATCTGTATTGTGCCGAGTTCCTAATAGAAGAACGATGTTCAGAGACCCACCTCCAGGCAGGGAGCTAGTGACTTATAAACCGTCAGTTGTCATGACTATAAACCTCCTTGCCTGACAGACGTAATTTTGTTACAGTTTTGTTGACGAGCTTCCAACTTCAACAAATTAACTGGTGAGTCCTTTATAATGGGACTACATACGTCTTCACATTTTGCGGTACAGGGGTTCACAATTAACATAATTCCAACATTTTCTGATTTTCTACATTCAGGTGTGGAATTATGAATAAATGTGCCAGATATCTGTGCTCGTGCAATTTCTGACAGTGTGCCTTCAGGTCAAGATACAACCTGTTGGCATGATCGGTAGGGATAAGTGTTTGGGGTCCATTATGTAGTTAGCTTTTCTGAGCAATGCAAAAATCTCCATGTTTCTTGATCAGTCAAAAACAAAATGAAGTCAGAGCATTATATCAGTTGATAAAAACGGTCGCTTCAGCTCTTGTTCATTAGTTTATGCCATAGTAATACTACAGATGTCTCAAAGGAAACACTGTATATCAATAGTATATAGCTTTACTTTGTACACAAGGTGGAGAGAACTACAAATGAACCCCATTTGCAGCTGGTCAGGGATTGTATGAATATTGTTAATTTACCAGTGACTTTCAAGAACTTAAAAATGAAAATGCAGCATTTTCTCAGCATGCTCAAGGTTTCTTTCAGGCAGGTTAGGTTACACTTTGTTTTTACATGCCTTGTCGACAACTCTGAATACTGGTAGGATCTGATCAAGAGTTAGAGGATATATGCATTGGTCAATCTGATTGTTTTCTTCAGTATTAATACCTCTTTCATGTATAACCTTCAGTTGTCAAATTGGGTCAGTAAAAAAGGTCCTTCTACTGTTAAAGCAGAAAGTCATTTTTTAAAAATATAAGCATATATAGTGTTGTGTGTATCAGGTCACGTGTGATGCACAAAGCACTTGATTCAGTAGACAGGGTATCAATAGATTAGGTATCAAAACTCATTACTACAGCCTGAAACATTTTGATGTAAATTGGACTAACAGTACCCATACTGAATAGATGAGCTCAGTAGTTGTTGTTGGGCTTAATGCCATTTTTCAGCACACGATAGGCTATTCATGGCGGCCAGTATTAATGGTGGAGGAAGAAACCGGGAAATCACTGGAAAGAACCACGACCCACGAGAAGCTACTGGCAAGCTTTCTCACGTATCCACATTCGCCGAATCCTAGACTCGAACCCACGCAGACAGAGGTGAGATGGCAGTGGTCTGCAACGGACAGCGCTTTAGACCACTCGCCCACTCGGGGCCCCCAATGATGAGCTCAGTAAGACAAAGTTATAAAAAAAAAACACGTGGATACAGCATATCCACCATTAGCATAAATCAAATTTGCATGTACTCATTGAAGAATAATATGGATTTGACAAATTATAAATATGATGAATTAATTTTTAAAGTCCAGACAGGTTGACTGTAAGATTGTTTCACTATGTAGGTTTTCTTTGTAACAGGTGATCCATCAGATTCAGCAAGGCAAAATCTGCGCAAAGGAATTGTGTGAGAAATGCATAGCCAGGGCAGCCAGAGTAAAAGAACTGAATGCCTTCACAACAGAAACCCATAACATTGCAAAGAAACAAGCTAGTGCATCAGCTGAGAGACAGGCAACACATGGTAAGAATACAACATATAAAAATGAGACATTTATTCTTTCTACTATTTTCAGTGAAAGAATTTGATTGACTTAATTATCTTCTTTTAATTACATTATTTCATTTTTAATTTCAAAAACAAATTTAAGTATTTGTTTTAAAATCCTGCTGAATTGAAAGTTATGTTTAAAGCAAGAGAAACTTGGCACATAGAAACCTGGCATGAAGGCTTTTGAAGTTTTTACAGATGATGCCAATCTGCTGTCATGAATGATCATAGTCACTGGAAAAACCCTTAAACAACTTCTGCCCCAAAACTGCTGAATAAAATTTGACAGATGTCATTCTGGTTTGAAGAACTGTCAGATTTTGTTAATTTTGCTAATCTGTAGTCAGACATGGCCTCCATTATGAAAAATTAAAAACCTTTAAATGATTTCTTTTCAAAAACAGCTGAACAGAAATGATCAAATTTGACAGAAAGTACCTTATCAGGAAGACCTTTCAGATTTACACAAAAAATGCATATCCACCATCAAGTATGGCCACCATTATTAAAAATAGAAAAATCCTAAACTTAGAATCAACAGCACTGGAGAAATCACAAAAGACTTAGATTCATTGCCAACTGCTTTGGCTATCAGGCTGGTGTTTGCCAGGCATTGTTCCATCTTGGTTGAAGTATCAATAAGACATTTAATATACTTAATTCCTACATTAATAATCAAAATTTGAAATTTTAAATCAAAGTGGATACTTGCAGTTCAGAGTGGATTAATTTCCCCTTGGCTCTTGCAACATGCAAAACTGACACATGCAAGCCATCTCACTTCCTGTTTGACATCTTGTTAAATTATTTTTGTGCTTGTCTAACCTGGTTTTCTCGTTATGAAATATGGTTGCTGAGCAATACAGTTGTTGCTTGGGTTTATCTCCCCCTGGTTATACTTACTCAGTCCATCATTAGTAATGGATATTGATACATGCATAAGGAATGATGCTGCTGTATTGATAAGTGCTGCCTGGTCACCAGTTTCAATGTTTAGTTTGAGGTGTCTAAATCAAAAATTAGAATATCAAATATCAATATAGAATATCAATATCAATTAAAAACATTATTATTGCAACTACAAAAGAACAAAAAGGCATAAAGAAATGTTTTTTTTTTCACCAAAAGACTTCTTTTGATCTCTGGCTGATCCTTAATTTTAAAACAATGGTCACCACAGTAGGAATCATTAAACTTGTATTGTCTCTCCTCATAAAAGCATAATCATATATACATTGGATTTTCACCAGATGTCTTCTTGTGCCATCTTGCTTGGTCCTACATAAAAATGATGCTAATTATATTTCCAATATGGCCACAGTTGTGACCATCTTGAAAATTTTGTTATTTCTACTCCCAAATAGATACCCAAATAAAAATGTAGGCATCACCAAAATGACTTATGATATCTAGATGGTTCTGAATTAAAATGGTGCCAACCTTTCAGATAATATGGCTGTAATGATAGCCATCATGGAAATCTAGTATTTCCATTACTCTTAAATGGATGGACATATTGACATAGAGTTAAAGACTTCTAATGGTGTTTAGTTGGATGCAAATTAAAAGGTTCCAAAACAGTGTAGCCAACATAGGGGCCAATTATATTATATTGCTATTACACCATAATATGAGATATGTCTCTAACATCTTGAATTCCTGGAAATTCTTTTTGTCTACTGATGCTTCAGTCCCATTGAAGGGCTCTTTGTTTTAATCTGATATACAGGATCAGTTGAAAAACATAGCAGCACAGTATGCAAGAATGAATAAGGATACGAATTTAGAAACACCAGAAATTTGTGTTGGAAACTCAAAAAAGTACTCATTTTACAAAATTCCCAATTCAAGGAATGTGACCCCAAAATTATACTGTTGGAATGATCTCTGATTTAAAATAAAATAAACATGTATGCTAAAATAGAGGTTGGTGCTATGTAGTTTAAAGCTGACTGGACAAGTTTTATGCCTTGCCTTTTGCTCCTTTGTTGCAATCTATAGAATATAACCTGGAGCTGTGAAATTTTATATATATGACATTAGTTTTCTTGATCCCCATCCTTTATGTTATCATTTCCATGGTCTGTTCATTCATTTTTCATTATAAATCTCAGTAACTATGGAATTGTCTTACAATTTTTCAACTCAGCCTCTTATATTTAAGATCCATTCTGTTGTAAAATTGATGAGGTCTTGTGTGATTGTTCCAAAAAGTGAAACAGTACCAGCATTATCTGGACTGAGCCTGACTGGTATCCCCTTTGAAGTCAGCCACATATGAAGTTTGTGAAATGCACAGATCTGGTTGCCAGCACTTAGTACTTGGTGTTGGAGCTCAGAGGTCCAGTAAACATTTTATTTAACAATACAGTGACAGTAGAAAGGCTGGCTAGAACTAAGCACAATTTTTACAGACAATTTTCTGAGATATGCCACAATGAATGATTAATAGCTTGCAGTCAGTGATGCATTTCCAAACTAAGTTGATATGGTAATGGCAGCATGGCAGGAAATGATATTGGAGTTGGAAGGGTTTTCTTAACTGAGCATTGAAATCCATTAATAGGTACAAATTTTCTAGCTCCAGTGGCAGGGATAAGGAACATTTCAGAATGGTTGGTCTGACAGTAATTTATTGTTTAGTTGTATGGGTTGAAGCAAGGAAAGGCCCTAGCTGTTAAGTGGTAAAATTTTTGACATTCTGGAGAAATCGGACATAACAATATGCCTAGGCACAGTGTAGTCATACACCGGTCATATACAATACATGCTAGAGTTTAGGATTTGAAACCTTGATTGCTCTGTGGGTGTTGGTGTGAGTATGGAGAAGGGTTAGGAATATACAACAAAAAGTATGAGATCGTGCAGCATTGCTGTTATGCTAGTTCACATTTGATTAGACCTGTTCATGCCCATAATTTCAGCTACCTTGCCATTAGACGGTGTTCCTGTGGCAGTAAAAGACAACTTTTGTACTAAAGGAATCCGTACAACATGTGCTTCCCACATGCTGGAGAGTTTTCTTCCCCCATATAATGCCACTATGGTGGAGAAACTTCTGAACAATGGTGCATGTCTTCTAGGAAAAACAAATTTGGATGAGTTTGGTATGGGGTAAGTTGACATTAATGTTGTTCAATAAGTCATTCATTTTTATGTCTGTATGTTGCAGTGGTGTGGTTTGGGGCATCTATCGACATGTTCATCTTTCTGGTGTTGTCCCTATTAAATATTACAAGCCTCTAACAGATATTATTGAAACTTTACTTAGATTGATAGATTATGACTAGATATTGCGATGTTTACTATTATCAGACTTCCAACTCAAAGGTTGTGTGTTTGTGTGTGTGTGCGTGTGTGTGTGTGTGCAAGAGCACACTTATATACCTCTTCCTCAGTAAAACTTGGATCACAGCATAAGCAATGACAGAAATTACAAGTGGACGTCTGAAAAAGAATTAAGAAAGTATGGCCATTAACAGAAGATGAGGGGATAGTGTGGGTTGAATAGTAAAGATGCCAGTGAGTACTCAGGCACTCGGGTAACCGCCCATTACTAATAACCCTGGTACTAAATTGAGGATCGCTCGTGTAGCCTAATAGTTGGAGAATCCACCTCAGATGTGGTAGGTTGTGGGGTTCAAACCTCAGCCAAGTCATACGAAAGACATAAAAATGATACTAACAATAGAAGCTTAGTATTAAGAGGTTAGTGTTAGGACTGGTTGGCCTGGTGTCAGGATAATGTGACTGGGTGGGACATGATGCTAAATGTCCTGCAGCAATTTTGCCCCAGAGCTATACATCACTGTAAACTGCCAAACTGGAAGTATGTTGCATAGGCTCAAGTCTAACCTTTAGCTACTGTACAAAATATGAAATGGGGGCATGTTGAGGGGGGGAGGCAAAGAACGCACTCCACAGGGAGAAATGGCATGTCCTTTTTGAAAGTTTAATGTGTATTGGACCTGTAAAATCAGAATATTAGTGAAAACGATGCTTAAATATAAAACTTCCTGATGGCTGGTTCCAATTTGCGTATTTTCAGATTCATTCTTTTTGAGAAATAAATTATTCAATTATGCAAAACTTGTTTGTCTTGATATTTCTTGTTGCATAGTTTAAGTTTCTGCAGACGTAACAGGATTGACGGCAAAAGTAAAAGATCACTGAGCAGGACTGCCAGGAATAACATCAGGTTCAGCGACCGAGTTGTTTGATGAATTTGCATTAAATCCAAATGCTGTTAATTTTGTTAATTTACTCTTAGGCTGAGATGATGAACATGCAATGTCTAATTTGTGTTTACCCATGATAATGTTGCACTGCTGACAATATATAATTCTGATAAGAGATTTGTTTTTCCATTTGCTTGGTATTTATACATAGCAATCGGTACTTCAAAGGTAATCAATTTTCTCTAGAGTGTCCGAAAAAGTTCATGTCTTAGTCTTCATAGGTCAAAGGATTGTAGGTATAACCTGGTAGAATGATTGAGTACATAGGAGGATTATGATGTAACATTGCACTGTACAGACAGGTTTGTCAATAGAACAAAGGATTTGTTTATGTGTGAATATAGGTCAGTGTATAAATCTGCATATAAGTCTGTGACTTCCTTTTATGGTCCCCTTGAATTTCTCCACTCCAAATCCATGATTGTATGTACAAGAAAAACTGCCAAAAATGCTGTCGACAAAAAAATTGCCAACTGGTATTTTTGTCGACAATAAGGAAAACAAATTGCAATCTGCAACATTGGCAAAGCCCTAAACAATCTCTACACATAATAATGACAGTGAGGCTGATGATATTTTAGACCGTGATAGTTTGCTAGACAATGATGGGGGATGTCAGAACATTATCAGTGAGGATAACTTTATAGCAGATGCCAGTGATGTAATGATATATATCAAATACTGTGAGTTTAAAAAATGTAGACTTAACTTCAGGTTTGTAAACATTGAATATAATTTCCATTTAAGTGGGTACCCAGTTAACTGATCATTAGGAATAATGGGTTCCTGGTAGATGTTTTTAAAAATTTTGACAGCTTTATTGAATACTCGTTTTTTAATTATTTTATTGATAACAGTAGTCATGGTAAGCTTTTTCAAATGAAGTTGTCAACTTTTCTATGTAAATTGTCTTTATT
Source organism: Potamilus streckersoni (assembly GCA_016746295.1). Lineage (NCBI taxonomy): Eukaryota > Metazoa > Mollusca > Bivalvia > Unionida > Unionidae > Potamilus > Potamilus streckersoni. The sequence continues at coordinate 596,597 of JAEAOA010001970.1, forward strand.
TCCAAGATGACCAGTGTCTAAATCTTGTTGAAAACATTCCTCCAAGAGGTTTCAAATGACATCACATGAGTACCAGTGAAAACACTGTGTATTACATCACTGATTGAGAAGTTGGATACATTCTAGCGTTATCGTTGATTCTGGACAAAATTGTATTATTTCTTAAAAATTTCAAAAACAGATGATGACATGCATTTTAAGAAACAACAATTTCAATTTTAAAAAATATGAAAATGTAATATTTTGAACTCTTGTCCACTACAAATATTTTGAAGTACTTTTTCTCTGATTAGATAGTATGTCTCATACACAAATCAGAGGTCCAGATAATAGCAAGGTAGCCCTCATGGGTAGATCATATGAATGGAGCTCCTGTTGGTTGCAGTATTTAGAGTAGACTGAAGTATCCTCATGCATAATATAAAAATCATCTACAGTAGGCAACTTTCTTTGGCACAGGAATGCATCCTTTGATGATGTTCAAGTCTTGGACTTATTAAATTAGTGCAGTTAAGAGTAAAATTAGGACTTTGTATTTTATTGATTTTATTTTAATGATTTTTTCCCTTTTTTTATTGTTTTTTATGCCCTCATGGATAAGCATAAAGTTACTTGACATTATATAGCAAGACTATACATGAATGCATGCATACATACATACATACATACATACATACATACATACATACATACATACATACATACATACATACATACATACATACATACATACATACATACATACATACATACATACATACATACATACATACACACATACACACACACATACAGCTAGACTGAAATTTTAGGGAGAATTGACTTCTCCTTTTGGTCAAAACAGGGAGAAATGGAAGGTAAATATTTGGCCATGCGACTTAAAAATCACATCAGAAGCTATACATTGTAATTAATTTTAACTGATAGCAGTAACAAAATCATTAGAGTCTTGTAATTGCAAGTTGGTAAAAATGCTTAATAAACTACCACTTAATTATTTCATTTTCTACAAGTTTTGTGTAAAATTGCAGTCAAAAAGATTTCTAGCATTTTTTGAAACAACCCATAATACATGTGCATAGGAATAAATGCACAAGCGACTTGAAATCATACTCTTCGTCCAGATTTCCTTGTTCTTGATAAAACATTACTGTAACTATTCATAGACAAAACAGTGAAGCACTGAAGTCAATATATAACTAAACTGGACCCTTTTTCCCCCAACCGAAACATCCAAAAACACATATTGCACCATGTGAGTGCAACTATTTTTAGAAAGAGGGGTTTTTCTTAATATAACCACTACTGTTAATTGATAATAATGATAAGGTGATTTCATGTTGTTGGAGATATCATTGTGCTTTATTGTTACTGGTAATAACGATATGTGTTGATTAAATAGTATTTGCTTCACTATTAGGCATATATTTTTTCATATTTTCATTAAAATTATTTACAGTATGTCGAAAAACAACTTTGACCTTGCAGCATTGTTTCAAATTCCACAACAGAGGATGTCACATGTTTTTGACCTACATTATTAAATATTCAGGCTAAATCTCCTATCACATAATGTTTAAACTTTGTTTTCATTATATTATATATTTTTCTGAATCTATTTGCCCAATTATTTATGAATACAGTTTAATGAAGTGGTATGTCATATACATAGTGATATCCGCCATTACAAGTTCATTTATGGTTTCAAACAGTTTTTATAATAAAATATGCAGATGCGTCTGTTAAAATCTCCATTTATAAAAAAAAAAAAAAAAATTAGAAAACGCTCTTCACTGATCATATTTGTAAAAGCAAATTACCAGTTGCATATTGATGTTAAATTTCGAAACAGAATTTTGTATATTTTCATCATGATACAGTAGGCCCAATTTCATGAAATCAAGCAGTGATATCTTGCTCCAGAAAAAGTTAATGGTCAGTTAGCTATTTAATCTTGCATGTGAATGTTCAAGAATTTCTTTGTCGCCTTAAGCTAATTGGTATCAACACCACATAAATATATTTCATTTTGGGTTACAACAGTACTAGAACTTACTGGCTACAGCAGGAGGGCATCAAACAACTCATAATCTACAGCCATTTCAAGTCCAAAAAATCCGAGGGCAGTTATTTTCGCTTTCCAAACAGATGGCGAAGTTTAAATTTCTCAGGTGAATTTTTTGCCCACTTCGCCTTGTAGCGTGAGTGAACCCTGCAAACATAGATAAAAAACACACAAACATACATAAAAGAAATGTCACATAAAGGCTTATCATCTGCAGTAATCTTATTCCCAAAAAAATTATTTTGGTATAATGCAATTTTGCAATTAGTAAGCTGTTAGATGCTGTATTCTTTGTTACTATTCAGATTTATAGTATTTGGAAATATTGTACAATAAAACCTGGATTACAAAAACATCAGTCTTGCCATCGACCTATCACTTCAATTACATTTTCAGTCCAGTAGTGGAATCTTTTATTCTATGACCGTAAAACCTTTCGACCAGCAGTAATCAAGTTATCGAGGTTTTACATTTTTTTGTGCCCAGTAAACAGAAAAAATACGTGACCATCAGTCTATAACTCTTTCTTCTTGTTTGATCTTAGTTCTTTAAATACATATAGGTTTAATCGTAAGAAATGTTTCATACTTGCTTCAAATGTATAATGAAATAAAAAATTTTAGATAAAAGTAAAATGTGAAGATTGTAACATATGTATAAACAACATGATTTTCAGTACAAACAAGATTTATTTTTATGAGAGTCATAAACATTGAATAATAAAATAATTTTTTTTTCTTTTGTGATTAATGCAGTTGTGGGAGTATTGATAGCATATATGGGCCAGTCCGGAACCCATGGAACTATCACTTCGTCTGTCAGTCTTTGGAAGAGGCAGGTTTACAGCTTGGAAGTAAAGAATCACATTCAATGACATATTCTCAGCTGAAGGCCAGGGGTATTCACATGTCGGCACAAAGCAGATCCAAAGTTCTCAGGCAAACAAGAGAAGCAGAAAAGATGACAGAAGATGTTCATTGTGGTAGTGATTGGTACATAGCTGGTGGCTCATCAGGGGGAAGCGCAGTGGCTGTGGCCTCAGGTGTTTGCTTTGGGTATAAGCAGTTTTTATTGACATGTATTTGTGTGCATAGAGAAATACTGGCATATTTCAGTGTTACATAATGAAGAGCTATGTTAAATTTTAATTGGTATTTTAATTTGATTAATGTCATATATCCAAACTTTAATTGGTATTTTAATTTCATTAGTGTCGTTTATCCAAATTTAATTGGTATTTTAATTTGATTAATGTCATTTATCCAAAATTTAATTGGTATTTTAATTTGATTGTCATTTATCAAAAATATAATTGGTATTTTAATTTGATTAATGTCATTTAACCAAACTTTAATTGGTATTTTAATTTGATTAATGTTGTTTATCCAAAATTTAATTCCTATTTTAATTTAATTAATGTTGTTTAATGAGGTCAACGGTGATAATGAGGTCCGTGCAATGATACCCTTTGAGAACTGCATATACACAAAAGATATATTAATACCTACCACCACCATCAGTTACGCAGACGTTTTAGAGATATCATCCTGCCATAGATGGTCAAAATAATTTAAGTTTCAATTCATGTTGCATCAAGAATCAAACAATATTCCTTTCGTGTATAGAGTCATCAAATTTTCAAGATTAAGGTTTATGAGTTCTGTTCCCATTGCCATTTTTTTGACTTGGTAGGCACATATGCAAAACAAAAACACAACAAAACCCACCTGACCTGCAACCAGTAATCTTTATTACTACAAGAAAACCAAAACATAACTGTGTAAGTGGTTTTATTTGTAAGAAAGGGTGTGTTAATGGGTATGTAAAAAACACAAAAGAGGTATTTGGGTTTTTTAACCAGATATCTTGTAAAACTATAATTTTCATTTGCACACAAATTATTCAGGCAGCAAAAAATTAATTATTTTTCTAATGCTAAAGAAATTAGATAATTGATGGTCATTTGTCAGGAAGTTTTGAAATGATTTATTTTTTCCCATTTATTTTGACCCCAATTTGGTCTGGGCAAGTAATGAATTGGTTGGCACAGGTATGTCAAACCATGACTGTTAGCCTGTCATATACAGAGTTGGAATATAAAAAAGAGGATAGATGAAAAGTGTCCATAGGAAGCTTGATTTGTTCCAAAATTAAAATGGTACCAATCAGACTTTCAATAAGGCCAACAAGGTAGCCATCTTGAAAATTTTGTTGTCACTGTTGGTCCTAAATGGATGATTGCATGTACAGTAGAACTTTGATTATCCATCACCTTATTAACCATCGGTCTCTGTACGCCAAAATATTAAAAACAGGTACATGTACGTATGTAGATATTATGATATTTTGATGACCCATTCTATTGCATAATATGTTTAATGTACATATTCTATTATCCATCTGTTCTCATATCCATCATGGACTCTATTCTGTTCCCTGATGTATAATCAAACTTCTGCTGTACATTGGTTTTATGCTAAATGATATCTGATTATGTTTTGTAGACCGTAAATGAAAATAGTGCTGTCCAAACTCCAATATTGCTACCTTGGTGTCCATCTTGAAATATATTTATTACTTCTTCTGAACTGGTTTTCATATCTGTATGAGATTTTTGCCAAAAGACTTCTTATGATGCCCAGTTAGTCTTAAATTAATACAGTCTTAACCTGAAATCTGACATCTGTCATGACATCTGTCAGGCTGACATCTGTCATGAAAATCTTGCTATCCTTCAGTGTTAATTGGAGTGTCAATATGGAGTTTTCAGTGAAAGACATGTAATGATGTTTTGTTGGTCCTAAATGGAAAAGGTATTACTCAGACATCCAATATGGCTGCAATTCCAATATGGCTGCCATTGTGGACATCTTTAAATCTTGTTATCACTAATATTCCTGGGGGTTTTATTCAGATGAGTATGTCTGCTTGGTACTGTATGAAAACATTGCTGATCAAGTCTCCAATATGGCCACAAAACTTTTTAATTTTTTTTATCCAGACTAAATGGATGGCTATACTCACAATGGGTTTTGTCATACTCAATGAAAATATTTATGGTATGATAACATAGCACATTAACATCTGACATAATGAATTTAATACAGATATTTTAAATCCTCACTGTTGGGTTCTATATTTTTTTGTAGAACATCTCTTTAAAATTGCATGACAGGATAAAGCAATTTATAATCCATACATAAGTTGATTCAGAGTATAAGACAAAACTGGGATTTTCTGGTCAAATGTATCAACTTACAGGCTGGAAATGTGGTAACCATCATTTTTGAAAACCCTGTCTTTAAATGGTAAAACCTTGTGTACAATTTATGCTCTGTCAGCTCTTATCATCTTTCATCCATTTATCTTCTGCTATTTTAACATTAGTAATTACCTTTTTTGTAGAGCACTAGGTTCTGATACAGGAGGATCCGTGAGGAATCCAGCTTCATATTGCGGTGTTGTGGGATTCAAACCAACGTATGGCAGGCTGTCCAGGCATGGTCTTATTCCACTGGTCAACTCCCTGGATGTCCCTGGCATATTCACCAGAACAGTGGAAGATGCTGCCATACTCTTCAGTAAGATCCAAAGCATTTACTATATATTATACCTATCTTAGTGGACACCTACGTATAAAGTACCTAACCATTAAGGACATTTATGACTCCTTTTTCTTAATCTCATGATCATTCTTATCTTCTGTAGAGAAGATACCCACACTATGGCAAACTTATTTGTTCCTTTTAGTGTCTAGTACAATTTTTATGAAGCATGTTGCAAAAAAAACCATTACAAACCTGAAATTCAAAAAAATGAAAATTCTCTACAATTGCATGTATGAAAATTAGTATATTTGTAAAATAAATTGCAGAACACTACTGAGTGGCCGAGTGGTCTAAAGTGCTCTCTGTTACGGATCACTGCTATCTCACCTCTGTCTGCATGGGTTCGAGTCTAAGATTTGGCGAATGTAGATATGTGATAAAGCTTGCCAGTAGCTTCTCGTGGGTCAATGGTTTTTTCCTGGTTTCTTCCTTCACCATTAATACTGGCCGCCATGTATAGCCTATCGTGTGCTGAAAAATGGCGTTAAGTCCTGGAACAACAACAACAACAGAACACTACAGTGTTAAAGTTTGCATGCATAACATGTAAACCCACTTATAATGCAAGGTAAGAAAATTGTTTAGCATAATATTAATTGAATGCTATACCTTGATCAAAATTTATTGAGTGCTTGAATTTAGGGGCAAAAGCCCACTGATATTGTTGTCATAGGTCAAGGCCATAATGGTAAGAAAGAAGTATGTATTTTGTGATGAAAAGATCAAATGTGTTTTGTATAGCACAAGCATAAGTTGATTGATGCATTTTATAGATGGAATGCACTTAGGGTAATAAAAGAAATCAATGCATTATGGGGTTTAAAGGTCAGCGGTCACAGCAAGTATAATTAGAAGAGAATGGTTTATGCACAGTAAGTTTAGTTAAGACCACATACTTGACTGATAGCAGCTGCAGCTAGAACATGAATCTTCAGATTCTTCATCATATTGTGCATGATGTCCCAGTGCTAGACATCACTATAAACTGCCACACTGCAGACACTGTAGCAATAGGACTGAAATTTTTTTAAAGCTATGGTATAAATTCAAATCAGTCACATACATTATCATATTGTGAGTGTAATCAATAATTACCACAGATTTCATGGTTCTAGCTGGTTTGAAGTACTGATAAAATCTCTTGGGGACTTGTAAATATTTGTAATAGGCCACTTGTAATAGGGAACAAATTCCACAGGCATTGAATCCTGGTTTAATACAGTTTTCAGATTTATATTTCCAAATACTTTCAGATCATTTGGGTGGCCATGATGTGAATGACTCAACAACTGTGTCGGATCCATTTCACAAGCAGGATCTCCCAGATATTTCTATCAAGGATCTGTGCATAGGAATACCAAAGGTAGATGTTGAAATGAAACTTGTCACATATATAATAATTTCCCTTTATTGTTCAGTCATTCAAGGCTAATACATTCAAATCACCAAATTCATTAAAAAAACATTTCAGGGAAATAATATCTTTATATTCATTTATGTGTATGTAGTTGTGTTTTGGGCACATCTACACAATAGTTATATGTGGTGCCAACTAAAGGTAAAGTTCCACAAATGTAAAAATGAAGAATCACACAAAATCATTTGGAAGGTAAACCCTTCAAAAAATGTAAACATTAAGGACAGCAACATAAAATATAAACAGCAAAAATGTTAAATTCTGTAAAAGTTATGCAAAATAAAAGAATACGGAGAACAAGTAGAATCGTTATAGTATTAGGTCACAATTTGTTAAGTCACATTCCCACATAACATTTCTCTGGTGGTCTAGTGTAATGTTTCTGCATTGATTTCACACTAAAATACTTTATGTCCCTTTGGTGATGTCTTCTTTATTGCAAACAGACTTTCATTGGTTATCAGAATCTGCAGTTAGCAGATTCACTATTACAAACAGTTGTCACAGTTAGCACTTCACAGATTCACTATTACAAACATATGTTACAGTTGGCACTTCACAGATTTATTATTACAAACAGTTGTCACAGTTAGCACTTCACAGATTTATTATTACAAATAGTTGTCACAGTTAGCACTTCACAGATTTACAATTACAAATATTTGTCACAGTTAGCACTTCATAGATTCACTGTTACAAACAGTTGTCAAAGTTAGCAGGTGGTAAGGTCCTCAAAATATGTATTTAAGTGCAAGAAAGATTGGTTTTGATCTTGTAGATTTTGGAAGAAATAAATAATTTTGATTCAGTTCTTTTGTAGTGCTGTGTTCTTCGATCTTGTCTTTGCCAGTAGTACTATAGATAAATAAGTTTCCGTCAACATAGTTTTTTTGCAGCTTTTATATTTACACAATTATTTAGAATATTTCTTGTAATCAGCACCATATAGATATTATTGTGCTGACGTGAGATTAAACCCAAATCCATACATTATGCATAATATTCAACTGACATTGTGCCATCTTCATCCTTTTTGAGCACCACCGTGTCTGCAAAAACTTTTACTTGTAACAGCAAGGGTTCAGAGATTTTGTGAATAAATAAAACCCAGAATTGTAAAGAGTTTGACTTCTAGTACTCAACATCAGTGAAATGACAACATTTTGGTTTGAACAGTGCAGTTTTTTGGGAAGGATGCTTGTGTTAATAATTTATAACCCTTCAAGAGGATCCATTTTGCAAGAAGAATAATTGATTGATTGTATTATTACTGCACATCAGCACTTTTATGCTATTTAGCTCCATACAAAAGGTTATATCTTTGATCGTATAGAAGTGGTAAAAGGTTTTGTATCGACCAGCGATATGAAACCAAACAGTTGAAAGTAATATGATAAGATGGTAACGGTAATAAATAAATAAAGCATCCTGATCAACTGGGAATGTAAATGGTGAATGTTAATGGAGACAGATGAAAGGTAATTATAATTAAGGGATGGTATGTACATCAGGTAAAACTACTCAACATGTTAGCATAAAATCTATAGCTTGTAATAAATGTTTACTTCCTCCAGGAATTTTATAATAATAGATATGCTCACTGTATCAAAGAGGTCCCTAATGTCATGCACATTGCATTACTGTTACACATAGGTTTTAGGTCAAAACACTCCAACATAAAGTGCTTAACAGTGAATGGTTTATTGCAAGAAATGCACTCAGGTAGGTCTTCTCCTTTTAGTATGTGTGAGTGGGTTATATACATATTACCAATTCTAAATCTTGCAATGACTACCTCTCCCTATGGATGGCTCTGTTGGAAGGAATCCATTCTCCTTGGGTTGGCTTGATTGCATGAAGTTCATTATCCACTGCATCATTCCATGATGCCTGCCTCTTCTGACATAAAGAATCTTTGATACTAGGTTTTAAATCAGTATATTTTAAAATCAAATGGTTGAAGAGATTGGGCCATTTTAGCAGCTCGATCTGCTTTTTCATTACCTTTAATGCCACTATGGCTGGGTAGCCAACAGTATATTATATTATGGGAGGTACTCAGCTTAGTATTTGTGAGGAGAATATTGGTTAATAATGGGTTCTCCAGTTTCTTATTGTGTAGTGTCTGAAGTACTGATAGCAAGTTGGAGAAGATGATGCTGTTTAAAATACGATTGTTTTCAATTTATTGCAGAGCAAGGTCTATTGCTCTGATTTCTGCTGAAAAAAAATTGATGTACCATTTGGTAAGCGAAATTTGTTGTGCGTTTTCTACTATTGAAGGCTGCAGCAGCCTTTTCCTCATCTTTTGATCCATCAGTATAAATTCTTGTATAGTTTTCAAATTTGGTGAGGAGTTCATAATAAGAGTTGTAGAAAACGAAAGTGTTTGTATCTGATTTTTTTCCATCATGTAACATGAAAAGTACTTTTGGTTAAGTAGCCAGGGAGATGTTTTGAAGATGGATATTTTCAGAATTTTTCGAAAGATCAATTTAGGTACTGTCAAGGCATGGTAATATTTTAATGCCAAAGGTAGGTGTGACGTTTGGTTGATTTTCATATAAGGTTTTGTATTTGGGTTCAAAAACAGCCAAAAATCAAAGTTCATAGGGTTTGATCTTAATTTGAGCGCATGCTGTGAGGCAAATATTTCTCTCTGATGTGATAAAGGTGGTTTATTCACTTTAATGAGTAGGCTTTTACATGGGGATGTCTACAATATTCCTTGATGATGATATTTGTCAAGTATCATCAAATAGGACTTCCTAGCTGAACCATAAACACCGCAACCATAGTCTAGTTTGGAACGAATAAACATTCTATATAAACTGAGGATGACTTTTCTATCAGCACCCCAGTCCATGTGTGCTACTAAAGGAATCGTTAAATTAATCAATGCCAAAATGACAGTATTTTACTTCATTACATTCCCATTGAACCTTTGATAATCAACTTGGTACAGCTGTTCAGTCTATATTTTTATATCACACATCCAGATCCAGGCTATTTTTAGGTGCCTTCTTTGATGTCCACATCTGGATATTTTTTGTACATTTATAATCCAGTTCATTTTGAGTTTCATTCATACAGTAAAATATATTTAAAAAGTGTGAAAAGATGGTAAGTATACTGTACTAATGTATTTTCAGAAGTATGTAATCAGATTCAAGAATAACAGATTAATATCTGCCCTTTGTTTAAGGAATATCACTCTCCTGGTATATCGGAAGAGATACTGAATGCATGGAAATGGGCTGCGGATCTATTTGAAAAAGCTGGTGCCAAAGTAATACAAGTCTCACTTCCACACACGCAGTATTCCATCGTATGTTACAGTGTTCTCTGCTGTTGTGAAGTGGCCTCAAACATGGCCAGATACGATGGAATAGAATTTGGTAAGTTTATTTCAGTGCATCCTGGTTATTTTTCATACACACTTAAAAAAGGTGCTTGGACCTCACTATAAACACGGTTTTGTTTTATGTTGCTCAACGTTCATGTGAAGATGTATGTTGCATATTTTAAGCTGTGTTTATGAGTTTTTTTCCATTGTAATGGAAAATGCTGTTATACATGAGAGAAAGTTATATGTTTGGAGTGTTTTTGACAAATTTGGCTAGAAGTCAGCATGATTGGAGGCAGAAATTTGGGATGGCATAGTTTCTTATATGAAGCATTATTGTCATATATAATTAAGATTCCATATCATATTAGAGAACCAGACTGAGAAATCAGTTCTTGGCTCAGTTTATCTAAATATTGTTAAGTTGCTATAAGTTTAAGAGAAATTTATTCTTTAGACTGCTTTTGTATTAAGAATTATCTTGAATTTAAAACTGATTATTTCTGAACACTGAAATCAATTGCAAGTACCTCCCACAAACAACTTTCTTGTGGTGAAAATGAATACAGATTCCCATGAGGACAATCATCCGAGTGAATTTGTGTAACTGTTCTTTAATATAAGAAAGTTGGATCTGTTGACTTGTTTTAGCAATATAATTTCAGTCCTCACAACATTTATATGCAAGTGCATATTGTATGGGTTTCCAAATGTTTTTGCTTTTTAATTATGGTTATATTTTAATAAAAATATACCCTCATATAAACTTAAATGAAAAAGTGATCAACAATTTCAGTATCCTTTGTTGTTTTTATTATAATTAGAAGTACTTCATTATTGAAGTGCAATAATCTTGTATAAATACATGTCATTCAATTTAAATCTTACAGCTTTTCCTAGTTTTATAATGCTGTAGTTGGTGTCAATAAAAAGCTGTCTGTGTTATGTCCTGAATCATGTTGTACCAAGTACTAGGATAGATATGAAACCATGATATATTTGGAATACCCATGTTCTTTCAACCCTTATTGTCATACATTGGTGTGATTTGGGTCATAGGGGTCCATAGTAGTACTGTCTTATATCTGTTATAATGAGACATATAATGGGGGAGAGATGTAAGAAGTAATTTTATGCCTGATTGTTTTGTACTTTTCATAAATCAGCCAAAAGTATTAAATTCAAATATTGCAAATATGTAATTTTTTATCATTAGGAAGTGTTGATAATTTACAACTTTTATAGCCCATCATCTGTAAACTGCATGAACTAATCACATGTTCTCTTTTTATCAAGTTCTTATCAAGTCAGTGCATGCAGTTGCTGCATTTACATAGATAAACATTATGTGAATTCAGTGATTTTAGAATGTGATAAATTGACATTTTTTTGTTTTTGTCTATACTTGATCAGAATTAAATATAAGACTTTATGTTGCTTGAGTTACAGTAGTAGGCTATATGTAAAGTCATTGAAGGTGATAAAGCCGAGAACGAGTTTATCATGCTGAAAAGTATTACATGCTCAGTTTAATCTACGAGTAACATAATAGTAGGCTGCACTTCAAATTGCTGAAAGCATACTGAAGGTGCTATCTGGTTCGGGTGATTTCCATGCTTTTTTGCATCTTATGTGGGAAACAATAGATATGTACAATTTACAGGTTACCGGGCAGAAAACAACGAGTCTACAGAGGAACTCATTGCTGCATCTAGACATTATGGTTTCAATGATGTTGTCCAAGGAAGAATATTTGCTGGCAATTACTTTTTACTGAGGCAGTAAGTGTATTGCATGTTATTTTCTATTATGTAATTCCAGGCCTTATGTTAACAAAATTCCCAGAAGGCAAAACATGAACCTGCTCCAGATGTTGGCATTCAACAACTTCATAGTGACCACATTTGAAGAGTTTCTTTAAATGTGTTAAGCATGTTCTTCAGATGTTGCTGCTGTTAACTAGGCTGGATAACATGAAATGTTTTCTTATTTCTTACTCCATTTATACACAACAAAATGATACTGAATTGTATGAGAAAAGATTTAACACATGCATTGTAAGAAATATAGGATACATGAGTAACACGCATTCAGTCTCTCTATTTCACTCACTTTTTCCCTTTTTTTCAAACATGGCACTATTTGTTATTATCAATATTCGCCAACATCGAGCTCATGACTAAAATAACAATACTTAATTAAAATATTTTAATATATTTGGCTCTTTTTGTGGGGCTACTCATGGAATAAAATCTGTACAAATGATTCCCAATCAGTGCTAGACTGATCCCAGCATTACAGTATATTCTGGGCTAATCCCAGCTCAAGTAGAATTGGTGCTAGGCTGATCCCAGATCACTGTAAAAGACTGATTCCCAGTCAGTGCTAGGCTGATCCCAGCATTACATTGTATTTTGGGCTGATTCCAGCTCAGGTAGTGTTGGTGCTAGACTGATGCCAGCATTACAGTGTATTCTGGGCTGATCCCTGTGCAAGTAGAATTGGTGCTAGGCTGTTGATTCCAGCTCAGTGTAAAGGACTGATTTCAATTGATGCTAGACTGATCCTAGCATTACAGTGTATATTGGGCTGATCCCTGCTCAAGTAGAATTATTGCTAGGGCTGATCCCAGCTCAAGTAAAGTCTGTGTTAGGCTGATACCACCATTACAGTTTATTCTGGGCTGATCCCATCTTCAAGTAAATCTAGGCTAGACTGATCCCAGCATTAATGTCTGGGCTGATCCCATCTTCAAGTAAATCTAGGCTAGACTGATCCCAACATTAATGTGTAATCTGGGCTGATCTCAGCTCAACAATAATTGGTGCTAGGCTGATCCCAGCATTAGAGTATAATCTTGGCTGATCCCAGCTTCCATAGACTGTGCTAGGCTGATCCCAACTCAAGTAAAATCTATGCTAGAATGATCCCAGCATTCAAGTGTATTCTGGGCTAATCCCGGCTTAAGTGGACTGTGTGCTAGGTTGAACTCAGCATGCTAATGTATTCTGGGTTGATCTCATCTAACTAAATTTATGCTAGGCTGATCCCAGTCTGAAGAAATATATATTTTTTTCCAGTATAAAACTATAAAAAAATGTATTTAATTGGCCCTACCTTTACATTATAAGTATAGCTAAATGAGTATCCAGTTGGGGAAAAATGTCCTATCCAACGGCAGTTCCATGCACATGAATAACATAAGGACACAACAATGGTTGGTGACTGGGGTGGTGGCAGGCCAGCACAAATCCTTTGATGCAGAGAATCTAAATCCATTGCCTGTACCCTTGAAAAGCCAGAGAAGTCAAACTCTACATTCATTGCCTGCAGCTTTGAAAAACCAGAGAAGTAACTGATCACATGGTACTCAATATGATCCTACAATGGTTCATAAGATTATCTCATTTTGCTGGTTCTTTGAATTCTGCTACCAATGCCAATCAATAGAAATAGTTCTGCTCATGCCCACCCCACCCCCACACTTTGTATGTAATGCTTCAACAAGCCCCATGAAGACAGAGCCCCATAAGAGGTAAAAATAGTTTCTTGCATAATTCCCTGTCTGTCAGTTTCAAGGTACAAGGTACATGTACAACACCCATATCAAAGTGTTAGCCACTGACTAAGCATTATAATTTTACATTATATCATCTTACCACATCACTAATTCCTCCCTTAATGGTCATTATCAGACAAACCCCATTACCAAACTGGCAATATGTACCTAAAATAATTCAAGATCAAGTTGTGCATAAACTAAAATTTAGTAAATTATCATTTTAAGAATTTTGCTCAGGGACAAGTTTTGCTCCATTCATCATCATTGAACATATCAGTTGTTTTTCTTTATTGTACATTAAGCAGATTTGTTACTATTTTGATTCTTTACTTAGTGGTCAATATCATTTTGAACTCCTTTTCAGTACACTTTATTTCAAGGAAATAACCATTTGTGTAAAGAAAATATGTCAGAAAAAAATAATGGAATCATTGCATTTCAATTCCAGCTGCCTATTTTGCATTAGTTGATCATCTGAGAGTAGTCCGGTATGTCTTTGAAGAGAAAGGATTTGCCCAAACACAACATTAATGATAATCTCACTTTATTTCTTATTGATTAGAAATTATGAGAAGTACTTTATGAAAGCTCAAAAAGTGAGACGCCTCATCAGTGAGGATTTTCAGAAGGTTTATAGCAAGAAGGTGGATATACTCCTGACCCCAACAACTCCTACAGAGGCCCCACTCTATTCCTGGTTTTCTGAGCAGGACAATAGGACACGGACTGCAGAACAGGATGTATACACACAGCCAGTTAATATGGCAGGTTTGTAGCAGTATATAGCACCTTATTGTCATTTTGATGATCTTGGTGTTACTTTTCTCATAGCTTCATATGGAAGGTATGTGGGAATATATCACACCTTAATGTCATTTTGATGATCTTGGTTTTACTTTTCTCATAGCTCCATATGGAAGGTATGTGGGAATATATTGCACCTTAATGTCATTTTGATGATCTTGATGTTAATTTTCTCATAGCTTCATATGGCAGGTTTGTGGGAATATATTGCACCTTAATGTCATTTTGATGATCTTGGTGTTACTTTTCTCATGGCTTAATATGGCAGGTATGTGGGTATATATCACACCTTAATGTCATTTTGATGATCTTGGTGTTACTTTTCTCATAGCTTCATATGGAAGGTATGTGGGAATATATTGCACCTTAATGTCATTTTGATGATCTTGGTGTTACTTTTCTCATATCTTCATATGGAAGGTATGTGGGAATATATTGCACCTTAATGTCATTTTGATGATCTTGGTGTTACTTTTCTCATAGCTTCATATGGCAGATATGTGGGAATATATTGCACCTTAATGTCATTTTGATGATCTTGGTGTTACTTTTCTCATGGCTTAATATGGCAGGTACGTGGGTATATATCGCACCTTAATGTCATTTTGATGATCTTGGTGTTACTTTTCTCATAGCTTAATATGGCAGGTATGTGGGAATATATCGCACCTTAATGTCATTTTGATGATCTTGGTTTTACTTTTCTCATAGCTCCATATGGAAGGTATGTGGGAATATATTGCTCCTTAATGTCATTTTGATGATCTTGATGTTAATTTTCTCATAGCTTCATATGGCAGGTTTGTGGGAATATATTGCACCTTAATGTCATTTTGATGATCTTGGTGTTACTTTTCTCATGGCTTAATATGGCAGGTATGTGGGTATATATCGCACTTTAATGTCATTTTGATGATCTTGGTGTTACTTTTCTCATAGCTTCATATGGCAGGTTTGTGGGAATATATTGCACCTTAATGTCATTTTGATGATCTTGGTGTTACTTTTCTCATAGCTTCATATGGCAGGTTTGTGGGAATATATTGCACCTTAATGTCATTTTGATGATCTTGGTGTTACTTTTCTCATAGCTTCACAAGTGTTAACATAAAATGTGGATTAAAGTATTTACTGCAGCAATGAAGATTTCTTTAAGGGTTTATTAAAAGTAATTATGTAAGATATGAGATAGGTAGATAAATGAATGCAAGTTTGAAGCATGGATAATACATATATACTCAAACAAACTTATAGAGAATTTTGTTCTGCACACAAGGTTTAATTTGGGCACACTCATTCAAACATGTTAGAAAACATCTTAATTTTACCAAATTTGGTATACTGGGTTTGGTTGAATTTTGGTTTTTGAAGTTTTTTTTTATCAAAAACTATCATAGATAGTTTCTGTACTTTGCAGTTTAAAAAAAGTATTTAAACAGAGGAAATGGTCTTATCTTGGATTCCAGGAAATTCATTTCAGCCAGAAATGTATCAGCCCTTTAAATGGACTTCTGTGCTCAGAAAACACTTCAGACATGGCTGAAGTGTCCACTAATAAAGACATTCAGGTTCTTTACCATCCTATTCATTGAGACTCTTTTATTCTTATATCTACAAGAATCTTATTTGTAGTCCATTTATTTAGCAACTGTAACTTTGGAATTTGAGTTTAGAACGAATTCAATTGTTAGTTCCATAGACATTATTTTCTTTGTATGGTAATTGGTGTGTTGTTTGTTTGTGTATGTGTGGTTTATTTTTATATCAGTTTTAAACTTTTGCCTTTAGATTTAAAGTTTTAACTACTTTATCTATTTGGGAATTTATGCATTTATGTTTTCTTTAATGTGAAAGAGAAATCATTTTAGAGATGGAAACTATAACAGTATCTTTAGTTTTAAAATGTTCTAATTGCCGTTTTATATATGGTGCTGTATATACTCACCTATAAACTGCAAACTGCACAGACCCATATCTATCATTGCTTAATGTAGTAGCCAGTCTTTGGGTTGGTGCAGTTTGCTAAGTGTAATCAGTAGAATAATTGCAATAGATCTACATCTGCTAGCACATTATGTAAAGGTCAATCGGAATCTGAGTTGTTGGCAGTTGCACTCAGAAGTGAGCATATATGGTATTTTCCTTTTCAATACATTACCCTATAATAATACCTTAGAACATCATCCAAAGGAGGGCATCCACTACCTCACAAATCCAGATGACTTGATTGTGAAAAAAATGAACAACATTTTTAGCTGATTTTATCAATAAAGGCATTAAAATGTCATCTGCTTGACAATATGGAATTCAAAATAAGAGTGCCATCCCCATTAATAGAAGTATTTGTGGCTAATCCCATCATTTGTTCATTACTTCTGCTTGTGCCCTAGTCAGAATGCTGTCATAAGAAGCATTGTAGATTTTCACAAGTTTGTGTGATACTTTGGAGTTTTATCATCTTGGGAATATACTCCATCTGTTTTCTTACTGAATTTGGCTCTTTCAAGAAGCAGAATCTAGAACAACGGGGAGAACACTACGTCCGACTGCAAAACAGGCCTCCAGAAGATTCTGCACATCTAGCTTCATTAGCTCAGAGCACAGATGTTAAGCCACCTACAGAGGTCGAAGCAGCTGCTACACTTAAAAATAAATTGAAAAGTATAAAAACTGCTGAGACCTGTAGTATCACAAGCAAATTGCTGAAAGCTGGTAGTGAGGGTTACAGTAATGTGGTTAACCATGAGCTTTTGTTCTGTATGGGTGATTGGAATTCCTGCACTTCAAAAGTGAGGTCAATAATCAGGACTGCAGTACTTGCTATGGCATTACCATGCAGTAATTACTATGGCATAACTTTACAGTAATTACCATGGCATTATTTACCAACATTATAGACTTCCTTAAGGAAGCAAATATCTATCATAAGTTATAGCTTTTATTTTATCACCTTGTTCAGTTTTGTGTTATATTTGTGCAGTCGATAGATTTTAATTGCCAATCATATGTTTTCGTTATCATACTTTTGCACACCCCATTGATCGGGAAACTTTTAATACTTTACCATCGTTCACATTTTTATTGCTTTACCTCTAACTGTTTGGACCCAATCGCTGGTCGATAAAATTATTTTACCAGTTTTAAATGTAAAAGGATATAACCTAATGTTTGGCGCTAAATAGCCACATAGTGCTGGTGCACCGTAAAAATATAAAACAATCAATCAATCAATTTTTCAGTGATCACCGTATAATAACCTTAAAATAATTATCATGGAATAACCTTACAATAATTGCCATGGCATTACCTGGCAGTAATTACCATGGCATAACTTTACAGTAATTACCATTGAATTATCTTGCAGTAATTACCATGGCATTACCTTGCTATCCATTCTCTGTACTCCTAATCAGAGTGAAAGACCATTTACTAGAATTGCTTAGAAAAGAACATGTTAGCTTTACACCATTAAGGTCAATAAATGACCACAGCACATTAATTAAAACCCGCTAGGAATTTATCCATCCACATTGAATAGACTCCATTGACCTAAAAGCTGCATTTGACTTGGTCGAATGAGCTGCCGTCAAGCTTATACTTGGGAGCATAAGACTCCCTGACAAGATTGTAAATTTAATGATAGCCTTTTATGGTCAATTTTCACAGTGGTTTTATATCAACACCTACATTCATCAGGAATGTACAATTGTCCCGAACATTTTCCTGCCGCCAATGGACAGAATGCTGACACAAATTGCATGGAAACAACAGCTGGGTATAACCACGCGTGACCAAATGTCTAATGACCTTTAATGTGTTGCTGTACTGACAGAGTTGCTACTGATCTTACTGCTCAGCCAGGACAGCTTTCAAGAGAAAGCCAAACATCTAACCTTGAAATCAACTGGAGTAAGACTAAAATACAAATGACTAGTCCACAAGCCATCATGTCAGCAAAAAGGGACAGAAGGTTGACCTTTTTTTGAATTATTCCCAGCAAGTAATCATTTATCCTTGGTACTTAGTTCATGTCTGTAATTTTGTTATTTGTTCCACCTCATAGTGTCCTCTTTAATATAAATCTAGATTTATACTGAACAAATTAATCCTGTATATAACTCCAGGACTGTCTATGTCACGGATATCAAACTACCTGAACAATATCTTCTAGAACCTCAGGAAATGTGACTTTTTGTTAATCTCATTGATCTTTTTTCAGTTTTGATTTCTTCCTGTCTAAAACAGATCTGGTTTTATCATATCCAAGTTTATCACTCATTTAAACATGCAGTGCACAAGATTTCTCAATCAGATTGGACTCCATTTGGATTGTATTTTGGTGATCACCTTCTTGTAGTCTTCAGTCTTCATGGAGAGTTGAATACCAGGCTGAGAACCCCTCAACATAATGACAGTCCATGTAATAGCTCCTGTTGATAACACTTCAGTGTCATTGGTGACTGAAGTTTTGTCAACTAGACAAAACAATGAAAGCTTCAGACAAACTGTCATATGGATCTGCCATACACCAGATATGCTGTCCAGATGGAATCTAACATTCACACTTGACAATCCATTTATCCTTTGGCATTCATTAGAGTCAACCCATAGCAGATCTTTCTCTAATTAAGTGGAACACCAAGCTTTTAACCATTCTTTCTACTCTATAACTTTTAAGCTTGGTCAGTTGGCAACCTTTCTCTTAATTGGAATGATTTTACTGTGTATGCCTTTTTATTGACCCTTCAAATCCTCAAGGTCATTTAAAGTGATAAATGCAAGCGCATACTAATCCCAATTGCTTCCATCAAGCAAGAAAAATGAGAAGATTAGCAACGTCCTTGACCAAGCAACAGATTTCCCTGCAAGGCCTTGCTTTCTCCATTCCAGAAATGCTGAACATATATGGATCATATTAAACAACTTATCAGAAAGAATCTTCTCTTCGAACAAGTGGTAGATAGATAAAATTATGTGGTCCAAAATGCTAACCACTCTCAAAACCTACAAGGGGAAAAGAACACTTCTCTTTCAGTGGTGTGAGCTTAGAAACTTGGCCTCTTAAAAGCTTTAGTATTGCAATTAAAATAAAGGGTTACTGTGCTATAATCTGACATGAGTTGCTGTAATGACATACACAAAAACCTTTCTCTCCTTCCAGCAGGTTATTTGTCCCTTCAAACCTATGTTGAAAGCTTGATAGATTCATACAAGACCTGTTTCCTGGTCACTCCAGCATTATCTGCAGGCAGAATCAGTCAAATTTATGCTTTTATTGATTAGTCTAAACTGCTTTCAGTTCCATCATCTTGGTTTAGCTTTTTTCATGATGTTCTGATGTGTCCATTGCTTAGAACAGCTTTCTGATCATGGAAACTGGAATTCAATTATCTACACTTGTATGCTTCTTTCCAAATGTATCTTCTTGACTCTGTAAGTACCTAAAAGATACTGAGCCAGTCAAATGAGAAAGATTTAGCTTAATCTTAAAGCCGATTGAAAGAAAGGATATTATGACCAAAGCTTTTTGGCCTGAATTTGTTGGTGTATCAGTTCAGTCTTCTTTAAATTAATCCAAGACTGCAAGAATTTCTTACACATATTGGCTCACAAAGTTAAGGCAGTTGATACAGTATAGCACTCATGTTCCTTGATTGATATATTTCAAGTTCTGGTATGGATGACAGATACAACATATTCAAGCTTCAATCAGAAAATTTAGGACCTTTTATCCTAGACAGCTCAATTTGACTTGTTTCGGTCTATATGGATATACATTTGAAGCCCTGGGCCAGGGCCATCTTCAGGGAAGGGGTTATAAATCTCTCCACCTCTTACCTATTCTTCTAATGTATAATTATTGGGTATTTCAAAGAAACCAAATTTACAAGTAAAATTTGTTGGGTTTTTTTTTTCTTTTTCAGATTGTACTTACCTTATTGTATTTAATATGCACTCTCTTCCAAACCCTTTCATTTTACATCCCTGAAAGAATGTAATATTGCTAAAAATTACAAAATTTGGATAATATTGCATTTTCTTTGGGGAGGGCTGGATTTGTGAGGTATATACTCTTTTCCTAAAATATTATTGATCAGGTAAGTAATATGAAACAGACATTTTTCCCCAAAATTGGCTTCTACAAGCATGAAGAATTTCTGTTAAAATAAAGGCTGTTTTTTCAAGTACCCTCAAAAATGTGATTTATTAAATTTGCATTTCAATAATAATGTCCTTGGAATCTTTGATACAGACTCTGCATACAGAAACTATCTTTCAATGTTTTGCATTCTTTTCGTTTTGGCCACCTACCTAGCCAAATTGCCAGCATAATTTAGTTTTTCTTAAAATGCATATGTTATCATGTAATACTTCTTACCTTTTATGTACCTGTGTTTTCATTTGATAGGTGTTCCTGCCGTCAGTGTACCTGTGAGACTCAGCCAAGCTGGATTACCTGTAAGTTTGCAACTAATTGGACAGAGCTTCAAGGACCATGACTTATTAACTGTGGCCAAGTGGTTTGAACAACAAGTTAAGTTTCCAAGACTGGATTTATCATATCTGGATTAGGCATTGTTTGTCAATGGATTGTCTGTCTTATTAAATTTCAGAATGCATAAAGCCTTCACTTGTAAGTGGTTTAATCTGACCAGTCTTTGTTAGGTTAGATGGTTTTGAGTCAGTTTTAGAGTCTATTTAACTTCTTACCCTCTTGATTCATCAGAATTTACAACTAATATATGTTCAATATCATTTGATTCATTGCAACATATTTGCTTATCATGTCATTTGACCCTGCCTACATTCAGATTTGATCAGATGATTTGGCGGTCCTTATGATGCGACCTGGTTTTGACACTATGGGCAATCAAAAAGTCGTAATATGCGCTCTGACTTTATCAAAGCGTACTGAGCTAAGTTAAACATGGTAAAGAGGACATGACCCCACAAGCCTTCTCATCATAGCTGACTTGTGTAGAAGGTACATAGTACTCTGACTTGTGTAGAAGGTACATAGTACTCTGACTTGTGTAGAAGGTACATAGTACTCTGACTTGTGTAGAAGGTACATAGTACTCTGACTTGTCGCCAGAACAGAGTCATCTCATGAAGATTTCTGCTCACAAAATAAAAGCTATCTCTACAAACTCTGCATTTGGTCATAATGTTACTATGAAAGATTTTGTTCAGGCAGTCAATTGGCATGCACAGTCTATCATCTCGAGTTTTTATCTTCGAGACTAGGGTCCAGGACAGTACACTCTGGATCTGGCAAACCCAGTCTCAGTCACAAAAGTGCCTCCAGATCCAGTTGACATCAGAACAACCTCCGGACAAACACTCTGCTGCGCTTTAGTTTGTTTGGCCCTAAACTTTAATGAGATAAGATCTCATTATTTCATGATCATAAATAAAATATTGTGACTTCAAATTAATAGAAACAAACAATGATCAAATAAACATATATTATATGCAACACATACATTTAATTCAGATTTCAATGTTAAGACAAAAAGTTCACAATATAAATCATGTCCCTTCAGCATATCAGATAAAATTAAAATGCTATTTATGACATTATGCATTTCCATAGTCCCATGTGATGATAAGGATACATAGTCATGAAGTAGTTATTTTATTTCTTCAAGAGACTATCAGCATGTTCATTAGAAATATTCCAGGTATTTTTTTATATTAGCAAAAACAAACATATTTTGTTAGAACCATGGCAAATTGAGCTTTGTATTAATTTTGTTGTGAATTTAAGAACTCATAATGCATTGCTAAATTAAATCAAAATAATAGCTTATTTCTCTCTGAATTTTAAGGCTCACTAAATGAACTGTTTTGATTATTATCTAAACCGGTTACAACTGACTTGTGTAATTAGACGGTGTGGTTGTATAGCTTGAGTATTGATTGACACAATGCTAATTCTTAGGAATGGTGAAGTATACTGCCTCATGAAAGTGTAATTCACAGATTGCACACACTATATGGTTCATTTGCCACAATGGATACAAACCATGGGGGGACAGACGTTGTGACATAAAAAGGAATAAAAAGTAATGGCATAATGACATTACTGTTAATGAACTTATTCAGTGTACATGCAATATATATATATATATATATATATATATATATATATATATATATATATATATATATATAATCTTGTATAACAATATAAAAAAAAGTAGTATAGGAAATTAAAATATTTACGTCATTTTAAGAAAATTTACACAAGATAAAGCAATATTTTAAAGCACATTTTCCTAAAACATGTGCCATCTAAGCAAATCAATTTTCAACATATATAATAGAACCTGAGCCAAGAGCCTTCCAAAATTTAAGAGAAAACCCTCATCCAATGGCCAACCAAAGTTTATAGAAAAGAAAAACAGACCAACTAGGTCACTGACTTGCTGACTTAAAACACTTATATGAGCATAAACTTATGGGTCAGTGGCAATCAAATTTGTGTGAACATGGACCAGTTCAACAGGAAAATATAGGCCAGTGGTTGTCAAATGTGTGTGAACATGGACCACTTCAACAAGAAAATATAGGCCAGTGGTTGTCAAATTTGTGTGAACAAGGACCAGTTTGATGAGAAAAATATTGGCCAGTGGTTGTCAAATTTGTGTGAACATGGACCAGTTTGATGAGAAAAATATAGGCCAGTGGTTGTCAAATTTGTGTGAACATGGACCACTTCAACAAGAAAATATAGGCCAGTGGTTGTCAAATTTGTGTGAACATGGACCAGTTTGATGAGAAAAATATAGGCCAGTGGTTGTCAAATTTGTGTGAACATGGACCAGTTTGATGAGAAAAATATAGGCCAGTGGTTGTCAAATTTGTGTGAACATGGACCAGTTTGATGAGAAAAATATAGGCCAGTGGTTGTCAAATTTGT
The DNA here is from genome assembly GCA_016746295.1 of Potamilus streckersoni. Taxonomy (NCBI): domain Eukaryota; kingdom Metazoa; phylum Mollusca; class Bivalvia; order Unionida; family Unionidae; genus Potamilus; species Potamilus streckersoni. The sequence goes on from JAEAOA010001970.1 coordinate 620,325, forward strand.
GTGAACATGGACCACTTCAACAAGAAAATATAGGCCAGTGGTTGTCAAATTTGTGTGAACATGGACCAGTTTGATGAGAAAAATATAGGCCAGTGGTTGTCAAATTTGTGTGAACATGGACCAGTTTGATGAGAAAAATATAGGCCAGTGGTTGTCAAATTTGTGTGAACATGGACCAGTTTGATGAGAAAAATATTGGCCAATGGTTGTCATATTAGTTATTTTAGCAACAGAGACACACTTCAAATTGAAACTTAAAATAGTAGCATACATGCCACGATGTTGAGAACAAAAAGCCAGGATCACATCCACAATTGCATTTTTAAATGTAATGAATGCAAATAACTAGGAAAAGTTCTATGTAAATAAGTTATGGAATTCAGATTTAGAAACTAATTCCTTCACTTTGTAACAAAATTTAACACATGTACTGTTGGACAAGACCTTATGGCTTGTCAATTTCAAGATTCACTATTTTCAATACAGGCTAATAGCAATTTGTTCATAATTAAAAATGCAATAGTGATGATTCAACCAATAGATAGGAGGCACAATGTGTTAAGAAATTTTTGCAAAAATCAATGAAAACTGCAATATGGATGGCATATGGATGAGGAATATTTTGTTGGTATTTGATATATGAGATATTCAAGAGTTAATAAATTCAAAATATTGGTTTCATGTATACTTTCAATATGAAAGATTGTTGTCTGAATGCTCAATACCATTGCCATATTATAAAGCATTTAATCCAAAAAGTCCCAAAAAATTGAATATCCCAAGAGATAGTTAAAATGGAACAATTTTAATGTTGTGGATGAGTCTAGAGCTTGTTACAACACACAGAGATATGACTGCTGAAGAGATATGTAGACAGGAAGCTACATGAACTAGGCAAATGGTGGTATAGAGGATAGAATATAACTCTCAAACAATAAAATTACAAGGAGGGGGATGGACTTATTACTTTCTTCCATATAACACCTGACTATAAATGAATAACTAGTGTGTATAAATCAAAGAATCAGATCAAATGTAATGTATGTTTTAGGTGTTCAAGTACCAAATAAACCAACATCATACAGCAAGACAGCAAAAAAGTTTTTTAAATATTGTATCTTAAGATTATGGTTCAGAAGAAAACATTACAATAAAATTAAAACAATATTTTTAGAACCCACAGTTGGGCTACACTATGCAGTTGCTGGTGAGGATGGGGGTGGGTGGGGTATTTTTGATACTCAATGGTATGGTGATGATAATAGTTGATATAGTGGGTTCTAATAAAAGTGATTAGACTCCTTTAAACCTGGAATGAATTCTATTGTAAATAATGATGTGGTAATGAAAACAGCAGAAGGTAACAAAAGGACTGTAGCAATTGATTAAAGGTGGATAGCAGGTTACTAAGAACTATGAATACAAGTATTTACCACCTAATGAAATAGATTAAACCAAATATTTATTATTGGGTATATCATATTGAAAATAGATTAATATGTTAACTAGCTAGTTAAATAATTTTAATCCCTTTTGTTGCTACAAATAAATTTGGTACAATTGCAAATAACAAGCTAATTAATAAAAGAATTAACAAAATGGGTATATTAGCTATTTAAAGAATTTTTCTCCATCTGTTTCTCACACTAACAGCTTTGTCAGGCAATGCTGCCGCTGCGTTTTCTTTTTAGCTTAGTTGAAAAAGTAATCGGCAATACTTAATACTCCTTTTTTAATTTACCCATGCATGATTCTGAATTAATGCTGGTACACCTTCTCCTACCGTGCCTCCTTTTGCTAATATTGTTTGTAAAATGTGCACGAGTTCTTGCTACGCTACCAATAATTGCAAAACAGGAGCAAATGTTACAACTGTTTCTTTAATGGCTGTTTTAGGCTTTCACCTAATTGTAAATTGTTTTTAATTTTGTATTCAATGTTATTAATATAATTTCTTAATTTTTTTTATATATGTTAAATCGTGAACTGCTTGCTGTTTTTACTTTCACAACCATGTAGAATCTAATTAAATTTAACTGTATTATTTGGATCAATTTTTTAAAAAATATGTTTTTTTCTTGTAAAGTCGTCATTTAAGTCAAGGTCTATTTCCGTTGCAAATAGTTTTGAATTTGGTAGGGGCACTTATTTATCCTTATTATCTCTCTTATAGATTAGCAAGCACCTAAACTATGAACATTTCTCTCTTCATTAATCATGGGACACATTTTAGCTTTACAATATGACTCATAAAATAATTCTTTTATTTAAATTCTTGTGTCTTTCTGCTATTTAATTTAAGACTAACAACTCTGTTTCATCAGCAAGACAGGTACCTTTTAACTGATTCTATTGTCATTATATTGAGTTATTTTTATTGGTTCGATTTTATTGTCTTATTTCATATTTGTTCTCCTCTTGTCCAACTTCATAATTCCCAAAATGTACTTCCGTCTGTTTTACTATATGTATAGTAATCAATTATACGCTTTTTGGGATTATCAGAGAAAATTGAATATCAGGATTTGTTTTTTCTTCATAATACAATGTTTTATTTATGAGTATAAAGTGAGGTCTACTTAATATATACATTGTATATATCAATAACTTATTGTAGAGAGTTTGGTGTATTGTGTTTAAATTTTCCAACTGGATAAAGAGTAAGTATTGTGTGGCCATAGGAAGGTGAGGGTCAGCAGGAAAGGTATCGATTATTTGGGGGTTCTTCATTCACTTAATCATAAGACATATTATGGAAGCTAAACAAGATATTCAAGTCAGTACTATAAATACATACAACACGAATTATAAATTAGTGTAGTAAAAGGAAAGGAATCGTATAAATAAATAACTGGTACAAAGATAACTGGTAAGGTGTGACAAAGTAATGGTTGGGCTGGGGAGCTCCCATTATTTTATTTAAACTATTAAGGCTCTGTTTTGCTGGAAGTTAAATTTAGTGAAAGATAGATGTAAAGCTCCGAGCCCCCAGTTAGCAATGCCGACGATTAAATGGTTAAATATACCCAAAAAGGTTGAAATTCAATGAATAACGATTTAAAAACGGTTCAGTAATCAAATGACTCAAATTTCCTATTACGGTAATCTCCTTCCGTTCGACTCTTTAATAAGCATATTGCATCACTTGATTAGCAGTGTAAGATTGATTTCCACCTGTCCTTGTATTTCTGTTTATCTGTTGTGTTCTTTGTCTCTCCTATTTCTCACATTCATTCTCTTCTTCCCCGACCTTTCGCGAAATTCCTCCTCCTCGACTTTGTCTAGACTTATCCTCCTCGATTTTCTCCAGACTCCTCCTCCTCCTCCCTCCACTACTCTTCTGTCGACTTCGACTGTCTCAGCTACAGTCTCAATTCCGTCTCCAACTCTTGAAAACTTGGGGCCCAATGGAACCGGTATTTCTCTGTCCCGTAAAATGCTTCTGACCCTTTCGAGGCTTTGTCTTTTCTTAGAATCTACCTCTAAGTTTATCGCCAAATTACGAGTGGCTTCTTTTCTCGGAGTAAACCCAATTGATCTGCAATCCTTCCAGCGAATACTAAATTTTCTTTTACGAGTTCACACCTTCTATCTCAATTCTAATTGGATATTGCTGTGAACCGATCCAATCAAATTTAGCGGACAATGTTCCTATTTCTGTCTGTCAACGTGAGAAATGACAAGACCACGCCTCGCTCACCACGAGGGTCTCACTTTGATCCTGGAACTAACCTTTAAGATGGAGGGGTGATAACGGCAAGCCGTTGTTAAGTCGTGCGATCTATCGCCATCGCCAACTTTGGCTGGTCATGGTAACCTTGCGAAAGATTTCAACATTAACCCCACTTTAATCTTTAGACACCAAACACATGGCCGCGATAATATTCCCAAGACGTAACATTATAGCTTATACATGACTTTATAGCTAGGGCTTAGAAAACATGACAAAAGGATTTATATAAAATGGATGTAAAAATCAATAATGAATATATTTTTAAAATTCTATATCAGGTTAAATACTGAAGTCATTAGGAAATGTAATAATACAATGAATACAATCATACATGAGTATTTTCTTCAGATTTATAACTTAAACGAATAACACTATCAGCTAAAATAAGACTACTTAACAAGAAACTTGATTAGACCCTTGAATAGTTTTTTATATGTTAGTATTATATTATCCTTTCAGTGCTAGCTTGATATTTCAGGCAGATTCATTTAAACAAAATAGGGGGGAGGGCAAATCGCACGAGAAAATGGTATAAATGACTATTTAAACCCCCCCCCCCCAACAATTTAGAATCGTTGTACAACAATGTGGGGGGGTGAAAGTAAAACTGAAGAACATTTAAAGGTTTCTTAATCACTATGGAAGTAGTCTTAACAAAAGATGAAAGATCAAGGTGAAGTGGAACCTGGAAAGCAATTTGGAAAATGCTCACAAGAATTAGAAAATTCAAATTTTTAATTTAAAAAATGTTTGGCTACTGGAACAACCCAATCATGTAAGTAAGTATGACTCTATCTTGATAAAATAGGATGCGACGATTAATATTTGCTAGCTTTTGTAGTGGTTGGTATATTATTAGGTAATGTATATTTAAAAATCGCCTAAAAGTCCTGTCATTTTGGTCACTACTAACATATCCTCGGAAAACATAGGTAAAGTAAATCCATTTCCATAAATGCTATAGATTGAACGAATTATATAGCTAATTAGTAATGGAGTGGTGAGTAAATTTAATAAAATTTATATTAATAAATGGTAAGTGAATGAACAACACAAGTAACATTGTTTAGCATGCAGCACTAAACTCAACTTTGCTGTAAATTACAGTAAGATTTGTTACGAGGATATTTAATTTTTTATATAGATTCCCCAATTGAGAAGGAAGATGAATAGGTGCTAAAATTGGCTATTCCAATTTCTTTACCTTAGCTCAGAATTTACTATCTGATAGCATAATTAATGCTATCAGACGAGGAAATTGATAAATGAAATGGCAGCAATATTACGTAACGATTATCGAGTTAATTTAGGCTGATGAAAGTATGAATCATTTAGTCAGAGATAGAAGATTGTAAGGTTGTAAGAAACGAGTATTTTAAATTGCGTATAAGTTTTTAAACTATGCAGAGGTTAGTATTGCAAGTGTTTAAGGTGTTGTTGTTGTTGTTGTGGGGATTAACGCCATTTTTCATTACACAATAGGCTTTACATGGCGGCCAGTATTCATGGTGGAGGAAGAAACTGGGAAATCCGCGGAAAGAACCACCGACTTACGAGAAGCTACTGGCAAGCTTTCTCACATATCCACATTCGTCGAATCTTAGACTCTAACCCACATAGATAGGTGGGATGGCAGTGAGTTTCAGGTGTAACAGCTGCTTCATTTGCTTCATTTGGAGTTGCAGCGGTCACACACCTTTTTACTTTTTATTCCTTTAGCTTTTACAGGGTGCGTGAAACTTTACATCGTTTTTGCTGCAAGTACTTTACAAGACAATCTGGTATATAACAAAGTTTAAAAACGTGTTAAGAATGTATAATTTGTTTTAACATTAATGAAATGTTTACAAGAGCAAAAATAAATAAATTCCTTTGAATGAGGGCCTCAAGGTAGATTAGTTCTTAGCTAATTGAGTTACCCTCTTTAAATAAAGTAATAATAATAATAATAATAATAATAATAATAATAATAATAATAATAATAAAAATAATAATAATAATAATTAGTCACGATGAATTAACGTGATAATAAAGACAACAAATGCTTGGAACGAGACTTTAAAGACCGCTTCGCTAAGTTAAATTGGGCTATGTGCAGTTACTTGCACACGAAGCCAAGTTATCTTAACCAGTCTTGTTACACTGCCATCTGAGAGAAATTTACAAATCCTGTTGATAACACTAATGAATGGTTATTTAAACATTTCAAATAATCAAACAACGAAATAAAACAATATATATTCAACTATGTAGTCTGTTAGATGGAAACCATGACCTATTATAACACCGTTGTTTTCAAAGTCTTTGAATGTACTTGAAAAAGACTCAGAGGGGATGAAAACTAATGGCAACGATAAGGAAAGCATAGATATTGTATGTCAGTAACCTAATTCTTCCACTTAAATAACTGAGCAATACTATCATGGTGAACATAGCCAACTGCTACTCTAAATTATTAAGATTTAATAGTGTGAGATCTTTAAATACCTGCACCGAATCATATATAGTTTGTGGGTTTGAAGCTTAAAAAATTATATTGAAAACGCATTTGATGATGTCAGTAGAAAGAGAGAAGACTTAAAGGATAAGTTTAGCGTGAGTGAAAATGAATCTACGTGCAAGTAAATCACCTATTAGTTAGCTATTGCGTTATGTAATAAAATGAAACCTTTAAGAGAATAGGCCTCTGGCATTTAAAAGATTAAAAAACGGCTACAATACAAATGTTCTAACAGATAGAACACTATATGGCGACAAAGAATTTCTGAATAATATTGGCATGGTACAATGAATTATTAACGACAAAGGTAACAAGGTGAAACGATTAAGAAGGGTCTTTAATGATATAAAACAAAAGATACCATCAGAAACAGATTAAATAAAACAATTATAATGAAAGATATAAGACACAGCATTAAGAGAAAAAAACTGATACAGCTTAATCAGAAAAAATTATTAAAGCTGTTTCAATTATTACTATTAAAAAGATTTCTGGTCACGATACAAGTCTAATTGATAATAATAAAGGTTAGATACAGTTAACGATGAGCTACATAAAGACGATCAAGTTAGTAATATCAGTGTAAAAATTTGTATCTTACAATTCTTTATGGTTAGACATATGAGCATATCTCTCTCTCTCTCTCTGTCTCTGTCTCTCTCTGTCTGTCTGTCTCTCTCTGTCTGTCTCTCTCTCTCTCTCTGTCTCTGTCTGTCTCTCTCTCTCTCTCTCTCTCTCTCTCTCTCTCTCTCTCTCTCTCTCTCTCTCTCTCTCTCTCTCTCTCTCTCTCTCTCTCTCTCTCTCTCTCTCTCTCTCTCTCTCTCTCTCTCTCTCTCTCTCTCTCTCTCTCTCTCTGCAAATTCCTGCAGTAGTCATTACACCTAAAGCACTTGCTCTATCATTACACCTAAAGCACTTGCTCTACCAACAGCTACAACTTTATAAAATTATACGCTGTTTAATATTTTTTTTTCTTACAAATTTACACTGTTCTGCCTCTTTGACTAAATCATCCCTAATTTCATTTTTTCATCAGGCTAAAATGAACTCTATGGTCGTCCACCATTCAATTATTCAATTTCCTTGTGTGATAGCATCAATTATGCTATTAAATAGTCGATCTTTATCTACGTCAAAGAAATTGAAATAAACAATTTTAGTCCATTTTTCATATCCTTGTTAGCTGACTATTTTATAATTAATAATGCTTTGAAATGATCTTTTTTTTTAATTTACAGTAAAAGTTTAATTTATTGATGCAAGGTATATAATGTGAATTGTGTCGTTCTTTTCCTTTACCATTTATTAACCTGAATTTTATTGAATTAACTGATGACTCCATTATTAATTAATATATTAACTAATCTACTAATTAGCTATATTAATTTGTAAGCCTACAACATTTATGGAAAGGAATTTACTTTATCTATGCCTTAGGAGGAATTGTTAGTAGGGTCAACCATCACTACAGTAGGTTTTAAATAATAAATGTTGTACCTTATGTGAGTCATACTTGCATTTTTTTAAATTCATGTGAGCACTTTCCAAGTTGTATTCCAGGTCCAAATTCATTTGGATCTTTCATCTTTTGTGCAGTTTCCTTTACCCGTGATTGAGGAACCTTTAAATATTTCTTCAGTTGTACTTTAACAACCCCACATGAGAACAATTGTTACAATTATTTTTTTGAACAACCGTTTTGGGTTTTCACATAATATTAACTCATTAATTTTTGACTCAATGTTATTAACATCTCTTTATTTATATATATATATATATATATATATATATATATATATATATATATATATATATATATATATATATATATATATATATATATATATATATATATATATATATATATGTGTGTGTGTGTGTGTGTGTGTGTTAAGTCATGAACTATTTGGCATTTTTACTTCCACAACCGTGCGGCATCTAATTTAATTTAGCTTTATTAATTGGATCTTCTTTTACTTTCCTTGTAAATTTCGTCATTTAAGTCTAGGTCTGTTTTCGCTGCAAACATTCTTGAATTTACTATATCAGTGGCAATTATTTATCCACTCAATTATCTTGTAGATTAGCAAACAATCTGTGAAGATTTCCTTATTCATTAACCTACGCCATATAATTGTTTTTTAAAATTACTTTCCTAAAATAATATTCTTTAATCTAAGTTCTTGTGTATTTCTGCTATATCATTTGAAGACTGCAACAATCCTGTTTCATCAACACTTATCTTTAAACTCATTGTAATATCATTATATGTAGTCATTCAAGTTGGTTCGGTTTTATTGGACCACAACGGAGGCCTAAGGGATAGAACGTCTGCCTCAAATGCGGGATATCGCGTGTTCGAGCCATACCAAAGACTTATAAAATGGCACTAGTAGTTGCCTCACGTGGCGTTCGGCATTAAGCGGTTATGTGTTAAGACTAGTAGACCTGGTGTGAGTACAATATGATTTGTTGGGACAAGACGCCATGTGTCTGTGGCATGATGCCCCATTGCTAGTTATCACTATAAACTGCCACACTGCAGGCATCTTATCTTATCTCTCAACAGGAAAAGGATCAGTTGTTTGGAGGCTCTAAAATCACGTAATCAATTTTATAGGATTTAAATGAATCAGACATCAACTTGAAAAATAACTAAGCTTTAAGGAATATCAACAAATTAATGATGACAGTATATCAGAATTCTACAACAGGGATTAAAAATGAATCATATCAATAAATAACTGGTAAATGAGAGTGGGATTGGTTGAGATTTTATTTATATGTACCTCCTCACCAAGAAATTTGCCATATATGTACAGGCTATTGAAACAGTAGTTCCTTTATTCTGTTTTTTGCTCTTTGTTTTGCTTCTATTACTTTTTCTAGGTCACAGTCTCTATCCCCGTGACTTGTGCCCATTTTAGCACAAAAGCCACATACTATGTACAACCCGTGGATTAATAAACCATGAAAGGGTCAAACACAACCAGTTCTTGATTGATATTCAAGCCTTATATAAATTCACTGCTGAATTACACAAATCAGTTCTTACCAGCACAGACAATAATCAAAACAGCTTATTATGCATGCCTTAAATTCAAATAGAAATAAGCTACTGTATTTTGATTTAATCAAGCAGTTTTAATATTCGGTATGCATAAACTCAAAGGGAATTTATACAAGCTTGACATGTGCGAACCAAATCCCTTTTGCTAATATCGAAAATACCTGCAATAGTTACTTGAGATGGAGATTCTCTAGAAATATACTTGACTATAATGAAAAATGAATACTACAGAGTAAGGCAGAACCATACATATTATAAAGGCGAATGTTTGTGAAAGATAACTAAAATACAAACGTTGTTTGAACTCCGAATAGTGAAACTAAAACAAGATGTTCTGTTAGGCAGCATTAGCGCGAGATACAAGCTTTACTTCCATTATCTGCAATACCTTCTGACGAAAACTTACTTAAGTTGTGCCACCAGACAGCTGGGAACATATTGCAGTGTATCCTTTAGTAGCTTTTTCACATACAATCATCGTTGTGATCCACATACTATGATTACATTACTCTTCAACGCTTTGTACTTGATAAACTGGGTTATCTCCCTTATACCGTTCATTCGACAATGCCAAGTTCTTGTGTGTAAGCTTCAAGGTATATATATATATATATATATATATATATATATATATATATATATATATATATATATATATATATATATATATATATATATATATATATATGCTGTATTTGATTTAATTATCATCAATTTGATATCTGGTTTGTAGCAGTAGTCGTAGAGATGATGACGATTGTATATCCTTTGCTCTTTGGTCTAAAAAAAATTCTGAAAATTTCATTCCATACAAGCATTAATTAAAATTATATAATTTATTTTTTAAAATTACAATTCGCTCGCTCATTATGTCTTTCCTTCTAATTCCGAAGAAGAATTCACTGATTTGAAACGTGTTTAATGATCTTATAAAGATTTGTCATGGCATTTTGGACAGTACAAAGGCCCTTCCTCTGAGTTATCTTATGATATGTCCGTGAAACGGAGGCACAAGTACATATCCGTTTTCAGTCAAGGGAATCAACTCCGTCGCGCTTGTCTATTATTTCCTGATATACATCCGTGTAAGGACGGTGCAAATTGTTAGATTTATTACGTACATGAAATTAACATGTACAAATATATGGCATGATGAAAGTCAATGTATAAAGCGAAGAGAAAGACAAATACAAAGATTTATTTATTATTCTTTTATTTCTCCATAAGATGCTTAAATTTTTATTTAAAAATGATATTGATAAACCATGAAAACAAGAAAAGAAAATTTTGCGAGATGGTTATAATTAAAGCTTTGATTACGATAATCACATACTGGTTTAAAAGTTTTAAATTCAGTAGCAACAATCATGTTCCAATGGTAGACATGATACCAGGTTTTTTTTGACAGTATTACTGGTAATCCGTAAGAATAAAATATCAAAATGTGTGTATAAAACTATCATCTGTGTGTGTGTGTGTGTGTGTGTGTGTGTGTGTGTGTTTTGGTCTCGATCCTTTTTTATTACAACGTAATCAAATTGTAATAGATCGTTGCTTATACAGTACGAGATCTTTAAAAATGATTAGTTCTCGATTTCTGAATATAAAATTCGTTATTAGTGAGATATATATATATATATATATATATATATATATATATATATATATATATATATATATATATATATATATATATATATATATATATATATATATATGAATGAGATTACGCTCATTATTTAATCATTTAATCATCTTAATTCATTTAGGTTAGACATAATATCTGGAGATACATCACATAAATAAATGTCATAGTTCATTTACAAAAAGAATGCGTTTTTATATTGGTAGTCACTGTAAATATAGAATGAAAACATACGAGAAGTCGAAATAAAAAGTTTCAGTATTATTTGCGTGGAGTTTTCCTGCAGTGTATCAAATCTGTTTTAGTAACGTGCTTTCCCTTAATGTACAGCCATAGTCTGTCAGATTAGTGTATATCTAGATAAGTAAAGTTCAAGCAACAGGGAAGTTTGAAATCTCAGCAATAATTTTAAGAGACTAACTCTTTTGATAACATTGCAAATAAGTGATCAATATGTAAACTTTAACTAAACTATCGAATAAGAAAATACCATGAAGAATTTAATTTTCATGCATGGCATGTTTGTATTAGTTTTATTGAGAAGAAAATCATTGTCGGTGGATAGATTCTTGTCGGTGGATAGAATACAAAGCTAAGTCATAGATAAACAGCAGAAAAAAGATGTTCCTAATGTACGGCCTTCATGTGCACCACTTAAAATATGACTCGAAACAGAAGCAATTTATTAACAAGATAAGATGTTGAACCAAACAAAAAACATATTGAGATTGAAGAAAACATTTAAGCTGATAGCTTTTAATTCGCACCAAAAGTTCAACCAGATCGAATGCTTTTTCTTAAGTTAATGAAGATCGGACCTCTAAGTTAAATCGCTAGCAACCACTGTGATCTGTATGTTTCGTCACCGCATTTGCACATGTTTTTCACGGAAACCTGGATGTGATTTATAGAGGCTGTGATTTATGGTGGATTTTGTTTTTGTTACGATTACGGAAAAGGTGCTTGCAACATATTTGATTGTATTACTTTTTCAAGGTACAAACAGAAGTTGTATTATTCGGTTGTTAGATGAACCATTTCTTTTCATTTCCCTTATGAATCGCCAAACACAATAAGCTTATTTCAGTGAATATTGATATTCACTGTCAATGATACTATAGTAAATAACTTTCTTCAGTCAATCAGATATTAAGATATTCGACATTTTCAGAATTTTGGGTTCGATTCCATCTAGAACTGCCGATTTATTAATGTCTTGTTTTAGTGATTATATCAATAGTACAGATTAGTGCAATTAGAGAAATATTAGCACTATCACGATCATTTTCGAAGGTAGTAACTTTATCTGTGTTAGGTTTTGTACAATTAAACCTATAAAGAGCTTGGGAAATTCAAATAAAAATAAAAGAGGTTGATTTTTTTTTTTGTTGCAATATCAGGATCATCGTTGCAAATAGTGCCATTATCTATAATTTTGCAAGGAAGGATATGGATTTGTTCCTCCTTATACGATAATTGAGTCTTTAGATTTATGGCGGCAGCCTTTTTTACTTCACTCAGTCAGCGACTTCAATATTATAACATTATCAGTGGTGTAATCATTACATGGGAGCTTGTTTATTTCGCGATATGAAGAAAACTAGTTTAAGAGAGACACACCCTAATCCTGATCTGTTTTGAAAAGGGTCAATGAGCTAATAATCTTCGGCCGTTTAGAGAAAAATTCATTTTCATCATTTTTTTAAATAAAAATTAAAATTTTGTATTGCATATAGGAAAGTGAATACTTCTCTTTACTCTGCACCTTACGAGTTACACAAACGGTTATATTGGTCAATGATTGAGAAAATGGATACGTTAATCTCGTAGAGTCTATTGGAGTTGGTAGGTTTGATGGATAGCAGAACATGCTATTATTCTTGTCCGAGTATTGCTTACTTACATAAGGTCACGCAGTTGTATTGTTTGAAGCCATTAGTGCTAATATCGGAAGCAAAAAGAATAGTAAAGGCTTCCGTGATAATTACTTTGTTGTTAAAAAGAAAGCGTCCTCTACCTTGCCTTCAAATGGATCAGCCTATGATGAAAGAGAGACAGACAAACAGACAGACAGACAGACCTTTATGGAGGTTAGTAGACAGAGCAGTTATAAAAAAAATGTCCTATTACGGAAATGAATACATGTACATGTACTTTAAAATATTGCGACAAATCGTGTCAAAAAGACACATATTCACTGTCAAAACCTCAGAAACTTGTAAGACTTTCCCCACTCCCTAATAAAGAACGCATTTAATTCCTTTTGACTAAACACTATGATGCGTACCTTGCATTGATTTCTGTGTTTCTTTGACAGTATCGTTGAGGTGCGTGAATATTTTTGGATAATTATTTGTAACAACATCATGGGACTCTTTAATTACATGATTCGATGCCTATGGCTATACTTTTGTGGTATTAATAGGCACTTGAAATTGTGTTGATTACTCGTGAGTAAATGTTTTCCATGATTTTGGACATTACCTTCTTTGCTCAATCCATTTTACAACATACACGTCTTATACAGGCCAATGAATATTTCAAGCATTTCATTCAACGTATACAATTAGTCATGCAAAACGTCCACAAATTATTAAAGGAAATGATGAAAATGCATTGTATCGAATACATCTTAATTTCAAAATATTTAAATAATGAATTTGAGATCAAACTCTGAAGTACATATAAATTATCAAACAATAATGCTACAAATACGTCATCGATAGGTAGTTGTTATTTCGGTGTGTTCCGTGTATGCCAAGTTGCGTAAATACTTTTTTTTTTAAAATAAAAAAATAGTTCCTTTTATAATATTATATATTGTCAAACAGTATTTTTGTCTTGTTTGTAGCCTGAAGGCATTAATAAACGTAATCCATTCGTCTTCCGCTATTTGTGTCGTTAAGTGACAGGTTATAATTTACCTGATGTATTTACATAAGACTCTTTGACGTACTACACGAAGGTGTGGAGCTGATTGGTTACAGGGTGTTACTGTGGGAAGCCTACTGTTCGTCAGATAGGTATATAAAGCTCCGAAGAAGGTTCCGACAGCAGTGAGACGAGGAGTAACACTTGAATCAAGAATGGTAAGCGGGACTGCATTCATCTGTAGCCATATTTAAGCATGACATAATTGTTGAGAATATCACTCGATAAAAGATATGCTAATTTTCAGCGCTGTGTAATGGAAACAAGACGAATTACGTCAGATATCACATAAAGTTATTTTGAAATGAAAACATAATTCTTGCAGAGCATAAAGGAAACAAATAATCGTTTTTTATTGTTTAGTTAAAAATATCATCATTACCTTTTAATAAGCTGCATACCTAATGCTCAACTTTGCTTGACTTGCAGAAACTTCTAACTTACGTCGCCTTATTCGTTGCCGCAGTCGGCGTCGTTTTGAGTTGTCAATTGCCTCCCTATACCGACATGTTCAGGTGGGATGATGGCTTTATCTGCAACAAAAAGCTTAACAGTTATGTCAACTGTTCAGATCCTTACCTGGATCCATATACCCGTGAGAATTTCTGTGCTTATCCAACGTGAGTAACTTATATGTACATGTATATCTTTTACTTACTCTTTTTGTCAATCCTTCCGTTATCTCTTCTTTTGTTGATATATTTCTCCACTCCTCTGCGTTATCTACAGTAAATAATTTCATCGCTTCGATAGAGGTGAACCAGATATGGTCAAGGCAATAAGGTAACAAATGTTTAGATTAGTCATTGTTTCTATCAGAGGTATAAGATGAAATACAGCGTCGTAGTCGAACTTTATTGTACGCCATTGCAATGCAAATGCATTACTTGTTTTCTACATCCATTAATGTTTAAAGGATAATTAGAGTCACAATGGAAAGGCACCTTGGGTCACGAGCTTCAATGCCCGCACTGGATAGCATGGGTTGAACAAGAAATCGAGTTCCCACAAGACGTAATAATCATAGATCATTGGCGTATTTCAGTCCGCGTTTTGGCGACAAACACATACGAGGCATTTTAGTCAATGATACACTTCCACCATCATGCTGACCACTACACATGGTGAACATTTTAAGTTACTTGATTCAATTTCCTTTTTTTTGTTTGTTTGTTTTGTTATGGTGGAGTTTAGAGTGGGTCTGATTGCATATGAATTGCACAAGTATATATTTATCAGTACTTGTTTTAGAAAATTGAACTATCCATTTTTGGAAGGAGGGGTGCAATCGATCATCATTGCAAAAGTAGAGAAGCATGCCAACGTTCACTGAGGAAAGCTTGAACATGTAACAGATTTTTGCACTGACAATAATCACTCTCTTTATCAAAGAGGTATGCCATAAGACAGTAGACACTAATAAATGAATCCAAGTTTATCCTGTTTGACAACGTTTTCAAAGACGTTGTAACTAAGATACACACAATACAAATAATTCCGCGCCTCATTTTTATATACAATGCAAAATCAGTATTATAGTTTTTTATGGTTCTCTTTTTTGTTTACCAGGAGCCAGATCGGATACGTACTGGACAATTTCCCTAACGAGCGCGCGGAACTATATAACTTCGTGAAATACTACAAGGGTTTGAACTACAATCCCAACTTTGGGTAAGTAGTAGTGGTGGTGGTAGTAGTAGTAGTAGTAGTAGTTTTAGTAGTAGTAGTAATCTTGCTATTAGTAGAAGTAGTAGCAAGAAGAACAGAAGCAAAATTAATAGAGATTGTTCTTTGCAGTTGTTCTGAGTGTCAGCAAAAGAAGCAGTAGTATCATCA
This sequence comes from Potamilus streckersoni, assembly GCA_016746295.1. NCBI lineage: Eukaryota > Metazoa > Mollusca > Bivalvia > Unionida > Unionidae > Potamilus > Potamilus streckersoni. The sequence continues at coordinate 636,040 of JAEAOA010001970.1, forward strand.
TCATCATCATCATCATCATCATCATCATCATCATCATCATCATCATCATCATCTATTGGATGACCATGACAACGTTGTTCATTATTATTATTATTATTATTATTATTATTATTATTATTATTATTATTATTATTATTATTATTATTATTATTATTATTATTATTAAGGCCTCAGTCAAGCGCTAAATGGGAATGTAGAGGATTGTGTGACACCCCATCAGAAAAACTGGAGACGGTGTTCTACACTGAACCCAACGGACAACAGCAAATCTGCTGGATAGTGCAGCCTCAAGAACTTTACTTTAAACGATGCTCGTAAGTAACCATATTACATATTAGCTTAATGGAACATCATTCTTTTTACACAAAAACAATAGGTCTATAGATTACTGTTCAGAAAGTGCTGAGACATAAATGTGAAAGTCATATGTTGACATTGCATGGTCGTAGCGGTACAAGAAACAAAATAATTATAGCATTTACCACAGAGTGGCGAACTCTGTTCCTTGCCCTTTTTGATTTAAGGTTTTTCACCTTGCGTCAGAAGATAAGTGTTTTCTTTACTTTATAAACATATGGAGAAGTTACGCTAAATGAGTAAAATGAAATAAGCACATGACGTATAGCGATTTGGGACGACATAGCTTTTCACATTAATTCTGTATTTATGCTCTTTTGGAACTTTATAGGTATGTAATACCCTTTATATTGTAGGATATAAATGACAAAAACAAAATAGCTTCAATGGTGTCAAAATCTTTGAATTTTGATGAATATATTTTCTTCAGGAGTGATAAAAGTCACGGAAATGCGACAAAAAAAAAAACCCAAAGAAAATAAAACAACCAAAAAGAAAGTTCTGTGCCAAGATACTATTTAAGCAAATGCACTATTTAAGCTCAGATGACACCTATATTTGTAAAATTATATAATTATTATTAAGACGGAAAACGTTGAACCTTATCCCTTATTTTCCTTTTCACCTTGTTTAAGATGGTAAAAGTAACAAACAGCGTTAACCAAGAGCAGAACTCCTCTGTAGTGTACCCGTACAATATGTATCATTTTTCAGATACCAATCTTGCAACATGTTCAACCAAATCCCTGAAATTGCTGACGTTAACCATGTCTGTGTTCCTGAGACAATTTACAACGTTGACGTCATCTTGTATTGTCCTCTTGCTGTGGTGAAACAGTGCGTCAAGACACGTCTTCAAGTGCCTCTGTCATGCGATTGCAAGAGAGTCGAGTGCCCGTTCAAAAAGTTGCCATGAGGAATATGAAAGAAAGCCTTTATCACAAATAAATATAATAAACAAGATATTGAACTGGAAACATGTTTTTGGTGAAACTTAAAGTCAAATTCTCTTAAATATAGGTCAACATTTTAAGATTAGAATACTTCTAAATAATATCTCTGATTGTATTTCATTTGGAATTACAAGATATGGAACTCAACGTATATTTAAATTTGTATAAATGTAATAACAATTTTGTATATTTAATTGGTTGCATATAATTCAACATCTAAAACCTTTAAATTGTATCATCAATTCTCTACAACAAAGTGTGTGTCTTGTTTCAATGATTTTCTTGAAGTTGAAGACAGAATATTCAGTAGGATACGATGTATGAATATATCATTGATCCTTGTTTTCAAGGATTTTCAATCACAGTTGTACAAATATGTAAATAATGAGCATTTTTTAATTGATATATATATGTATATGTAAATATAATGATCATACCTTCGTAACGCATCATTTTTATATTGTTTATAATTGTTATTGTTAAGTTGTGACGATTGAAATATGCCCTTTGATTTGTGCAATTATTTATCAGTGCCAATAAAACAAACATTCACATGCGTGTGCATCTGAGTCGCATTCTTTGTGCATATTTCTCCCTTTCTATACGATACCACCCCACCACCTTCCCCCCCCCTCTCTCTCTCTCTCTCTCTCTCTCTCTCTCTCTCTCTCTCTCTCTCTCTCTCTCTCTCTCTCTCTCTCTCTCTCTCTCTCTCTCTCAACTGATCAATATGTAGTTTTAAATGGCCAGAGAGAGAGAGAGAGAGAGAGAGAGAGAGAGAGAGAGAGAGAGAGAGAGAGAGAGAGAGAGAGAGAGAGAGAGAGAGAGAGAGAGAGAGAGAGAGAGAGAATTGTCGTGATTTTTGAAGCACAACACACCGAAATAACTAAGACCCTTTACAGATGGCATGGCTGTTATAGAAGTACGATCCCATCATGTACAGATTCTGGATCACATGTGAAATTTTAAATTGTACGAGCTATTGTTGAACACTCTTGAGCGTGCACAACAAACAAAATAAAAAGAACCCCACCTATGTATTTAAAAGTCACGAACCTGCATTCACTCACTATTTTCTATATTTTCATATTATGTAGGGAATTAATTAATTTGTAATATCAAAATCTTGTATTATTTAAATGTATAAACTGATTTGTTTTTAATTTTTTCTTTCTCAAAACAAGAAGTTTTTTGTATAATCACCCACGACTCTACTCTTATTTGTCATGAGAAAACAAAGCTGATGAAGAATGTATCGCCTCATATTGTTCTAGCACATGTATTATATTAATCCACCGTTTTGTCAAGGTTTTCATGTTTTAATAAATTTAGGAAAAAATGCCATCATCAGTCAAAGGTTTCGGCTGTTGTTTATTGCGATTCGTCTTAATGCATCATCGTGTCCGCTACAAAGTATACCCTTCTGGAATAACAACAGAAAAGTTGGACGGTGCAAACAGCTAAATACATCATATACTTTACCAGTGGACCGATGCAATAAGATAATCAGTACTGTATTCATGTAAAATTCGCATTCCATCTAGTAAACCCGTCAGAGGCGCTCACGGGAAATCTGGTCTATGGTTGGTTTAGACCTAGCTAAGCTCGGAGCGCAGTTTTGGTGTACTGTTCCGTTCCATCCTTTTCTCTCTCTCTCTCTCTCTCTCTCTCTCTCTCTCTCTCTCTCTCTCTCTCTCTCTCTCTCTCTCTCTCTCTCTCTCTCTCTCTCTCTCTATATATATATATATATATATATATATATATATATATATATATATATATATCTGTCTGTATGTGTGTGTGTTCTTTTCATATAAAAATACCGGATATATTTCATTGCCTGGTAACAAAAACATGAAATTTTAACTAGTGGTGAGTTAAAATATATATATTTTGTGGTACCACAAGATGAAATATATCCAATATTAACATAGAAAAAGAACGTCTTCTTTTTATTATATACCAAACTTGCTCCAGATATACGTTTACAGGATTAAATTCAATTTTCGGCACAATACGTTCACCATACCTCATTTTCGTAAATTTACTTTCATAGCCTGATCATATAAGAATGAAGATTCGGTTAAACTAATTAAATTTTTGTAATGCTGTAAGCTACTTGAACTTATCTGAAGACAATGCAAGTCCGGTTCAGATCAAGTTAGATGTTGTCAAGAACGTTAGGGGAAATAACTTCGCATGACTCTAATGGAGTCTAGTCAAATTTCTTTATCAATTTTTAATTCCCAACAATTAAATGTAAGTCAGTTTCTATTTATGTCTTCTATCTCAAAAAGAACTCGCTTTCGCTGTTGCATGTACAACTTTTTAGGCACACATAGTCAAACGTCGCATGGCATGGTGAGAAATATTTTATTTTTAAATGTGAAAATATACGGATATATAAAAAATATATATTTTTTTACTGATGAAAATATGGGAATGAAACATTTATGAAATTTTTTTCTCCAATAAGCCTCTATATATTTTACACACATCTCTCTCTCTATGTATGTATGTATGTATGTATGTATGTATGTATGTATGTATGTATGTATGTATGTATGTATGTATGTATGTATGTATGTATGTATGTATGTATGTATGTATGTATGTATGTATGTATGTATATATGTATGTATGTGAATGTGTGTGTGTGTGCATGTGTCTCTCTCTCAGTCTCTCTCTGTATCTGTGTGTTTTTTGTAAAGAGACTTTAGAAATGATACGCTCAAATGGATTTAAAAAGCATTAATAAAATTTTTAGTTATCGATTTACAGGTAAGTCACTAGAGTATCTTGCTCAAATCTGAACAACGATGAATTCGCAGAAGCAAAAATTATTTTGAGAAGTTGGAGCAATGCTTTTGATTTAAAAAAAAATATATATATATATATATATATATATATATATATATATATATATATATATATATATATATATATATATATATATATATATATATATTTATCCATACATATACATGGATTCGTTTGAAAGATTAAATAAAAATAAGCAGCCACCAGCGCGGAGATTTTATTCAAAACTATCGGTATCAGGAATTAGCACAAAGGAATTAAGAATGTTAAAGATTTTATACAATGCTTCAAATCAGATACCACTTTTGATCTACTCGACTACTACGTAAAGATATACACTAATAAGATATTTTAATAAACACTGTTACGAGTCTGTGCTCTTAAAAAAAATAACAGAAAAGAGTGAAGACAATAAGCTTTGTAAATTTTAACCAATAATTTATTTCCCAAGCATACAAAGTGAACAACAAGAAAAAGAACTTACAAAATTGCGAATTAAATCCACAAATAATCCAAGAAACAAGGACACAATTCCTAGTAATAAAAATTCCTGAATAAAAGTGAGTTCGAGTCCCGAAGAGATTTAAAATTTAAAGCGATGACGTGTATGTTATAGTCTACGAAGTACTGATGTGTCAACAGTCTCTTGTTGATTCAAAGAAATATTATTCTAGGTTGGATTAAGTATAAAATCCAATGAATGTCTTTGTACAAGAATTTTATCAGAGCACTTTTGTATTTCCACACAAAATAATCACTTGAATTCAATAATTTGAAAAAACATAAATTCAGTCCAAACTGGTCTCAACATAACACAACTTAAAGTGCTTGATGTAAAAGCACAACTGGTAAAATCTTCACAGTCACAAGATAATATAGTTCTCTGTTTGACCTCCGGTCACAAATTAGCATTTTCTAAACACAACCATTACCTAATGAAAAATAACTTTCTAGCATGATCTAACTAGCCTTATTTACTTACAACACAATAACCTACTAAATTCACTTGGGAATCTCAAAAACCCTAACCCTGATCGACATGTTTAAGCCTTCTTGTTTACTTGAATAATAATTTGGTCAATGAGATCATACACATAGAGAATAATGAAGTTATTAATAATTGTTTACATAAATTAAATTTTAAAAAAATTAAAAAGTCAATCAGGTCAAACAAAAATGAACTACATTTTGGACAAAGTAAAGTCCAGTAAATAATATTTACATTACAATAACATGTAATGGAATAATAAAATTTAAAACTAACAGACAAACAATTAAAATAAATATACATAACAACACACTAATAAGATATTTTAATAATCACACCAATAAGATTTTTTAATAAACACACTAATAAGATATTTTAATAATCAAGATTCGTCTTTTATTCATTATAAATTAGTCCAGCACGTTATGTTAGTTCCTTTTTGTTGGGCATATGAATATGAAGCTTTCGAAATACATTGAGTAGTGTGATCTGTCACGTGGGGTATATTGTGAAATATATGCGTAATAGAAGGTGTAAATAAGGCGGGAACTGAGTAATCAGATTCATTCCTGTTTTGGAGCCATCCTCGTTGTTTGTGTTCCTGTTATAAGTCAGCATACGTGTTTTAATGTTGTACTTAGATATAATTCTAGAGGAAATACTTCTGCTTGAACTGTTCTGTGGAAATAGAAACTGTTCATTACTTGTACTATAATATTAATATGGATACTTCATAATACTGTAAGTACCTGTCAAATTTTCATTTATAATTTTGATAATTTGTTGGTTTTGCTTCCTTCTGTTACTTCTGTTACTTAATTTGTGACCAGAGTCGCAATATATATATATATATATATATATATATATATATATATATATATATATATATATATATATATATATATATATATATATATATATATATATATATATATATATATATATATATATATATATATATAAGCTACGAAAGATTTATCAAATAGTTTTTTTTTCAAACATGAGCCGTGGCTAAAAATTTATTCAAGGAACTTATTGCCTCATTACGAAAAATGACTTTCGAAATTACTTTTGTAAGTTTTGGGGTGATTATATTCATAGAAAATAGACCGAAATTTTATGAAAGAGAATTAATGTAAAAATGTACTGATAGAAAGAAATATTTTAATAATTTTGTATTGTCTATAAAAATAAAAAGGATAATTTCATGACATACATTAATAAATAAGTTTAACAATTTAAATTATCTATTAGTATTTTCAATAAAATTACTATTGAGTCAGTTTTTGTTTTTTATTTTGTGTCCAAACGTTTATCCTAAAAACAGTTCAATTCCACAAGTTGCTACATGAGAACTGATACGAGTACTAGCAATTGAAAAAATCGAGGAAAAGAAGGACATCAGTAAGAAAAAATCCTTGGTGGATAGTTTTACAAGTGGAACTCGTTAAATAAGAAAAACGCGTACAGTTACCATGCAATCACAAAATATCAGCAGGATTTATGGGAATTCTTATTTTGTATCACTAGTAGTAGAGGGAAATGAGGGTTTTGACCCATTTTATCTTTTTACCCTCCAAACAAGTATAAATTATAGTCCTAAATTATCCCCCACCCCCCTTCTCAAAATAGTGAAATGAGGGTTTTGACCCACCGCCACCCTCCCCCTCCCCCACCCCCGCCAAACCCTCATTTCACTATTTTGGAAAAAGGGTAGTAGGGGATAATTTAGGACTATAATTTATACTTGTTTGGAGAGTAAAAGATAAAGTGTGATGAAACCCTCATTTCCCTCTACTACTACTATGTAGACAGGTATTTTGTAACCAGACAAAACAACAGGTGTTGGAATGCGATAAGCTCTGTCAACAGAAGTGACGAATTTGTTAGAACAGCGTATGTGTGCAATACGATTATATTAAAGACGGCAAATAGGTTTTACCACAAATTTTTTATCAGATAACAGGATGAAAATTAAACTAGCATTAGAACGTTTCAGTTAACAAGGTGGAAATTAAACTAGCATTAGAATGAAAATGATATTATTTTAGTTATATTATATCTTAAGTTTAGATAAAATTTTATGTTACTCATACTTCTTTTGATAATCTTTCTCATATTTGCTGATCCTCATGGGTAGAATATCTGTTAACATGTTGTCAATAATACGAAATTCACGTATTAAATCGTCCATACTATATTTTACTCCTCGTAGGTAAGATCTTATTTGATCAAGTAGTTTTTTGTAAGTTATAATTGATGTTAAGCAGCCGTGCTTTTTTATCAAAATTTTAGGTTCAACTTTTTTACAAGCTGCTGTAAGAGAAACACCAACACCGGATATGATTAACAAAAACGGGTTTAATGATATACCACTTGAAATTATGCCAGAACTAGTCATTAACAAGGGTAGATATGATATTACTCGAAGTATTTTGTTATAATATTTGTAACATTTTTTAACGCACCAAAGTTTTTTATGATAATATTTGTAGTATTGTATTAGTGCGTCAACATCCTGTCCTGGAATATCTTTTGAAATATGATTGAAATCAACTATACTTTTTTTCATTATAATATTTGTTCACATAATCTCAGGCTTGATTAAGTAACTAGTTGAGGTGTTTCAGCCACAAATTCCAGACAATACCAATATGACGCAGCAGTTAATTTTTTGTCATCTGCTATTAGCATAAAAGTTTCTTCAACATCTTTGTTTAATACAATAGACACGGTTCCAGAGAAATTATCAGTCGAGTGACGCCATGGAAATAAGGTAAATATATTAAACTTTGCACTGCTAAACACGGACAATCTATACACACCAGTGACCTCTGCAGTATGTTTGAGAGTGTTATTTTGCGGCGACCAAGTAGACATTCCAGAAGCAACAGTATAGACAATATTTTTAATTTGCTTGTGAGGAATTTTAATCATACTCGTTTTCTCAACAATACTAGGAATTCCACTAATAATATCGTTGAGTTTTGTGTTAATATTATCGAGTGTAATATCAACAGACGGCGGACTTCCAAAAAATTCGTTATTGGTTTTGTTTATGTTTCTGCGAAAATTTAAAAACGTGGTGATGTGATTAGTAAAATCAGTTTTGAACTTGGTAATTTCATTGTTGATATCATCAACATATTTCTTTGTTACAGCATCAAAATCAGATTCTGGTGTTCTAAGATTATTGATGCCATTATTGTTCATGTTGAGAAATGCACGCATTATACCGCCATGCATCGACACGTACTTTGATTCCTGATCATCAACATATTTCTTAGTAGCAGCGTCATTATCCTCAGTTGGGTTTCCAAGGTATGTGATCTTGTTCTGGTTCATAACAATGTTCCCCGTAAATAAATCAGCTGCTTTTCTAACATAATCGTTAACTGACCTACCCGAATCTTCTATCTTACCTTGATTATTAAAAGTAACAATATTATTAGCAACTGCAGTAGGATTTCGTACTAGTACATCTGATAGTTGTACATTACTCGTCTTTAATCGTCCTTGTTTGTCCTGGAAAACTACAACTTCATTTGGATCTACACTTGCAACGTTTAACAAATTGTTGATTTCATTTTTGAGCTTATCAAGAGTCGCATACTTGGATAAGTCACCCTGGTAACCTTCTGTTAATAAATCTACTGTTAATGTTCCAAATTTTGTATAGTAGCTCATTATACATACCGTTCTTCACAAAATTGTTGGTTTAATATAACATAAAATTATACGATGGCGAAGATAATGAACTTTGACACCGAGCGATTGGTGAAGCATAAACATAACAATGAACTTCCAGACTGTCATTATCTTATTGTTGGGAGAACTGGATCTGGTAAAACAAATTTGTTATTAAATCTTTTACTCAATAATAACTTTAACTATGATAAGGTGTATATTTACACCATCAACCCCCAAGACAAATACGAGTTACTAAGTGAGTATAATGATAAACTTCGTGATGACCTTGGCATTGGTGATGATATATTTTTGATAAAACAACCAGAAGAACTCGTTCCAGTGAATGAACTCGATTCGTCAGAGCATAAGATAATCGTCTTTGATGATATTCCGCTAAACAATGAGAAAAAGAACAAGATTAGATCATATTTTTCACTATCACGTAATAAAAGATGCAATTCTGTTTATCTTGCCCAAGGTTTTTATAATGTTGATAGGTTTATTAGGCGAAATACGGGTTGTTTCATATTATTTCCCGGACTAGATAATGTGGATGTGAGAAATATTGCAAACGAACAATGTGGTGATGTTACAAAAGATAAATTTATCGAATTATATCATCGAGCAACTAAAGATCGATATAGTTTCTTTTTATTTGACAAGCTAGCGCGTGATCCAACCAAGATGTTTCGTTGTTGCCTTGAGACGTTTCTATGATATAATTTTGTAAAGCGTATAAAAATAAAGGACAAACATCAACAGAAAATCGAATTACTAAAAAATTTTCTCGAAACTCGTGCGGCTTTTAAGAAAAAGGTGGAAGAAGCTCGACGTGGACAAGTTCAAGCAGAAGAAGAAAGAACCAAATTTTTCAAACCTGTTACTGAGGCGATGCTTGGCAAGCAGCCAGAAATACAAACATTGTCTCCAGAAGAACTAGCAAAAATAAAAGAAAAAGGATTGTTAGGTTTACTAGGAGAAAGATCGAAAGACGAAAATAAAAAAATTGCAGAAGAACTTGTAAGAGACATTGTTGATCCTGCTGCACGACAAGCTGAGTTTGACAGGCTAATGAACAATCCTCTTGAACTTCAACACGCAATAACAACAAAGGCTGTTAATCCCGACGAGTTAAGGAGGTTAATAGAAAAAGTGTCAGAACAAACTGAGGAATTAGCTGAGAAACAAAAAACGTTACAAGAAAGTATGATAAAAATAATGCCTATTGAGGATACTATCATATTTTACAGAAAGAAAGCTAGGGTAGAAATAGACGATTCCGAGTATAACGAGTTTATGGAAAAATATGATATCACTAATATTAATAGTATTCGAGATTGGTCAAAAGAAAACTATGATAATTTGATGGAAAAATTAAGAGAAATTATAGAAAATGGTTTACGTGTTGATGAAGAAATTAAAGATCAAAAAGATAGAAAGAATTTTCTAGTATTATTTGATCAGATAAGAGAAGGAATTATTGCTGAGATTTTTCTTAAAACATCAGAACGATATCGAAATAAACCAGGAGGTTATAAGAAAAGTTGGAATTTTAAAAGATTGTTTGATAAATACGAAGATGTTCGAGATAAAAGATTACCGGAAGAAAGAACTGGAGGTGGAGTTAAAGTTTTTACATCAAACGCAGACATAGTTGATCGGCTAATGCTGTTGATATCCTCTAAAGAAGCTGGTAATGAAAGTGTAGAGATTGATAACGAAATTATTGATATACTTGATCATCTAAGATCGAGTGGATTACTAACATCATCCGAGTACGAAATTTTACACCGCGATCTTATCTAAAATATTAGTATAATGCAAACAACATTATTGCTTGATTCATCACAAATAATAGGAAACAGCGCGAATTTTACAGTAAATTACAACCCACCAATAGAACTAGATCCTGCAAAACAGTATGAGATTGGATTAATTTCTTGTACTTGCTGGAACGCCATGCCGAATATTAAAACTGGGATTAATGATGAAATTTTAATCGTTAATGTTAAACAATCTCCAACATCACAAAAAGAGTTTATTGATATACAATACAAACTACAAATTCCACAAGGAGCTTATAACATTACTGATCTAAACAGAACAATAAAAGAGCTTCTAACAAAAGCTGGTGGGAATGCTGATAATTTCGAATTAGCGGCGAATTATAACACCTTACGAGCTAGGATAACAGTGAAAAGAAATATGAAAGTCCTCTTTGAAGAAAGAAGTCTTGGAAAGATGTTAGGTTTTACTAGAGTTTTATACTATACCACCGGTGAAGATAAATCTTTGACATTTGATGGAGAACTACCAGTAGATATTACAGAAGTAAATACAATACTCATCAATTGCTCTATCGCATCTGGATCTTATACGTCAAAAGGCAACCGCGGGCAAACGATCTACAGTTTCTCACCAGAAGTCCCACCAGGTTCTCTCATGCAAATCAATCCCCGACAGATTATCTACTATCCAATAACACCTGAGAATCAAATTACAAGCATTACAATGCAACTCACAGACCAATCTGGACGACAAATAGACGTGAACAACGAGATAGTCACGTATTACTTACACCTACGCACTGCCTAGGCATGTGATTTTGTGTACATAATTTTATAAAATGAGACGAAGAAAAGTTTATCGAAGAAAAATCGTAGGTGGATTTTTTGGAAATATATTTACAACAATTGCAGAGAATATTCCAGGAATCGCGCGTAAAGTAGCGCCCATTGCACTTGACGCTGGTAAAGCTTTCGCTACAGGGGCGGCATCTTCAGCAGGCACTGCAGTAGGGCAAAAGATTGCTGATAAGATTAAAGGACCTTCAACAACACCTACGGTGTCGGAAATAAAACGAGTAATATCAGATATTGCGCCAACAGAAGAAACAAAACGAGCTATGATAGCTACAACAAAAAAATTATTGTCGCCGAGTGGTGAAGAAATAGTACGTAAACTTGTAAAGAAAACAAAACCGATGACCCCTGCTGCCTTTTAATTTTGTGTAACGATTATAAAATAAATGTCAGCTAAAAACTATCTCGACTTTGCAGAAGAAATTGATACTGACGATGCTGTAACAGAATTAGAGTATGTCGAGTATCTCGATGAGAACTCGAACGAACCGAATAAAACCGGAGTTAGAACTTTTAACACAAGAGACGAGGACGTGTTTCTACTACCCCATAAGGCAATGTTAGAAGTGCGTGGCCGAATATTAACTGAAGCAGGTGTTGATATTGCAGCTAATGTAGAAATCGCTCTCGTCAATAATGGTTGGAGCTTGTTTAAGAGTGCACGATACCAACTGGCCAATCAAACCGTAGAAGATATTTCAATGCATTTACCCATAGCGAGTACAATACTAAACATCGTTTCGTTTAGCGATGACTATTCCAGATCAATAGCCACAAATATGATGTGGTTCAAAGATACTGGACTAGGGACAACTGTGTCGAACGAGTTTAAAACTGGAGAGCTAGGTGATGCTGATGTTGCAAACAGACTTATTCTAAACCCAGCTGGAGCTAATGCAGCTGCACGACATACTGTTCCAGCATTAACCGCAGATGCAGCTGGTGGTGCTATAGTAGCGGATGCAATAAGAAGCGCAAATAAAAATCTACGACGATTAAATTTTAACGAAGGATTTGTTAAACGAAAAGCGTTTGCCGCAGAATCTCGCCAAATAACGATGATGCTTCCGTTAAGTACAATCTTTGGATTTTGCCGTGATTATAACAAAGTGTTTCGAGGAATAAAACATACGCTTATATTAGATCGAGCTGATCAAAACGATTGCATAATGCGTGCTGTTGGAGTGGCTGCGGGACAGTTTTCTATTACAAGATTAGCACTGTGGATGCCTCGGGTTGTCCCTTCATTAGCTAAAATGATGGAGCTCGAATCTTTACTAGCCACCTTTACAAAAAAGATACACTTCCAACAGAACAGGATTTATCAAACAGCCATTCCCAACGCGACTGATTACACGTGGCGTGTAACGACCACGCCCAGCGAACAACTACCGCGACACTTGTTCGTCGTATTTCAACGACAAGCACGTCGTAACAATCAGGAAATGAACAACTCCGTATTCGATAACCCAGACGTTAGACGAATATTTGTGAGAGTAAATTCCAAACAGTATCCTGAACGTGCAATCGAATGTAATTTTGCCGTAGACGCCACCAGAAACATCTCTCGGCCGTACATGTATCTTATGGAAGCAATGCAAAAATATCAGAACGCGGACAGTGGATCTCAAATATCAATAGAAGAGTTTCGATCGCTCTATCCCATCTTTTACTTTGATGTATCAAAACATTTGGAGCGTGTTGTGGGATCGACTGCAGATATTGAGGTCACGTGGACACTGGGCGATGTGCCAGGTGAACAGTATAACGTATACGCGCTATTGGTTAGTGATCGATTTCTGACCATCGATTCAATCAAAGGAAGAATGACAGTACAAGTTTAATCTAACAACTTGGATATAACATTATGAAAACCAAATACACAACTCGAGAAATCTACCTAACATCTGGTCAAGTTGAAAAATTATCAGCAGCTGTTGCTAAACGCAGCTCTGTTTCTTTGATGATCTCTCCGGAAACTTCAAATAAAATTGCAGTAAAAGTCATGCTAACGCAACAACAAATCAATAAACTCGATCGCAACAAACCTTTTGTGCTGAAATTATCTGTTTCTCAGGTAACTGCAATGTCAAAAGAAGGTGGATTTTTTGGACCAGCGTTATCAATAATAGCTAGCAAAGTTTTACCAGTACTTGGTACACTTGGACTTGCGGCTGCGTCAGGAGCAGTCTCTGGCGCAACGAAGAAAGCAGTCGAAGGTCGTGGTATCAAACAAATCTATCGTTAATTTTATGTAACAGTATAAAATAAAATGCCAACGAAAAAGTCGCCGAAAAAAACAAAATCATCGAAAAAAAAGAAAACAACAAAACGCAAACAAACAAAACAAGGAGGAATTATTCCTTTCGCTCCACTTCTAGCGGGACTAGCGGGAAGTCTGCTGCCAAACTTACTAGGAATCGGACGCGGATTAACTCTACCAGGGACCAGACGTTATTGAGCAATTTTGACATCATTGAAAAATTGAAGGACGTTGTTGGATTTCGAGGAGTATTTTCCAAGGATGAACTCGATGACGTACCAACAGGCGGTTCTTGTGTTGTAAATATTGAAAACTTCAATGATGGCTCTGGCACCCACTGGGTTGCTGTCCACGATAACAATTATTTTGATTCGTTCGGACTTCCTCCAAGCGATCTCATAAAAAAATATATTTTTAAAAAATTTGATAAAATAAATTATTCGTCTAATCAACTACAGCCGATTGGAACATCAGCTTGTGGTTATTATTGTATCATGTTTGTCAGACAAATGCACCAGAGTAAAAACTTTTTAAAGTTTATTTTACAATTTGATGAGCTTCCTTCTCATGCGAATGATAATATTGCAATCAATTTTATCTAAACTCCTTGATATAATAATGTCAACATACTGTCTCAAATGCAAAACTAAAACAGAGAACAAGGATGAGATGACGGAAAAAACGAAAAATAATAGAACGATGTTAAAAAGTATTTGTGCAATCTGTGGTAGAAAGAAAAGTATGTTTTTGAAAAAACAAGTAGGATCTAGCGTTGATAGAGTTATCTTGATCGACGATTAATCTTATGAAACAAAATAAAATAAAATGAAATGCAATTGTGATTGTGACAAAGATCTTTGCATAGAACAAGATAAAATCATTACGTACTGTCAACGTTGTAACAACAGAGAAATAATAGGGTTAGGTATAGATATACATAAACTAATTGGTAAATTACCAAAACCAAAAGGCGGTTGGACCTTGCCAGGTCATCGGTATACAGGGCCTTACAATCCGCTAGATCAACAACTAGATGAAAACGACAATCCATTGCCAGGCCAAGAGCCTTATAATCAAGTGGATGCAATAGCAATGCGTCACGATATCTGTTATCGTGATCATGAAAACTCGAAAGCAGATTGTGATAAAGTAATGTTAGACGAATTGCATGATATGGAGCCAACAAATCTACGAGAACGTTTTGATAGAAGATTTGTTCAAGGAATGATAGGAGCAAAATATAAACTTGGACTCGGCAAAAGAATTATACGATGATCTTGCAGTCGAACTACACAGACCTAAAAAAAAAGTTTCCGAGACGTAAAGTTGTTGCAAACGCTGTAGATGATATCTGGGCAATAGATTTGGTAGATGTATCTAATATGGCTCAGTTTAACGATAATAAGAAATATTTGTTTAATGTCACAGATGTTTTCAGCAAATACGCTTTTAGTGTTCCAGTTTCAGATAAAACAGGAACGTCAATCACTGATGCGCTAAAACAAATAATAACGAGTACAGAAAGAAAGCCAAACAAAATCTGGACTGATCATGGGGCCGAGATTTTTAACAAAAAGTTTGAGCAGTTTCTAGAACAAAATAATATTAAAAAATACGTTACAGGAAACGAAGGCAAAAGCGTTGTTGTCGAGAGATTTAATCGCACGCTAAACGAAAAATTACACAAACATATGACAGCTAAAAACACCAACAGGTACATCGATGACCTTTCTCAAATCGTAGGCGAATATAATAACACGAAACATCGAACCATTAAAATGTCACCCAATGACGCTATCAAAAATCCAATATTAGCAAACGAAAACATGTACCGCAGACATAAATTTAAGGTCGGTGATAAAGGTAGAATCTCTTTGACTAAAAAGATATTTGAAAAAGGATTTACTCCAAACTGGAGCGAAGAAGTATTTGTTGTTGATAAAGTACTCTTAACAGTACCTGTAACGTACGCGTTAAAAGATCTGGCAGGGAAACCTATAGTAGGTAGTTTTTACGAACAAGAACTACAAAAAACTGAACAAGATGTTTTCGTTATCGAAAAAGTGATTAGGAAAAAAGGAGATAAAAGTTTAGTCAAATGGCGTGGGTATAGTGATAAATTTAACAGCTGGATTCCAACCCGGTCGATTTTATCGACTGTGAAATAATGCTATTATAAATTTCCTCATACTTTCGTTTGATAGATTTGCATTTTACTGGTTTACATAATGATATTAGATATTGTCTGCGATCGTCAGAGATCGTCATTAGATTAAAAATCTTGACAAAGATGAAATCAAATTTTATATTTTTCTGTCGACCTGAAATTTTGATGTTTAAAAAAGGTCTGATTAACTGTAAAAATATCTGCTGTTCGGTAACGGTAAAATTAAATTTTATAATTTTTTTAGCAATGTGATACTTGACATTATATTTTCCAGTGGTTGGTCTGCTATAATTATATCTGTTAACGACGGTGACTATTTCACCATCATCAGATTCGTTGTTATATAAAATATCATCTTCGTTATAACCAACAGATTTGTCTATCATATCATTAGAGATTGTGGAGACCTTATCGCTGATATCACTAGTATCTTCTTCGTATAGTTGAACGAGTCGTTTCATCATATCCATATTATAATATACTTTTTATCTAATTTGTTGTTATAAGATGACTGACAAGGTAAAATATCACCAAAAAGTTAATATAATAAACTACCACGAACTGACCGAAGCGGTAAGAAAATGCCTGTCAGGTTATAGTTCATATTCCGTTGACGTTATTGTAATGCAAGGTGATTCTCATAAAATATTACTAACAGAAGCAGAAAAAAATAAAATTAATGAAAGTGCAGTAACGACGCTAAAATTTGATTGCGATGATATTATAGCATTTGCTCATCATTGTTTGACTAAAACCGAACTGTTAAGTATAATTAATCATCATATCTAAAAATAATACTAGCATCATATTTGTTTGAAAAAGCTGATTTTGTTGCTCCATCAGCTACAAATTTTACTGCTCTGGGATTTATATTATAATATTTCGCCGCAGCTGTAATTGATTTGAATTTGATCTCCTCATCCGTTTCAAGGTTTAACGAAATAACAGGTTTTATTGGGCATCTAAAATTAATACCATTACTATTTTGTCCTTTACTCACATTTTCCTGTTGGGTCACTAGCTCCAGATTTTCCAATCGATTGTCTGTTTTTACATTATTGATATGATTAATAACCAGACCATTGGGTATAGATCCGTTGAACACCTCGTAAACAAACCTATGACCAGTATAACAAACTCGATCTGTCGATGTTCCTCTAACAGTCACACTGATATATCCCATATTGCTCATATTATTAAGAACTTTTTTAGTTTTTCTGTTTCTAATAATACCGCGATCGTTAGCCTCGTATAAATCAAAGACCGGATGCGGCTGAAACTCGTCTTGTAAGGATAAATTTTCAATATTATCATCAGTGACTTTACCGTTATAATGATATACTCGTTTCCCCTCTGGAATGTCATCGCAAAATAACGTGTAAATAAAATCTTTTCTAAACATCGTAATTCTTTCAGTATTATCTCCCTTTACACTAATCGTATAACCCGCTGACGTTGCTTTACCAACAGATATTCCAGTTTTGATATTAATAACCGAACCAAGTGCATTTCCAGCGTACAGGTTGTACTTCGGATAAACATGATATACCTCTTGCACACGTGCGCTTGTCAGATTTACTGTCATTATATTATAGGTGATATTTTTATCTCTAACTGTTGTTTAGCGCATGCGCAGTGTGAGGTAAATTATCAATTAGAGATTATATTATAATATAATAATGTTGAAATTGCGTGATATAGCCAAGAGAAGTCTTATGGGAGAACCTGATAAAATAGTGACTGCTTTTACAGGTTTTGATAATAGTTATCAGTTTGATAATCAAAACGTTTTAGTAAATTTTTCTGAAACAAATCTCTTTCATCTGCTACAGACGACTGTAAAACGTGAGCTTGAAAAACACAAGGGTCTAAGATTGTTAGTGCAATATCACGTTATATTTTCAAAACTACTTGTGACGGAAGAATCTACTAACAAGGAAATTGCAGACCCTTACATCAACGCAAAATCAAGACGTGTTTTACTTGGTAGTGATCTTTTGTCACTATCTAATGAAATACACCAAGAAATTTGGAAAAAAATAGAAGAATTTACCGAATTAGGTTCGGGTTGGAAGTTTGAAATGATCAAGGAAATTTTGTTTCACACGATGAAATATGACGCATTACGCGGTAGTTCGTATATCGACCTGCCACCAAAAATAAAAAGTAAAAGATGTTGTATAAACATCAAAAACGTAGATAACAAATGTTTCCAATGGGCTGTTCTTTCCGCACTATTTCCAGCAGAAAAACACGCTGATCGCGTTGAAAAATATATCAGTCACGTGTCAAGATTAAATTGTGCTGGTATTGACTTTCCAGTGGCAGAAAATCAAATACCAAAGTTTGAAAAGCAAAATAATATTTCGATTAACGTTTTCGGATTAGATGAAAAAGAAAATGTCTATCCGAGGTATATTTCAGAAAAAGCTTCACAATCGACTATCAATTTACTGTTTTATAAAATCATTACATTTGGATTAAAAACTTTAACGGACTAGTTGGTAAACAGTACAATAAAAATAGGAACAAAAAGTTCTTTTGTTATCGCTGCTTGCACGGTTGTAGAGACAATGAAACATTACAAAAGCATTTACAGTACTGTAGTGACGTACAAAGAATAACAATGCCATCTAAAAAAGATAGCGTATTACAGTTTGTCCATCATAATCATAAACTAAAAATTCCTTTCGTCATATACGTCGATTTCGAATGCTTACTTCAACCTGTACTTGGCGTAGAAAATGATCCTAACCAATCGAGTACAAGAAAAATTCAAAATCATGTTCCGTGCGGAGTAGCGTACAAGGTAGTTTGTTGCGCTGATTCGAGATTATCTAAACCAATCCAACTCTATCGTGGTAAAAATCCAGCTGTCTGGCTTCTCAAGCAGTTGATTAACGAAGTTGATCATATAACTTATCGTTTGAAAAAAGTAACGCCAATGTTAAAATTAACACCTCAACAAGAATCTGATCACGAGCAAGCGAAAATTTGTTATATTTGTGAAAAAGCGTTTGATGATAACAAAAAAGTACGTGACCATTGCCATTTGACCGGACAGTATCGTGGAGCGGCTCATGACCAGTGTAATTTAAAATTTCACGCTCCAGATTTTATTCCAGTTATTCTTCACAATTTTCGAGGATATGATAGCCATATTATAGTAGAAGCTTTTGGTGATCCTGATATAAAATCTCGTCTAAAACTCGATAACATCATCAAATGCATCCCAAATAATTTTGAAAAGTATATGTCAGTTACGCTAGGTAAATTACGTTTTATTGACAGCCTGCAGTTTATGGCAGCATCGTTAGATGAGCTAGTAAAAGGTTGTAGTAAATTTGATAACCTAAGAGACTGTTTTGGAGATAAATTTAATCTACTAGCTAAAAAAGGAGTTTTTCCATACGAATACCTCGACGATTGGAGTAAATTTGATGAAACATCTTTACCTAGCAAAGACAAATTTTACTCACAACTTAAAAATGAAAATATAACTGATGACGAGTACAAGTATGCACAAGATATCTGGAAAGAGTTTGATTGTAAGACTTTTGGTGATTATCACGATTTGTATTTGAAAACTGACGTGTTATTATTAGCAGATGTTTTTGAAAGTTTTCGAGAAGTGAGTTATAATAATTACGGACTAGATCCTTGCTGGTATTATTCTGCCCCCGGACTGTCATGGGATGCTCTGTTAAAGTTTAGTAAGGTAAGGTTAGAATTATTGACAGACGTGGATATGTTCAATTTTATTGAAAAAGGTATCCGAGGCGGTATTAGCGTGATAACGAAGAAATATGCTGAAGCAAACAACAAATATTTGAAAGAGTATAATCCTGACCTTCCTTCGAAGTATATAGTTTATCTAGATTGCAATAACTTGTACGGGTATTCGATGGCAGAATCAATGCCGTTTGGTGGATTTCATTGGATCACGGCTGATCAATTTCTATCAGAGACAGAAAAAAAGATACCCGACGATGTTTCGTATTTCGTTGAAGTTGATCTCGATTATCCAACTTCGCTACACAAACTACATAACGATTACCCTTTCTGCGCGGAATCGATGGTTATAGAATATAGTTTGTTATCAGAAGAACAACAAGCGTCAGCATTACCAAGACAACATTCTATGGTAAAGAAACTAGTACCAAATTTGCTTCATAAACGTAATTACGTTTTGCATTACAAAGTTTTAAAACAAGCAGTCGATGCTGGTCTCGTGTTGAGAAAAGTTCATCGCGTACTAAAATTTAATCAGTCACCGTGGATGAGAGGTTATATTAACTCGAACACTACAAGAAGAGCTGCGGCAAAAACTGATTTTGAGAAAAACTTTTTCAAACTGATGAACAATTCTGTTTTTGGTAAGACGATGGAGAATATTAGGAAACGCGTAAATATCGAACTAGTCAATGATGTCAATCGCAGAAACAAACTTGTGTCAGACGATGATTTTGTGAGCATGAAAATATTTAATGAGAATCTTGTTGCGATACAAAGAAGAAAAACAAATCTAAAACTAAACAAGCCGATCTACGTTGGAGCTTCAGTGTTAGATTTATCAAAGTGGTTGATGTACGATTTTCATTATAATTTTGTTAAAAATCAATAGCCGGCTAGTAGATTATTATTTACTGATACTGATTCGCTCGTATATGAAATCGAATGCGAGGACATCTATCAGGATATGCATGATAATAGATATCTGTTTGATCTTTCTGATTACCCACGTGACAGTAAATTTCATGACGACACAAATGAAAAGGTTATTGGTAAGTTCAAAGATGAAATGAACTCGAGCGCTATCAAATACTTTATCGGATTACGTAGTAAAATGTATGCCGTATTGTTAGACAATAATAAAATAACAAAAAAAGCCAAAGGTCTGCCTCGTGATTTTGTTAAAAAGTTTATAAAATTTGATGACTACAAGTATGCGCTTGATGGCGGTGTTAGTTTTATAAGAGCTATGTCAATTCGGACAAATCATCATAAGCTCGAAACAGATGTCCTTATCAAACGCGGTTTGAGCAATTTTGATGATAAACGTTATTGCGAAAATGGGGTAGATACATTTGCACTTGGGTATTGTCATGATGATAGAGATATATTTGACATTATCTTTGCAAACTAAAATTTTATCTAAACTTTAAAAATGATGTTTGAAAATTTGACAGTAACAAATAGCTACAGTAGCAAAATCAAATATCTAATGATGGACGGCAAACCATTGACAGTTGAAATTAATAATGAAACATCAGGCATATGCTTTAGTGGTACCCGTGACAAGTTAAAACTTTCGCTCATCAGATCTGATGACAGCGAGTATTTTAATTATCTCGAACAATTGTATCAAAAGTTGCTAGCGGAATTTAACAACTTTCACTGTCCGATTAGTCAGCAAAAATACACCAAACTTACAATTGATCTTGATCGGTCAAAGTTGTATTTTATCGACAAAAAATACCCTCTTAACAAATCACAAATAAAAGATTTGTTTGAGTCCCGTCGTTATGTGAGCGGTAAAATAAAGTTTAGCCTCTTTTACCATGATAATGAAATATTTTTGATATCTACAGTTGAGACATTAACAGTTGGTAATGAGGTATAAAATAATATCATTTTCATTCTAATTCTAGTTTAATTTCCGTCTTGTTAACTGAAACGTTCTAATGCACAGTTTAATTTTCATCCTGTTATCTGATAAAAAATTTGTGGTAAAATCTATTTGCCGTCTTTAGAATAATCATATTCCACACATACGCTGTTCTAACAAATTCGTCACTTCTGTTGACAGAGCTTATCGCATTCCAACACCTGTTGTTTTGTGTGGTTACAAAATACCTGTCTACATAGTAGTAGTAGAGGGAAATGAGGGTTTCATCACACTTTATCTTTTACTCTCCAAACAAGTATAAATTATAGTCCTAAATTATCCCCTACTACCCTTTTTCCAAAATAGTGAAATGAGGGTTTGGCGGGGGTGGGGGAGGGGGTGGCGGTGGGCCAAAACCCTCATTTCACTATTTTGAGAAGGGGGGTGGGGGATAATTTAGGACTATAATTTATACTTGTTTGGAGGGTAAAAAGATAAAATGGGTCAAAACCCTCATTTCCCTCTACTACTTCACTAACATGTGCTCTTTGTGCACATATTCCATTTAACCGTTTAAACATTTCATTGACACAGAATAACTATGTATCACACAGAACGGAACTTCATTACCAGTTTATGAATACGACTCAGTCATATTACACAATTTATGTGGGTGAGATATCTCCGTGCTCGAAAACAAAAGGTCTTGTTTACGTATTAAGGCAAACAATGTACAATTATTTATTAGAGTTTAGTTGCAATTTCTACTACGATGCAGATAATAAAGCTATCATTTAAAATGTTTTTACTATAAGTCAGAGGAGAAGAAAATACACGTATTTTGTATTTTAGACTTAAATTTATACTTATCATTATCAAAATTTGTCGTTAAGACTCCAAGGTATTACACTATGTACTAGAAAGAAGCTAAATTAACACTTTTAGTAATATTCAACAAATGATTTTCTTCTCTAAGTTACAAAGTGAAACTTAAACAAGAACATACGGTATTGAGAATTGAATCCCAAATAATCCTAAATGTTTTATCACAAGTCCGAAAGCATGGAATATTCTGAATAAATTCCGATAGTCCTGGATGTGATTGTGTACCAACTGTCTTGTATGACTTGATGTGCCAACAGTCTTGATGTACCACAATAATATAATCTAATGACTCTTCAGTAATTCCAAATACGTATTTTAATCTGAAATGTCAATGAGTACTTAGTAATTCCAATGAATATTTTAAATAAACAATTCCTTTTAAATTAAACCTGAACACAACTAAATGTGATTCCACAGACTAATATATAAAAACCTACGACACAATGAAAGGAACAGGATGTGTCTCACAAGTTCGTTTTCAGAACATTTTAAGTTTGCAAATAGACTAAACCTTGTACTCATATATCAGCAAACAACTTATTTAGAACTTACAACATTATATGACACAAAACATGAGAATAGTCGAATAGGTCAAAATCTTTATGCTCAATGGTCAACCACACAATAAAAATGGAAATTACATAACATTGCAAAGCCATATGTCTAATGCCCCCTAAAAAAATCAACACTCAATTTCCAATAAAACAAAAATATGCCTACATTTTGCATTTCCTTCCATCTTTGCAATCTGTGCTCTACCAGTTTAAATGGAATACATTCTCTTTAACTTGTAGGAAAGGTATCAAATGCTTTGGTAGAGACATGAGTGTAAAAGTTACAAAAAATTTCATTGTGCCTACTTGTTCTCTGCACATTGCGGTTTAAATAACATATATAGTCAACATACACTCTTTTTGTTTATATTAACGCCTTTTTTGTTGTTATCGTTCGTTTTGATGTTTATGGAAACAATGATAATGATGAACTCATCGAAACACAATAACATTGAATACTTTTGATCCTTTAAGTACAGCTGAAGATAATCAAAAGTACATTCACCTCGGATAGATTAAGTCTACTTAGATTATTATTTCATTGTTCCTTTCACTTATAAATATGGCTAATCAAACGCGCATTTACACCCAATGTAAACCCAATCAGAGAAAAAGTATCTCTTAAATTGACCTAATAATGGTCATCGGAGCACTAGGATTTAAGTATTATTCCAACTTTCTATACAGACAAGGGAATTATGAATTAATGCTTTCATAATTACATAATCAATGCTGGTAAACCTTGATTATCACTATGCACAAACTGTTGTAGGTCGAAAATGGTCGTAATCATACAAGATGAAACCATGTTTCAGACTGCACATACAGGCACCACTCATGGGTACAAAATGATACTAGCCCATGTGGAAATAGGAGTAAAAGAAATTAACTGCAAAACGGGCAAAATAAACGTTACCAAAACTGAAACACGAGACGAAGTGTAATACTAAGACGTGGTAAGTGATACCGATTAATTCATTTCATTCAAGAATCGAATTCGTAATTGAAATTTGTGCAAGCGTATCATAAGTATAAAGAAGTATTTTTTTACCGCGTATTATGTTAATACTATACCTATCCTACGAATTTAAAGGAAATAATTTCCCTTAGACGCTTTTGCCTGTATTTAGTTAAATTAATTTCATATTACAAACGTTGTTGTTTAGTCAAAAAAGCCGTTTATTTTAGGAAACATAAAGGATAAAAAGGCTAAATTTGTTGTCTCATATTTCATTGTAAAGATTCTACAAAATTCTAAATATTCGAATCAAGATTCATAAATTGCAATTATATATGCACTCCCATCATACGTTTTGTGGAGCAAGCTCAAAAGGCAATATTTATGAATAATTGAAAGTACATAATGCCTTTACACTGTGCTAGATAAAAAAGAATCTACCTTCTACGTTAATTGTTTATTGGACCAATACAGAATGACTTCCATCAATACCATATCAATCTGTTTTACCCGTGACGAATGTCCGTATATAAATCATGATGTCATCTTGATATCTTCTTTTCATGAAATTAAAATACTCGTATACAGTGAAACTGAAGAACTTTTCAGAATTCAGATATTTCAAGTTCATTATTTAAAGGTATATCAACTGCACAGTTTTTCATCCAGGAATTTACAAATAATGATGAAGCTTTTAAACCTGTAGTCAATGCCCATTCCACGAGTTAAAAGGTTTTAATTACCGTAATAACTTCACATGTTTTCGCCAAAAAATACGCACAAGATGAGCTTATCAACAAAAAACAAATCCATTAGTGAAATAAACAATACAAATCTTCAGTTGTAAGTAATTTCCAATATAATGGCAAATCCATAATATTAATAACTGTATAATATAAAATGGTTATGGTCAAGTGTACGAATTTTTAATGAATTCAGCACAAAAATAAAAGCTAATTTAGAGAGTAATTTTTGACTGCTTGGGTTGTTCGCAATTAAGCAGGATCGGGCCGTTTAGATTGGAAAGATGCATCATTCTGAATAACTTTGCCTTTCCCTGCGAGACAAAATATGCCTTAAAATACACGTTGGCACAGTAATTTACAGAAATTACACCATAATATATTCGTACCACCTTGGTTATTTCTTCGATTGGATTGACTGTATGTTTGACTGATACGTTACTAATGAAAATATAGTTGGATTATTCGTAACTAACAGTTAATAATTGTTTCGTAAATACCCGGGAAGGTCTTAATGGCAGCTATCGAAATACATTCGAGGTATGATCCATAACATTGACCTCAACGTTGTAAATGAAAGCACACAGACAACACTAAAGTAACCGCCATTGCATATACATATACCATCTTCACTAAATGATATCATGTGCATATCACGCCTTCAAAACTTTTATTTTGATGGACTCGACTGAGATAACTTGTTATTTGGCCAAAATATTTTTCTAGCATAATCTCAAACTCTCTTTTGCTGATTTTTTAAATTAAAAAAAATCATTCAATAATGAGATCAAAAAATACTTTAGCTTGTGAGGCCTCTACAGTCTCTCATTTTTACAACGTACCACCTTATCTAAGCTCGCCCACGACATATTTTGTTAGAAATCCACGAGGTGCACCAGTTCTGTTTTATTTTTCTTTAGAAAACTAGCAGTTTTCTTTGTAAGCTCCCACCGTCACTCCATCCCTCGAGTACAATATGGATGATATCCATACTCAGTGTTTGGTACCTTTTTTTCTCTATTTTTTTATAAAAGACACGGTGTATCTCATATTCAAAACTATCGTTGAAGACTCCTGCATTGATTATTTACCATCGAATTTAGTGAATGGATGCGAGGTGTGATGTGATATTTTTCAAAGTCTAATTCATGGGAATATATACCTTTTTTCGTACAAGCTCTTGATATAGTTTGAGTATTATATTTCGAGTGTCTTTTAAGTTTCGGATTATGGAGCAAAAAAATGATCATTGTATTATTACTTTATATCACAGACATGACTTACTAAATTAGAAGCTCAGTATTGATTTAGCATTCCTACATTTTGAGTAAGCTGACGATTTGTTTTATTGTACTGCATGTGGTTTATCTGCTTGGTCTACTCTGTTTGTGTCTTTTGCACGAATTATCAGTTCTCCCCATCATAAATTATTTGTTTTCTGGACGCAATTAAGGACTATTAGCTGGACAATTTAAGGAAACATTTATAAAGCGCTGAAGCGAAACGGCGCTAAATAATGTAAATACGGAACATAGCGACATTTAATTAACGAATAAAAGCATACATCAGGATATTTTCATGATCATTTATTATGAAAATATATACTGTCCAATAATGTAAACAACCAGCATTCTTAGAAAAGTTTTTTTCTTACATGAATATACATACAAATATTGATAATTTGACATTAAGTTGTAACGATTTACTATTGCACACGCCCCTTAGTCGTGTTATTATTCAATGCTGAGAAAGCACACACACATACAAAAAGTTGCAAAAGCTAGACGAAATTAAAAAGAAATTATATAACATAACTAGCTAAAACTTATCAGATACATTAAACTTATGTTTGCAAAATCAAAAAGATTATCAATGTCAGGGTGAATCCATTCCGTTTCTAAGGCCACTTTCTTGGTTTAATGTCCAAATAAATATATGCAGAAGATCAGATGTTACATTTTTCTAATTCACTTCCGTCGCAGCAAATAATTTGTCATATATATATATATATATATATATATATATATATATATATATATATATATATATATATATATATATATATATATATATATATATATATATGTATATATATATTTATATATATATATATATATATATATATATATATATATATATATATATATATATATATATATATATATATATATATATATATATATATATATATTGTGCAAAATACTTCTGCCAGCTGACATTGTAAATACTAGATTTAAGTATCAGGAAACAAAGTGAGAACAAAATGTACTTGCAACGTTTCTGTACAGTGAAGACACAGACTATCATTTAAACTGATGTATTATTGCATGATGTAACGAATAAATAAAAAACGATATTTGGAATATCTCTATATTAAGAAAAGTTCTCCTCTTTCTTTACTTAACCGACAGTTTAGCCCTGGATAGGAAGAATAGGAGGAGAAGCAATTTTCTTGTCCAATCCACAACCACACATGCTGCAAGTACAGGAAGTTGGGATACGAGCATGATAGAAGAAATACTGTTGAACTTCCGGACAGAAAATGACAACTTCCCTTTCAATAAATGCTCCCGGGACACAGCTGAAGTCGCGGTTGCTGCCATATGCTCCGATATCACATTGTTGCTTCAAGAAACTGTTTCTGCCATTGTTGTAGCTATAATAATAATAATAATAATAATAATAATAATAATAATAATAATAATAATAATAATAATAATAATAATAATAATAATAATAATAATAATAATAATAATAATAAATAGGTCATATTGTGGCGTGATTCATGCTATCTTATTTACTCGAAAGCTACGAATACTTTTAGTTTTTCTTTACTCATTTTCAGCCGGTCATTTCCTCTGAAATAGCTAAGGATGATATTTGTTGAAAAACCACATGAGAAGATAATTATTTCTTTCGGTAACCTGCTGCAAATAAATATATCTGTTTAAACATCAAGATGAGAACAGCCAATACGGATGCTCTTGTTCAATCATCGAGCGGTGTGCAAACAATTGATTTCTTGTCAAGACTTCATAAAGTGTCATTGAAAAATAACCATTACCTACATCACACAAATTATCTTTTAGCCGATGCCTTTTTCTGACTAATTTTAATAATTTTACAAAAATCCCAAACGTACAGTATTTTACTCAGTCAACAGAAAATGTTTCCGCCCCCTTGATGATGTTTCGAAAGAAACACCCTCTAAAAGGAAGAATGTTCCATATTACGAAGTCTTCATTAAAATTTGTAGGTATTTAGGAAGAATGTTCCATATTGCGAAGTATCATTAAAATTTCTAGGTATTTAGAAAGAATGTTCCATATTGCGAAGTCTTCATTAAAATTTGCAGGCATTTAAGAAGAATGTTCCATATTGCGAAGTCTTCATTAAAATATGTAGGCATTTAGGAAGAATGTTCCATATTGCAAAGTCTTCATTAAAATTTGAAGGTATATTACAACATAAAGATGTTCAATCTTATCTTCTCTAAAACAGTGTTGATAGAATTAAGTCATTTCAAGAAAATATTATGAAAGTATTTACTTTGGATGCCAGCATTTTGCATAGTAGAGCTGTTGACTGGGATGAACAATACAGGCCTGACGGTGGGAGCCGATTGGGGTGAACCACACAGCCTTGATCTCCACGATCTCGCTTTTGCACAGGTTCTTGTACCGGTATGTCGGCTGGTTTCTAAATAAATTGAAAGGTCAAAATGAAAAAAAGGACGAGATTGTGCGTGCCGTAGTTATGGTCAATATGCTGTTATAGCAAATTTCATCAATATTAATCAACAGTTATATAAACATCATTTATAACCAAAATATAAAACATCTCTTCTTAGATGTTATGTTAATGAGGATAATACGATGAAGCATTTAGCATTTATACATCCGTCTTGGAAGCCAGCGATTACAACCATTATTATTATTATTATTATTATTATTATTATTATTATTATTATTATTATTATTATTATTATTATTATTATTATTATTATTATTATTATCTAGATTAACCATTCTTTTGATAATTTCAGAGTACAAAAACGACATTTCAGAGCCTGAGATAGTATGTTCATCACAGAGGTTATATCAATCGCTTTTATAAAGACCGTCAAATGATGAATCAAGAGAATACAGCGAGTGTTTGATTGGCTCTGACATTGCGCTCACATTTGACAGTCATCATAACCTTCACCTTTCATGATATTAAACACTTCCTCATTTGACCTTTGCACCACGCTTCTTTGGTAGATACTTTGCTTTTCACACTTACCCATCCATAGCCCAGTTGTTGTAGGTAGTGCATTTCTTGGTATTATTTACATAGGCGCCAAATTCATAATTTTCAGGCGAATACAGGAATCTGGCATCAGCATCCCTTCAAAATAAATATCACGTTGTTTAATTCTATCGATCGGATGATTAACACATACACATCCGTAAATAATATCAGCAGGATCAGCAGGATCAGCAGGATGCATTATATATATATATATATATATATATATATATATATATATATATATATATATATATATATATATATATATATATATATATAATTTTTTATAGCTACACCGAGTATCACTTTGGAGCCACTATTCATGAAATATTTAGTTATATGTCCGCGGGTTTTTAATGGTTAATATTGTTAACAAAGATGATTAAAAAAAATATTAAATCTGAGAAAAGTCGTATTAGACTGACAGATAGATAGATAGATAGATAGATAGATAGATAGATAGATAGATAGATAGATAGATAGATAGATGCTTACGCAGGATAACTGAGCTTATCCGTACAAACATCCTTCTCTAGCCAAGCTACATTGTCGTACCGCCAGTCACAATCACTCTTGATGGGGAGCAGTAAGTTGGGTTGTGCATTACAGGCACCTAGCAAGGCGATCAAAACTAGGCCCTGGTAAGGTAAATAAAACGGTGTCAAAATTATAAACTACAATTTTCTTTAGACTTAAATAAGCCACGCCGCCAGCACTTCACCAAACGCTATTTTAATCTGTTAAATCCTGAGCAAAATAAAAAAGAAAAACTTTGCATCTCCGGAATAAAAAATATATAGTTTTGTTTCTGTCTGCAGAGATGACAGTCCATTCGTTAATACAATTTTAGGGTATCTGTAATAGTTAAGAAGTGAATTAAATGGATCACTACGGTTCATCTATGCTATCTATCAGAAAATACAGACGCAAGGTACATTAAATATAATGTTTAAGTATAGAAGTTGTTACAATTGTAACTATCCAACTACACAAATACGATTAATACGCTTTTGCTCTTAACGTTCAACTATCTGTATATATTTCTCCAGTTTCTACCTACCACTTGAATTGCATCCATCTTGTATCTCTGGAACTTGTTCTTGTGCTTCAAAAGAACCACGAGTGGCTATATATACAATCCCTTCAAGTAACATGTAAATCGTATCTGATTGGCGAGAACAGGCGAATGGTCGGAAGACTTTGTGACATGTGACATATTGTTCCCTCAGGCAAGTGAAATCCGTCTAGAAAACTGTACAGACTAACGTCATAATCTGCTACATACACGACTAATCTTGCTGAATAGAACACAATAAAATATTGTCGCAATAAATTATTAATACTGGTTTAGGAAATACGTAATAGTTAGCAAATTGCGGTAGAGTCAGACGTAGGAAACCTAATTATAAATTGTTCTAAAACATTCTTTTCCTGAAGAACCACCTTCAAATAAATGATTCATTCTCGATCTATATTCTTTCCTTCAAATTTTGTTGAGACACGGAGTCATTTGTAATTGTTTTCCGGACCATATAATGAATCAACAATTTCATGGAACCGGTCACTGTCTATATATTTTTTCTCGATATATTGATATGCATCGTATTATCTACATTATAAGGACTACGCAAGTTGCTTGTCTTTAATGGGCACTTGAAAAAATATACGTCATGAAGCACATCAATGTATACAGTAAAGAAAAAAAAATTAAAAATATTTTTTTTTAGTTTTGTAATCCAGAGAATAGATAAAGTCTGATCTAATATATTTTTAATTTATTAAGAAAATCAAAAAACATCTCTACAGAATGATTACAAAAGAAACTTTCATTATGATACAGGCATATTGGTTGCAACTGAATTGTAAACTTTTAAACCAATCATGTTCAAATGGCAAATATGGAACTACCTTTTTTGATACAATTAATGGTAATCCGCAGAAATAAATTATGTAAAAATTAATATAAAACTACTGTCCGCCTGTCTGTCTATATGTTTCACTGTGTTTTTGAGTGTGCGTCGATTTTTCGGTATTTAGTGTAGACTTGGATGTCTCTTTGACACAACTCTAGTATATGTTGCATGCATTCAAAGGTCATATACTTTCTATATTTGGTTCATGTTATTGTCGATTCAGGCTCTTAATTCATTTAGGTTAGATATATTTTCTTGAGAAAGATTGTTTACTGACTTATATGTTATAATTCCTTTAAAATAAAGAAAGTCATTTGATATTGGTAGGCACTGTAGATTTGGAAGCAAAGCATTCGATGGAGACGAAATACTAAGTTTCAGCTTTATTTGATCAGCTTTTATCTTGAATTTGCCAATTCTGATTCAGTTATTAGTTTACTTTTTATCCATTATCTATCAGTTGAAGTATATATCCAGAAAAAAAAGTTCAAAAAACTGGGTGGTTAAAATTTCAGCAGCAATTAAGAAAGTTTTGATCAGCATTGCACATATTCAATCGATATGTGAACTCCAGCTATGGTAATGATCAAAGAAAATACGATGAAGGGTTTGATTTTTAACGTAAGGCAAGGTTATACTAGTTTGAGTGAGAAGTAAATCCATGTTAATGGATAGATGCCGTCTTGTTCATATTATCCTAAATTTTACTCTAGATGCATTGATATATTCTATTTTGTCTACCAAACTGAGAAATATTTGGGGTATATTTGAAGTTTGTTAAAATGAAGTTTATACATTTACCAGATCTAAGTAGTGTAAATCGTCAGCAAAGAGAACAGTTTTACAGAGCACTGGTTGCAAAGCTAATTCATTAACAATAGAAAGAGATGATTCTAATATAAAACCTTCAGGAACACCACATAAAATACGAATCGAATCAAAAGTATATTTAAACGTACAAACAGCGTGAAATATATTAATGAGATATGGTGTGAACCAAACAAATTAGTTTGAAAAAGACTTGTAGGCTGATACCAAATGGTCAACCAAAATGTTTTTTTTTCTTTAGCAAATATATATTGCCCCATTAAGTTGACAGTATTCAGTTGCTAACAGTCACTGATTTGAATATTTCGACAAGGTAGTTGGACATAAATATTTTCGTCAGAATTGTGATTCATATATAGAAGAGTTGGTTCTTGTTAGTTGCATTGGTTTCGTAGAATTTCATTCTCGCAAATGATTCCATATGGAGGTATTATTAGAGTTCAGAATTTGAGTTCTTTGAACGGAGAGATTTTTGTTTGATTAGGGAAAAGAATAAACCATAGGATTAGGAATTTTCGTCTATTATTGTGGTAGATTGATGCATTTAACTTAAATCGAATAAAGTTGCTAATTTTACATAGGTATGTAAAAGTACATATTTGATGTCTTCAAATTTTTTTTCTCGGTATGTAAGACATGGGTCCATTCATTCTATTAGTCACAGCCCATTATGGCCATACTCCAACCCTGTGTTTGACAACGAAGGATTTTGGTTTCGTTCCGCCATAAACGATAATGGGTAAGGTTTTTACATCTTTGACAGCAGACTCGTTTACACATGTATACTATTTTTGTATCTTTGTTGTGATGTTTAAGTTTTTTTTTTTTAAAAAAAACTTGTATAGGAGCATGTTTATTTAAGATAAAAGGAAAAGTAGTTCCAGTTAGACAAATCATAATACGGATCTATTTTTAGAAGAGGTCAATTAGTTAATATTCTTACACATTTCAGAGAAAGTTATATTTAACAGCTTTTTAATTTTCTTTTTTAAGATTCGTTTTTTTATTGCTAATAGAAATGTAAATTTTTATTTGCACTTTCCTGCTAATGAGTTACGAAAAGGGATAATGGTCACCAATACAGAAAATGGGTATATAAGTCGGGTAGAGTGTGTCCGCGTGGGTAGTATCCTAGAGAAAAATAATATTTAAGTCAACCATGATAATTAATTCATTGTTAAAACGAAAGCATCTTCTTGCCCGCCTTCAAATTGATCAATTTACGAGAGAGAGAGAGAGAGAGAGAGAGAGAGAGAGAGAGAGAGAGAGAGAGAGAGAGAGAGAGAGAGAGAGAGAGAGAGAGAGAGAGAGAGAGAGAGAGAGAGACTGGCTGTTGAGGAAAGAAATACATGTTTTTTAAAGCATGTACGTCAAAATGTTGCCAAATTATTTACTGTCCAAACTTAGGAAACCTGAAATAACCTCACTATCCCTATAAAAGGATCCTTTTTATGCTTTTCGACGATAAACTATAATGCAAACCTTTCACTGATTTCTTTTAACCATTGACAACATCTTTGATGTAAGTGAATAGTTCTAAATAATTATTTGTTTGAACATCATTGGATTCTTAAAGTAAATGATTAAGTGCCTAATGTCTACACTTTACGGCATTAATATGCACTTGTTAATTGAGTTGATTACTTGTGAATTACTGTTTTTCATGACGTTAGGCATCACCCCCTTTGCTCCATACATTTTCAAACATGCGGTTTGCAAATAGATCAATGATTATTTAAAGTATTTGCATTCACTGTGTACAATTAATTGTGGAAAGCATCCAAAAATTGTGAAAGAAATGATGATAGTGGATTTCAATGCACAAAGAGTAATTTCTAAATGTTCAAATAGTGTATTTGATATAAAACTCTAAGTTACATCAGAATTATCAAGTAATAATTCCAATTTTTATGAATGAAACGGATTTTCTGCAATGTGATTGGATGTAAACGGTCACGTGTTACTAATCTGGATTTTCTTTTTGACAAATCGATAAATTCTAGGACATAATTCTTCTAACTTCATTTATTTTGTGAGTGATTAGGTAAAATTTACACATCGATAAATACCCAACCACGATCATTTAACCCTAATACAACAAATACAGCAGTTACGTAAAAACATTTTCACCTGTAGTTCCTTTTATTCTATTATATATTGCCATAGTGTTTCCTTCCTTTTATATAGCCTGGAGGCAATTATAAATGTAAAATGTTCGTCTTATGCTATTTGCGTTGTTAGGTGACATCTGATGATATCGACTTTATTCTTATTATGTGTTTGCATAAGAGTGATAATTTATGACGTACATATGTATTGCTTAAGCTGATTGGCTACGAGGTGTTACTGCGTCAAGCCTAGTGTTCCGTTAAATATGTATATAAAACCCGAAGAACGTTCATATAGTAGTGAGACGAAGAGTAACACTAGCATCAAGAATGGTAAGTGGTACTACGTTAGAATATCACTCGATATAAATTACAAAATGTAATTTTCAACACTGTAATGGAAACCAGATGATTTATATCAGATATATCATTAATATTTAAAGAATAACACAAAATTGTTGCAGAGTATAGGAAATAAGTAATCTTTAGGGTGTTGTTTTAGTAGGATACCATCGACGTAAAATATCCCGATGAAAATTTTTATTTAAGCTTAATACTTTTTAATGAGCCACTTACCTATATGTTCAATTCTACTTGACTTGCAGAAACTTCTAACTTACGTCGCCGTGTTCGTTGCCGCAGTCGGCGTCGTTTTGAGTTGTCAATTGCCTCCCTATACCGACATGTTCAGGTGGGATGATGGCTTCATCTGCAACAAAAAGCTTAACAGTTATGTCAACTGTTCAGATCCTTACCTGGATCCATATGCCCGTGAGAATTTCTGTGCTTATCCAATGTGAGTATATTCCGTTGTCCCTTAACTTTCTTTCTGTTGGTTTATTTCTCTGTGTTCCCTCTACATTCTCTACAGTAAATAATTGCATCGAGTAAAAAGATGCGAACCACATATTGCAAAAGCAATTACATAACATATTTTGAGATTAGTCGTGGTTTCTTTCAGAGGTATACAGTGCAAGCTCGTTGTTTGTTTTGTACAGACATTATTTTTTTAACGAATATTGAGTTATAAAGGGAAGGGCAGCCGCGGTAGCTTTGATCGCGGTTCCCCCCTCCCCACAGCCGTGTTCAATATGAAAGCGACTTTGCCACAAGACGGAAATATCGTAGAAGATTGGCGTTCCTGAGTCCGCGTAATTGCGTCAAATGCCTGCGATGCATTTATAACCAATGATGCACATGGACCATTATGCTAATCGTCTAGACAACGAGAAGTGGTGAATTTACTTGATTGATCTTTCTCGTATTGTCTTTTTTCTTCTTCGACTTGAGGTAGTTTTGTGTTGGATTGAATATGAAAATCCCAATTATTTATTTATCTATATATCTTTAGGAAGATGAAGAGATCAATTGTTTTGGGTGGTGGTGGTGGAGAGCAATCGATCATCAGTGTTTAAAGTAGGGAGCCATAAAAATGTTTACTAAGGAAATTCTGAACGTGACACATACTATGAGGTGATACCTTTGAATTCATGTCTGTTTGTTTGGCAATGCCATGGATACGGCTGTAAAGAAACACAATATAAAATAATTCCTTGACTCTTAATTGTTTTCAATAAAATGTCAATATAATACAGGTTTTTTATTCTTCTCTTTTGTTTTGACCAGGAGCCAGATCGGATACGTCCTAGACAATTATCCTACGGAGCGCGAAGAACTATATAACTTTGTGAAATATTACAAGGGCTTGAATTACAATCCCAACCTCGGGTAAGTAGTAATAGTTTTAAGCAATAATTGTAGTAGTGGTAGTTCGAAGAATATAAAAAGTATTATTAGTTATAGTTGTAGCCACAGGAAAATAATCAACATTATCATCATCGTCATCGTCGTCTCATCATCATCATCATCATCATCATCATCATCTTCATCATCGTCATCATCATTAGTAGAGGGAGTTGGAGTATAATCATCAGCATCAGCAGCAGTAGTGGTACTATCAGCATCAACTGTAGTTGTAGCAGTTATAGTAAAATCAGTAGCTGCTGCGGAATCAAAAACAGTAATAAACATAATTTGTATCGATAGAATGACCATGAAAATTATTATTATTATTATTATTATTATTATTATTATTATTATTATTATTATTATTATTATTATTATTATTATTATTATTATTAAGGCATCAGTCAGACCGTAAATGGGAATGCAGAGGATTGTGTGACACCCCATCAGAGAAGCTGGAGACAGTTTTCTACACTGAACCCAACGGACAACAGCAAATCTGCTGGATAGTGCAGCCTCAAGAACTTTACTTTAAACGATGCTCGTAAGTAACCATATTACAGATAAGCTTAATGGAACATCATTTTTTTAAACAAAATTAACAGGTTTATAGATTCCTTTTAAGAAAGTGTTGAGAAATATAAGCGAAACTCAGATGTTGACAAGTGAAAGCTCAAATACCAGAAACAGATCAATTATTAAATTTACAACAGAGTGGCGAAGTTTACTCATTCCTTTCCTTGAAATTTTCAACAGATGTCATAAAATAAGAGTATTTCCTTTACTTTTGTGACATTTGGAGAAGTTACACCTTTAAGAGCACAATATTCTCTTTTTGGACGTTCTAGATATGCATTGTTCTTTTTCTTGCAGGAACTGGGTGAAACAATAAAGAAATATATTTCTTAATGGCGTAAAATGTTTTAATTTTGATGAATATTTTTACGTCAGGACTGATAAAAATGTTCCTTGAATGCAAAACATAAAAGCAAATAAACAAACATAACGAAAATCCTACATGATTGAAAAGATCTTTAAGTAAGGAATATTCAGGCAAATAAACTATTTAAACCAATATTGCACATGTATTTGTAAAATTACATTTCATTATCATTATTAGATGGAATAATTTGAATCCCTACCCCTTATTTTACTTTTCATCTTGTGTGATATAAACAAATGTAACATAAGGAAGACGACATTTTTGTTCAATCATTATATATATATATATATATATATATATATATATATATATATATATATATATATATATATATATATATATATATATATATATATATATATATATATATATATATATATAATCATATATAAAGTAATTATATTTTTGTCACAGCCAGACTTCTCACTGTGTACCTACACAATATGTATCCTTTTCCAGATACCAGTCTTGCAACATGTTCAACCA
Organism: Potamilus streckersoni; assembly: GCA_016746295.1. NCBI lineage: Eukaryota > Metazoa > Mollusca > Bivalvia > Unionida > Unionidae > Potamilus > Potamilus streckersoni. The sequence continues at coordinate 672,985 of JAEAOA010001970.1, forward strand.
AATACCTGCTGTTGCTGACGTTAACCATGTCTGTGTTCCTGAGACAATTTACAACGTTGACGTTATCTTATATTGTCCTTATGCTGTGGTGAAGCAGTGCGTCAAGACACGTCTTCAAGTGCCTCTGTCATGCGACTGCAAGAGAGTCGAATGCCCGTTCAAAAAGTTGCCATGAGGAATATGAAAGGAAACATGAAAGGAAACTCCCATCAACAATAATTAAATATATTACAAAGGAGTTTGAACTGGAAACACTTCCTTTCTGAAAATAGAGTCAGTCAATTTTTATTATATGAATGTCAACATTTTAAGATTAAAATATTTTCAAAAATTGTGTGTGATTTTGAATTACAAGATTCGGAAATAAACTTATATTTCAGTTTAGAGAAACTTAATGAAACAATTGATATTCTTAAAAGTCTGCATGTAATTCAATATCTAAAACGTTACCATTGTATAGTATTTCTCTACAACAATATGTGTGTCTTGTTTTTATGATTGTCTTGAAGCAGCATGTAAAATATTCACTATCATGGCTAAATCATTGATCCTTAGGTAAACTAGAGCAAACAGTTTATATTACGTTAGATGGTACTCAAATATGATGTTATATATGTCACGTTCATAAATATTTCATGAAGATTTTCAATCACAGTTGTACAAATATGTAAATAATGAGCATTCTTGTATTTGATATGTATATGTAAATATAAGTGTTTTACTTAGGCATCGTGTTAATATTGTTTATAATTTGTATTTTTAAGTTGTGACGATTGAAATAAACCCTCTGTGCAATTATTTATCAGTGGCAATAAAACAAAATTTCACATGTGTGTACTTCTGCGCTGCATTCGTTGTGCATATTTATCACATTCCTTCTCACCCTTCCCATACACACTTTCTCTCTCTCTCTCTCTCTCTCTCTCTCTCTCTCTCTCTCTCTCTCTCTCTCTCTCTCTCTCTCTCTCTCTCTCTCTCTCTCTCTCTCTCTCTCTCTCTCTCTCTCTCTCTCACAGAGTAAAATACACCCTTTACATATCATTTGGGGGCACCGAGTGGCCGAGTGTTCTAAAGCGCCCTCCGTTATGGATTACTGCCATCTCACCTCTGTCTGAATGGGTTCGAGTCTAAGATTCGGCGAATGTGGATATGTGAGAAAGTTTGCCAGTAGCTTCTCGTGGGTTGGTGGTTCTTCCCGCGGATTTCCCGGTTTCTTCCTCCACATTAATATTGGCCGCCATGTATAGTCTATGGTGTGCTGAAAATTGGGGATAAGCCCCAGAAGAACAACAACAACAACAACAACAACAACAACAGATCATCTCACGGCTCTTGTAGATTTATATTCCCATTCTACATAGGTAGCAGTTAATTGATTTGTTATTTATTGCGTTTCGTCTGTATGCAATCATCATGCCAAATACAAAGTGTACCATTCTAGAATAAGAACAGGAAAGTTGGACAATGCCAAAAGCAAATACATCAAATGGTTACGCAATGGACCGATTCAATAAGATATATAAAGTTCGTATGCCATATTTGTAAACTCGTCAGAGACTACAATTTTAGCTCTCTCTCTCTCTCTCTCTCTCTCTCTCTCTCTCTCTCTCTCTCTCTCTCTCTCTCTCTCTCTATATATATATATATATATATATATATATATATATATATATATATATATATATATATATATATGCGCATTATGAATATTCTATGAACTGAAAATGCAAATTGTTTTGGAAAACATTAGTCGTCTATAGAAGCAATTCATTGGAGTAACTTGCTCAACATCTAAACCACCATAGATACGCAGAAACAAAACTTATTTCAATAAAATGGAATCCACTGTTTAAATATGCTAATATTTATCTATACATATGCATGGATTCATTTGAAAGATTAACTGAAACCAAGCTACCACCAATGTGGACATGTTTCAAAACTATCTATAGCAGGAATTAGCAAAGGGAATTAACAACATGTAAAATAGTTATTAAAACAATTGAACCTAAATACTTTGATCTTTACGAATACTATGTGAATAAAGACACTTTAACATTGTATACTTTTTAATAATTAAGATGTGTCAATATGAATGAGTATAAACTAGTCTAGAACATAATTTTAGTTCGTCATGACTTACAGATGATGCTAGTTTCAAAATAAGCATGGTATAATTAGAACTGCAATCTAATTATGCTGTGTTTTTAATGACTGCATCTAGAATCGGTTGAAGAATAAGTACAATACCTAATTAATATGCTACAACATGCGACGAGCTTAATAACAAAGAATGTGAAGCACAATGGTATAGGTCTTATACTTTGTCCCTAGACATCCAGAATATGGCTTGGCAATGTGCCAACAAATTGACGTTAGAAACTTTACATGGTCCAACCCAACAAGGAACAAAATAAAAATATTGGAGAAAAACAAAAAAAAAAAAACAACAATAAATGAGATTAATTCATTTTTCAGATTTTAAAATCGTAGGTTTAGAAGTAACTACAGATTTGCACAACTATTGTTATCATCTGGTAATTTTTCTGTTATGATGATTTATCCAACAACAAAAGTTGATACAACGGGCACAAGACCTTCAGCACCCAAATAAAAAAGGCAATAGTAACAGGCAAATCGTGGGTGGACAGTACCTACATAAAAAGGCAATAGTAACAGACAAATCGTGGGTGGACAGTTCTTTATGTGGAGCTCGCCAAATCAGAAGTATAAGTTCGAATACGATTTATGGGATTTTGTACTTAATATCATGAACATGTGAATTTTGCTTTGATATTTCATTGTACACTATTTATGGGTGCTGCATCTTCCTTGCTCGGAAGAAAAAAGTCTCGTTTATGTATTTGGGATATTGGGGTACATTTAAAGTTCTGTTATAATTTTCCACTACGAAATAAATAATCAAACTACGATTAAAAGATTTTTGCTAAAAGGCCAAGGAGAAGTAAATATACCTATTATATTTCTTAGAGTTAATTCATCATCGTCGTCGTCATCATCGCCGTCATCGTCATCATCATCATCATCATCATCATCATCATCATCATCATCATCATCATCATCATCATCATCATCATCATCATCATCATCATCATCATTTGTAAGGCCATATATCTTGATGTTCAAGAAAATCAACACAAAATTTCCAAATGAATAAAAAGTATGCCTGTATTTTTCATTTCATTCGAGCTCTGCAATCTGTATTTTTACCAGTTTAAATAGGAATAAATTATGATAAACTTGTATGAAATATATAAAGTATTAAATGTTATAAACGAACCTTCTTTGTGAAAGATGAAAGAGAATTATGCTCACGTGTGCTCTGCACTTCGAAGTAAATATAGCATGCTGTTAGCGATCACTTTATTATTATTATTATTATTATTATTATTATTATTATTATTATTATTATTATTATTATTATTATTATTATTATTATTATTATTATTATTATTATTATTATTATTATTATTATTATTATTATTATTATTATTATTATTATTATTATTATTATTACTATTATTATTATTATTATTATTATTATTATTATTATTATTATTATTATTATTATTATTATTAATTTATTATTATTATTATTATTATTATTATTATTATTATTATTATTATTATTATTATTATTATTATTATTATTATTATTCTTTTCATTCAGGGAAACAGCTCTCTGGAACAGTCTGGGACAGAACGTTATACTGAAGTCTGGATAAGACATCAAGCGGTTAGGATAGAAGAATAGAAGAATCAAGAAAGATCAAACACATACATTTGAAGGTGGGAAGACGTGGGATACACGGAGACAAAGATAGAAAGTGACACTATGTGATGCATATCGAGAATGGACATTGTGCTCGTTTCACCACTCTCGTTATCAAAATGAAATGAATCAGTAATAGAACACTGCTATTGAAATTATGTAAACCAAATTTGTTCGCATGGAAGCTGACACTATTAGTTTATGTCATCGATTAAATTGTATACTCTCTTGTCTCAAGGGGGCTCGTATTGTATTATTTCTTCTCAATAGTTATACTTAGTTCTCTTTTGACATTATATCTCTATACTAAAACCGGGCAATAAAGTCGAGGGAAGTCATCATCCACTAGATAACGACATCCAATTCTAATTATCCACTCCTCTTTACGAAGAAGTATATCGTTACAACTTACAAAATAGCTCATGTACATAAAATGTACAGAAAGTCATGTAATGGATTACTTACAACGGACTGTACTGAATATCAACGAGGTGGCATGTCATTTATTTATGATATTACGCTGACAAGAATAAGAATTCACAGTATCTTGAATGGAAATAGTACCTTTTTTCTGAAAGCTGAACCAACATATTCTATTACGCACCTTCTTGGTATGTTGTGCGTGACTGTGCCTATGTGCGTGGCTGCATTTTTCAGCTTTGTCTACTCTTTTGTGTGACTTTTGTACGAAATATCAGTTCTCTCCATCAGAAGTCATATTTTATTTACGCAATCGAAGGCCTAACTGGCCATTTTAAGAACAAGTATTTATAAAATAGTTTTATAAATTCTAAACATGACGGTATTTAATTAACCAATAAAAACGTTTGCATGAAAGTCGTTTATTATGAAATATAATCTCTTTAATAATGTAAACAACGAGCATTCTAAACAAATATATACATGAAATTGCATACAAATATTGTTCATTTTATATTAAGATGTGACAATTTACTATTGCATATGACCCTTCAATAGCAAGTACTATTAAATGTTGCTACGGTACACACACATACACATAATTGGAAAAACAAACGACATTAGAATGAAATTGGGTAACATAGCTATCTAAAAATTCTCCGATAGGAAACTAAAGCTTTAAAAATCAAAAGGATCTTCAGTCTCGTGGTTAATCAATTTTGTTTCCAAAGCTGCTGTCTTGGATTATCTTTTGCTGTTGAATAATGTTCAAGTAAGTACATGCATAAAATAGTGTGAATATATATTTTCCATTGACTTCTTTCGCAACGAATAATATATAAAATGTACTTAATACACTATTTTGTGCAAATATTTCTGCAAGCTGATATTACAAATACTAAATTTGAGTACCAGGAAAAAATGAGATCGAGTGTATTTACAACCTTGCTATATAAAAAGTGCGGATATAGACATTACTTAAAACTGATGTATCATTTTACCACGTACGGAAAAATACATATTTGTAAGAACTCTATCTAGTGGAATGAAATCCTCGTTCTTCACAAACCGACCGTTTAATCCTGGAGAGGAAGAATGGGGGAGAAGCCATTTTCTTGTCCAGTCCACAGCCACACATACTGCAGATACAGAAAGTTGGGATAGAGCATGGTAGAAGAAATACTTTTGAACTTTCGGGAAGAAAATGACAACTTCCCATTCAATAAATGCTCCTGGAACACAGCTAAAGTCGCGGTTGCTGCCATATGCTCCGATATCACATTGTTGCCTCAAAAAGCTGTTTCTTCCATCGTTGTAGCTATGATTATATATATATATATATATATATATATATATATATATATATATATATATATATATATATATATATATATATATATATATAATTGTGCATATATAATCGTGCAGTTTAGCGATAAAAGGTCATATTGTGACATGACTCATGCTAAGCTATTTACTCGAAAGTCATCATCATTTAATAGAAATTTATTTAGTTCTTCCATTCTCATTTTTAATCGATCAGTACAACCGGAATATCTAACAATTTCATTTGCTGAAACATTACATAAAGAGGAATTAATTTTGTTATGTTAAAACCTTGTTACAGACAAGTCAGATAATTAAGTTTAAGCATCAATATAAGAACACTAGTGAACTCAATTTCTGCGCATTTTTTGTCTTACCAAAGACTAAACGCTTGTGATCACTCATCGGGTGGTCTGTGACGTTAACAAGTTCAGCAACAGAATAAGAACCAGTCAAGTACAACAAAAACGCAGAAATACCACTTTTTTTATCTATTACATATGGATTTGTGTCAAATCAGCATTTCCTTAATAAATCAGAAATTTAACGCAAGGAATGCGAACAAAAGAGACCAAGTGTATTGAAAAGAAACACCCTCTGCAAAGGATGAATGTTCTATATTAGCAACGTCTTTTTTAAACGTATAGAGGTATACCACAACATAAAGATGATGCAATTATTATCTGTGTGTGTGTGTGTGTGTGTGTGTGTGTGTGAGAGAGAGAGAGAGAGAGTTTTGATATAATGATTTCAAAGATAAATATTTGAAAGCAATTATAAAGTATTTACTTTGGATGCCAGCATTTTGCATAGTAGAGCTGTTGACTGGGAAGAACAACACAGGCACAATATATATATATATATATATATATATATATATATATATATATATATATATATATATATATATATATATATATATATATATATATATATATATATATATATATATATATACTTACGCAGCATAGCTGAGCTTATTTGTGCAAACAGCCTTCTCTAATCAAGCTCTCGTACCGATAGGAAGCAATATGTTGGGTTGTGCATTGTAAGCACCTAGCAGGGCGATCAAAACTATGCCCTGTGGGAAAAAAATGTCGAAATTATACACGGCCGTTTTCTTTAGACTTAAAAAAGCCACAACTCCAGTACCCACCCCAAAATTTATTTTAATCTATTTAATCCCGTGCAGAAGAAAAATAAACCCAAGAAAAATATTGTTACACCGGAATGAAAACATATATTTTTTCCTTTTTCTACAGAGTGACAGATGTATAATTCATGACTCCAGATGCTTTATTTAAATAAAAGACCACATGAACCGATTGTCCTATTAGAACTTGGGGGATGATGATTTGTAATATGTCATGTAAATGTTATGAGAGAAAATTTAAATACAAAGGATAGCATGAGAAATCTCTCCAAATTGTATTAAAACTAACTTCTCTTTGGACTCATTTTCATTAAACTCTATTGGGAGTAATTTTCATTAAAATATATGTAGATTAACCTTCTTTATTAGAACTGTAGTCTATTTAGATACATATTGCTTCCTTACAGCATGTACAAGTTTCATTGTTTTATGTGTAAATTTACTTAACAAATAATCTTTACAAACAGGTAAAAATCTGCCCTCGTATTACATGTATACGCTGACTTTATAACTAGTACAAGTTTTTCCGCATTATGTATGTATAAGCTGAACCCACCAAACTTACGCTCAGAAATTTAAATATCCTTTAAGGAATAAAGAATAATGTTTTGTAATCTATTCTAAACTAGTATTTTATCCCAAATTGAGTAAAATATATTTCTTCAAAATGATTGTTGCATTAATCGCAACTATTTTATAATCTTTAATTTAGTCCATATCTATTATTTGTAACATATTCTAAAATGCGAAAGGCTACGAATACACGAAGTTGTTAAACTTGAAAGGAAAAGTATTATATGCATTTTGTGTATTGTTCAATGTAAAGGCTTTTGTGCCTTTGGAATGTAGTACCGTAATTCTCCTATATAAATTGCATGAATAAACTCACTTCCCATTGCTTCAACACTAGAAATGATTTATCTTATGTTTCACAGTTCCCGTACTATCGCTAGCCAAGCATCCCCAAAAGGATGTAACCGTGTCTACACCGTGATGCGTGACACCTTATCTTTGAGAGAGTACGTACTCTCCCATTTTCTCTCAATCTTTCCTCTGGCCATGGAATAGAACATTGCTAAGTGTTTACGATAAGGATTCATAAAAGTTGAAGAAAGAATCCTTTCGTAAAATAAATACCTTGCATCAATAAGATGAAAAACAACTTGCAGTCAGTTTATTTGAGGAGCATAATTGCAATGCAGTCGAAATCTAGAATAGAGATAATGTCTACGCATGGAAGAATTTACAGTTGTAACTATAAAGTTATATAATAGTATTAATACATTTTTGCTCTTTAAGATCAAATAATCTCTGTATATTCTCTAGATTCTACCTACGACTTGAATAGTATCCATCGTGTATCTCAGCCACTTGGCTTGTGCCTAAAAAGAGCCACGAGCGGCTCCCGTTAATGAACATCTGTGCAGCTTGTACCTGATTATCTAATAGCGGTAAGAGACAAGCTATGAAGACCTATCCAGGTAAGAGACACAAGGTCTGAAGACATATCAAGGTAAGAGACACAAGAACTGAAGACATATCAAGGTAAGAGACACAGGAACTGAAGACCTATCAAGGTAAGAGACAAAAGCTGAGAACATTGTGGCAGGTATCACATTCTTCCCTCAGGCAAATTAAATATGTACAGACTAACGTCATAATTTGCAACCAACACGACTAATCTTGAGTTGAATAATACTGGTTTAGGAAATACGTTATAGCTAGCAAATTGCGGTAGGGTCAGACGTAAGAAACATAATTATGAATTATTCTAAAATATTGCTTTCAATGTCCCATCTTCAAATGTGTCATTTTAGTTCTATATTATTTCCTTCAAATCTGAATAGACATGAAGTTATTTATAACTTTTTTATGAACCATAAAAAATAACTAATGTCAAAGTTAGGCCACTCTCGTTAAACCGAACCGTTTGTAATTCTTTCTGATATCCATTATTGAAACATCTAATGTATAAAGACGGTGCAAGTTGCTTGACTTATTAGGTCGATGAAATTAGCAATTGCAAATATATGTCATGATGCAGTCAATGTATTAAGACAAGGATAAAAGACAAATAAAAATATTTAATTGTTGGGACCTTTGCTCGTGAGCAAAATATAAGCTTTGATTCAAAATGTTCTTAAAATATCATGAAAATCAGAAAGGACACCTTCACATGATGATAATAACATATATTGCAACTTAATTTAAAAATTTTAAACCATCATGTTAAAATGGAAGACATGACACCACAATTTCTTAATTAGTATTGCCACTAACCCGTAATTAGAAATCACAATAATTGGATAAACAACTACTATCTTTGTATCTGTCTGAGTTGTGTCTCGCTCTCGCTCGGTTTGTGTGTGCGTGTGTATGTGTGTGCGTGTGTGTGTGTATCTTGTGAATTCTCTCTTGTATCTTTTGCTTGCATTCAATTGTCATTCATTTTCAGAAATTCGTTTATAATATTTTTGTCTCAGCGTAGGAAATTCCAAGCGGTAAATGCTGGTACAGTAAAAGATCCTTGAATGTGTTTGGTTCTCGATCTTGAATTATGGAGTCCTGTATCAGGGGTGGAGATGATGATTTTAAGTCAGGTTAGGTAGCTATATGGTGAAGGATTGGTTAAATAATTATATGTCATAATTCTTTGATAATAAAAATGGCGATTTCATATTGGTGAGTACTGTAAATGTGCAAACAGAACATTTGAGGGAGCCGCAATAGCACTTGTCATCCTTATTCGCTAGGCTTTTTTTTTCTTCTGGAGTTTAACAATCCTCGATCAAATATGTGTTTCTCCATACAGTACAGCCGTAGTCTAGCAGTTGTACTATATCCAGAAAGGCAGAGTTCAAGCGATGGTGGGGATTCAGCTATAATTTTAAGAGACTTATTCTTATGACAACTGTCGCACATTCGTGATTGATATGTGAACTCCAGCCGAGGTACTGATCAAAGAAAATACCATGAAGATTTGACTTTTAACCTAAGACCATTGAGCCACTTGAGAGATCCATCATGTTCGGATTCTTATCAGTTTAGTTTCAGATACATTGCTTCACATTCTGTTTGTTTACTCCAAGGTGAGAAATTTTTGATGTCTATTTAATGTTTCTTTCAGTGGAGTGGATATATTTACCAGATGTATGTAGTTTAGAATCGTCCCCAAAGAGATTGGGATATATATCGAAGGCTTCGATAAGTAGTCGAACGGAAGAGATCTGGATATAAAACTAAAACTTTGATAAATAGTCGAACGGAAGTGATCCTAGTATAGGTGTTCATGAACATCACTTAAAATATTACTCTAATCAAAACTATATTTACACGTTCAAATAGTATGTAATCTATTAAAAAGACATTATGGGAACCAAATACTGAATTTAAAGGAAACGTTTGCTCTGAGTTTGTGACTAGCATCAACCAAATCGAACGTTTTTTTTTAACAATTATATGAAATTGCGTTATTAAGTTAGCAAGATTCAAATGCTAATAGCTATTAAAATTTGTATCTTTCGTCAAGGCAGTTTGATGCGAATGTTGTTTTCGATAATCTGATCTGGATTTATTGAGTTGGTTGCTGAAACATAATTTGCAAAGTAAAATTCAAAGTACTGATAAAACAGATATTGGTCGATGAATCTTGATTTTCATTGGACTTATAAATTACTGATGTTAGTTTTAATAACTGGAACTTTGCCTGGTGGTGATGCTACAGTTAATTTCTTCACTCAGTGAATCGGAGACTGGGTTCAGTTCACAGCCGATTTATTTTTTTTTTTTAGTAATAGTGTTAGTAATACCAGTTAGTGTAATCAGGGTATATTAAAACTGTTATGATTGTGTGCCCTTTCATTCTCAAAGGTATTAAGATTATCTGTTTTCGGCTCTGTAAAATTAGACAATTGTTTGGGAAGTTATAGAAAAATGACCGTCCAACTGGTTTGCAATATCGCGATCGTCGATATAAACATTATAAATATTAACTATATTTTCTCATTGACTTACGAGTTCTGATTTTGTAAAATTTAATTCTTGTAAGTTATTCCAGATCAATTTTTTACCAGAGCTAAGAGTAGGATTAACCAATCCACTAACTCTAGTCGGATTAACCCATCGACTAATAAGGTCGTAGCCTTATATCCACCGTCCATATCCAAATAATATTTGATGAATTTGCCTTGAGATGAATAAATTTGCTTCTTTTACATAGGTAAATAAATACATATGTTTGATGACTTTTGCTATATGTAATGCATATCTAGGCCTTCCCATCAATTAGTCATGGGCCCCTTATAACCCTTTTTCGGCTCCGTGTTTGACACCGGAGGATTTGGCGTTGTCCCGCCATAAACTATCATTGGTAAACTCTTCATCCACGAAAGTACTCTCGTTTACGTTGCGCATCAGCTTCATTAGTGTACCATAATGAATGGTTTGATCATTTAATTAGATAAACTAGCGTGTTTAATTAAAAAAGCAAACATTAAAAAAACTGATTCGAGACAGACAAATCATAATCCAGATATCTTTTAGACAAGACCAATAAGTTAATATTCTAAGACAATTCAGGGAGAAAATGATTTTCATAATTTTTCTTCTTTTTATAAAGATTCCGTATTGCAAAGAGAAATGCGAGTACTTCTTTGCACTTTGCTGCATACGAGTTATAGTAGCCGGCCAATGATTACCAATCCAGAAAATGAGTACTTTAAAATTTGTACTTCTTATTTGTCAATCAGTGTAGCGGAACGATCTGTTAATCCTTTAAGAACATTGACTACCTGTGTACCATTTAAAGCTAATTAGTACTGTTATCGGTAAAAAAAATAATTAAGGTTTTACACGGTCTTTACTTAATTGTCAAAATTCAGCTGTCACGATGAGAGAGAGAGAGAGAGAGAGAGAGAGAGAGAGAGAGAGAGAGAGAGAGAGAGAGAGAGAGAGAGAGAGAGAGAGAGAGAGAGAGAGAGAGAGAGAGAGAGAGAGAGAGAGAGAGAGATGGTCTCAGTAGTCAGTGGAGATACAATACAATTCGCTGTTGGGGAAAGAAATACATGGGCATGTACTATAAAATATGTAAGTCAAAGCTTGCCCAAGAGACAATTATTTACTGTCAAAAACCTCGGTTACCTGTAAACTATAATGCAAACCTTGCATTGATTTCTGTTTTCCATCGACAGTATATTTCATATAAATTGATATTTATGAACCATTATTTCTAAGAAGATCGTATAATTCTGGAATTCGATGCCAAATGATTCTACTTTATGGCATAATGCAAAATTGAAAATGTGTGATTTCTAATAATTTCATGTTTCCCACGATATTAGGCAATAAGTTGTTTGCTCCGTCCCTTTTAAAATATACGCTTCTCGAACACAACAATGATTATTTCAAGTATATAGTTAAAAGAAACTGACGAGAAAGCACTGCAATCCACGCCACTTAATTTCTAAATGGTAAAATAATAAATTTGAGATCAAATTTCAAATTACTTAAATATTATCAAATGATATTACAACTTGGGCAGTTATTTAAATTCTTAAGTTTTGTTTCTAGTTCCTTGTATTCGATTTTATATTGTCGTTTAACATTTTACTCTTGTATGTTGTCCAGAGGAAAGAAGAAATGCAAAAAATATTTGTCTTCTGCTGTTTGTGTTTTTATGTGACAGCTAATGAAAACTACCAGACTTACATGATATATTTGCATAAGTGTGATACTCTCTGACGTACTACGTCTTGCTTGAGCTGATTGGTTACGGGGTGTTACCGCGTGAAGCCTGGTGTTCCGTCATATATGTATATAAAGCCCGACGAAGGTTCACATAAGAGTGACACGCTGGAGTAACACTAGAATACAATAACAAAAATGGTAAGCTATATTATATTGATCTGCAAATTTACTTATATTTTGAAATTACACAGATGTTAAGAATATAATTTAAGCACTAATGAAATGGAACCTATATCATTTGTGCCAGATATCTTATAAATATAGCTAACAGAAGAAAAAAACAAAACTTGTAAAGTAGAGAAAAAAGAATTGGGGTTGTTTACTTAATGTCATCGACTCAAAACATCTCGAGTATATATTGATAAAAAAAGTTTTCTTTACGCTAATTACCTTTAAATAAGCCGCTTATCTGTATTTTCATTTCTACTTGACTTGCAGAGTATGCTAACTTACGTGGCCGTGTTCGTTGCCACAGTCGGCGTCGTTTTTAGTTGTCAATTGCCTCCCTATACCGACATGTTCAGGTGGAATGATGGCTTCATCTGCAACAAAAAGCTTAACAGCTATGTCAACTGTTCAGATCCTTACTTGGATCTGTATGCCCGTGAGAATTTCTGTGCTTATCCAACGTGAGTAACTTATGTGTCTATCGTTTACCTACTCAGTCGGTCAATCCTTTCCTTATCTTTCCTTTTGGTTGGAAAATTTCGCTGTCTCCAATCCTCTGCATTATTTACAGTAAATAATTTCATCGCTTCGATAGATGTGAACAAAATATTGTCAAAGCAATAATCTAACAAATTTTTAGATTATTCATTGTTTCGTTCAGAGGTATAAGATGAAAGACAGTGCCGTAGGTCCAACATTTTTAGACGCCATTGGAATACAAGTACATTACTTGTTTTGTACGTACGTTATTATTTAAATCATAATTAGAGTCATAAATGAAATGTACCTTGGGTCACGGACTTCTGTGCCCGCCCAGGACAGCCTGGGTTGAAGACAAAAGCTAGTTTCTTCAAGGGAAGAAGATTATTGAACATTGGCGTTTTTAAGTTCGCGTAATAGCAACAAACACATACGAGGAATTTGTAGTTAATAATATACTTCGATCGGTATGCTATTCATCGCTACAGCTAAAAAGTGATTCAGTTTTCTTTCATGTTCTCTACTTTTTTGTTGGGGTGGAAGTAGGGTGGGTGTGTTTCAATATGAATTACTCAATTATTTATCTATCTTTATATATTTAAGAAGATACAAAAATCAATAGTTCTGCGGATCGGATGCAATTTATCATCAATGTAAATAGTAGCGAGGAATAACAATGATAACTGAAGAAAGTTTGGAATAGTAATAGATTTTTTACACTGAAAACAATCACTCTCTTTAACGAACGTTCAAGCCCTTAAACGGGGAAACACTAACTATAAAATCCCATTGCAAACCAATATCAGCATTATACAGGTTTTTTTATTCTCTTTTTATCCCAGGAGCCAGATTGGATATGTACTGGACAATTTTCCTAAAGAGCGCGAGCAACTAAATAACTTCGTGAAATATTACAAGGGCTTGAACTACAATCCCCACTTTGGGTAAGTAGTAGTAGTAATATTATTATTGTTATTATTATTATTATTATTATTATTATTATTATTATTATTATTATTATTATTATTATTATTATTATTATTATTAGTAGTAGTAGTAGTAGTAGTAGTAGTAGTAGTAGTAATAGCGGTAGTACTAAAAGTAGTAGTAGTAGTAGGAGTAGTAGTAGTAGTAGTAGTAGTAGTAGTAGTAGTAGAAAAAGTAGTAGCAGGAAGAACAGATTGAAGCAGTGTTAACATTGATAGTACTTAGTTCATTTTCTAATCGCCAGAGCAAAAAAAGCAAAATCATCATCATCATCATCATCATCATCATCATCATCATCATCATCATCATCATCATCATCATCATCATCATCATCATCATCGGTAGTAGTAGCAGTGGGAAGAGGAGGAGTAGGAGTAACATGATCAGCAGCAGTAGTTGTAATATCAGCAGCATTAGTTGTAGTAGTATTAGCAGCAGTAAAAGTAGTATCTACATCAGCAGTAGTGGTAGTATCAGCAGCAGCAGCAGTATCAACAGTAGTAGTAGCAGTAGCAACAGCAGTAGTAGTGGCAAAAGTAATAGTAGAATCAGCAGCTACTGCAAAATCAAAAGCAAAATGTATTAAACACAATATTTATTGATAGGATAACCATGTAAATAGTTATTACTATTATTATTATTATCATCATCATCATCATTGTTATTATTATTATTATTATTGTTATTATTATTATTATTATTATTATTATTATTATTATTATTATTATTATTATTATTATTATTATTATTATTATTATTATTATTATTATTATTATTATTAAGGTCCCAGTCAGGCCGCAAATGGGAATGCAGAGGATTGTGTGACTCCCCTTCAGAGAAGCTGGAGACGGTTTTCTACACTGAATCATATGGACGGAAACAAGTATGCTGGGTAGTGCAACCTCAAGAAATTTACTTTAAACGATGCTCGTAAGTAAATTAATTTAGCGATTAGCTTAATTTGCCAACAGTTTGTTTTGTTGTTTTGTTGTTTTTGTTTTGTTTTGTTTTGTTTTGCTTTTCTATACAAAACTCAATAAGTTCACAGATTCCTAAGACGTAAATATGAAACCTGGATGTTGATCTTGGATAGTTGATACGGTTCAACAGCTGGAATACAGGGAAAAATAATTATAACACTTATCACAAAAATGGCGGACATTACACCTTTCACACCTTCACTTAAGGGTTCCCATCCCGTATCAGAAAATAAGAATGTTTTCTTTACTTTTAGATATATGAAGAAGATACACTTTAGGATTAATAAAAACTAAGTACATATAGCATGCCCATTTGAGTCGACATACCTTTCAGAATCAATTCCGCATTTGTTCTCTGCTGGACTTTCTAGACATGTATCGTCCTTTTTATTGTAGGAAATATCTGAAACGATAAAGAAATATATTGCATACTGATGTCATAATCTTGGGATCTTGATGAATATATTCACTATGATGCCACAACCCCAACACCCACCTACCCATCCACACGCACAAAAATACATCGAAAAATAAATCCTAAATGGTTGAAAAGTTCTTTGATTAGGTGAAATTGAATCAAATGCAATATTTAAACACAGAATGCACATATATTTGTAACATTTCATCATATAATCATCAGCAGATGGAATGAGTTGAAATCTATGCCTTCTTTAACCTTTCCCATTGTTTACTATGGACATATGTAACAAACGTTTAGCAAGAATAGAACTTCCTTGTAGTGTATACACATTATATTTATCTTTTTTTCAGATACCAGTCATGTAACATGTTCAACCAAATCCCTGATGTGCCTGACGTTAACCATATCTGTGTTCCTGAGACAATTTACAACGTTGACGTCATCTTGTATTGTCCTTATGCTGCGGTAAAACAGTGCGTCAAGACACGTCTTCAAGTGCCTCTGTCATGTGACTGCAAGAGAGTCGAGTGCCCGTTGAAAAAGTTGCCATGAGGAATATGAAAGGAAACCCATATCAGCAACACATAAATATAATGAACTAGATTTTGAACTGAAAACATTTCTTTTGTGAAAATTAAGTCAAGTTTTCTTAATTATAGGTCAGTGTTCTAAGATTATAATATTTCTAAATAGTGTCTATGATTAATTGTCTTTCATTTGGAATTACAATGATTTACAACAAAATTTATATTATAATTCATTAAAATATATTTAGAAGGCTGTCAGTAATTCAGTATCTAAAACGTATTCATTGTATTAGTACTTCTCTTCAACAATATGTGTGTATGTGTTTGTGTTGTTTCAATCATTTTTTTTGAAGAAGCAAACAAACTATTCAGAAGGATGACGATTTACGAGTAAATCATTGATTCTCAGGTAAAATAGATCAAACGTTTCTCCTGTTTATGTTGCGTCAGCTAGATACTTAAATATATTATTATGCATGTCTTGTTCACAATGAGATTCAATCACAGTTGTACAAATATATAAATAATGAGCATTCTTGTATAGATATGTATATGTAAATATAATGATCTTATTTTTCTAAGACATCATTTTTTGTTAATAATATTAATTCTTAACTTGTGACGATTGAAATTAGCCCTTTGAATGTGCAATTATTTTTCAGTTCCAAATAAACAAAATTCACACGAATGTGCAACTGTGTTGCTTGTTATGGGTATTTATCTCCTTCCTCCTCCCTACTGCTCCACCTTTACAAATGACTGGCTGTTTTAGACTTACGTCCCTTTATACCAAAGTAGTAGCTATCTAATGATGATTCTTGACCACTCAAAGATGTTAAATTGTACGATTGTTTTACCACGCACAACAAAAAATCAGTTCCTACTCCGTTTCACAAAAATGTGTAGAGAATCAGATTTTATTGTTGTACTATTGAAATATTGTATTTGTAAAGACCGATTTTTCGTTTTTCTTGCTCTGCAACAGGTTTCACGAATCACCCGTGATTCTTATTTATCATAAGAAAACAATGTTGATAATGTTTTTCTCTCTTAATTTTGTCCTTTATCAGTATCGATTAGGATCATCTCAATTTAGTAAAGACACGAAAAAAAAACTTTTGTAAGAAGGGCTTGAATATTTTTCCAATTTTAACTTAAAGTGACAGAAACAATTATGCAAGCAAACATCAAGGTACTGCAGTTTTAAAGGATCGGGAGTCAAATATGGCATGGACAATAAAAATAGCAAGTCACGTGCCATCATAATTTTCAGACAGTGAGTTTAAATCAATGGTAGACAGAGGAACAGACTGTGTATTAAAGTTGGATAAACATTTCTGATCAATTGTCACGTACTGAGACTAAAAAACTGAAAATTATATTCAATAATTTTAGGATATAAAAGCATTAGAATTCCACCCAGAGAAATCCAGCAAAACAGTTAGATATCATAATCACTAAACTGAAGAAATAGAGGTCTACAACATCTACAGTGCATTTTTTATTACACACACACACATACATACATACATACATACATACATACATACATACATACATACATACATACATACATACATACATACATACATACATACATACATACATACATACATACATACATAATATATATATATATATATATATATATATATATATATATATATATATATATATATATATATATATATATATATATATATATATATATATATATATGAAATATTTTCTTTTGTCTCGAGAATATGCTAATATGGTCTTTTTTTGCTTTAAGTCAGAGCTATATATTTTTCCAGCTATTGACATACGGAAATTAAGCAAAACGGTGTCAGGCTCTTGCCCCAGAACATTGAAGTGTTGGTCCCGAATCTATTTGCGGTTTACCGTTGTTTGCACTACAGTACGATCAGAAATAACCGCTATACAAAACTTCTAATGGCACTCAGCTATGATAATCAGAATTCCTTTACTACTTACTCTAACAAATAATGAAAATAATATTTAAAAAGTTTTTAGAAAAGATAAAGGAGAAGAAAATGCGGATATTATATATTTTTAGTTGATTTCATCTTGATCATCATGATCATCGTGGACATCATGGTCCTCCTCCTCCTCCTCCTCATCATCATCATCATCATCGTCGTCGTCGTCGTCGTGATCATTATCCTCATTGTCATCTTTATCATCTTTGTCGTCATTATCATCATGATCATCTTTATCATCGTTATCATCATTATCATAATGATCATTATTATCATCATGACCATTGTGATCACCATGATCATAATTATCAGCATAATCATCATGATCATCATTATCATCATTATTTGTAAGGCCATATGTCTTATCTTCAAGGAAATTAACACACAATTTATAATAGCATGAAAATGAAATGTTTGCATTTTTTATTTTGTTTCATCTCTGTAATCTGGATTTTTCCGGTTTAAGCTCGAAAATATATTGTTTTACTTGAGTGAAAATGGCTATTTATGAAATAAAATGTAGAGTTATATGTGTGAAACTTAAAACAAATATTTATGCTAACTTGTGCTCTACACTTTACGGTAAAAATAGCTTGAATGGTCAGCATACACTCTATTATTATTATTATTATTATTATTATTATTATTATTATTATTATTATTATTATTATTATTATTATTATGTTGTTGTTGTTGTTGTTGTTGTTGTTGTTATTTTGTCGTCTGAATCTGACAATAGTGCTATTTACAGGAATATTGCTGTTTGTAATGATTTCAGGGTACAACAATGGTATTGAAGGCCGCATACTTTGTTTAATCCTTTTAGACTGCTGAAGATACCTACGATCTTTCATCTCTGAAAGATTAAGTCTATTTAGATTGTTTTTCATTTTTCCTTTTGCTTTTACTTTTTTCCATTGGTGCCACCAATATTGTTATACCCGTGAGCGGTGCCCCGATGTGTAGCATGCGACGTGACGTCTTTTTCGATTACGACCATTTTCGACCTGCATCAGTTTGTTTATAGTTGGATTCAGTAAGCGATACAAGTAAATAATTGGAAATTAGTTAAAATGATGTAAATAGAATAGCACGTTGAATCCAAAAGACAATATTGAAAGGAAGTAAGGCTTAAGAGCCTTGAATATGTCATTTTAAAAGCAATAATTGATTATTTCCTTTCCTCTAAGTAATGCTGGAAGTAATATTTAACTCGAGGTGTTCTATGTACCATAATTTTCTCCAACTGTTATCTCAGCTTGTTTTCTCGGCGTGTATGACTATACTATTACTTTAACATGCAACTGAGCCCTAAACTATATTCCGGTAATTCTTTTTTTTTTATCCCGTATCGCACTATAAAACCAGTTCGTTTTTTTTCCCCAATAAATCACGAAAAGAATAGCTTACGGCACAAGCTCCTCCCCCCCGGCAGTCAAAGATAGAAGAAAGCAATTCATAATCATTGGGGTATATTTTTTCTAGTTTGTTAAGAATCGTGACGTTGTCCTGCCAAGCATAACGTTTCTTAGTTTTGATTTTATATATGATATATGATTGTGTAATTGATGCTAGACAGTTATGTTGTGTTTATTACGTCAAAAAGGTTATATACATAACTATCGCTTAAATATTCACATTTTGGAATATTAATGCCTACTTTAATGAATAACCTCGAGGAGTTCGGTCCTTTTTTGTATAGAGTTACTCCAATTAGTATTTACAGCATTCTGCATGAAAATATTTTCGCTTTTCGTAAAAGCTTTTCATGGATATAGTTTAAAAAGTCGGAATATTGTAGCTCTTTTATTTAGGATTACGTTACAAAACAGTGATCAGTATTATATTTTTACGTTACGTTACAGACGTGACATGCTAAACAAGAAGAACAGTATCATTTTATTAATCCGATATTCTTGAGCAAACAGACGACATATTTTATTGTACTTTCTCTTTGTATGTTGCGCACGACTGCTTATGTGCGGGTTTATATGTGATTATGTCTGCTTTATATACTCTTGTTTTGTGACTGTTGCACGAAATACCAGTACACTCTGTCCAAAATCAAGTGTTATTTGGACGCAGCCGAGTGCTAATAGTAAGACATATTAAAGACAAATATTCGTAAACAATTTATGCGAGAAATTGGTGCCAAATATATAAAGTGCGGAACATGCCATTTAATTAATGAATTAAAGCAACTTCGTGAGGACTTTTGTCGTGACCATTTATTGTTGAAATGTACAGTGTTCAATAATGTAAACAACGAGCATTGTAAGAAAATATGTACATGAAAATGCATACAAATATTGTTAAGTTTAAATTAAGTTGTGACGATTTAATATTGCACTTGCCGCTTAAACGCAGTTATTATTCAATGCTGAAACAGCACACACACACACACATACACAAAGTTGCAAAAGAGAGACGACATTAAAATGAAAATGGATAAAATATAACTAGCTACAAATTCTCAGATATATTAAACTATGGACTTAAAAATCAAATAGATCTTCAGTCTCATGGTGAACAAATTCCCTTTCTAAAACTGCTGTCTTGGACTATTCTTTTGAATAATATCCAAATTAATTCAGAGCGAATATCTAATGTTACATATTTCTAATACATTTCCTCCACAACAAATAAAATGCCAAATGTATTTTATAAGTTATTTTTGTTAAACATTTGTGCAATGTAACATTTAAAATGTTAAATCCGAGTACCAGAAATCGAGTTTACTTACAACATATTTTTTAACGCAGTGTTATAGACAAACTTTAAAACTGATGTATTATTATTATCATGCTGTAAGGAATGAATCGGAAACAAACTGTATTTGCAGTCACTGTGGTAAGGAATATTAAGGAAGGAAATTTTCTTTCTCTACATTATCGACAGCTTAACCCTGGAGAGGAAGAATTGGGGGAGAAGCAATTTTCTTGTCCAGTCCACAACCACACATGCTGCAAGTACAGGAAGTTGGGATACGAGCATGGTAGAAGAAATACTGTTGAACTTCCGGACAGAAAATGACAACTTCCCTTTCAATAAATGCTCCCGGGACACAGCTGAAGTCGCGGTTGCTGCCATATGCTCCGATATCACATTGTTGCTTCAAGAAACTGTTTCTGCCATCGTTGTAGCTATAATAATAATAATAATAATAATAATAATAATAATAATAATAATAATAATAATAATAATAATAATAATAATGTACCCACAGGTCAAACTGCAGTCGGATTCATGCTATCGTATCTATTTAGGAACCATCGTCTCTCAATACGCATGCATGTGGATCTTCATTTCTAGTTTTCAGTCTCCAGATGGACTGAAATACCTATCCCTACAACACATTTAACTTACATCGGCTGAAACACTACATCAAAAATATAATTTCATTTTCCTGTTAAAATCCTGCCACAGACAAGTCAGAAATTTCCGTTTAAACATCAAGATGTGAATATAAGTCAGCTTGAGTTTTGCACATTTGTTTATTCATGTTTCTTAAAATGAATACTGGTAATCAATAGTCGGTATCTCTACAAACCGGTCCTTTCTGGTCAAACAGAATAGCAGGTAATACTGACTGATAAACAATAATTATCTGAATCACACAAATTACCATTGATACACACACTCGTACACGCACATACACGCACACCTGTACCGCTTTTTAATTTATTAGAGTAATTTTTATAAAATCCCATATAGAGAGATATTTTAATAAACTATTTAAAAGCAATTATAAAGTACGTACTTTGGGTGCCAGCATTTTGCATAGTAGAGCTGTTGACTGGGATGAACGACACAGGCCTGACGGTGGGAGCCGATCGGGGTGAACCACACAGCTTTTATCTCCACGATCTCGCTTTTACACAGGTTCTTGTATCTGTATGTCGGCTGGTTTCTGAATAAATTTGAAAGTCAAAATTAAAATAATGACGTTATAGTGCGTCACCATAGTTACGGCCAATATCTTCATATTTCAAGTTTCATCACAATCAATCTACATGTATGGAAATATCAATTATAACAAAACATAAACAGCTATTCTGATGTTCGCTGGGGTTATACGTTGAAGCACAATTATTTATGTATTTAGGAGACCAACAACTGCAGCAATATTATTATTATTATTATTATTATTATTATTATTATTATTATTATTATTATTATTATTATTATTATTATTATTATTATTTCAATTATTTAAGATATACTAAACGGACAATACAGACTCTGAGATATACTTTTCTCCACTAAATATATAAACTTTTTTCCATAAAGACTGTCAAGGGATGGATGAAGAGAATACAGCGAATGTTTGATTGTCCTGACATTGCATGCAATTTTTATATGCAAGACAGCCTATGTCTGTCGTAAAAGAACCTACTTCCTCATTTCACCTTTGCACAACGCTTCTTTGGTAGAAACTTTGCTTTTCACAAATAAAGGTTACTTACCCATCCAAAGCCCAGTTGTTGAAGGTGGTACATTTCTTGGTATTATCTACGTAGGCACCAAATTGTTTATTTTCGGCCGAATACAGGAATCTGGCATCAGCATCCCTTTAAGAAAATAATATCACTTACGTTGTTTAAATTTATCTTTAAATCGATTGAATAACAAAAAAAACTTAGTACAAATTATCAGAAGGTGAACAGTACACGCTATTATATATATATATATATATATATATATATATATATATATATATATATATATATATATATATATATATATATATATATATATATATATATATATAATTACCATGCAATTGCTTTAAATTTAATTTGATAGTTGCATCAAGTTTTAGTTTTGAGCCACTGTCTTCGAAATATTCAGTTAAATCTACATAGTTAATAAACGGTATATATATATATATATATATATATATATATATATATATATATATATATATATATATATATATATATATATATATATATATATATATATATATATATATATACTTACGTAGGGTAACTGAGCTTATCCGTACAAACATCCTTCTCTAGCCAAGCTACATTGTCGTACCGCCAGTCACAATCACTCTTGATGGGGAGCAGTAAGTTGTGTTGTGCATTACAGGCGCCGAGAAGGGCGATCAAAACTAGGCCCTGATAGATGGAATAGAGTGAATAGCATATATTACATAGACTGAAACAAGCATCCCACCCACCAATGTTTTAATCACTGTAATCCTGAGAGAAGAAAATATAGAAGAATTTTGCATGTAAGGAAAGAAAATGGTAGTGCTTTCTCTCTCTCTCTCTCTCTCTCTCTCTCTCTCTCTCTCTCTCTCTCTCTCTCTCTCTCTCTCTCTCTCTCTCTCTCTCTCTCTCTCTCTCTACTTCTGCAGATGTGAGAGGAGTTTGGTAATTCATGAATCAAAAGGCTTAATTTACATCAGGATCTCACAGTCCAATTAGAAATGAGAGATGATACAATTTTATCTTATCTATAATATTTGTTACGTGAATGATGTGGATCAATAAGGTTTATCTTTTTTCTCTATCTGATAAAAATAAATTGCGATAGATTTTTTTTTAGAAGCGTATAACTTCAATACAAACACAAAGTAGACTCAATACAACGTTTACGTATGGAAGAAGTTATAATTGGAACCATCCAACTTCAAAATATACCGCTTTGCTCTGAAAGTTAACACTATCTATCTGTATTTCTCCATTTTCTACCTACCACTTGAATTGTATCCATCGTGTATCTCTGCCACTTGTTTTGTGCCTAAAAAGAGCGATGTGCGGCTATATATACCGTTCCTTCCAGGTATATCTTTAGAGCTCGTATATGATTGGCGGGCGGCGATAAGAGGCAAGCTCGGAAGACCAGCTGACAAATTGTTCCCTCAGGCAAGTGAAATCTGTCCAGAAAACTTTACACAGAGTAACGTCATAATCTGCAATAAACAAGACTATTCAAACCGAAGGCAAACCTATCACCACAAGTTATTGTGGTAATAAAACATCCTTGAGAGCTTCTGGTTTGGGAAATACGTAATCGTTAACAAATTGTGGCAGGGTCAGACGTAAGAGCCCTAAGTATTAATTATTCTTTAAATAATTTTGTTAGAGCGAATGTAAATTTCCTCTTTTTTTCCTAGAAACATAGTTTCCTGCTACGTCTTGAGCACGATTTTTTTGTGTGCATGTTTTGTTCGTCTCTGTCAAAGATTGAATAAAAAAAAATTGGGTGCGTTTAATTATACAAATGCTAA
Organism: Potamilus streckersoni; assembly: GCA_016746295.1. NCBI lineage: Eukaryota > Metazoa > Mollusca > Bivalvia > Unionida > Unionidae > Potamilus > Potamilus streckersoni. Next base: position 697,211 of record JAEAOA010001970.1, read on the forward strand.
AATTGGCTGCGTTTAATTATACAAATGCTTTTTTTCTTTTTCTTGCACGAAGAGAAAAGGGTCTTTAATTATTTGTGTTGACGCTCACTTAATGCTATTAATACAAAATGCAATAAAGCTGATTCAATTAACAGAAAAATTATATCTTGTGCTAGGAATGTATCTCTCAAAAATAATCGAGAATATATGGAATAGATCTTATTTTAATTTTGTTTTAACAAGATAATTGATTTAAACAAATCGGAATGATTTAATTAGAGTTATTATTGTATGTCTATTTTAGTATCCCTCTCTACACGCACACCCGCACGCACATGCACGCACGCACACGCACACGCACACGCACACACATATACATACATAGATACATACATACATGCATGCATGCATGCATACATACATACATACATACATACATACATACATACATACATACATACATACATACATACATACATACATACATACATACATACATACATACATACATACATACATACATACATACATACATACATACATACATACATACATACATACATACATACATACATATGCACAAATTTTATAACCATTGTGATTGATCTCGAGAATTTTCACAAAGAAGTGATATACTACAATTTCCTTCTAACAAATATCTATAAGACATACTGCGTAGTGTGATCATGGATAAGAAATAAATGGAAATCATTCATCTTGAAACTTCATTCGCAGGAAGAGGATACGTGGTTGTGGAAAAGAAATGAAAGAAAAAAAATTCGACAAATCTAATTGAAGGTGACACGTAGAAAAAATAAACTGAATTTCTCTGTTATTTAATGGGAATCCTTTCCAGGAAATTAGCTTGTAGCCGATTTCATGAAGAATATTCCAGTTTACCACAAACATATTTCAAGAGAAACAATTATGCAGCCCTGACGGAACAGCGTTATTAATAAAGCTGAAACTAGATAATTGGTTTTACAAACGAACCTAAAAAATAGATGCATTGTGTACAAGGTGAGTTCTCAACTGGACACACCTATTTAAATACATGATGTATAAGCCGAAAATACGATTGGGGCTTTAGCTAGAACCGTGATTTGATAAAAGCTAAATTGCGCTTTCAACTTTATTATTCATTTCTATCCTAATTATGTTTCATTTTTATGAAGTTTCTTTACTCTCTCATAGCAATATTATATCGATTAGATACTGCTTGGATATTGTTAGAAAAATAAAAATGTATGTTGTTGTTGTTAAAATTGGTTATTTCCTTAATATAACGATAATTAATAATTATCAACCATGGCCGCTTAATGAAAAGTCATACTGCATATTCAGACTGTGAAAGTGAATTCTCAATGTAGATAGACAATAAAAGCAACCATTATCTACAATGTACACCCAAGTCCGCCTGATTATTAAAAATAACCTAAATTAGTTTTAACCGTCACGAAATCAGTTACACAAAATTCATAATAGCTCTGTCTCTTGAAGTTTTCTGAAACAGATTTCTAGCAATTTCCTGCAGGATGAACGAATAATGTTCGAGATAAAGTATTTCTCGCTTAATCTGAAAGAAACAACTTAATTTCTCCTACACAAAATCATTTACTAATTGTTCAACGTATAATATCTATGAACTCTTTCATTGAGACCAACTAAGAAATGAACAACTAACATAATAAATAAATAATTTTGAATCTGTTTAGGGAAAGAATGCCAATTGTGTCTTTTTTGGCAAGTTTGAGGACAACCTCTGCCGAACTGTACCACGGAATTTCATTTAATCAGTTATCTATTAGCTGTCTCCAAATTTGTACAACTTTTAAAGTAAAGTCATTGAAGGCAAGAATATTACCGCTGTGTGTGTGTGTGTGTGTGTGTGTGTGTGTGTAAGGGTGGGCGGCGGCGGCGGAGCGATATGTCTGTCATAAGCTATATATGTTTGGCTGTTAGTTTTAATATCTTTCATAAATATAGATCATACATTTGTTCAACAAGAACTCTTCCATTACTTTGTGATTAAAGCATTACAATAATCCTAAAGAAATCTGGTAAAAACTTATGATGTTAACAATCTGAAAACAAATATAGTAAAAGAGCATGAGTGATGGCCCTTCATCACCTGGATGAAGAAAAATAATGCATCTCAGAACTTAAATGTATGAAATTCAGAAATGTACTTCCTATGTCAAAAATCCTACTGCAAAAAAAACAACAAACAACAACATATAAGAATGAATACAAAGCAGAATCTGCAGAGGATTGTTGCAGAACTTGTATAATCTAATTTAAATAAAGTTTCTATCAGTCCCAACGTTAAGAGAACTGTCATCCACGAAATACATATACAGTCATATGCGTTACTTCTAATTTGACAAAGAATAAAATCTGTTTCAAGTCTTACAATTATCAACAAAAAAGGCCAGCGTTTTACATTATTGTCGATGGACTAAATTTAAAACATGTTCATACTTTGCAACAATCTTATATATTTGCTCACAGTTGTAAGTTGAACTAATATTGAATACATGTATATTGAGCCGTTGTCTGAAATGATTGTTATGTATATTTAATTTATATTGTGTGCTTGACCTTAGTTCGTGATCCAGGCTATAGTTTTAGCCTGTCTTACTACTATTATGGCTGAAGGTTTTCATTTTTTTTTAAATAAAGGTCTTTAATTCAGTTTAAGTTTAAGTCTTGGCCTTGTTTAAGAATTAGTGTAATTTTTCCTTTTGAAATCTTTAGTTTTCCAGAATATTCTATTATGTCATGGGTCAAGTGACAGCTTGTATATACAGA